>CM021100.1:289968299-290305526 GCA_007115665.2 Sequoiadendron giganteum
AGAGGGAGAAATAGAAGGAGGGAGAGTGGGAGGGAGAGGGAGAGAGAGGGGGAGGGAGAGGGAGAGAGTGAGAGGGAGAGGGAGAGAGAGGGGAGAGGGAGAGAGTGAGAGGGAGAGTGGGAGAGTGAG
This sequence comes from Sequoiadendron giganteum, assembly GCA_007115665.2. NCBI lineage: Eukaryota > Viridiplantae > Streptophyta > Pinopsida > Cupressales > Cupressaceae > Sequoiadendron > Sequoiadendron giganteum. Next base: position 289,968,429 of record CM021100.1, read on the forward strand.
ATGGAGAGAGAGTAAGAGAGGGGGGGATAGTGGGAAGGAGAGAGGGAGAGTGGGAGGGAGAGAGAGAGAGAGGGAGAGAGGTAGAGTGGGAGATTGAGGGAGAGAGAGAGGAGTGATTGAGTGAGAGACTTGAGATAGATAGAGGTGGAGAGAGAGAGAGAGAGAGAGAGAGAGAGAGAGGGAAATAGATAATATTTTAATATTTTATATATTTGTAATATATATATATATAAATATTTATAGATTAACTAAAATATTGAAATAATATTTAAATATTATATATTAAATACATAATTCGGTAAGAGATTATAATAAAATGTATATTAAATATATTACATTATAAAATTTATTGGATATTATATATATTAAATTATAAACTTTATTGTATATTATATATATTAAATTATAAACTTTATTGCATTTTTAAATCATATATTAAAGATTGTATAAATTTTTTAAAATTCATATCTAAAACATATCATATATCGAATTCAAGTCAGATATCAGATATCCAATTTGAATCGGATATCTGATATGCTGACACAAAATTTAATGCCTAGGGATTAGGCTCGGGATTTGGTTCGGACCTGCCAATCCTAAAAAGTCAACATGTAAAACGTGTTTAACAACTTACCTTGCTTTTCCAGACTTCGCCCATGTGGCTGACGACTTTTATTTTACCCAAAATTGATGAAATGAAAAGGGTTTGTAAAGGAGCTTCTCAGCTTTATACCAATATAAATTATATTTTACTTAGAATCTAATAAATTATTATTATTTATTTTTTATTAGAATTACGACTAAAGTCTTGATTGATAGTCTGATAGAAAAACATTTACAACTTTCAAACGGTATCACATTTTTTGAATCCAAAACATGTGTCACATTTTATGCTTGGCATACTATAGGATTAAAAAAAAATGAATTTCATGAAGTTTTGACCAAGTTAAGGTGGTCAGACATATGAGTTTTTATATTTTTTAAAAGTTGTAATAAAAAATTCATAATTAATTATTTATTTGAAAAAAAATTACAAATAAATATGCATCACATCCGGACATGAGTCATCTACTTACATCTAAAATCTTATAAAAAAATATTATCATTTTATTATGGTTAGGGTGGTCAGACAAACACCTACTTCTTAGTTTTTCCCTAAAATTTTAGTACTACTGCATTGAAATTTCAATTTTTCACCAAATAGATTTTTTTTTTACAAAAATTAACCTAGTAGTTTAGAAAATACATTAAAATTTCCACAGATTCTATTCTTACATATTTCTGAAATAATATAGATAACTTATTCAAATTTTTATGTCAAGTTGCCCAACTCTGATTTTCTGAATTTTCATTGCCACTTAAGGGCCTGTTTTTTCCATGATGATCTTGTACATACCCTTATGGTTTCCATTTTATACTTATAATTATTCAGTGCTTGGAGTTGTAGTTTATTTGGTAGATTTGCAGGTATCATTATGTGACTAGATTTACTCCATATATACATGTTAGTAATACTCCTATAATAGATTTCTCTACAAGCATTATATTCCATTGGTTTAGTAATTAATACATTTGATTTCTTTAGAGTGTGGGGTTTTCTCTTGAAAGAGTTTTCTCCACATATAACTTCTTTTATGGTGTTGCTTATATGGGTAAAAGCACAAACCTATGTCACACTTTTGGCCAAATAAATAGTTATAAACGAACTAATTTCGGCTAAAAATGTTTCGATCAAATATGTTTCGGTCGAAACCATGTGGCATATACGTGGCACACATGGTTTTGACCAAAACCAAAAAAATTAAATTTTTCCCTTTCAACTTTCAAACCAGCTTTCAATTTGGCTTATTATATGTGCAAGGTTTCTATCAGAAGGGTTTAGGTCGGAACCCTTATGATAGAAACCCTTTTGCCCGAAATTGTCTAGTTGGCATCCTAGTTGGCAGCCAACTCAACATTTTTCAAATTTTTTTTAAACTTTCAACTTTAACTAAGTATTTCTCCAATCAGAATGATTTTTTTGCAAAAAAGAAAAATACCCTTTTGTAGAGCTCGGAGTGGGGAATCCATATATATATTTTAATATTTTGATTAGTTTTAATATATGTTATTTTTAAAATAATGAAAGTAGGTTGTTAAAATTAAAAAAAAAAGTTGATTAGAAATTAAATAAAAGTTAGTAAAACATATATTTAAAAAAAAAAACTTATATGGGGCAATAGAGGAAAGAGTCTTCTTCAAAAGGGTATAATTTTTTTTTTGAAAATGATTAAAAAATTTGAAAATAGTTGACAACCCATGAAAACTATCAAATTCTGACATGTTTGATTTTAAAACGTTATTACGAGAAAAATATACATCAAAATTTGATTTTTTTTTCCATGCAGTAGATATTGAAGTTACCTATTTGGAGAAAAAGAAATTAGGGAGAAATGATTTTTTTTTCAATTTGTTTCTTGACGGCCCATGAATTCACTCTTTTCTAAAAAATTTCATCATTCCAAAAAAATTCCTTAAATTGAAAAAAACACAATGAAAACAATTTTTAATTTTTTTTTTAAAATTACAAGAATAAACTTAATCAAAAGTTCTGCATTTCATTAGTTTACACCATTTTCAAAATTCAAAACATAAAGACCACTTTTATGTGGTTGAAGTTCAAATTTTTTTGCTCTTGGTCGATTCCTTTTTAAAGTGTGACACAGGTTTGTGCTTTTACCCTTATTTTATGTTCATGCATGTTTCCACTTTATATAATTGAAAAAATTAATTAATTTTCACAATACTCTCATCATTGGAAGGATTTTTAAATAACTTGATTTCTTTAAATTAATATCAAAGTTTGATCATATTTCATCCTAGTTGTTGGGTAGAGTTTTTTGTGTACTAATATTTCATTGAGTGAGAGCTTGCATAGATTATTATTTTCATCTTGCTATAGGAAGAGATGGAAATCACATAAGAAAGAATAAAAATGGAGAAGTTAAATGATGACAAAATTTTGAGTGGTGGATACTTAAGATGGAGGATATTCTCATGGATAAAGATCTATGGGTTGTAATATCTAGTACCATGTCATTGGGGTGAAATAAGAAGGTTAGGATTTGATGAAAAAAATGCTAAGGGTCTTGTGATATTTTATTTGGTAAGTTTAGTTCTTTTAAATTTATATGAAGAGAATACCATATGAAACCTTTAAAAAAATATTGGTAAATTTTATCAAGCTAAATCCTTGGTGAATAAGTTATTCTTAAGAAATAACTTGTATTCTCTAGGAATGGAGTCCGATGGATCTGTAGCTAATCATTTAAATTTATTCTTAATATGTTAGTTTCTTGACCAATTCCATTAGAGTGAAAATGAAGAAGGGAGATTATTATATGAATCTATTATATATATTCTTTACCTAATTTATTAGACCACCTTGTTCAAAAGAAATTAGGAGCACTACCACCAAGTTCAAAATGGGATAGATGGTTGCATCATTAATTTATGAAGATATGAAAAGAAGACTTCTAAAATGGTTAAGGAGGCCCTAAAAATTCATGGAAGATTCATAGAAAAAGTAACAAATAAATACATTTCAAAATATAAATCAATGAGGGATCTAACTCTCCTAGTACTTGTCCAAGGAACTATATTGGAACTATAGAATACCCATTTTTTAAAATTATTAAAAGAGGGGAATAAAAAAATAATAGGAAAATTGATTTTAATGTTGAATTTGATCTAGATCCTCATAAGATGGTGGCAATGCTTTGTTGCAACGTTGGCTACACTTGTATTAAAATGTGTGCAACTTATTGATTCTAGTGCATCTTTACATGACCTCACATCGGGGTTGACTCACAAAGTGTAAATAATTTAAATGATGAAAAATAGGTTTATGTTTATGGAAGGAGGTTTGCCACAATGAAGTGATAACAAAGGAGGTATGATGGACCTATTTTTCTAATTTCATTAAAGGAAATGAGATCTGAAGAATGAAATGACTAACAACCAAAAGGTGAGTCAAATCTAGGTATGAATCTGTAAATTTTATTTTTTTGTTAGGACGGGAGTCTAGGTCAAACAACACTTTGGGGAGAAAGATTAAAAATAGAAAATTAACTCCAAATTTCAATCTATAAAGTGCATTTAGAGGCTTAAACATAAAACTAATGGAACCTACAGACTTTAGGGAGAATCTGGAAGGGATAAATATTGTGTACCTTTTATAGAAAGTGCTTTTTTGAAGCTCACTAAGGAGGGTGATCCCACAATAGTGGTTTACAATTTTTGGCCAAACTGGACATTGAAATTATTATTTTTAACTAAATCTTCACATTAGGGCACCTATAGCGGCTAAACCATGAGGAATTTCAAGATGATGCAAACTAGAGTCTTGTCACATTTTGTCTGTAGATTCTAAAAATATTTTTTTCAAATTTTTTGGAATCAGATTACACTTCTTTTTTCATCTCCCACAAAAACTGGTTTTTTTCAAAAAACAACATTTTTAAAAAGTGACGCTCACCGTATACAACATAATTTTTTTTGTATGAAGGATAAAATTCTAATTTTTTCAAATTTAGATTTGTAACTATGATATATAGCACTTTCATTTTGTCTCATAGTTTTTTATTGAATATTTTTTCCTTAATCAAGTTTCGAAGTCAAACTAATTGCAATTCAGACATAGGCGAACTGTATACAACATAACTTTTTCTGTATGTATCGAAATTCAATTTTATTTTTTTAATGGATCAAGGACATCAATACCCAACACAAACATATTTAAAAAAAAATTATTTTGATAATTTTCTATTTTTCCACATGTGCAAAACACAAAGCTTGATTTTCAGTGAAAAACCTATGTTTAATAAAACTAAAAAAACACATACATAATAAAACCAAAACATATTAGAATTATATTTGTTAGATAGCTCGTTCTGAGAACTACTTGATTCTAGTTGGGTTTGTGAAGATTCCTCCATTTTCATCCTCAACCCGAGCTCTGAAGTGCCAAAATTTAGGTTTTTCTTGTGTCTCAGATGGAGGATGAGGGATAAGGGGGGTTTGTACGAACCCATAGGGGTTCAAGCAAACCTCTAGGGGTTTGCTCGAACCAGGGTTTGATTGAACCATGGTTCGAGCAAACCCCTTCAAATAGGTTCGATTGAACCATGGTTCGAGCGAACCCCTTCAAATAGGTTCGCTCGAATCCCTTTCCTATGCATTTTCTTTTTTTTTTTTGGTGGCCAAGATTCAAAGGGGTTCACTCGAACCCTGGTTCGAGCGAACCCCTTATTGGTTTGGTCGAACCAGTAGGTTCGTACGAACCCCTAAAATCACTTTTTTTGCCTTGGGGTCATTTTTTGTGAGTTTTCCTTCCTCACTTGAATTGTAAACCATTATTGTGGCTTCACCTAGGACTCATTTTCCCTATGGCGAATGGGTCCTGGCTAGGGCTCTTGAAAATCTTATTTTGGGTCCAGATTCCTGATTTTCACCATTAGATAGGAGAAAATAAATCCTGTAAAAGAGCTTCCGTGAAATGACAACTTTTCTTGCAACTTTGACAACTTTGTAACTTTCTTCAATTTTTCTCTTCAAAGGATCTTCCACCTAAAATCTGCAATCACACATCAAAGAGATACAAATGTTGTTTGTTAGGTAAGGCAAAACTCGTTTTGGTAATTAAACCTTGAAATGAAATAAAATAACATGAAGGAATGATGAATGAACAACTCTATACATAACAACTCACCAAACCTTTGTTTGAAATTTGGATAATGGAGGTCTGCAACTTACATGAATTGACTTCAATGGATGTAGATCTTGATCATGAAACTCGATTAGAAACAATGCCTTTGGTATGCTTGAATAGATCTTGAACTCTACATCACCATATTAGCTCAAACCACATGCATGATGCAATAAATCTTTGACATGATAATGGAATCTTGATTGCTGCAATAATCTTCTACAAATTTTCCTTTGAATGCCTTGAAAATTCTCTTGAATGCTCTTGATAATGATCTAGCTTGATCTCATGAAGTCACATAAAAGTTCTAGGATCTTAGGATGAAACATAGTGAAATGACCTCATATATTTATACATATCTTAACATTAATTCCCGAAATTCAAATATCATAAACTGACATCTAAATATACATTTGAAACCATTGAAAAACTACCAAAAACATATTTTAAATTAGGGTCCTAGGTCTAAGTGAGGACCCACTCGCCCTATGGCGAATGGGTCCTAGGTCACTTACCTAAGACACACATTCTTCAAGGATGAGTGTTATGTTATATCATTAATGAATGTCGGGTTTTATCCCTTGGAAAATGCAATTAATTAGGCTTGGATTTGAATTAAAGGGGCCAATTAAGGCATAATTAACCTCAATTAATTAATGAAGCTCCATAGATTAGTGTGAAGTGTAAAGGTACACCTTACAACACCAAAAATAAGGCACAATTAATTCCATTTTAATTAATAGGACCCTAAACTCAATGTGAGTATGTAAAATACATATTACAACACTAAATTAAGGCATTGTTAAGCTCAATTTATTATTAATTATTTATTCCCAAATTAAATGTGAAAAATGGATACTTTTTCCTACACTACAATAATATGACAGTGGGAATTTATACTTGGGTGAAGATCATTGGCCATGTAACAATATTGATTAGATTCCTTGATGGATGTGTAAAGTGGATCAATGATGCATTATATATCTCTAGTTTGACATGCCACCTTTTATTTATAAGTATATTGGATTATGGGGCTGTATAGGTTGTTTATTAATTGGAGGTTGTAATATTATGGTGATAGCTCATGGTGTTTGAATTGACACTCTATTTTAGCTTTATGAATGTATGATTCATCACAATAGTTATCTTACCATATGAATAGATCTACAAATTCTTCATCCTCACTATTGGAACTAATAACAAAGAGGTGTGTTGCATCTACTCCCATTGGTCATGATTTTTGGGTACTCAAATGGTACTCATTCTTTGCAAATAATTTTTTCTATTCACAAAACAATATTATAACACTAGAGACTTAATCATACAAAGAAGGGTCTTCAAACTATGAAAAATTAAAACCTTGTTGAAGAGTTGAATGATTATAATCTTGAGTTTAATTTTTGGGAACATTACATTTATGGAAAGAAAAACCATGCTTAGTTTTACTCTAGTTCTCACAAATATTTTGGGATATTGGACTTGGTAAATTTTGATGTTTCTGGTGAAATATCAGTGTTCTTTTGGTTTCCAAATCTATCTATTTTGTTTCTTTCAATGATGATTATTGTAGAAGAACATGGGTTTATTTTCTCAAAAACAAAACTAAATTATTTAGTTATTTTAAATAGAATAAGGATCTTGTAGAAAATTATACTTGTAAAAAGATAAAGTGTTTGAGGATTGATAATGGCAGTGAGTTATATTCAATGGATTTTTGTAAGGTCTATAAAGATAATGGTATATAATATAAGAATACAACTCTATGTACCCCCTAGTAGAATGAAGTTGCAAAAAGAGAAGCATGGTATTGATAGAAAAGGCTATAACAATGCTTAAAGTGGTGCAAACTAGACAAAAAAAATTAGGTAGAAGTAGCTACCACAGCTTGTTACTTGGTTAAAAAGTCTCCTACATCAACTCTTCTTGAGAAGATTCTAATGGAGGTATGGTAATAGTCCCTTATTGAGACATCTATGAGTCTTTGGTTGTGAGATATATGTATATTTGCTTGGGAAGAATAGATCAAAGTTGGGAAACCAGGCTATTAAGTGTATCTTGACTGGTTATGGTATTAGTGTGAGAGGGTACAAGCTTTAGGATCTTATGCCCATTTTTTATAAGGAGTGTCATTTTTAGAGTATAATTTTTCTTCCACTATATTATAGCCAAAAATGGAAAAGGAAAAGATTTGGTTTAACTAAATCCAATGATTAGTTAAGTTGAATTTGAAGCTCATACTAGACTTGAAGAGGAAGATAACTTAAGAAAATTAGATAGTCTAGAAGAGTAGGTGGACTCTCTACCTCAACTTTTGAGGAGGTAATCAACACTTAAAATAATAGAAATGTATTCTACCCCTAATTAGAGATGTATTTTTTCTTTAATTACTAACGCTAATGAGCCTAAGACTCTAAATGAGGCTAGGGTATTGATGATGCAGATTCCTAGAAAAATGCCATGGATAAAGAGATGTTAGTATAGACACTAAAATCTCATCACACATCCACTATTAAAATAATTCATCCCACCTTTATCAAAATTGAATTATTTAAATAATCTTTTATTATTAATTAATTTTAAATAAATCATTTTCTCAAAAATATTAATTAAATCTAAATAAAAGAATATACATAAATAATTAAATAAAAATAATGATTTAAGACTCAATTTAGCTAACTAGTCAACCAATTAAGTTGACTTATCCATAAATTTAGTTACCTAATCAATCAATTTAGTCAACACATCAATCAAAATTAAACAACTAGCTAATGATTGTCACCTCTTCCTCCACCATCAATGGGAGTTAACTCGTGATCCAAGATCAAATCCTATCCCTAAATCTATCCAAACAAAAATATATAAATCCAAGACTAGATCAATCATTTTCAAGAAGAAGCTTCTATGCAAGGTTATGTTACTATTGTGAATATCTACATCCCATATCTTTCATCAACAAATATTGAGTACAACCACACATTCTTATGTGCAACAAGGAGATTCAATGAAAGATCTTGGTTTAAGTCTTTGGGTGAACACACAATTTAGTGTGTCCCACTTGTGGGACATTAGAATTTAGCATAGGTGGGATTTTTTTTTACCAAAAGCCATCAATCAAAGGTATTTTCTAGATTATAGGTGTCTTCAATCAAAGGTGAGTAAAACATAACCTTCAAATGAAGGTGAACCTTTGTTTGAAGATTGTCATTTTCATTAAAGGAATAGAAAAAAGACCTTCAAATGAGAATGCAGGTCATTTTCTATTCCTTTTATGGAGATGACCTTCATTCGAAGGTCCTTTATAATTGTTAATCCATTGAAAGGATATTCAAAGGATCTTGGATAACTTCAAATGAAGGTCCTAGAAATGACCTTTCCGCCTTAGTTCTCATATTTTTCTCAAATTTGTTTATTTCAAACCTTAGGTTGAACCAACAAATGGATTCAACATGACAAGATAATTTCAAGATCATAGCCCTTGGATTAAGTTTTACAAAAAAGTATAATTTTGAATATACTTAATTTGATTATTATATTTATTTATATTTTCTAGTGAACACAAGTTTTTCACTTAACATCAAGGTCTCTATTCCACACATGTGGAAATATAAAAAAATAAGAAAAAAAATATAAAATAAAAATTGTACTCTAAGTATTCATGTCTTTGTTTCAACAAAAGAAGAATAAGTTAATTTTGAATTAAACAGAAAATCTGCATATGAAATCTCAAAAATCATTAGTTCACATCATCTTCAAGTTCATAAAATTTTACTTGCTCTAGATTACAAAAAGTGAAAATTTGTCCCACTTTGATAAAAAAGTGGGACACAATATTGTGGGATCACCCTAATTCTATTCATTATGTCTCTTAAGCGCATTTGACTATTGAATTTAAGATTTGAATCTATTTCTTCACTCTTAGTTTTTTGTTTCCTATTCTATTGCTTATATTTTGACACACGCGATAGGATCTACCCCTTCACTTGTGGGTGAGTGTGACCCACAATTGGATATTAAGGTGCTCCACTATGGGGTCCATTGACGACTACTTTTGTGCGCATTATTGAACCCCATTCCACTATTGGACCCTCTCCTCTAATCGTTAAAAATGCTATTTCAAAATTTAAAAGAGCGGCTATATATCAAGATTTTATTCCCAAAAGTGACCTAGTCAAACCTTTGACAACTAGAATAGTTCACAGTTTTTGACATTTCTTCACCTAATATAACTAAATATTATATGTGAATTTGTTTAATTTCCACCCTAAATTTTTATGGTTATTTAAAACTTATTCCTCTAAATTAATTATTAAGTAATTTATTTATTTAAATAGCATTGGATAATGGAAATGCCTGACGTGACAGTTAGCTTGGCGTGACGAAAGAAGATTTAATAAAGGGCGCTTGCCTGCATTGACTTTACTACACAGCTGTCCTTTGCAATAGAGAAGTTGATATCACGTGGGAATGTGTGATAGGAGGTATAGAGATCCTTGTAGATGGGTTCATGTCTGTAATTGGGGTTGAATCCTCTGTTATCATTATGTCTTAGTAGGCAAACCTTTCTCTTCAGATCCAACCCTGAGATGGAACTATACAAGCCTCCCACAACTAAACTTGCCTTACAGAGTGATAAGAGTTATCATAAGTGTCTCAGTTTCAGGGGAGAATATGTGAGAAAGGCTCTGGTTAATCATCTCTTTCAAGCTCTCTCTGCAGCAAGACTGAATGTCTTTATAGACAGTCACAACTTGGTAAAGGGGGAAATGACTGGGTTGAGCTTGGAAAGAGCAATCGAGAGCAGTGCCTTTCCCATTCCTGTATTTTCCGAAGGCTATGAAGAATCACGATGGTGTCTTAAGGAGGCCGCCGCAATGTTAAGAATCCCTGGCTTGATCATTCCTCTCTTTTATCTTTTAGATCCAACCGACGTTAGATACCTTCAAGAGCATTCTAGTCCCTATAAGCAATCATTTCTCAACGAGTATGGCCATTCAGATCGATACGCAATAGAAGACATTGAAGGGTGGAAGAATGCCCATAAACGGATCTGTTCTCACTCTGGTTGTTCCATGGATATAACTCAAGGGTAAGCAACGAATCTCATTTTTTGCCCGTTTTTCTATATTTTTGGTTAATAATTTCATGGCTGCCTCTGGATAACAGGTGACATGTGTGCCTTCAGTAGAATATAGTTATTTAAGGATAGGGTTTTATGGAAGTGATAGGAGCTAGGGCTAGGGCTTCAATTCTTATTTTGAAACGGAAAATTTCCTTTTACTCAAACAAAATGAGTGTATCCCAATAACATAGTAGCTTAATAACACAGTTAACATATAAATTGTAAGCAGCGAGGGGGGCTGAAAGTTTTCTCGTGATTTTCATATCTGTGTTCAGTATGCTTTTACTTAACCCTTAATTTTTCATTGCTTTTAAAGGACTATTTATTTGATCTATATAATTTTTTATGTAAAATTTCTTAGTTTCACCAAGGTTTTTTGCGCCTGAAAAAAAATCTATAAAACCAGTTGCTTAAAAAGTTCATAACTAATATTGATGATAAATTTTTAGTGGCCTCTTTTCGTACAACTATAGCCTAATTCTAAAATATGATTCTACTTCTTTTCTGTTTTTTCAGTTTGGATAATTATTTAATTGTTGTGCAATGGTAACATCTATGCCTCCACTCTGCCTCCTGTTCCATCAATATTTTGAAATATAGTTATATATTTATAAAACTTTATCTTAGACTGGCATGCTAAGAGCTGCAGCCTAATTTTAAAATTTTATTGTGCTTGCTTTTCTGTACTTTTTGTTTAGCTATTTTTTTAATATCAATCATGCCAATGAAAGAAAGTACAATATCAGCCAAAGAAGCAGTCAGTCGTTGGAGGGAAAACCATAAAACAGAGCCAAACCATGAATAAACAGAGCAGTTACCTATTATAAATTTATATATGATAGGTGGCATTTATGATTCCACTCGGAGGTCCTGTCCAGTAGTTTTCCAAACATAATTATTTAATTTTGAGACTTCACATTAGATTGGCAAATCAATAAATACTTTCATTCTTGAGTATTAGTTTTTTTGGTTGACATTTGAACCTAAGGCTTTTCATTGTTCTTGGACTGTTCAACTTTTAAATTATGAATTCTCTACTCTTGATATAATATTAAATTTGTATACGTAGATCAATTAAGACTGGAAACTTAAGGCCTTTCATAAAATGATGGGCCATTTTCTTGACTATTGCAATTCTTAAATGTAAATTATTTCTAACACCAACGAATTTTTCTCAGAAGCTGTTACTTTTAATATATAAAAGAATGTTTGATTTTCCAACTTTTCTCTTTCATAATTGATAATATGTGAGATTTATTTTCCAAATATTCTCTTTCACATTATATGTGAGTGTTTTATTTTCCAACTTTTCTAGCAACGGATTGCAGAGTTGAACCAGGATAATTAGTACTTTTGCAATTTCTACTGACCTACTCTGGCCATTGCAGCTTTGAAGCTTGGTTAGTAAGGACAGAGGTGAATGATATGATTAAGGCTTTGGACAGACTTCCATTAGAAGTTGAGAAGCACCCAGTGGGAGTGGACATCATGAAGAATTCTCTCATTGAGAAATTAAATTTCAATTCAATGGAAGAGGTTGTTAAAGCTGGAATTTGGGTATTGGTGGTATTGGCAAGACGACAGTCACAAAGGCTCTGTACAATCAACTTTATGGTGATTTCGATGCTGCTTGCTGTGTATTTAATGTCTGTGCTGCTGCTTTAGATGGCACAGGTCTTACAAATTTGCAGAAGCAAATTCTTAAAGATTTAACCAAATGTGATGAAAAAGTGAACACTGTTGAGCAGGGTAAATCTTTGTTTGCATTGCAGATGAGTAAAACCAGGATAATTTGTACTTTTGCAATTTCTATTGACCTACTTTGGCCATTACAGCTTTGAAGCTCAGCTAGTAAAGACAGTGATGAATCATGTGATTAAGACATTGGGCAGAGTGCCGTTAGAAGTTACCACACAGCCACTGGGAATGGACAGTGTGAAGTATGCTCTCATTCAGAAATTAAATCTGAATTCAATGTAAGATGTTGTTAAAACTGGAATTTGTGATATTGGTCGTGAACACAGTTGCAAAGGCTCTATACAATCAGCTTTATGGTGATTTTGATGCTGCTTGCTTTGAATTTAATATCCGTGCCATTGCTGTAGATGCCACAGGTCTTACAAATTTGCAGAAGCAAATTCTTAAGGATTTAACCAATATGATGAGTAAGCGGACAGTATTGGTCAGGGCAAATCTTTGTTCACATTTGCAGAGGTAGAACAAGGATAATTAGTACTTTTGCAATTCCTATTGACCTACTCTTGCCATTGCAGCTTTGAAGGTCAGCTAGTAAAGACAGTGGTGAATGATGTGATTAAGACATTGGACAGAGTGCCATTCGAAGGTTCAGTTAACCAGTGGGAATGGACAGAGTGAAGAATGCTCTCATTCAGAAATTAAATCTGAATTTAATGCAACGGGTTGTTAAAGATGAGATTTGGGGTATTGATGGCATTGGCAAGACGACAGCTGCGAACGCTCTGTACAATCAGTATTATGATGATTTTAATGCTGCTTGCTTTGTATTTAATGTCCATGGCAGATTCCACAGGTCTTACAAACTTGCAGAAGCAAATTCTTAAAGATTTAACCATATATGATGAAAAAGTGGACAGTGTTGATGAGGATAAATCTTTGTTCATATTGCAGAGAAGCAGAACAAGGATAATTAATACTTTTGCAATTTCTACTAACCTTCTCTGGCCATTGCAGTTTTGAAGGTTAACTAGTAAAGACAGTGGTGTATGATGTGATTAAGGATTTAAGACATTGGACAGAGTCCCATTAGAGGTTGCCAAGCATTCAGTGGGGATGGACAGCATGAAGAATGCACTCATTCAGAAATTAAATCTGAATTGAATGGAAGAGGTTGTTAAAGCTGGAATTCGGGGAATTGGTGGTATTGGCAAGATGACAGTTGCAAAGCCTCTGTACAATTAACTTTATGATGGCTTTGGTGCTGCTTGCATTGTCCGTGCCACTCCTGCAGACACCACAGGTCTTACAAATTTATAATAGTAATTTCTCATAGATTTAACCAAATATGATGAAAAAGTGGACAGTGTTGATCAGGGCAAATCTTTGTTTGTATTGCTTAGGAGCTGAATCAGGACAATTATATTTTTGCAATGTCTATTGACCTACTCTAACCATTTCAGCTTTGAAGTTCGGCTAGTAAAGACAGTGGTGAATGATGTGATTAAGGCATTGGACAGAGTGCTATTAGAAGTTGCCAAGCACGTGGGAATGGACAGTGTGAAGAATGCTCTCAATCAGGAATTTAAATCGGAATTCAATGGAAGAGGTTGTTAAAGCTGGAATTTGGGAAATTGGTGGTAACCACAGTTGCAAAGATTCTGTACAATCAACTTTATGGTGATTTCAATGCTTCTTGTGTTGTATTTAATGTCTGTGTTATTAACTTATTGCTGTAGACACCACAGGTCTTACAAATTTGCAAAAGCAAATTCTTAAAGATTTACCAAATATGATGAAAAAGTGGACTGTGTTGATCAAGGCAAATCTTTGTTCGAAGATCATTTTGGAGGAAAATGTGTGCTGCTTATTTTGGATGATGTGGGTGCTGTTGTACAATTGGATGCTTTGGTTGGAGATTGGTTGGGCCTTGGTAGTAGAGTTATTATAATTTCAAGAAGCAAACACATTCTCAATATTGCTCTAGTTTCATCCTATATTCCACCAAGTTTCCGAGACGGTGGGGGGGACGTGTTTCAGGGATAGATTTTTTTTAGGCCATTTTTGGGGACAACAGAGGACGGCAAAGGTGACGGCTGTATTAAAAATAGGGAAAAATTTAAAAATATAGGGAAATTTCAAATATTTGTATGATAACATTGATAACACCATAACAATGATAAGGCATTCATCATAATGACATACATTATATAATACTTAATCAAATTAAGGTTTGAAGAAGTGCCTGCCTTCCATTTACATATCACCCTTGCAGATATAAAAAATAAAATGTTCAACTTTACAAACATCAAAACAATATGTCTAGATTGTATATAGATATATACTACGCCTTTACACAATTAGATTCCAAATTTTCAATATTTGAAATGAGCATTAAAGTAGTTAAGTTTAACATGGGATTAAAATAATGAAGACTGAAATTGTAAACATGGCAGTGCAACTAAGAGCCAACAACAACAACAATATTGTTGCTGCAACTTCCACCTAACAATGGAAAATAAAAAGAGGCTTCTTGAAACTTGAGATGAACCCCAATAGTTTTTTCTTCTTCCTTTGTATGTGTCTATGGTGTATCTGTTTCTTTGGCTATATCACATTTAAGTTTAAACTTTATATAAACTCTTCCACTACTTTTATCCCATGGTTTCTTCATATATTATGGTTTTGTTCAAATACAAAAACAATAGTACTATCATGGAACAAATTCCTCTACAAAATCTTAACAAGGGTTTCAAATAAATCATAAAACTTAATAAATCATTATTTTTTTAAGTTTGGGTTTTTTTTAATAAAACTTGGCTATAGCAGTAGGGGATAGCTTAATAAATCATTTTTTAAAAAATAAAAATAAAAATAAATTTAAAACTTAGCTATTGTAGTAGGGGATAGTTGGCTGTCCCTGGGATGGTTAGGGGATGTCTAAGATGTCTCCAGTCGTCTTGGGTACGTCCAATCGTCCCTTGCTTGTCTCTTGTCTGTCCCCATGGCCTAGTCGTCCCCTACCCATCCCTTGTTTGCCCCCACATCCCCAAGATGTTTATTGCAAACAAAAATAAATGGAGATGACTAGGGGACGCCCTCGAGCCATCCCTAAGTCCTCAGAATTTCCTTGAATCCTCAAAACGTCCTTAGTACGGGTATGCTTGGAAAAACCGAGGGGATGCGTCCTCGAGAACATCCCTGAGCCATCCCCAAGTCCTTTGAACATCTCTAGTACAAGTATGCTTGGGAAAGCCTAGGGAATGTGTTCCTAGGGAACATAGGTTTCATCTGATTGTTGCAAGGTGTGCACCCTTGGTCTCCTTGTGTTGTGCAACGCAACGCTTGGGTTCGTGACATGGCTTAATCACCTTATATGGATTCATTAACTCTAACAGCTGTATCGGGCATTAACATGTCGATCTTTTGGTGCAACAACAACTGTCTGTGCAACAATTGGTATCAGAGCCTGGGTCATGGGTTCGAACCCCTCGCATGTGCTTGGTGGGGGGGGGATAATTGCAAGGTGTGCGCCCGTGGTCTCCTTGTGCTATGCAGCGCAATGCTTGGGCTCGTGACATGACTTAACTGCCTCTCGTGGATTCATTAACTCTGGTGGTTGTATCGGGCATTTACAAGTCGATCTTTTGATGCAATGATTGGAATGGAGATAAATGCAGATCTCCAGCTATTTAGTTGGCACACTTTTCTTAGAGCATCTCCAAGTCCTAGTTATAAAGATTTATCCAAAAGAATAGTGGAAGCTTGTAAGGGGCATCTTCTTTCATTTAGAGTGATTGGACCCTTCTTATATGATAAGCAAAATGACACAAGTTGCTGGAAAGAAGCTTTTCACAAATTCCTCTCAGTCCAGACACTCACAAAAGACACTACATTAGTTATAGTGTTTTTCATGATGAGGAAAATGAAATGTTTGTAGACATTGCATGTTTCTTCATTGGAGAACACAAAACATTGTCCAATGATTTTGGAAATCCTTGTACAAGATGGTAGAGACTTTTTTATGTAATCTTTCGATGAAGTTACTAATAAAGATTGGTGACAAAGATGTATTTTATATGCATGACCATTTATGAGATATGGGGTGAAGCATTGCTGAAAAAGAAAAAGAGGGTATCCAACTCTGGGAATTTTCCCATTTAAGCATTGTGTCCAACAACATTGAAGGGTAACCTTTGGCAATTGAATCTGCATTACCCTAGATTTGTGGGTAACATTTAGCAATTGAAGATTATGAAATTAAAAGGCTGCTCTGATTTGGACAGCCTTTCTTTCTCTTCCCTGTTTGCATTTCTTAATATAAAGCTGTAGCACTTGGACATGAAAGTGTGTGGGATTTAAATAACTTACCTAGTACCATTGGCAACCTGTCACAGCTACAGCACTTGAACTTAGGAGGGTGTACAAGGTTAATAGCTGTGTTGATACCATTGGCAACCTGTCAGAGCTACAGCACTTGAACTTAAGAAGGTTTTACAGGATTAAATAACTGTGTTGATAGCACTGGCAATCTGTCACAACTCCAGCACTTGGACTTGAAATAGTGTAGAAGCTTGCATAACCTCCCTGATACCATTGGTAACCTGTCACAGCTGAAGTTCTTGGACTCAACAGGGTGTTACAGCTTAAATAACCCCACTGATACCATTGGCACCTTGTCACAGCTGCAGCACTTGGACTTGGGAGGGTGTAACAGATTAAAATTTAAATAACCTTCCTGATATCATTGGCAGCATGTCACAGCTGTAACACTTAGGTTTGGTAGAGTGTAGAAGCTAATTTAACCTCCCTAATACCACTGGCAACTTGTCACAGCTGCTGCACTTGTATTTTGCAGACTGTAGAAGCTTAAGTAACCACCTTGATACCATTGGCTTCCTGTTGCAACACTTGGACCTGAAACTGTGTAGAAGCTTAAATAACCTCCCCAATACTATTGGCAACCTGTCACGGCTGCTGCCTGCTGCACTTAGACTTGAAATGGTGAAGAGGCTTAAATAACCTCCCTGATACTATTGGCAACCTATCACAACTGCAGCACTTGGACATGACAGTGACAGCGTGTTACAGCTTAAATAACCTCCCTGGTACCATTGGCAACCTGGCACAGCTGAACACTTGGACTTGGCAGAGTGTAGAAGCTTAAATAACCTCCCTTTTACCATAGGCAACCTGTCACAGCTACAGTGCTTAGACTTGAGATGGTGTACAAGCTTAAGAACCTTCCTGATATCATTTGCAACCTGTCACATCTGCAGCACTTGGAGTTTGGAGGGTGCAACAACTTAAATATTCTTCCTCATTTCATTGGCAATCTGTTACAGCAGCAGTATTTGCCTTTGGACTTAAGATGGTGTACAAGCTTAAATAATCTCGCTGATATTATTGGCAACCTGTCACAATGGCTTGAAGTTTGAAGGGTATGAAAAAGTTAAATAAACCTCTTTATGATTGACAACCTGTCACAGTGGCAGTCTTCAAAGTTGTCCCATTGTGAAAACTTTTTGCTTACCTCATACCATCTATAATGGTTGCTGCTTCATTCTGTGAGATTCAATGCGTCTAAACTTCAATAGCCTTGCTGATTGCAGCGGTAACCTGTCACAGCTGCGCTAATGTTTGGATTTTAACGGTATACCATTTGTGTGGTTCAAACCATTTGTGAGGCCACTTTGAACCACACTAAACTATAGCGTTGCGACCACTCCTCAGCTGTAGTGTTGGACTAGAATGGAACTTCTAGTGTTGCCAGGGCAGAAACTGAGACAATTTTTGTCCTCTTACATGGTAGGTAAATGCTAAATATTCATTGCAGAAAATTGAATGCTGAGAAGAGTATTAAATCCTCTCATATGATTTAATGGAATGTAATTTTCGTTTCTCTATGTTTGTACGTAAAAGCAAAAAAATGCGTGCTCTGCAAAAATTACGATCTAGAACATGTTTTGTTGCACTATCATTTCAACTCCATATAGATAGTAGATGATCATAGAATACCTCAGATTTTTAAACATGTTAATCGCTATAGTAACATGATTCAAGTGTTTACTTTGAATTCTATAGGACAAACTTCTTAGTACATCCTTGAACATTGCTTAGACTTTTAGTGTTCTCTTACAGACAGTGGTAATTATTTGTTACCCTTTAAAATTTTAATGTTGTCCAATTGTGATTTAGTTATTGCTGTCTTATTTAGTTTTTCTGTTTTTCAACAAAACTATCACCTTATATTTCATTTTCCAAAATTGAAGTTGCAACTTCCTTTTTATGATGTACAATATCTTACACAGGTACT
The DNA here is from genome assembly GCA_007115665.2 of Sequoiadendron giganteum. NCBI lineage: Eukaryota > Viridiplantae > Streptophyta > Pinopsida > Cupressales > Cupressaceae > Sequoiadendron > Sequoiadendron giganteum. The sequence goes on from CM021100.1 coordinate 289,987,305, forward strand.
GTTATCATGTTTACTGTTATAAAACATGATAACATTGCATACATACACTGCAAGGTGAAAGATATAGATAGATAGAGATAGGAAGAGAGAGTAGAAGCATAGGAAGGATAAAATAGAAATAGGAGAGAAACAAGAGATAGAGAATATGTAATCTAGATTTTTTAGACAAGAGAAAAGTGTAAGTGAAATATATGTAAAGAAATAGAGAACATGTATGTATGATAGATGCTATGTTTGCTATAAATGTATTGTGAGCTTATAAAATTAATACATGGTGTGTATTGATGGCTTATGAATGTGATAACTAGTTAAGTGCATTTATTTTAATTTGTTTGTATTTTATTATACTGCACTTTACTATAACCCTCCACACTAATTCTAATCTTCTTATAACCCCTTTTTATTGGGGTATAAACTACACTTTTTAGAGTATAAGCCTAGATATTTAGTTTGTGCTTCCTCTCTTCACAAACATTTGGTTATGTTTCCAAGACCTTGGTAAGAGGTAAGAAAGGGTTAGAATTCAAAAAGAAAGATTTGCAGCAAGAAAATAACATCAATAATGGATTATAAATATATACAAAACATATTAGATGATGTACGATATAGTACACTAGGTACTGTCTTATGAAAGGGGTTAGGCATCCAGGGGAAATTAATGGAAAGGGAGGATCCTAAGAGGGGTCTTAGAAAGATGTGACTATTGGAGGTAGGTCTAGATTATGCCATTAGGAAAAATAAAAGGATTAGTAAAACTCCAAACTAAAAACACTTATGGAAAAATGATATAACAAGAAGTTGAGAGATATCTTTGAAGAGATTAAGATGGCTATAGAGAGGAACATGGAAGGAAAAATGTTAAATTAGATTTGAGAAAGGTACGAAAGATACTATTGAAGAATGGAAAGTGTGAGGGAAATCAATGAGGAGCATGCTAGGAGAGTGTTGAAGATGATGAGATTTGTGAGAACCCCATCATCACAAAAATAATTGAGTATAGTTGAGATCATCAAGAGGCCAACTGAAGATTATGAGAATCTTGTGAAAATGGAAAAAGAGGATATTATATAAAATAAGGGACAAATAATAAAGATCCACCCAAAAAATTAACTGACCATCTTGAAAACGAAAATGAAATTTAACTAGATTGGCAAAATAGTAATAGTATGTTGTGTTTATAGAGTCACTAGAAGGAAGGCATGGGAGTTGTAGTGCTCAACCAAGGCACGGAAGTAGGGGTACTCTAGTGTTCAAAATTTTGACTCACACACCACACTTGATACTTGGCAAACCTAAAAGATATATATAATGATGTATTTGAGGGTTTATTAACCCCTTTTACAAAATTAAAACCTCTAGACTTTAGTGTAGAATATGTAAACAAAGTAGTAAGAGTGTGGGTTTGTAGAAACTAAAGGCGATCAAAGATTTGAAAATAAAAGTAGAGAATGTAGAGAAAAAAGACTTGAAGGAAATGTTCAAAACCTGTCCATCAATACAAGGAAGATAATTGAGGAATACTATATTAATTAATTTAAGATGCAATTAACTAATAAAAATTTATCCCCTAAATTGACGAGGCACCAAGAGGAGGTGAATCTTGTTGGACTAATCACCATCTCCCTTCAGATTTGTGACATGGACTAATTGCCTCTTGTGGATTTGTTTATCTCTAGAGTTTGTATCAAGCATAAATAGGTCGATCTTTTGGCACAATGACAAATGTGTTCCACAAATTGTATTAGAGTTGTGGTCATGAGTTCAAATCCCCTTGGGCGACGCTAAGAGTGGGAATTGTTGGACTAATTGCCAACATCTCCCTTCAAATTTGTGACATGGACTAACTGCTTCCCATGGATCCATTTCTTTGGTGTTTGAATCAGGCGTTAACAGGTCAATCTTTTGGCACAACGAAAAACATGTTTATGGTGAGATTATATTTAACTGTTCATTACTACTCCAAACATAAGCAAAAAGAGAATAATTTGTTAGTGAGTGTAAGGAAATATTAGAAAAATATTTCTTTGAGATAGAGTTACCAAGAGATAAAGAAAGAACAAGGAAACTAGTGAATATAAAGGAAACTAATAAGTTTGATAGGAAATATATGGATTTTAATGGAAAACAACACAATGGTAAGAAAATAGAGGACAAAGGTAAAAAGGTAAGGGAAGAAAAAAACCTCAATGAGAGGAGATAAATAAGAACCTATTGGCAAGACAATGGAGCATAATTACATCAAGCTACCTCTCTTTTTAAAGGAGACTAAAAAGACCTCTAAATATCTTTGTATTGAAATCAACATGGAAAGAAATAGGGCAATAAATAACCAAGCCAAAATTATGATTTTGTAGTCATCTTGAGAGATGAGGCCCTCAAGTGATAAATAAATGATTTTCCCTGAACATGATGAAGAATGGAAAGATATAAAGGAATGATTTCTAAACAATTTCCAATCCCCTAAGATCAAGTCTGAGAGTATACACAAGATGAGGGAGATGTTCCAAAAAAGGTGAAATAATAAGTGAGTTTGATCAATGGTTCAAGGGACTTGTGGAAGAGCCCTTGACTAAAAAATATAAAATAGGAAGGTTTGTGTTTAGAGTATTACCATCAATTAGAGCTTCATTACATGGAAGAACATTTGAGGCTTATACACACATAGTAGAGTCGACATCAAGATTCAAGCAAACCCATGCAGGAAGGAAAATGAAGAGAATATTAAAATATGGAATAAAATTAGAACTAGAATAGTTGAAAATCAAGTAAGAGATTTTAGCTGAAGGGGAGATAACCAAGATATAATGTCAAGAAGGATAAAATCTTATTTTCCCAGTACCTTAATAAAAGAGATTTAATGTGCCTAGTTCAATAAGCAAAATGAGAGACATGAAAATAAAGGTAGTAGTTATTGTGGAACCTACAAGAAGGTAGAAAAGTGTATTTTTTGGAGTTTACAATGAATGGGATGATCATACAATTAATGACTATCTATCCCTAATGTTTACAATAAGAGATGAAATGAGATTGAGTCCAAATATCATTGTAGATATGAAGATAATGATCTCTATCATAGACATGGATAAAGACACGGGTCTAGTAGAGGGAGAATTATATAAAGAACCTAAGTGGAGAAATCAATGTAATATAAATGTAGTTCAAAATGGGGCATGCCAAGCATTGGATGAAAAATATTTTACTAGATATGGAAATGATTATGGGGATAACATGCCATACGAAAAAAAATATAGAAGAGGACATGGTAGAGGAAGAGGTCAAGGAAAAAGGAGATAATATGTTATATATTACAAATATAGTGAATTAGGTCATTATGCAAATGATTGTAGAGAGGAGAAGAAGGCCTATGGATTTTGTGGTGACTTTGAATATGATTTATATGGTTGCTTAAGGAGCACACAGTATTATTAGAACAATTAGAAACCACAAATATTGAGGAGTTATTTAAACTAAGTGAATCAAAACGAGCTAAGGTCATCTTGAAAATCTCTAAGGACAAACCCCTAAATGGCCAAAAAATTAAAAGAGTAGTTTAAATTGATGAAGAGAATAAAGAAGAACATTATCTCATAGAAGAACAATTGAAAAGATACTACGTAAGGAAGAAATATTTGCTAATGAAAAAATAATTTTGAAAACACAGAGGATAGGATAAAAAAAGATGGTAGTAATAATAAGAGGTAGTAAAGACACTACAAAATGAGGATTGGTGACATATGAAATAGATGAAGAAAGTGGGGAATAATTCCTTGCTAAGAAAATTCATGACTCAATAGTGGAGAATGTTGGAGGAGCCAAGATATGAAAGCACAATCCAATGATATTTTCCACAAGTGAACAATGAACATAAAAGAATGCCTGTCAATAATATGAAGTCTAAAAATATACAATGAGTTATTTATATAAATATGCAAGTTAGAGGAGGTAGGAAGGCATGATTGAACAACTAATTACCCTTCCAAAAGTTCAACACATATTTGCTCATATGACAAGTGTTTGAGAATGTGTCAAATGTGTATGTCTCAAAAGATGTGTACATGTGTCTCAACCACGTGAATTGAAACAAAAAGCTAAAAATCCTAACTTAAGCTAATTGTGAACATGTCCACCTACAAAGGGTGATTAAATAACTAGATATGAGATGAACCTATTTAGACTAACAAAGAAAGCTACAAAGATTATCAAATAAGAACAACAAAAATAAGATTTTTAAAGGGTTTTTTTTTTTAATTTTAAAGTATGAATATTGAAGGGATTGGCCAAGTTTGTAGTGGAAGAGAATACATTGGAAAATATTAAGCAATTCACTAAGTATTGAAATACGCATAAGAAGATTGATGTAACAAAAAAAGTAAGAAGCACAAATAAAATTGAAACAAGATGGAACAAACTCGACCTATATTAATAGATGCTAATTTATATGGAAGATGGATGAGAGAAGCGCTAGCAGACCTAGGATATGATGCTATTATAGTGCCCAAAGAGGTTTAGGTAGATTTAGGGTGTTGGTGATCTAAGTTGTAGAGCCCAAATCCCTAAGGTTTGATAATCTCTCAAGTACCAAGAGTGTCAAAATTAAGAAGACCACCAAAAACTTGTCTTCAAGTTGGGAAACATAGAACCAATCATTAAGGTGGGTAATGGCTTCACTTTTGGCTCTACAAGACCAAGGGGGGTTTCCCTGAGGTGTTGGATTGATGATTGAAAGTATGATTGAACACATCCTTACAATAAAGTATACCCACTACACGGTGTATCCCAATATTGGTGTCACAATATACCTATGTGCTATTTCAAACATGTAAGACTTAAAAATTTATTAAAAAATGATCTACCATACAAACATCCAAAAATATGAAATGTTAACTCCTTGTGTTGTTATATACATTAAGACATAGTAGTTATAACACACTAAACTAATGAAACTAAAAGATGTTTAATTTGATGTATTCCAATGTGTTGAGAATGATGGGGAGATGGTCAATAAAATACCAAGGCTATTATCTAGTTGGGAAACATAGTCTCTAAATTTAGACAAAAGATATAATAGCTAAAACCAAGGTGATGCATCAATCAACACACCACAAAAGATTAGATTTTCCTAGGTGCGTAAGCAAGTTGGGATCTACAAATAAATTCAATAAAAAAAATAGACAATTGTAGAATGTTAAATTTGTTTTCTTAGTAATCCACGAACACACCCATGTACATTTCTTTTATTGCTCTGAGAAGATATCTTTTAAAATATTTACAAGAATTTTACAATCATCTGACTAGCCAACCAATCAAAAACACATCATAAAATGAACATTATGCACAAGGAGACACTCATTCAAGGTCAAATATTACTTTAACCATTCAATCTACAAAGGATATAGATGTTATAACAAGTTTGAGAAAAACCCAAATCATTATAATACAAAGATACACCCATAATTGGAAATCGAAACCCTAGGGCTTCCTTTGATTATCTCTCTTTTGTTGGCTCTGTAATTTCTCCTCTCTTGTCTAAAATGTTATCATCTCCTCAAAATATGATTTTTAAAGGTGATATAGCCCATACAAGAAGGGGTGTAGGCTGTTAGAAGGTCATACTACACAAGTAACCCTATCTGTGAGCATATCCAACACAAAGACAACAAGTGTCACTTGCAGATGTGATCTGACCACCAAGAGGCATGAAATAACATTAGTTTGACCATTTCCATATGTTAAATGCACATGACAACTAAGAAGGGGGGGTGAATTAGTTGTTCATTAAAATATCAAACCCTCACTAACATTTAGATCCACATACCTTATTAGCCTTTAATCTGTTAGAGTGATTTAACATGAAAGAAAATAACAAAAACTAAGAACACAACAACATTAGACACAACAAAACACCAGATTTATGTGGAAAACCCAAGAAGGGAAAAACTACTGTGAGGATTAGCTCACAATATAAAGTAATTGCAATACTAAATACAATAGGCTCATTACTGGAGGGCTCATTGCCCAAAAGAGAAGAAGCCCACTCACTACCAAATTACAGAAAAGAAGAAAGAATATTTTTACAACGAGAAACCCATATCAAAGCAATAGAAAAGTTCCACCATTGCAACTCTAGTACATTCACACTCTCTATAGAATGTAGACACATTTTTCTCACTACTTCCAATAGTCTAAATCGTTAAAGCTCACATTGCACTTTGCAGTCTCACACGTCACATCACAATTCACATCACACACACTTCATACATCCATCCTCCATCAACTCAACACACATATATATCCATTGCAACCTTGAAAACAATTCACAAGGTTGGCTATGCACCTCAACCGTGCAATTCAAATTAGTTTGGCACTAAGAATTCCTACGGTGGAAAGGAATGAAAACAAACCACACCAAACCTTAACTTAGACCTAAAATCATACATATACACCCCACCATGCTTCCACAAACCCCAAAGCATTTTTGCAGTTAGTGTAAACACCTAAGGTCGACCAAACCTGTGTAAAAACCATTGAAAATTTAAGTGCACGCTTTCTTAGATCCATAGACGACTTGCAGACATCATACATCACTTGAACACAATTTGGAATATTCCATAAACACCCTAAAATCCAAAAAATTCAAATTTTCTCAAAATCACTTGGAAACCAAGCACCATACACACATTCTCATCACCTTCAACACTTTTTCATTACCACAAAACCAATTGGACCAAAGCAACTCAACCACACACAAGAGGTTGAACATCCACCAACAAAAGCTTATCAAGGCAACACTTTAAGGTTGATACCAATGACACTACTAATGACACAATAATGCAACTAATCAAAGAATCATTACAAACTTCCAACAATCTCTCCATAGACCTATTGAAATCAACACAACAACATAGATCTGTTGACATCAATGACAACACAAACTACATAGACTTCCAAAACCACACTTTTGCATTAATGATTTATGGGTTTAATATAAATAATGGATAAAAACAGTTACAAAATATGCTCAAATCATGTATAGGAGGTACCACTCTATCAAAGAGGACATGTAGATTGTAAATGAGGTGCATGTTTTGTTTTCCCCTTTAGATTTCATGGAAAAGAATTACAAATAATTTCTAGATCTTGCATGAATCAAATTTGGTAGCTGTAGAAGTGGTTGCAACATTGATGGTGTTGTAGAGGGAGCTATTGCTTCATTATAAACAATTGTAGAACTTTGAACAATATCTAGATGTGGGATTTTGTCTTGGATTCAATTGTATCTCACTTTTCCAACACTTCTATTGAAAAATAGAAAATTGGTCAAGATATGGATATATCTCGATCCCTTTAAAATTCACGCAATGTCTTGCATTCCATCATATTTCTACGAAACTTCACCTTGCATTGTTTTGGTCCTTTATTGACATATAGACATGTGGGATTTCACCTTAACTAGGATCCCATGGAAATAATGATCCCATGCCTCGCAGACACATCCACATCATTGCTTCCTTGCAAGATCTTGTTGACCAACTAATCCTTGCAAAATAGACACTTACAAAATAATATCTCCCCATAAGATCATGTAGAACTTTGTCTTGGGTTAGAACATATCTAGATGACCCTAGAAGCTTTGAAATTGCATAACATACTTGTTTCTATCCCAATTTTCTCCAAATTTGAATTGTAGATACCCACTTGGATGCTCCACAAGATGGAAGACTCATAAAACCCCCACACTTAGCCAACTTCAGGATTCCAATTTAGGCATTGGTTTGAGGACAAGGAAAGGGAAAACCACAAACAAGAAGCACATTTGACATGATGACCCTCATGAATTTATCAAATTGATTATTAACAAAGGATGGACATGGTTAAATGCACAACCTGTGGAGCACAAAAGGAAAATATTGGACAAATAAAAGTGGGCGCCAACATAGGGAAACCATTGTTACATAAAAAATTGTATAATATTATGTTGGTGGATGGTTTAACTATTGATATAATAGAAACTTGTAGAAATGAAATAGTCAATTTGATGGGAATAAAGAGGGAAATACATTTTCAGGTCATCAAGATGAAATATCTCTTCAATTCATTTAGTTTCCTCCTAAACATAGAGTGGTTTGTAATCTGGAATGGATTATTTGATTTTAGAGAAGAATTGATCTTGCACGGGGAAGATAGGGTAGTTCACATGTTGGTGAAATAGGTATCTTACCTAGCTAGTTAATTAGCGAGGTCCTATTTACATGTTAAGTCCACTTAGGTCCTAGGCATATTTCTAGAAGTCTTAGTTATCTTTTTAACATTTTTTTTAAATTCTAGTGTCCTAGGTCATTTAATAATTACACAATTCATTTAGCGTTTTGCATTAGGTAGTTCATCACACCTTGTCTATATAAGCAAGATAATTATACACTTTTGTAAGATATCTCATCATCATATTTGATAGATCTTAATATCAATAAAGATCATTTCTTACATACTCTTTTGTGGAAGGTTTTGATTATTTTTGCAGGTGGTCTTGGGTATTGAGCTAATCTTCAGCTCCTACATGATATCAGATCTTGAGTAGCTCCTACATGGTATCAAATCCATGGCCATGCAAATTCCTTCTTACATACGAGGGTAGAGCTATTTCCAAATGAGAGATCTTGGTTGATTTTAGTAAATTTGAGTATGGTCTTCTTTTGCACCATATGGTGATTTGGAGAATTAAAAAACTTGAAACAAATACCAAATTTTGGGTGTCTTTTTTTATGGATTTGTATTGCAAGTTCACGTTGGATCAAAACAAACCCATCCATTGAATCCAAAAGGCCCAAAAACCCATTTTCATGTAAAAAACTTCATATTTTGAAGATTTGTTTTGTGATTTAAAAAAAAAAATCGAGCAACTGTCTTAAATCTGATGGCCAAATGACCATCACAAGGGATTGTGTTAAATATGATGATTAAATGGCCATTATACTAACACTAAACCTAGTCTTCTAGCTTCTAATCACAATGGGGCAACCACTTGTCAACCTTTAGGGGGCTTAATTTTGGCCCCTTAAGCCTTAATTGAGCAATTTTTTAAAATCACCATAATCATCAAAAAGTTGGTTTTGAGCACTTTCAAGTGGTGCGGGTTTTATTATTGGATTTTACTCCTAGAATATATATATATTTTTTTAATTCAAATTTCCCATTTGGACCTCCGAGCTCATAATGTTTTCCTTGGATTTTTATTTTTCATGATTTTTATGGAATAAAAAAGGTATTGAGGAGCTCTATCATTATGTACATGCAATTTTTTTAGTTTTAGTCCTAGCTATATTTTATTTAATGTTTTCATATTTGCATTCTAGTTAATTACTTGGACATCTTGACTCCTGGAGAGATTTTTTCTTTTTGAGAAGGCTTCATTTGCAATATACATAATGTTTTGGGGTTACTAATTATTGTTGAAGGCTAATGTCTTTGTAATTTTCAAGATTTCTCATAGTTCATTATGGGATTTTCATTTCATCATTCTTTGATCATTTTGAAAAGGGGGAACTATAAATAATGGAGATATGACATCACAAAAGATCTTTGTTGGCCTCACATGTTGTCACATTTGTATGGTCTTGTTCCTTCTCCAAATATTGATAGTAATAAATTTTCTTGGAATTGTAAAAGGGATCATGTCTTAGGATTTATTGCAATACATGTTGGTGATGAAAATTTGAATGCAATTTTTTATTTTGAGTGTCCTCATGCTCTTTGGACTAAAATTGGGAGATATATGGAGATCCCGATACTCAGCCATTTCCTCTATGATCTTGTTTTAGATTGTCTTGTACCTCTTCATTTTTCAAAAAGGCTACCCTATGATTATGATAATATTTGAGAGTTTTATTATTTAGAGTAATTTGAATCATCATATGTGTACGATGAGGTTTCTTTAGATGCTTCTTCTTCTCCTCCAGGGACAATTATTGTACCTTCACCTTCATTGACTTCTTGTGTAGAGTCATTGATTGAGGGTCCCATCATTCCTGTTTAGCAAGACCATTCATATTTTGTTGGTGATTCATTGAGAACTTCCAATGATTCATTGCAGTATATATCTAATTGTCTTCATAATTGTGATTCCTATATATCATACATTACATCTTTGTTTGTGGAATCTCATATTTTAGATTTTGAGGACACATTGAGGGTTTATCTCTCCTCTTTGATGAAAGTCAATGCACTACTATTGTCAAATCATCATTATCTCTAGATATTGCTCAACACTAGTTTCCACATCAACCTGGTTTGTCACCTTCTTCTTTGAGTGTGCATGTTCTTAATTTGATTATGGCATCATCATCTTTAGTGGACAAGGAGACACATGAGAAGATTTCAGGGACATCTTCATACATGTTTATGTTTATGCTTATTTCTTTCAATTCATATCTAGAATGGGAAGCATTCCTACATTTGTACTTGGTTTTTTTTCTTTCGAAAGGGAGACAAGTTGTTTTATCAATATTGGATCATGTTTTGTCTTTAGTCCAACTTCCCATTTTTACAGGAGATTATACATTATGGGGGGCTACTTCCATCTTATGGGGAGGTTATTGATTTTATATTCATTATGGATGTTTCCTTGGGGATATCATTAAGTCCTACATACATCATCCTTGTTTGTATATTTTATCTCTTTTGGAGAGGGGTTTTTTCTCATGTGGTTTTCTCCTTTTCTCTGTTTGTGAGAATGAATTTGTAAACGGGTACCCAACATGCCCTCGTAGTCAAGAACCATTATTTCATCTTTGCATAATTGTTTCATAATAATCTTCTACCTAACTTGCACTTAAGGGTATGTGCAGGATCATCATGGAAAAAATAGGCCCTTAAGTGGCAATAAAATTCCGAAAATCAGAGTTAGGCAACTTGACGTAAAAATTTGAATAAGTTATCTATATTATTTCAAAAATATGTAACAATAGAATATGTAGAAAATTGAATGTAGTTTCTAAACTACTAGGTTTATTTATTTATTTTAAATCTATTTAGTGAAAATTTGAAATTTCAATGCAGTAGTACTTAAATTTTAGGGAAAAAATAAGAAGTAGGTGTCTGTCTGACCACCCTAACCACAATAAAATTATAATATTTTTTTTAAAGATTTTAAATATAAGTAGGGGACTCATGTCTCGATGTGGTGCATATTTTTTTGTAATTTTTTTCCAAGTAAATAATTAATTATGATTTTTTTATTACAAATTTTAAAAAATATAAAAACTCGTATGTCTAACCACCTTAACTTGGTCAAAAATTCATGAAATTCAATTTTTATTTTTTCAATCCTATAGTATGCGGAGCATAGAATGTGATGCATATTTCAGATTCAAAAAATGTCATACCGTTTGAAAGTTATAGATATTTTTCAATCAGCCTATCAATAAGGACTTTAGTCATAATTCAAATAGAAAATGAATAATAATTATTTATTAAATTCAAAGTAAAAAAATAATTTATATTGGTGGAAAGTTGAGAATCTCCTTTAAAAACTCTTTTGATTTCATCAATTTTGGGTAAAAAAAAAGTCGTCAGCCACATGGGTCATCATATCACTTAGATATCGCCACTTTTTGGCCCATCATGATCCTGCACATACCCTTAAGGGGGGGGATGTTGGTGTAAATATGTATTTTACCTAACTAGTTAATTAGTGGGGCCCTATTTATATTTTAAGTTCACTTAGGTCCTAGGAATATTCCTAGAAGTCTTAGTTGTCTACATAAGATCTTATCATATCTTCTTTTTATCTTTTATTTAATTCTAGCATCCTATGTTATTTAATATTTGACATAAGTCATTTAATGTTTTTCATTAGGTAGTTCATTACACCTTGTCAATATAAGTGGGGTCATTGTACACTTTTGTAAGATATTTCATCATCATATTTGATAGATCTTAATATCAATAAAACTTGTTTCTTGCATACTCTCTTGTGGAAGGTTTTCATTATTTTTGTAGGTGGTGTTGGGTATTGAGCTAATCTTCAGCTCCTACATGGTATTAGAGTGTGAGTAGCTCCTAAATCACATACCCCTATATATTGATATTAATGGTGCATACATAGAAGAAGAGATATGAGAGAAGTATGTAGAAAATGAGGAAGAATATAAAGGATTTTACTCTTTGGGGAGAATCCCCAAGGTTGAGATAGAGGACAATCCAAAATTTGAGAGGGAAACTAAATTGGATAATAGACATGCTATGGTGTAGAAAATGGTGATGCAACATAATATTCACTTCTCGACGAGCCACAAGTTAGGGCTAAAAGAGTCTTAAAGGTAAGACAAGTAAATATCCATAGAGAAATATAAATAATAATAAGAATAATAACAATAGTGTTGTAGAAGGTAGATCCACATCACAACTCATTGAAGTAGAGGGAAAAAGTAGCGATTTCATAAAACCATAATATTTATTAAATTTAGTGGGGAATATCTCACATCAAATTGTCTCACTATTCTAGGGTAGGGTACCTAGAAATAATGGAAAAAACTTTTGACAAAATGAAGACCTTAGGAGAGAATTTATTGATAATACATTAGTGTTCAATGTGGTGAGATGGTGACACACACATTAACCTAATACACTATCCTAGAAAGTGTTAACTATATTAATGAAAATTATGTTTTTGGAGGAAGAAAGAGAACAAGACTATAATAGAGAATATGAAAAATAATTAACCTTGGTGGACACATTCTATAGCATGTTGAAAAAGGGGGTTTTTTTGAAAGGCTTAGACTCTAACTTTTTTATATAACCCTACCTTCAATTTTTTATACATGCTATATAAACCAAGAAAAAAAAGTAGAAATAAGAAGTTGAACTATGGTTGAGGAAGATTTTTTAAAGAAATTTTCATTTATAAACCTAATAAATAGTTTATAATACCTTATAATGAATGAAATAGGTAATTATCATTATGAAAGAGGGGATACATTTGGAGAAGGGATTAATTTAGAGGAAGGATATGGGTTATAGAGTTTGGTAGAATAAATGGATGAGATGAAGATGATATATAATATCAAAATATAATAACAACCCTAATAAATAAGGACCCCAAGAACTTGGAGGTAAAAGTGGAGGAAGGAGAGAGGGAATTATAGTTAATATAAAACCCAAACATGTATTAGTACTTTTACCAACCCTCAATGATAAAGGAGGAAAAAATAACAAGAAAAGGGACTACAAAATTGGAAAATATTAGTAATTATTGGGGAGGATATACACATGGTGAAAGTGATAAAATATTATGAAGACCTCTTCCCTAGGGATTTGATAGACCTAAAAATTTTAAATAAGAGGTAGCAATATTGAAAATAATGTTGAAGGAAGGTTCAAAAAATACTAGGAAAATAACCTATCACATGAACCCTAATTTTAAAGACAAGGTAAAATATTAGTTAGAAAAGATCTCGAGTGGAGGAATAATTAAGCCTATAGAGGAATCCAACTGGATAAGTCCAATAATGATAAAAAAAAAAGGATATTAGGGATATCAAAATCTATGTTGATTTTAAGGAAATAAACAAGGTGTGTATTCATGATCCATTCCTTACATGTTTTTATAGAATAAGTGTTAGAATTAGCTGTCACAAGGTAAGTGTACTCTTTTATTGATGGATTCTCATGATACCATCAAGAAAAGATACATGAAAAAGATCAACCTGTAGTGTAGAAAAATGTAACCTTTTACATTTTCTCACCTGTTTGGGCCCTCCCTTTCAATTTGGACTTAATAATGCCTTAATTTAGTGTTGTTGAATGTACCTCTTTACATTTACACACTTATTTGGGACCTCTTAATTAAATTGAGCTTAATTATTCCTTAATTGGACCTTTTATTCATTTACAAGCCTAATTAATTATATTTTTCGAAGGGGGAAACCCGATAATAGTTAATGCCTAAACATACCACTTTACATTGAGCAATGTGTGTTCTAGATTTATTGGCCCGAGACCCATTCACCCATGGGAAAATGGGTCCTCCTAAACCTTTGGACCTAAATTTAAATTATGTTTTTGGTGGTATTTTAATGTTTTCAAATCTATAATTCAATGTTGGCTTGTGATATTTAAATTTTGGGAAATTAAAGATACATACCTATAAATACAAGGTTATTTCACCAAGTTTCACCTAGCAATTTTATGAGATTTACAAGAGCATTACAAGAGAATTAAAGGCATTCAATAGAAGATATATTAGATATTTATTGCAACATTCAAGATCCATTCATCATGTCAAAGTCTTCTTGCATCATGCATGTTTTTGGAGCTAACATTGTGATGTAGGTTTCATAATCAAGTCAAACATTCAAAGTATCATTTCAAGAAAGGCTCAAGTGTTGAGATCCGCATCCAATTCAACCATTTCATGCAAGTTGCAGACCTCCTAAGATCTCCATTATCAAGGTTTCATTCAAGGGTTTATTGAGTGGTAACATAGCTTTGTTCATTCTTCATTCCCTCTTTCATGCATTATTTCAATTCAAGGTTTGATTACCAAAACGGGGTTTGACCAAGGCAAACCCCCATTCACCCAAAACAAAAAAATTTCTCTCATGTATGTGTGATTGCAGATTTAGGTTGAAGAAGACTCAGAGAAATTTTTGAAGAGAAATATTTATAAAGTTGTTAAAGTTGTCATCAAATCACAAAATCTAACCTATAGATCAGATTTTCTTTTCTACATTGAAACCTGGACAAATCAAAAGCTTCAGATCTACGCCAAAGGCTCCCAAAAGATTGTTTCAACCCCTATACTTGGAACCATTCACCCATTGGAAAATGAATGGACTAGATCAGCTTCCAAAAATCTCTTTTGGTGATTGGTACACATGTTTCTTCCCTTCTCAGATCTGCATTCTATTTTCTAGTTTTGCAAATATTGATCTTAATATTGTTGTTTCAAGTGTTAGATTGTATTTTGGTGTTGATTTTGTATTTTTTAGTTTTTCTCCCTAAAGTGTTGTTTGACCTTGACCCTCGTACTTCAGTCATAAGGAAATCTAAAGAATCTCATTTTGACTTGATTCACCTAAGGGTTGATTATCAATTCATTGTTTGGATCTCATTTCCTAATGAAATAGAGGAAAATAGGTCCATCAAATCCACATATTTTCACACTTACCACCCCCAACACAATTAAAACCTATTTTTCTTCGCTTCACAACCTAAGACAACCTTTTCCATAGGATGGGGTTCATTTATGTCTACTATAATGCCATTCGAGCATAAAAATTCCTTAGCAATATTTAGTAGGATCATGGTTAATGCATTTAATGATTTTAGACAACTTTTTGGAAGCCTCCCTAGATGAATAGACCATTTATGGGATACTAAAATATCATAAACAAGTATTTATACTAATTTTGGAGAGGTTCACGAGCCTCCAACTATCTTTGAACTTAAATAAATGCACTTGGGCATGTGCAGGATTGTGATGGGACAAACAAGGCCCTTAAGTGGAAATGAAAACATAGAAAAATAGACAAGGTAAGAAAATTCACATAAGAATTTGAATAGGTTGTTAACATAATTTAAAAAAAATGTAGACTAAAATTTGTAGCAAATTGAATGTAGTTTTTAGGCTACTAGGATTTTTTCGAAAAAAATAATTTTAATTGGTGAAAATTGTTGGAAATCAAGGTGAAATTTGTAGCAATATAAAATTAGATATGTGTTTGCAAATCTAAAAGATGTATGCAAGGTTACCAATTATTTGATTATGTGATTAGCAATTGTAACAATGAAATAAAATCAACATTACCACAAGTTGAGAAACACAAGTGACACACGATATTTGTTGAGAAATCCTTGTGACAAAAAAATCCACACTCTAAGAGATCCAATGTTTGTATTAATCTTCAAATGATATACAACAATAAAACACTCCTCTTTGAATTCTGGCAGCATTTTGCTACTTCATCAACCTACAAACAAACTCTTGAAACCACCATCTCAATGATCTAGTATATATAAGTTTGTGGGAGAGAATACCACAAATGGTATCCTGAAACAACAAGTATAACCACCTTGAAAAACCTACACCCCCCTTAGTGGACAACCCTAAAACATGGTGAAAAATATTAAATGCTCACATGGCCTTCACATGGGTGCCTATCTCATAACCAATGAAAATCGGTCAATATCGAGTGCTCCATAACTCTCCAATGGATTCAAAAACTTAAAACTAGAACATGCGACATTAGGCACCCAACCCAAGGTAACATGTAAATAACATGCAAGAGAATGCACTTATAGGTGGTCCCCACCCAAAAGTTGGACACCCAAAAGGAATATGCTTCCAAGATGCTCTGTAACTATCACTATAGTGGGTCCAACTCTATGAATGCAATTACAATTTATCATAGGAAAATAAATAATAAATATTTTTTCCCTTATATCCTCTAGAACACTTTTTAAAGAACATGGAGACACACAATTATCAACTTAGGATAGCAATTATAATGTCACCTATCCTAACATTCTCCCACTTGAAATTATACATTGGAATTACATCCATGGGATACAAATAAAACATAAAATCAAGTACAATGATCAAGGTTCATGGCCTTCCTACACTAAGAGAACTTATTTGTGGTTATTGGAAGATTGCTTGTCGTTAATGAGATGGAGACTATTGGAAGAGTTGTGAGGAGATTGTTGGAAGGTTATATAGGTGTTGCTACTATGGTGTTGGGGATGTTGTTGGTGATGCTACTATAATTTTTTCATTGATGTCAACATTATTGTGGTATTTATATTTGTGAACCCCAATCCTATACCTGTACAAACATGGCAAACAAGCACATTATTAGATTGAAATGCAAGAAAGAACAAAGATTCCCTATGAAATTAGATCAAAACATTAATATAGGAAGAAAATGAAGAAACAATACAAATGAAAGTAAATGAATCCTATTTTAATGAACAAACTATCAATCCCATGGGGAAATTGGTGCCAATATGTGTAGAAATTGGCCCTTTCCCAAATCCTTTGTAAGCTTTGATGATTTGATCCACTTGATGGTGAAGAAAAATGATGAAATCCTTGAGAAAACCTACAATACCCTAGCAATGGTGATGGAAAATTCTCAAGAAATGATATGAAATTGCTCTAATGTGAAGATAATAACTTTGCATTCAAATTGTGGATGATGAATGAGAGGAAGAGTCTTTCATTTATAAATTTCCAAATTGGAAGAATGAGCAAGATTGAGCAATGTGGGATCATTCAACATCCAATGGCCAAGTGCCACTTGTCAAGATGTGAATGGTTGAAGGTTGAGCACATTTTGATGAAAGTGCCAATAAATGATATTAGGTGGAATTTGAAATTAGTGAAATGACTTGTTGGAGAGGGAAGAAAATGGAGTATGGCCATTTGGCTCAAGGCAAAAGGACTTGTAAGGTGAAATAAATGCCTTGTTGGAAGGACTAAGTCCACTTGGATTTGAATTCAAATTTGAGGGAATATTCTCTATTATGCCATGTTGAGAGAAAATAGGAAATTTAATAAATCAAAGTAATTGATTTATTGTGCAAGTTGCATTCTCTAGAGAATGTGACATGTTTTAGGATTAAATTAATCAAAGATTAATTAATTTAATGAAGAATTAGGAGATGTGACAATTTAGACTTAAATTTATGAATTGATTTAAATCAAATTGAGAGGAAGGGTTTAATTAAATAAATGTTTTGATTTATTTAACTAAAGGGGATAATGTTAAATTAAATCAAATAAGGTTTAATTTATTTAATTTAATAAGAGGACTTTAGAGTTTTAATTAAATAAAGTGAATTATTTTATTAAATAGAGATACAAGTTTAATTAAATTAAATTGATTAATTTAATCGACAAGGGAGAATGACTTAATTAGATAAATAATAATTTATTTAATTAATGGATGAAGAGTGATGATAAGATGAGAGTATGATTCGGGACGAAACAATGTTAGTAATCAAGATCAAGTGTGTCAGTCAATTTTCCATGTCTACATTTTGCCCCTCTTTGAAGCAATGCACTCATTGTATTGGTTCAAAGAATAAACTGTTGTGATCAAAGTTCAATTTTTTTTATTTTTTTTGGATGCCCCACTGTTGCCCCAACGAGAAGGATTATTCTAGTATATGCCCCCCTTGAGAGATCGAGCGGAAATGTTCAATTTTCTAATCGAGATCATGATAAAATGCGAGAGGAGAGGTTCTATTGACCAGAGGACGAAAGATAATTCTTTTAGAAAGATCAGATATTTGACATAGACAATTTTGATGATGTATAGAAAGTCATCGGCCATGGGTAGCCTCGTGTATATTTTGATACAACACACCAATTTTGGATAGAAATGTTGGTAAAGATAGAAGAATAAGAAAATAATGAGAATAGGATCCAATAAGCCTACCCCATTAATGATGATGATGATGATTTTCTTACCAGGAGTTGGGATTTTAAAAGGGCCAATTACTTTATGTTTGATAATACATGCAGGTACAATGCATCATGGTATAAAGGACCAGGATGACATTGTACCCAATGCGATGGACTTTGACTCGACAAACAGATAGGAGTATTCGTGTTCACACTTGACATACAAAAACCTTCCTAGGATGCACCTAACAAAGAAAATATTCACCAAGTTATATTAAAAGAATATCCAACAATCACAACAGATAAAAAGATAATGATCATTGCCCCATTCATTTCTCTCTAAATCTATTTTGTTTAAGCATCATCAAGAGGTCCTTGGAATGAGAAAAAAATAAGATAAGTAAAAAAAAGACCAAGAAAAAGTAAACAAACAAGTTAATGTTCTTTGTACCGCTAGCCAAGGCTAAACTAAGGTGATACCTGATGCTGATGTCCATCATGGGAATGATGCATCCTAGGACATGTTGTGATCAGGGTTTTGATGAGATTGATTAGATGATAAGCTATTGATACTCTGAGTTGATCAACTTGTTTTCTTATTGACCTAAACTTGAGACTTCTAACAATTAGGTGTTCAGTTTTGAACCTGCTAGACTTACTTCTGACTGACTCACCAAAGGATGAAAGTGATGATTGATTTATTAGGAATGGTGATAATTTTGGGTGAAAGCGAGATGAGACGGGTGCACCATTTTGGGTTTTTAGATATTTGGATGTTTTTTATGTTTTTGAAATGTTTTAAGGCTGTTTTGATTTTCAGATTTTGAATGGTTTTGGTATTTTCAAGATTTTAACCAAGAGACTGACTTAAAGACCTATCCTAGGGGTCTTGGGAGCTGATCAACAGATTAGCCTTGCCTACGTTATACATGCAGAGACCAAGTAGTTTGACGGATGATAGACTTGACTCGATGATGAGAAAGATGGGCAAACGGATTGCCATATTACAATAGACGCCTAAAGGACTGACCTAGGGTGTCTTGGGGGATGATCAAAGATCAACCTTGCCTACGTTCAAGATCAGAGATGACATAGTTCGACAAGATGATGCCAGTTTTTGATTTTGATATGATTTGGATGTTTTTGGATTTTTGATTGATTTGGATGTTTTTGGATTTTTGATTTTTTGATGTTTTTGAATTTTCGCATGATTTTGACGATTTGGATACAGATATGTGATGATACCAGTACTCTATTTTAGGATTTTGTTGGAAACCAAGCTAAGGTTGATTGATCAGATCAATGGATTGATGATGATAACATTGTTGATGATACAGAACAATGCAAGGATAGTGTTAAGAAACACGAGGATTTCAAGATTGATGAGGATAACATTGTTGAGGATACACAACAATGCAAGGATAGTGTTAAGCAACACGTGGATTGGGAAGGATATCTCGAGATAATGATGGATTGGTTGGATTTCATTGGTTAGGATTTTGAAGCTTGGTTTGGAACAAAATTGTTTTGAATGATTTCATGTAGCGTTGACATACACATTAGATGCGACTGATATTGATTGTTTGGATTGATGTTCGATGAAAGATAAAGCTTGATAAGGAACGCTGTCTTGTCAAAATATGCCATGGGCTAGTGATTCAGATTCGTGCTCACAAATGTTTGACCAATTTGATTTCATGTTTTCCAATGTTCGGATCACCACATATGTTGGAGGATATATATCAAGATTTATTCCCAAAAAAAAATGTAAATATCTTCCCCTAGTGTCTAGCAATGTATGGAATGCCATGGGTGGATGATTGGATAGGTGTGTGGATGGATGGTTATGGTAAGAATGCAAAGGATGCCAAGGATTATCTTGTGATAAGGTGTTCAAATAGAGGATGCTCATTTGGATAATGCTTCATGGTTCAAACAATGTTGGGTAAGATAGGATCAATGAAAATGACCCATGTCAAGATGTTTACCATAAGCAAGTGTAAAGTGTGCACCAAACTTGGTCAAGATCAAGATAGTTTGGAATATGGATGTAGATGGATGAAAATGGATTGATAAATGGTTCATTGATAAATAAATTTGTTATGGATAAGATGGAGGGTATGTTTGCTTTATTATGGATGTGATGAGATGTTTCCAACTGAACTAGTGCACATAGATGCTCTATTCTACACATGACGCCTATTTTCTAGGTTTTCATCATGGTACCTATCCAAAGTGCCACCGAAGTGGTTTTCACTAGAGGACAATTTTTCTCTTTACTATTTTTTATTTTTTTTATAATCCTTTTTCTGATTTTTTGTTGAAAGATTTTAAGCTCATGTTGAACCACTTAGTTCTATCAATGTAGATGCTTCTGTCATAATGTGCCATCGATATCCTGCTTGAAGAATTTTATTTGCCAAGATAAATGCACTTGAATGCAACTTTTGAGATTCCTGATTTGCTTTTCTGACATCGGAGTTAACTTCGTCTTTGTGCGCACATCGTGATAGAGTGCCTTTTGAATCCTTATGATAAAGGGTCATCGCCAACACATGGTCAATGTGAGAATTGGATATTATACATGGAGGCATGGATGGTGGAGTGTGTTTACGAATAAAATATGGATTGGTTGATAGTTTGGAACCTTTGACTCTCCAAACTTGGGAAGATGAGAAATGATGGGTGGATACGGAAGTGTGCGTGGAATTAGGACCAACTGCTTGATATACTTTATACATTGCTTGAGAAGCCTGATTTTTCCTTTGTGGACATCTTTGATGGATACTTTCCCCCTTTTAATTTTTCCCCATAGTTTCTTTGACTAATGGAGTATGATAGGGATCATCTTTCTTTGTATTTTTTGGTATCCATATGTATTTGATTTGTTTGATATGCTTTTTAGCTTCTTTTTCTTTGATAGTGTTCTTCATGCTTTGACTCAAATATCCCTTTTGATGTTGGTCGCAATTCGTGGATGGGGTGATGGGTGTATGAAGATTCGTGACGTGGATGGTTGTAGTATTGGCATTGATTTCATCATAAAGATCCTTCATGCCCCCTATGTTGACATTTGCTTGAGACGAAGTTGCCCCCAGTATGGTGGTAGTAGCATCTTTGTTCTTTGATTCTCCCTGTTTTGAGATGTCTTGTTCAAAATGCATTCTTTGACAAATGACCACTGCAGATTATGGTGGGAATCTATTGCAAGCTTTGCTGAGGGAGTAATGCCTGTGTTTGCTGCTAATCCAACAACGCTTGTTGTTGGTGATTTTGTTGCTGTGCTAATAATGCTTGTTGTTGGGCTTGCTATTGAGCTACTTGTTGTTGTGCCTAAAAAACTTGCAGGACTTGTTGATACACTTGTTGATGGATTGCTTGCAATTGTGCCCAATATTGTGCTTGTGCCTACCAAGCCTGGTGATGGACTTGAGCTTGAGCCTGTGCTTGTTGGGATGCTTGTGCCACTTGCGTAGCTTGTGCGACTTGTGCATCTTGTTGGGTGGCTAATTGCGCTTGCACTTGGTGAGTAGTTAGCTATGCAGCTTGTTCGTTTTGGAGTGCCTTTTGGCGGGCAGCTTGTAGAGCGGCTTGCAACACAATGGAGAATGAATTTTCCATGTTGTGTTTTGGCAGTGGTGGAGGTGGATTGGGAATGGTGTTGACCATTGTGATGAGAGGAATGGTCACATTGATTGCCAGGGTTTGAGTGGTGAATGGTATGATTGAGATGCTTGGTCCTTGATACACTTAAGGGACGGTGGTTGTGTTGACCATTGGGGTTTCTTGGATGGTTTCCATCTATTGTTGTGATATTGATGGAAAGATGAGAGGATTTGGTATGACGTTTTTATTTATGATTGGAGTATTTCTCGCATTCAGTTGATTAACGGTTGGTAAAGGGGGAACGCTTATGCCTTGATTGTTTGGTTGATAGATTTGTAAGTTTTGACTTTGATTTAAATCTACCATAGGAAAAGATGTTCCAAAATTTAGATTGGGAAAACTGACATTTGTTGTACCATTGAGGTTTGTAGGAGATAATGATCCCATGTATGGATTGTACAAATGCGAACTTTGAAAATCAATTGGTATTGTAAGGCCCTGATAGTTTGGTTGACTTGGATTACTCATGATGTATGAATCAAGTTTATATTCCATGCTCTTGTTGTGTTTTTAACTTGTTGCAAAAGTGAACCTCTAAGGTGTTTAGGACCAATGATGATATGAAGGATGAAAGGGTGAGGGGTATGGGTGTTTGAACTTTTAGGAACTTTGGATCAATGCTAGACTTTAGGACTTGATTTGATTTTGATTTTGATTGATTGATAGTTGAACTTGTAGACTTTAGGAATTATTTTATCCTAGGGTAAACTCGCAAACAAGAGGATAGTTTGACTAAGTTTGTTAAGTCAAACAAAATGATTTTGGATAACGAACTTGTAAATTCTAGGAAAAGTTGTGTTAACCTTGAGTAAACTCGTACACAAGAGGATAATTTAGCTAGTTGTGTTAAGCCAAACAAGGTGATTTTGGGTAATGAACTTGTAAATTCTAGGAAGTTGTGTTATCCTAGAGTAAACTCGTACACACGAGGATAATTTGGCTAGGTGTGTTAAGCCAAACAAGGTGATTTTGGATAATGAACTTGTAAATTCTAGGAAGTTGTGTTATCCTAGAGTAAACTCATACACAAGAGGATAATTTGGCTAGGTGTGTTAAGCTAAACAAGGTGATTTTGGATAATGAACTTGTAAATTCTTGGAAGTTGTGTTATCCTAGAGTAAACTCATACACAAGAGGATAATTTAGCTAGGTGTGTTAAGCCAAACAAGGTGATGTTGATTTTTCCTAAAAGTCTAGCATAAGTGATGTTTTCAAAGTTCCCAAGAATTTATTGGTGAGATGGGATTTGATTTTGATGGTTGAGGGATGGATGAAAATGATTGATTTTGATCCTAAATGAACCTAAGAGGGACTTGTTTACAAGACCAAAGTTTTGAAGAACATGCTTTTCCCTAAGAGCATTTCAAACCAAAAGACCAATGTTTGCTCAAAAGACCGTAAGACAAAAGATAAACCAACACATGTGTGGGGTTCAATTGATTTTATCTTGGTTAATGAATTTCTTTTTTACCACATCCACTTCTTGATTAGCTTTTCAAACTAAATGTCTATGTCTCCATTCCTTTTCATTCCACAAGGACTGTTATGTGAAAATCAAGGTTTGAAGAGCATAGTTTCCTAGGTTGACTTTAGTGAAAACAAATGATGATTAAACCCAAGTACTTAGAAACCTCTAAGGATATAATCCCTAGGGAAAACAAGAGCACTTAGATTTGTCAAAGGATATTTGTTTCCTCCAAAAGGTTTGAAATTTTAAAGCTTTTTGTGAATGTTTGTTTTCAAATGTTTTGAGACCCAAGCAATGTATTTTTTGATTCCAAGAACATGTACAATCCTAGGATGAAGAGACATTATTTTTTTGGGTTCTTACTTGGATAAATTCAGCTGCGCATATCCAGTGCGAATGATTAGATACTTGACCACACAGGCTCCCCTCCACGACACACACTTCTTGGGTCAACCAAGCATTAGTATCCATGAAACTCCCATGGCATACTCTTCATCTCTACAACAAAACCACATGTATATGTGGGGCGGCTTCAAAGGACATGACCTTTTGCACCAAAAAAATAATTAAGGGTTTTGGCCTTTGATAAACAAGGGTTTTAATGCAGGCATTCTGTTCATGGGATACTATCTAGTATGGCAAGAGACCATTGTTGCCCTTCTCGTCGAAATAATCCTCATGATATTGGCCTTTGTTCCAATATCCACACTTATATCCCGGGTGGATGTCGCTTGGATTTAGCGTGTTCCCGGTTGGGTCATTCCCTTGGGTGATTACTTTTTCCCACAAGGCAGGCTTGCTAAGATAAATAAAATCCAGCAAGCATATCCCGTAGTTCAATCGACCTTCTGGTGCAGGAGCACCTAGGCTAACCTCCATGTTTTGGTATTTTGGATTGTATCTGACCCTAGCCAAGTCAGGGAGTTTGAGTATGTTTGCTTTAGACCTTAGATGGTCTCGTTTTTCGTTTGGGCTAGGTGAGTTAGTCATTAGGACTAAGGTCACACTATTTTGCCATTGTTAGTAGGTTATGTTTCTTTATATTTGTTTTCTAGGGGAGATTAGAGTCTTTAAGTTGTTCTAAACACTTAAAGTGGTTGTAAAGATGCCTTAAGGCCATTTAATGTGTTGGTTCCTTGAGATCTTGAGGGAATGGTGGTCCTAAGAAATAGGATCAAGGCATGAAGGAAGATGCCAAATGTTTGCAAGGAAGTTACCACAGTTTGTTACATGCAACTCGATTGCTTTTGGATTCCTTTGAGCAGATTTGTAGGAGGAGTTCGACCAAATAGCCTAGAATCATGGAGTGGGCATCTATTATGACCCAAGACTCGAATCTTAGTGGGAGTTAGTCCTTTTTGTAATCAAGTTTTGGTGAATGAAAGAGAGAGTTCTGAAAATTCTGTGTTTTGTGTTAGTACCGAGTGATATTGAGTGACAGTGACAGTGGATGGATCGAATGCATTGATTTTTTTTTAATATTGAGTTGATAGAATAGTTATAAGCCTTTTGCATTTGATAGAAAAGTTAGTTTAGAGTAGACATTAGTGTTAGTTGAGTTATTTTACTTTAGAGCTCCTGCTGGTCCTGTCCTGACTAGTCGGTGCTTTCATGGCTCCCCCATGAAATCTAACCTTGGGAAAACCTAAGGATAGGTGGGAATGCTAGGGGAGTCATTAGTGTACATAGTTGTAGAGTTAGGAAGCATGACAGAATGGAGAAGCTTCTTTTAGTCACTAATCTCTAGGCGAGCAGGTAGAGCCCGGTTAGAGAGCTAGAAGAGAAACATTAAGGGTTTCTTGCAGGGGAGTGAAGTACAGTACAGGGTAAGTATGGCTCTAGGTGAGGTAGGAATGGTTCTTGGTGTGACAAGAGGATTGGGATCTTACCACTTCATTAGAGTAAGTTTGGAACAAGGAAACCAGTGAATTCCTAGAAATTAGGCCTTGTAACCCTACATACCCTAGGTTATAGGAATCTACTGTACGGACGTAGTCAGGCCCTAACATCCATTGGAACATTTAAAACTTCCAAAAGGGTATCATGATATGCCTTTAGTTTTGTAAGGCCTTTGGAAAATTTTTGCAAGAAATAGCAAAAAGGGACTGGTAAGGACTACAAGGATTAGGCCTATTTAAGGTCTTCAAATGATGAAATCTTGAGCCTGGTCAGGACAGGGCTAAAGATCCTTCTAAAAGGGATAAAATTGGAAAAGTTATGAAGGTACTCAAAAGGATAGAAACCCCTGCAACGAAGAGTGATGAAGAATGAGGTTTTGGAGAAGAAGACACTTAGAGTTCTCTAAGTGAGGAAGAAAATTGGACTTGTCACATGGTGTTAGTCCTCCAAGGTGAAGCATAGAGGAGAGAGCTCTTAGAGAAGAGTGAGGTTTGGACTTAGTTAATCATCTAAGCCAATCGGGACCTAGAGGAGACTAGGTTCCTAGAAGAGACAAGCTAGGTCTCTTAGTACAGTGCAAGCAAGCCCTGGAGCACATACATCATATTGGTATCAGAGCTTGAATTGATTAGGCTTGTGGTGGATGTTGCAACTACTAAATTAGTGGGAGAGAATACATCAATGGAAGGTGATACAATGGTGACTAATGCTGAGTTAGCCAAGAAGGTAGAGGAACAAGAAGAGGACAACAAGTCCCTAAGAGAAAGGTTGGCTCAAATGGAGCAACTCTTGGATGAAGTCCAAGAAACGACAGACAGAGTAAAAGACAAAGTGGATTAGGAGGAAGAACAAGAAGCAAGGGAAAAGGAAATAGAGTTGGAGGAGGAAGCTCCAACCCCTGACCCTATGATTCCTGAAGAACCTTTCTTAAAGGCACTAAAAGCATTGAGTGGAAAAGCTTTGGAAGGTGTGCCATTATTTAGTGGACAAATGGATCCAGATTCAGTTGTGGATTGGATAGAAAACATTGAGAACCATTTTGAGTGTGATGGTATCTCAGAGGCACAAAAAGTTATGGTGGCCAAGTCTAGACTAAGAGGTTCAGCTCTTACTTGGTGGAAGTTTGTGCAAAGCGAGAGAGAAAAGGATGGAAAAGGTCCTATAGTTACTTGGAAGGGCATGGTGAACAAAGTGAAGCAAACCTACCTTCCTGATGATTATGAAGTGAAAATGCATAGAAGGAGACACAATCTAATACAAAAAGATCTAGATGTCCAAGCCTACACCGAGGAGTTTCAAAAGCTATGTTTAAGATCAAGGGTAGTAGAAGATGAGAGCATTAATATTGCAAGGTACTTGAATGGACTCAAGTGGTCTATTCAAGAAGACATGAGCTTAGTGAACTTCAAAACCATTCGCCGATGCCATCAAATGGCCTTGAAGATAGAAGAGAAAAGAAAAAGGAAGCAAGAGCAAACCTCCAAAAGTAGAGGTAAAGGAAAAGATAGTAGAGGACAAAGAGGTGGCTATGGTGGAAGAAGTTCTGAAACAAAAACTCAAGGAGACATAAAATACAGTGAGCAGCAAGAAGGAAGCTCAAGTAGAGGTGGTAGAGGAAGGAGTTATAACTCTAACTCTAGAGGAAGAAATGGTGGACAAGGAGGAAGAGGCAACTACTTCGCCAATATGAAATGTTACCATTGCAACCAAATGGGACACTCAGCCTATAGGTGTCCAGAGAAAGGTAGTTCTTCACATGGAGTGACAAGAGAACTAACCTAGTTCATGAGGAACCCAATGCAGCTGACAAACATTCTGAGGTTCCATTAAATTCTGAGGAAGGTGAGAACCTCATGATGAGAACTTTGATCAAGGAGCCGGTGAAGGAGGAGCCAAGCCAAAGGAGGGCTTTATTTAGGATAAAGTGCAAGATGATGGGCAAGGTATGTAGAGTCATCATTGACTCAGGCTCTACTAACAATATTGTGTTAGAGGAAGCAGTCAACAAGCTAAGGTTGAAAAGGATACCCCACACAAATCCTTACAAGGTCACTTGGCTCAATAAAGGCCAACATGTGTTAGTGAATGAACAAGCATGGGTGGAGTTCTTTATTGGGAGGTATAAAGACAAAGTCTTGTGTGATGTGCTACCTATGGATGCATGTCACTTGCTCCTAGGTAGACCATGGAAATTTGACCATCAAGCCATACATGATGGAGGAAAGAATTCTTATTCTTTCAAGAAGGACAATGTGACCTTCAAAATTCAGTCACTGTTAGAAGATGCTGAGGTGAGGACAACAGGTTCAAATGTTCTTGCGGTGAGTGAAAAGGAGTTCTTAGAAGCTTTGGAAGAAGGTGAAGAGTTGGTTATGCATTGGTGCTAAGACCAAGAGAGGGAGATGAAGACAAGGTGACCAAGAAGACAGAGTTACCAAAGGAGATTCAAGACATGCTGCAGACTTACCAAGGTGTAGTGAGTGATGGACAACCAGCAACTTTACCCCCTAAAAGAGACATAAGTCATAGGATAGACCTTATTCCAGGAGCTACCCTTCCCAACAAGGCAGCTTACAAAATGACTCCTCAACAAAATGAGGAAATTGCTAGGCAAATACAAGAACTTCTAAACCAAGGTCTCATTAAAAAGAGTATTAGTCCATGTGCCGTACCCACTGTCCTTGCACCTAAGAAAGGAGGAACTTGGAGGATTTTTACTGATTCTAGGGCCATAAATAGGATTACCATAAGGTATAGGTTCCCTATCCCTAGTATTGAAGACCTAATGGATTTTCTAGGTGGAGCTAAGTATTATAGCAAGATAGACTTGAAGAGTGGCTATCACCAAATAAGAATACATGAGGGAGATGAGTGGAAAATAGCCTTCAAAACTAATGAGGGTCTATATGAGTGGCTTATCATGCCATTTGGATTATCTAATGCCCCCTCCACATTCATGAGGCTCATGAATGAATTCCTCAAAGACTACATTGGAAAATTTATAGTGGTATATCTTGATGATATACTGATCTATAGAAAAAAAAGAGAAGAACATCTCAAACACCTAGAGCTGGTTTTCAAGAAGCTACAGGAAGAGGAGCTGATGATCAACTTGGAGAAGTGTGAGTTCATCAAGACATAGTTGGTGTACCTTGGGTTTGTGCTATCTCAGGGAAATCTGCAAATGGATGAAAGCAAAGTGGAGGCTATCATGAATTGGCCTACTCCAAGGACAACAACTAAGGTAAGGAGTTTTCATGGCCTTGCACAATATTATAGGAAATTCATAAGGAATTTTAGTGCAATTTGTGCTCCTATGTTGGATACTATTGAGGGAGGCATGAAGACTAAATTTGTATGGAATGAACATGCTAACAAGAGCTTTGAGTGCTAAAGGAAAGGATATCTACCCAACCTGTTTTGGTGTTGCCAAGTTTTGAGAAGCTTTTCACCATTGAGTGTGATGCTAGCAATGTGGCAATTGGAGCTGTTCTAAGCCAAGAGGGCAGACCGGTGGCTTTTCATTCAGAGAAGTTGAGTGAAGCCAAGAAGAAGTACTCTTCTTATGACCTTGAAATGTATGCATTGGTCCAAGCTCTAAGGAAGTGGAGGCACTACTTGCTTCCCAAAGAATTCATTGTGTATTTAGACAATCAAGCACTTAGTTTCCTGAATTCACAAGACAAGTTGAGCCATAAGCACATGAAGTGGGTTGAGTATCTACAAGCTTATACCTTCAATATCAAGCACAAGAAAGGTGTCCTCAATAAAGTAGCAGATGCATTGTCTAGAATAGCTCTCACAATTCAAGAAATTCAGTTGAAGAGCATGGGAATAGATCACTTCAAGGATCTATATGTAGATGATGAAGATTTTGCAAACATTTATAAGGTATGTGTTGAATACAAGAACCATTTTCATAGTAAATATGCTGAGTATACTTTGCAAAGTGGTTTATTGTTTAAAGGAAATCAATTATGTGTTCCTAGAGGTTCCATTAGAGAGAACTTGATACAAGAAAAGCATAATTGTGCTTTGAGTAGTCACTTTGGGATCACTAAGACTCAAGAACTTGTTCAAAGGTTCTATTTCTAGCCTAAGATGAATCTTGATGTTAGGAGGTATGTGGAAAGTTGTGTAGTATGTCAAAAGGCCAAGGGCACTTCTTCTAATGCAGGCCTTTACCAACCACTACCTATTCCTACTAGGCCATGGGAATGCTTGAGTATGGATTTTGTAGTTGGATTACCCAAGACAAGACAAGGCATGGATAGTGTTTATGTAGTTGTAGATAGATTTAGCAAGATGGCTCACTTTGTGCCATGTAAGACAACCAATGATGCCAGCCAAATAGCCTCTCTTTTCTTCAAGGATTTAGTAAGAATCCATGGGTTACCTATCAGCATTGTATCAGACCGAGACACTAAATTTATGAGTCACTTTTGGAAGACCCTTTGGCAAAGGTTAGGCACTAGCTTGTCCTTTGGATCAGCTTACCATCCCCAAACTGATGGTTAGACCGAGGTTGTTAATAGGAGCCTTGGAAATCTATTAAGGTGTTTGACAAAGGAGTATGGGCAACAATGGGATCAGTTGATTGGGCAAGCTGAATATGCCTACAATGATACTATAAACAGATCCATAGGGAAGAGTCCCTTTGAAATTGTGTATGGCCTACATCCTAGAGGAGTGTGTGAGTTGAGAGACTTGAAGGATGGAGTGAAAGGAAGTGGATATGCTGATGAATTTGCTTATGCTATGCAAGAGATACATGATACAGTGAGGAAGGCCTTGACAGAGAACACCCTAAAACATAAAACCAAGGTGGATGAGCATAGGAGGACAACATAGTTCAATGTGGGTGACTTGTTTATGGTGCATCTTAACAAGTCAAGACTTCAAAAGAGAGTCCCTCACAAGTTGTAGATGAGGAGGATAGGTCCCTGCCCTATCTTAGCTAAGTATGGTGATAATGCATTTAAAGTTGAGTTACCGGATGACAGTGGACTGTCCCCTATCTTCAACATTGTAGACTTAGTCCATTACAAAGGACCACAACAAGACATGGATCAAAACCTTCATGAAGTGATCAGAGATGTAGAAGATCTACACCTACCTACTGCTACAGTCACAAGAGCTGACAATATATTGGACACAAGGGTCTACAAACAAAATAGAACCAAAGTCTACAAGGAACACTTGATCAAGAAATAGGGTCAAGCTAATGCTGATGCAGTATGGATAAAGGAAGTAGAGTTCAAGAAGATGGGGATTGATCCAAGCCTCATCAATCCAAGGGTGGATTGAACTTTCTGTTTTGGGGAGGATGGTGCAGGAGCACCTAGGCTAACCTCCATGTTTTGGTATTTTGGCTTGTATTTGACCTTAGCCAAGTCAAGGAGTTTGAGTATGTTTGCTTTAGACCTTAGATGGTCCCATTTTTGTTTGGGCTAGGTGAGTTAGTCATTAGGACCAAGGTCACACTATTTTTCCATTGTTAGTAGGTTATGTTTCTTTATATTTGTTGTCTAGGGGAGATTAGAGTCTTTAAGTTGTTCTAAACACTTAAAGTGGTTGTAAAGATGCCTTAAGGCCATTTAATGTGTTGGTTCCTCGAGATCTTGAGGGAATGGTGGTCCTAAGAATAGGATCAAGGCATGAAGGAATATGCCAAATGTTTGCAAGGAAGTTACCACAGTTTGTTACATGCAACTCGGTTGCTTTTGGATTCCTTTGAGCAGATTTGTAGGAGGAGTTCGACCAACTAGCCTAGAATCATGGAGTGGGCATCTATTATGACCCAAGACTCGAATCTTAGTGGGAGTTAGTCATTTTTGTAATCAAGTTTTGGTGAATGAAAGAGAGAGTTCTGCAAATTCTGTGTTTTGTGTTAGTACCGAGTGATATTGAGTGACAGTGACAGTGGATGGATTGAATGCATTGATTTTGTGTTAATATTGAGTTGATAGAATAGTTATAAGCCTTTTGCATTTGATAGAAAAGTTAGTTTAGAGTAGACATTAGTGTTAGTTGAGTTATTTTACTTTAGAGCTCCTGCTGGTCCTGTCCTGACTAGTCGGTGCTTTCATGGCTCCCCCATGAAATCTAACCTTGGGAAAACCTAAGGATAGGTGGGAATGCTAGGGGAGTCATTAGTGTACATAGTTGTAGAGTTAGGAAGCATGACAGAATGGAGAAGCTTCCTTTAGTCACTAATCTCTAGGCGAGCAGGTAGAGCCCGGTTAGAGAGCTAGAAGAGAAACATTAAGGGTTTCTTGTAGGGGAGTGAAGTACAGTACGGGGTAAGTACGGTTCTAGGTGAGGCAAGAATGGTTCTTGGTGTGACAGGAGGATTGGGATCTTACCACTTCATTAGAGTAAGCTTGGAACAAGGAAACCAGTGAATTCCTAGAAATTAGGCCTTGCAACCCTACATATCCTAGGTTATAGGAATCTACTGTACGGACGTAGTCAGGCCCTAACATCCATTGGAACATTTAAAACTTCCAAAAGGGTATCAGGATATGCCTTTATTTTTTTAAGGTCTTTGGAAGAATTTTGCAAGAAATAGCAAAAAGGGATTGGTAAGGACTACAAGGATTAGGCCTATTTGAGGTCTTCAAATGATGAAATCTTGAGATCGGTCAAGACAGGGCTAAAGATCCTTCTAAAAGGGATCAAATTGGAAAAGTTATGAAGGTACTCAAAAGGATAGAAACCCCTGCAACGAAGAGTGATGAAGAATGAGGTTTTGGAGAAGAAGACACTTAGAGTTCTCTAAGTGAGGAAGAAAATTGGACTTGTCACATGGTGTTAGTCCTCCAAGGTGAAGCACAAAGGAGAGAACTCTTAGAGAAGAGTGAGGATTGGACTTAGTTAATCATCTAAGCCAATTAGCACCTAGAGGAGACTAGGTTCCTAGAAGAGACAAGCTAGGTCTCTTAGTACAGTGCAAGCAAGCCCTGGAGCACATACATCACCTTCGTTGAAAAATAAATGGAGAACAGTCGCAATATACCACACTCACACTCGCAAGATTGGTTCAATTTTTAGGTATCCAAATTGAAATGTGGATGTAATATTTTATGCAAATTAATGTCACCAAAAAGAATTTTGATTCTCAAGATCGCCGTGAAGTGTGAGAGAAGCGCATACGCCTTTTTAAATGAAATTACTTTGCAAAAAAGATTACAAGACACAAAAGCACATGCTCATTTTAAATCCCTGAAAGCAATAATGAATTCTTTTTAAGCACCAAAGGAAATGTGAGATTTTCCTTGTTCAATTGTTAATCCTTAAACCAAATCTAGTGAGTTTGTCCTAAAGTTCATTGTAAGCCCTTTGTTGCAAAAATCGAAAGCTTTTGTAGTGTTCTTTTTAGAACCCAAATGAAATTTAGTGTATTATAAGAGTATGAAAGTAATCAAATCCTTAGAAATGGATTATAATTTCTCCCAAAAGTGTTTAAAAACACTTAATACAATGATGATAACATCATAAAGAACCCTTGGCCTTCGTTTTCATTCCTTCACTTTTGATCAGGAAATTTCCTTTTTCGGTAGATTTTAACAATTGCCACATTTTTCCATTTTTGGTAATTTTGCATGCATGACTTTGAGTCTTTTTTTTTCCCATTTTTTTTCTAAAACTAAGATAGGATGAATTGCCAACTAACATCCTAAATTCGAAACATGAACTTCGAGTTATTAACAAAAATGAGTTTTAAAAAACTAGAAAAATTACTAAATTGTCATTTTGAGGGCTAAGATAAAAGTTTCAAGCCCCAGAAATGTGCCAAAATGACCACCAACCCACCTAAGGTGGTTTCCTATCCACGTGCCACTTCATAATGAAATCGTTTTTAAAATTTCAGCCAAAACCCACATCCGAGTCAAAAGTTATGACCTCGAGAAGTTCCTGCATCACAAATAATGTGAAAAATAATTAGAAATCTACCTTTTACTCAACTCCAACGGCACAATCCGCGGGTGCGGAGAAATTTGAGAAAGCTAGTTCTACAATATAGCGCCACTGATGACTGAGAGTGACGCTCTGCAAAAAAATAGTGACCACGATTGCGACGTTGTTTGGCAAGCGACACAGTTTGAAATTTGGAAAACCTACGGTTGAGTTTCAAATTTAAATTTTTTGGGTGAGAAGACTCCAGCGACGAACTTTAGAATTTAGGAGTGGTGCAATATAGCACCACTGGACTAGTAGCATTTTAGTTTGGCACCGCTGGACTGTGAACAATGCAGTTTCATGTGAGCTGCAAAAAAAAAAAGGAATTTTTCAAAAAACGTAATGAAATCCTTCATATTCGCCCTCCTTCTAGTGCCAAAATGTGAACCCCAATCCTATACCTGCACAAACATGGCAAAAAAGAACATTATTAGATTGAAATGCAAGCAAGAACAAAGATTCCCCATGAAATTAAATTGAAACATTAACATAGGAAGAAAATGAAGAACAATACAAATGAAAGTAAATGAATCCTATTTTAATGAACAAACTATCAATCCCATGGGGGAATTGGTGCCAATTATGTGTAGAAATTGGCCCTTTCCCAACTCCTTTGTAAGTTTCGATGATTTGATCCACTTGATGGTGAAGAACAATGATGAACTCCTTGAGAAAACCTACAATAGCCTAGCTATGGTGATGGAAAATTCTCAAGAAATGATATGAAATTGCTCTAATGTGAAGATAATAACTTTGCATTCAAATTGTGGATGATGAATGAGAGGAAGAGTCTTTCATTTATAGATTTCTAAATTGGAAGAATGAGCAAGATTGAGCAATGTGGGATCATTCAACATCCAATGGCCAAGTGCCACTTGTCAAGATGTGAATGGTTGAAGGTTGAACATATTTTGATGAAAGTGCCAATAAATGATATTAGGTGGAATTTGAAATTAGTGAAATGACTTGTTGGAGAGGGAAGAAAATGGAGTTATGGCCACTTGGCACAAGGCAAAAGGACTTGTAAGGTGAAATAAATTCTTTGTTGGAAGCACTAAGTCCACTTGGATTTGAATTCAAATTTGAGGGAATATTCTCTATTATGCCATGTTGAGAGTGTGAAGGGGAAAAAGTGTGCTAATCTAAAATGCAAAACAAACTAGAATGCAAAAAGATCACAAAAACACCTAACACCTCAAATGATTAGCCTAGTTGGATTCAAAACAAAGCAAAATAAAAA
This sequence comes from Sequoiadendron giganteum, assembly GCA_007115665.2. Taxonomy (NCBI): domain Eukaryota; kingdom Viridiplantae; phylum Streptophyta; class Pinopsida; order Cupressales; family Cupressaceae; genus Sequoiadendron; species Sequoiadendron giganteum. The sequence goes on from CM021100.1 coordinate 290,021,943, forward strand.
TGCACAATATGATTATACCTTGTCTCGAATCGATCTTTTGGTTGGCCCTTGATATCACTTTGATGTGTGCTCCTTGGATGATATGCTTGCAATAATGGTGGTTGAAGGATTAATGGAGGTAGATGAATGCAATAATGGACTCTAGGATGCAAGTGCAAATGCTAAGAGGTTGCAAGAAATGGCTTGAGATCATAAGTTGGCAAGGATGCAATGACTAGATCTTCTAACTCATAAGATGTAAGATCCTTTAATGAAGGAAGAGTGGGGGTATTTATAGGAGAAGTTGAATTCTCTAGCTAATTCAACGATCAAGATTGAGCCTCCATGGCCAAGATGGAGGGCTGTGGTGAGTTGAGGACTCACAATCCCTCACATCTTGACATGTGGCAGGTGAGTTGTCCAAAGGACAATATGAGATGACAAGGGGTAAAAATGACATGGAAGAGGCCATGTGGTCCCAAGGTACTTGCAAGTACCTTGACATGTGACTGATGTGACCTCTCAATGATCACATGGGGAAGGGGAAAGCTTTGGAGGAACAAAAATGAATTTTTAATTCACTTTTTGGAAGAAACCAAAGGGTAAGACAAGATTCCTTCTAGAAGGTGTCTTTGTCCCATGGGTACGATGTGACATATGAGATGTTATGGGGAAGAAAAATGCATGGGGGGAATAAGTGTGAATTTTTAATTCACATGGGGAAGAGGTCAACCCAAAAAAGGTAAGTACCAAGAAGGTTGACTTAAGAACATGTTAAAAGGGGTAAGTGATTAGGATTATGATTGTGCAAACAAATGATTAGATTAATTAATGATGATTAGAGACAAGTGGCAAGTTATGGAGGATGTGACATTAATCCCAATTAAGGATATGCACACCTTAATGGAGGATTAATTAAATTAATCCAGATTAATGAAAATGTTATGGAGGATGTGACAAGGAGAGAGAAAGAATGAATGAAAAATTGAAAAGGATAATTGACTAAATTAAATAAATTGATTACTTTTATTTAATTTAGAGAGGAAATGGGCTAATATATAAAGTATTTAATTGATTAAATTAAATACCTTAGGGACGTTAGGGAAAAGGGACAATATTAATTAAATGTGTCATTTGATTACTATAGATGGATGAGATGAATAAATGATGGGATTATGACCATATGAATGTGGTCAAATCTAGGTGGCTACATTTTTCCCCTCTTTGAGATGGTGTTACGAAGTAACATAATTTCAAAGAATATTAAAATATAGCACTTAGAAAAAGATAGTTAGATCAATGAAGATGCCCTAGTCATTTGAGGAGTGACTAGGAGGAAAGATGATGGGAGTTAAGATGAAGATTAAGGATTGAGGATGCCCCCTCGAGAGGACATGCGGGGTTAAGAGAACATGGATGTGCTCTCGAAATGGATGAGATAATGCAAAGGTAGATGGGGAAGATGATGCAAAAATGATGGATGAAGAGATAAATGCAAGAACAAATGGATTCTAGGACAAATATAATATTGCCCCAGTCAAACAAAAAGCTAGGATGGATTGAGGATGAATGGAGTGTTGTTGATGAGGGAACGATACATCCTAAAACAAAACAAGGATAGGGAAAGATACATCTTGATAAGAGTGTTGTTGATGAGGGAAGGATACATCCCAGAACAACACAAGGATAGGGAAGGATACATCCCACTGATGATGATGATGATAATGATGATTGGGTCAAGGCATGTAACAAGGCTAGGAACAAGACCAAAGATGTGATTAGATGGTTTGTGTTAGATGGAATGGATTAGGTTTGGATGGAGAAGCGAGATGAAGATGATGGAGGTAAAGATGAAATGCAATGGAAGATGCAAGTTGCCATTTTTGGAGCATTCATTTTTGTTGTAGCATAAGACACTAGATACCATGGTATGTGGAACTAAGGCAGATTAGTGTCTAATGCATAAAAAAACACAAAAAACAAGAAGGCTATCCCAATACCCCAAAGTCACAATGACTTCGGTTGGGCCAGGTATTGAGATAACCACAAGCACAAAAGGATGCCCTAGTGTAACACAAGACCTCATGCGTCTTGGTGGGTACTACGTGGGTCAACCAAGAAGACAAAAAACAAAAGAAAAACAAAGATATGCCCCTATGTTAACTATTCAAAACACACCATAATATTAGAGATCATGGTGGCCTTGACAAGTGATTATAGGGAGCTCAAATGATAAACAAAATGTCAAAAACGTCGAAAGATCACAATCAAGTTTCAAACGTCCTTTACTATAGGATCAAAAGGATGGATGGGGTTGATGTGGTCTATTAGGAAGGATACATCCTATTGAGACCAAAGATGGAGGATAGATTGGTTGATCGACATGACGTAGGATAGTTGAAACTGATTGAACCTTATGAGACTAATGAATTTTTTTCGTAAACACCAGCTAGGATAGGGACATACTTGACAAGATGACAAGATGACAGGATGACAAGATGAAAAAACACAAGACAATAAAAACCCTAAAGTGCTAGGGGCTTTAGGGTTGATCAAAGATCAACCTTGCCTACGTGAAAACGCAAAGCCCTCTTAGTTCAGGAAAAGACCATGATAAAAGAAAAAAGAGGACAATGGAGACCACGATGGAGGGCGTAGACTAGAAAAATTCCCTGGGGGCAGATCAAATGATTGACCTTGCCTACGTGAAAGTGCAGGGGCAACGTAGTTCGATACAAGGCCAAAGACAGATAATGGAAGATGACAAGACAAACAAAAGATAGAACCCTAAGGGTGGATCAAATGATTGACCTTGCCTATATGGAAGCACAAGGGCAATGTAGTTCAACACAAGACCAATGAAAAACAACAGATAAGGGATGATGAGATGAACAAGATAAATGGATAAAATAATGGAGTGGATATGATGAGCTAGGATAGGCCATGCATATGGGATGGTTGATATGTGGGATGCGGATTATGCAAAGCTCAGGGATGGGATAGTGATCTAGATTATTAGAGGATGAATTGGGAGGATGAGATGATGTATAGATGAATGATGAAGAGTGATAAGATATCATAAAGATGTAGGAAGTAGATAGGAGTGATGATAGTGAGATAGCATGGCATTGGATGGAATGGAGGTAGCCTATAGCTAGATACCAATGAGAAGGGATTATGAGATGGAAGGAAAATGGATGGATTGACAAAAGATGGGGAGATAGAAATATGCTCAGATAGATGGATAGAAGAATAAGGATTTGGAAAGATGACATGGATTACTGGGTAGATAAATGGATGAGGAGATAAGGATGAAAAGATGGAAAAGGAATAGTGGATGGGTAGATAGGAAGATAAGGATGGGGAGATGGATGGTGTCACCAAGGACTAAGACAAAAAGAAGGAGATTCCCCCACTCTAGATGTGTCATGTGTGATGAGGCAAGAGGGATGGAAGATAGAAGGATGGGGAAATAAAGGAGCGAATGGATATGGATCATAGTAGGATGGGTGGGCAAGGAAGGTAGATGGATGTGGATAGGATGCATGGATCAGAAAAGTAGATGGGGAGGATAAGGAAAAGGATAGTGGATGAGGGGAAAATATGCCAAGAGATTTCCAAAGCATGTATATATATGTGCCCATGTCTTTATCAAGATCACAAGGAAGATAGAGGAACTAGGATATGAATGGGAGATGATGGGTAAGATGTGGAAGATAGGCAGATGTAGGAGATTGAGGAAAGGAATGCATAGGTGGAAGTTGCCCCTAATTGTGGAAGGAGATCAGATGGGGGATTTACGCATGATGTCTGTTTGCCAGGTTTTCATCATGGTACTTATCCAACGTGCTTATTTTCCAAGTTTTCACCATTGGACGAATGATTTTCTCTTTACTATTTTCTTTTTGCTCTTTTGTTTTTCCTCTTTATTTTTGATTTTTTGAGTTTTTTGAGTTTTTGGACTAGGATATGGGTGAAGATGGATGAGGATATGGATGAAGGACTCAAGCATCAAGTTCTAGATGAGGTAATAAAAGCTCATGCTTGAAGTGAGTATTTGGATGTTGGTACAACCTTATTAGAATGGATGGATTATGCAAGAGGATGAATTAAAGGGATGTGATGGGGGAGATATGGGGGATAGTGGATGGGATGTTGGAAAGTGTATGGATTGAATGATGGAGTGGATGTGTGATGGGAGAAGGTGTTCAAGACCAACATTGGCACATGTGGTAGATGTGAAATGATAGGAGGGTTGATGGGTGGAGAATGTGGCGATAATGGAGGCGTTGGGATAGTGAATTTTGGGACATAAGGACCCAAAATAGATTTAGGAGATGGAGGATGTGAAGTATTAGCTTTGGGAATAGAAAATTTGGATGTCGTCATGGATTTTTCATGTGAAGGTATTGCCTCTTTTTGCTTTGGGATCCACATGGTTTTTATTTTTGCATTGGTGGGCCTTTGTAGCCTATGTGTTTGATTTGTCTTTTGAATTTGATTTTTCTTTCCTGCAACATGTCTTTGGAAGGGGACATGAGGAGCTTTCGATTCATGTGGATGTTTGGATTTATGCATTGTTGCTTTGGCATCCAAATTTCTTTTAGTAGCAATGGGATGGGTATGAGGAGATGGATGATATAGAGAAGACATGGATGGAGTGATAGATGTAGGATTTTGATGAGGATGTGTGGATGGAGGATGCGAGATAACATGCATGGAAGGGTGCCTTTGTTGATCCTGATTAGGAATTATCAATTTTGGATTTTTATGCAGAGGGATAGGTGGTGGATGGATGAAAGGATGTGTAGGGTGAGATGGAGGAGGTGATTTAGGGATATAAGGATCCAAAAGAGACTGTGTATATGGAGGATGTGTGGGGTTTGATGGAGGGATATAAGAACCCATAGTAGATGGAGGATGAGCAATGATGGATGGAGGGACATAAGGACCCAAAATGGATTTAGAGGATGAGGGAGGAAGATGGACGGTTGTTTTGAGCTAATATGATGGAGGAGGGGGGATGGCAGAAAATGACTTGGTAGAATGATGGGAAGTACCTCTTGTGCCTTTAGAAGAGGATCGTTTAGGATGTACGAAGGTTGTACCATATTTGGAGTGTGAGTCTTGGGAGACATATCCAAGACCGTGCGCACCTAGATGTTCTTTGACCTGAATGGGCTCTAACATTCCTTGCTCATGAAGGCCTAAACCTTTTCCTTGATAGTTCATGTTCTCAAGCATGTGATCTATGGTAGGATTCTTATTCTTTTTGAAGCATGATGTGAGTGCGTTAGGTGGAGGAGGAAAGGTGGTGCCTATACTTTGATTTTATTCCACAAGAAGACCACCATGGATGCATGTGATGTTACCAAGGCTATAAACAAGTGGTGTTGGGATGGCAGGCAGTGATGGAGATGAGGGGAGAGCAACATCCTGATTAGGAGGAGGAGGTGATAAGGGATTGGGAGAGGAATTAGGAAGTATGATAGGATCTGGATTTAGGGTAGTGGATGATAAGGGCTCATGAAATGGAGTGATTGGATCTTGAATGCAAAGGGGATCATGGGATGGAGTGGATGAGCTAGTGTGATCTTGAGATAGGGTGGATGGGAGGAGAGGATCATGACTTGGTTGAGGATATCGACCATGAGATGAAATGGACAGAAGACTATGATCTTGAAATAGAGTAGACATGATGGTAGGATCTTGAGTTGGGGGAGGGGATATGTCTGTAGACTTTAGATCGAGCTCTTGGCATGGCACAACTTGTGTAGGAAGTATGATGAGGGAGGAGTGTTGGAGGGACTCCTCAAGTGTTGGAGATGGAAGGACAAAGGAGTCATGAAGGTCATGGGTTTGAAGTTCAGTAATATGAGGACTAGGAGGACTAGTAGAAGATGGGGATTTACTGGATTCGATAGGTTTGATGGGTTCAACTATTTGGATGGTGTTAGGAATGGTAAGGGGAGTGATAGGTGTTGGATGGAGGAGGGCCTCATCAGTAGTGACCATGCATGATAGAGTGGGAGGGCATTGTGCCACAACATCAAGATGTGGATTTGGGGATGTCTTTTCGGTCATGAGTCCTTGGAAGACATCTGGAAGTGATGTAGGATTAGGTGGGGTGATGGAAATGGATGGAGGACTAGGATTAGGGATTGGTGGATTAGGGTTAGATGAGGGGATGGGAATGGATGGAGAATTAGGGATTGGTGGATTAGGGTTGGATGAGTGGATGGGAATGGATGGAGGATTAGGGATTGGTGGATTAGGATGAGATGAGTGGATGGGAATGGATGGGGGATTAGGGATTGGTGGATTAGGATTAGATGTAGAACCAGGAGGAGATAGAGGATTATGATTAGATGAGTGGATGGGATTGGATAGAGGATTATGATGGGATGGAGGATTATGATTAGATGAGTGGATGGGATGGGATGTAGGACTAGGAGGAGATGGAGAATTAGGATTAGGGATTGGTGGATTAGGATTAGATGAGGGGAGGGGATTGGATGGAGGACTAGGAGTAGATGGAGGATTAGGATTAGGGATTGGTGGATTAGATGAGGGGATTGGTGGATTAGGATTAGATGGAGGATTAAGATATAATGCAGTGAAGGGGGGACTGATGCAAGAGGATGCAAATGATGAATTAAGATAGGGGGATGTAGATGTTGGATTAGGTTGGGGAGATTGGGATGGTGGGTGATAGTAGGAAGATGTGGATGATAGATTAGGATGAGAAGATTGGGATGATGGATAATAGTAGGAAGATGTGGATGATGGATTAGGATGGGGGGATGTGGGTGACAGATTCTCATGGGAGGACATGGATGGAAAGATGTGGAATTAATGTAATGATATTGGGATGGGGGATTATGATAGGAAGATGTAGATGTTGGATTAGAATAGGAAGATTGAGGTGGTGAACTACCATAGGAAGCCATGTATGGTGGGTTGGCATAGAAGGATATGGATGATGGACTAGGATAGGAAGATTGAGATGGTGGATTAGGATAAGAGGATAGGAATGCATGAGTGATGGATTACAATGGGAAGATTGGGATGTGAGATTAAGGTAGAGGTGATGATAAGGATAGGAGTATGGGATGGTGGATTACTACAGGAGGATGTGGATGTTGGATAGGATAGAGGTGGAGAGGGAGGACATGATGAATATGTTGATGGTGAGGATGTTGGATATCCCTTTTCAAGGGTAGCATAAGGACTGTTATTAGATGCTGATGAAGGCATGGAGGGATAGTTCAGAGAAGTGATTGGATTGTGGGAGGTGATTGGAGAGAGCTTGCTAGCAATAATTGTGTCGAGGGGATCTATATAACACTCTTCATGATCAGCTAGACTTTCGTTATCATTTTCAACATAGTTAGGATTCCCCTTGACTACTATTATTGGTTGGGCGAGAGAGGGATAAGGATTCATGATGGCTACAAAATGGATACGAATTGAGAAGATGGAGGAAACTAGATGATGGAATGATAAATAGGATGGATTGGAAGAAGGTGTAGGTGGACTGAAGCTCAAATTGGGATATTGGATTAAAGCTCAGATTCAGATGATGGGATGTGACAGGATCAAATAATTGATCAGATAAGAGGATGAAATAGATACCCAGAACGAGAGAGTAGATGTTTAGAATGGGGAAAAAAATATTTAGAACGGATGAATGGATGGTTGACACTTGAATGGGTAGATAGATACTTGGAATGGGTGAACGAATTCCCAGATTGGATGATAGATTAGGATGAGAAGATTGGGATGATGGATAATAGTAGGAAGATGTGGATGATGGATTAGGATGGGGGGATGTGGGTGATAGATTCTCATGGGAGGACATGGATGGAAAGATGTGGAATTAATGTAATGATATTGGGATGGGGGATTATGATAGGAAGATGTAGATGTTGGATTAGAATAGGAAGATTGAGGTGGTGAACTACCATAGGAAGCCATGTATGGTGGGTTGGCATAGAAGGATATGGATGATGGACTAGGATAGGAAGATTGAGATGGTGGATTAGGATAAGAGGATAGGAATGCATGAGTGATGGATTACAATGGGAAGATTGGGATGTGAGATTAAGGTAGAGGTGATGATAAGGATAGGAGTATGGGATGGTGGATTACTACAGGAGGATGTGGATGTTGGATAGGATAGAGGTGGAGAGGGAGGACATGATGAATATGTTGATGGTGAGGATGTTGGATATCCCTTGTCAAGGGTAGCATAAGGACTGTTATTAGATGCTGATGAAGGCATGGAGGGATAGTTCAGAGAAGTGATTGGATTGTGGGAGGTGATTGGAGAGAGCTTGCTAGCAATAATTGTGTCGAGGGGATCTATATAACACTCTTCATGATCAGCTAGACTTTCGTTATCATTTTCAACATAGTTAGGATTCCCCTTGACTACTATTATTGGTTGGGCGAGAGAGGGATAAGGATTCATGATGGCTACAAACTGGATACGAATTGAGAAGATGGAGGAAACTAGATGATGGAATGATAAATAGGATGGATTGGAAGAAGGTGTAGGTGGACTGAAGCTCAAATTGGGATATTGGATTAAAGCTCAGATTCAGATGATGGGATGTGACAGGATCAAATAATTGATCAGATAAGAGGATGAAATAGATACCCAGAACGAGAGAGTAGATGTTTAGAATGGGGAAAAAAATATTTAGAACGGATGAATGGATGGTTGACACTTGAATGGGTAGATAGATACTTGGAATGGGTGAACGAATTCCCAGATTGGATGATAGATTAGGATGAGAAGATTGGGATGATGGATAATAGTAGGAAGATGTGGATGATGGATTAGGATGGGGGGATGTGGGTGATAGATTCTCATGGGAGGACATGGATGGAAAGATGTGGAATTAATGTAATGATATTGGGATGGGGGATTATGATAGGAAGATGTAGATGTTGGATTAGAATAGGAAGATTGAGGTGGTGAATTACCATAGGAAGCCATGTATGGTGGGTTGGCATAGAAGGATATGGATGATGGACTAGGATAGGAAGATTGAGATGGTGGATTAGGATAAGAGGATAGGAATGCATGAGTGATGGATTACAATGGGAAGATTGGGATGTGAGATTAAGGTAGAGGTGATGATAAGGATAGGAGTATGGGATGGTGGATTACTACAGGAGGATGTGGATGTTGGATAGGATAGAGGTGGAGAGGGAGGACATGATGAATATGTTGATGGTGAGGATGTTGGATATCCCTTGTCAAGGGTAGCATAAGGACTGTTATTAGATGCTGATGAAGGCATGGAGGGATAGTTCAGAGAAGTGATTGGATTGTGGGAGGTGATTGGAGAGAGCTTGCTAGCAATAATTGTGTCGAGGGGATCTATATAACACTCTTCATGATCAGCTAGACTTTCGTTATCATTTTCAACATAGTTAGGATTCCCCTTGACTACTATTATTGGTTGGGCGAGAGAGGGATAAGGATTCATGATGGCTACAAACTGGATACGAATTGAGAAGATGGAGGAAACTAGATGATGGAATGATAAATAGGATGGATTGGAAGAAGGTGTAGGTGGACTGAAGCTCAAATTGGGATATTGGATTAAAGCTCAGATTCAGATGATGGGATGTGACAGGATCAAATAATTGATCAGATAAGAGGATGAAATAGATACCCAAAACGAGAGAGTAGATGTTTAGAACGGGGAAAAAAATATTTAGAACGGATGAATGGATGGTTGACACTTGAATGGGTAGATAGATACTTGGAATGGGTGAACGCATGCCCAAACTAAGAGAATGACACTCAGAATGGGAAAATAGGTTGCTGAAACGGGTGAATGGCTTCCTGGAACGAGCAAACAACTGGTCGGAAAGACAGAACGATTGCTCATAACAAGAAAATGGATACTTGGAATAGATGGAAGGATGGTCGGGGTGGGTACTTTGGATAAGGGAACAACACCCGAAATAGAAAAACAAGTTGTCAGAATGGGTGAACAGCTTCCCGGAATGAGTGGACAGCTGGTCAGAAAGAGGGAACGATTGCTCTAAATGAGAAAATGGATACTCGGAATAGATGGATGGATGGTTGGCTTGGATAAACGGGCACTCTGAACAAGGAAACAACACTCAGAACGGGAAAATAGTTTGCCGAAATGAGTGAACAACTAACGAACGAGAGCTGAAAATGGCTATTTTAGAGGGAAGGCCCACCCCTTGAGGTCAAGGCCACCCATACTTAGGTCAGGGCTGCCCCTCTATAGGGAAAGACCGCCAAAACAAAGAATGATGAGGAATAGGTCAAAACACGACCGAATGGGGTCCCGAAAAAGGCTATTTCGGAGGGCAGGGCCGCCCCTTGAGTTCATGGCCACCCAAATAGAGGTTTGGGCTGCCCCTTTAGAGGTAAAGGCCTCCCCTTTGGAGGGAAAGGCCTCCCAAATAGAGAATGATGAGGAATAGGTCCAAAACAGTCAAGTGGGGTTCCGAAAAAGGCTGTTTCAGAGGCTAGGGCCACCCCTTAAGGTTAAGGCCGTCCAAACATAGGTCAGGGCCAACCCTTTGGAGGGAAAGGCTTCCCTTTTGGAGGGAAAGGCCATCGAAACAAATAATGATGAGGAACAGGTCCAAAAATGGCCAAATAGGGTCTAGAAAAATGTTGTTTCAGAGGGTAGGTCCACCCCTTGAGGTTAAGGCTGCCCAAACAAAGGTCAGGGCTATCCCTTTGTAGGGAAAGGCTGCCCCTTTAGAGGGTAAGGCCACCCAAACAAAGAATGGTGAGGAACATGTCCAAAAACAACCAAAAGGGGTCCCAAAAAAGGTTGTTTCGGAGGATAGGGCCGCCCCTTGAGGTCAAGGCCACCCAAATAGAGGTCAAGGCCTTCCCTTTGTGGGGAAAGGTCACCCCTTTGGAGGGAAAGGCCACCCAAACAACGAATGATGAGGAACAGGTTGTAAAACGTGCAAACAAGGTCTCGAAAAAGGCTGTTTTATAGGGCAGGGCTGCCCCTTGAGGTTAAGGCCACCCAAAAAGAGGTCAAAGCCATCCCTTTATAGGGAAAGGTCACCCTTTTGGAGGGAAAGGATGTTCAAACAAATAATGGTGAGGAACAGGTCTAAAAATGGCCAAACAGGTTCCCAAAAAAGGTTGTTTCAGAGGACAAGGCCGCCCCTTGAGGTCAAGGCCATCCAAACAGAGGTTAGGACAACACCTTAAGGTCAAGGCCACCCAAAAAAAATATTTGACTAAATTTTGACTTTAAATAGTCCAAATAGCTGGGTAATGATTCTCAAAACGGGCAAATGGATACTTAGAATGGACGGGCGAATGATCCAGATGGATGACCTTTGGTACCCTAGACAAGGGAACAACACTCAGAATGGGGAAATAGGTTGCCGAAATGGGTGAACAACTTCCTAGAATTAGTAAAAATGGTTGTTTTGAAGTTCAGGACCACCCTTGTAGGTCAAGGCCACCCAAATAGAGGTCAAGGATACCCCTCTAGGTTAGGGCCACCCAAAAAAAGGTTAGGGCCACCCAAACAGAGGTCAGGGCCACCCAAATAGGAAAAATAGTTAATTTTTTTGACTTGAACAGGCCAAACAACTAGGAAACAGGGGGACTGGGCCACCCCTTGAGGTCAAGGCCTCCAAACAGAAGTCAGGGACTGCCCCTCTAGGACAAGGATGCCTCTGTAGACTGGTTTGATCCTAACGTAGTAAAAAATAGTGATGAAAAATGATGGAAACAAGTAAAAAGACAAAAAACTGAGTGACAAGTACTGGTATTTTAGATTAAGACACTTCAAGCAACACAAGCCTACTTTTAGAGTTAAGGTATGGCTAACACAATCCTCTGTCTAGACTTAACAAGTTTTCTAGTGGCATCCCCGATATACGCATGGTACGTGGGGCACAACCGTGAACACTAGCCCATCTACAAGTGTGAGTCAGGAGCGGCCAACGAGAGACTAGGAGCTCAGACCAACCCTTCACGTCTATCTAGGTATCACCCTAGTTTCGATGCTCCGCCAAACATGACATGACTGGATTGAGGTATAACTTTCACCTCCCCCCTTTATATACCCCGCCGGTAACACGTGGTTGGAATCATCCTTTGGGTTGATGAAATCCCCAAGCAGGTCCCACTAATAAATGAAAAAGGGATATAAAATGGACTAAGTGAGCTATGATTTCTCTTCACCTAGGATCGCCAAACAACGCAAGGGGATTGGATACGTCAATAGCTCACTTCAAACATGTCAAACAAACTTATTGACCCTTTAATTAGTCTTATATTCCTATTTTAAGAAAAATGAAAAGGCAAGACTAATTGGACACCACCTGCAAAACACGCGTTAGTAGTTAATTTTTTTTGTCTTTGACAAGCGAATCTTCTGAACTTGCAAGAAATAGTTGTTAGAAATTGATGAAAAAGAATAGCGAAAATGTCTTCTGCTAGGTTAGGGCCGCCCAAACATGAAACCTATAAGGAAAACAGTCAAAAAAATGATGAAAACAATATTAGAACAGTTTGCTGCTAGGTCACGTCCACCCAAACATGAAATTTGCAAGGTAAACAATTAGAAAGATGATGAAAACAACAACAGAACAGTCTGCTGCTAAGTTAGGGCTGCCCCTCCAGGTCAGGGCCGCCCAAACATAAAATTTGCAAGGAAAATAGTCATAAAAATGATGAAAACATCATAACAGTTTGCTGCTATGTCAGGGCCACCCTTCTAGGTCAGGGCCGTCCAAACATGAAATCTGCAAGGTAAACAATCATAAAAATGATGAAAATAACAACATAATAGTCTGCTGCTAGGTCAGGGCCACCCCTCCAGTTTAGGGCCACTCAAACATTAAATTTGCAAGGTAAACAGTCAAAAAAATGATAAAAACAACATCAAAAAATTCTGTTGTTAAGTTAGGGTCGCCCCTCCAGGTCAAGGCCACCCAAACATGAAACCTGCAAAGAAAAATAGTCCGAAAAACTAGAAAACAACAACAAAAAAATTTACTGCTAGGTCAGGGCCGCCCCTCCAGGTCAGGGCCACCCAAATAGAGACCCTGTGAGGAAAAGCAGTCAGAAAAATTGGAAAATAGCAGCAGAAAAATCTGCTGCTAGGTCAGGGCTGCCCCTCTAGGTTAGGGCCGCCCAAATCAAGAACCTGCGAGGAAAAATAGTAAGAAAACACTGAAAAATAGCAGCAGATTAATCTGCTGCTAGGTCAAGGCTACCCCTCCAGGCCAGGGCCACCCAAATAGTGGACAAGGCTACCCCTTTGTGTCGAAATTTGCAAAAATCTTTTAAAAAAACAACTGTTAGTAGAAAAAGAAGACCCATGAGTTGGGTCCCACCGGGCGTGCCAAAAATGTGAAGGGGAAAAAGTGTGCTAATCTAAAATGCAAAACAAACTAGAATGCAAAAAGATCACAAAAACACCTAACACCTCAAATGATTAGCCTAGTTGGATTCAAAACAAAGCAAGATAAAAATGCACAATACAATTATACCTTGTCTCGAATCTATCATTTGATTGATCCTTGATATCACTTTGATGTGTGCTCCTTGGATGATATGCTTGCAATAATGGTGGTTGAAAGATTAATGGAGGTAGATGAATGCAATAATGGACTCTAGGATGCAAGTGCAAATGCTAAGAGGTTGCAAGAAATGGCTTGAAATGACTTGAATGGCTTGAGATCATAAGTTGGCTAAGGATGCAATGACTAGATCTTGTAACTCATAAGATGCAAGATCCTTTAATGAAGGAAGAGGGAGGGTATTTATAGGAGAAGTTAAATTCTCTAGAGAATTCAACGGTCAAGATTGAGCCACAATGAGCAAGATAGAGGGCTGTGGTGAGTTGAGGACTCACAATCCCTCACATTTTGACATGTGGCGGGTGAGTTGTCCAAAGGACAATATGAGATGGCAAGGGGTACAAATGACATGGAAGAGGCCATGTGGTCCCCTTGACATATGACTGATATGACCTCTCAATGATCACATGGAGAAGGGGAAAGCTTTGGAGGAATAAAAGTGAATTTTTAATTCACTTTTTGGAAGAAACCAAAGGGTAAGACAAGATTCCTTCTAGAAGGTGTCTTTGTCCCATGGGTACGATGTGACATATGAGATCTCATGGGGAAGACAAATGCATGGGGGGAATAAATGTGAATTTTTAATTCACATGGGGAAAAGGTCAACCCAAAAAAGGTAAGTACTAAGAAGGTTGACTTAAGGACATGTTAAAAGGGGTAAGTGGTTAAGATTAGGATTAGGATTATGCAAATAGATGATTAGATTAATTAATGATGATTAGAGACAAGTGGAAAGTTATGGAGGATGTGACATTAATCCCAATTAAGGATATGCACACCTTAATGAAAGATTAATTAAATTAACCCAAATTAATGAAAAGGTTATGGAGGATGTGACAAGGAGAGAGAAAGAATGAATTAAAAATTGAAAAGGATAATTGACTAAATTAAATAAATTGATTACTTTTATTTAATCTAGAGAGGAAATGGGCTAATGTATAAAGTATTTAATTGATTAAAGTAAATACCTTAGGGACGTTAGGGAAAAGGGACAATATTAATTAAATTTGTCATTTGATTAATATAAATAGATGAAATGAATAAATGATGGGATTATGACCATATGAAAGTGGTCAAATTTAGGTGTCTACAGAGAGAAAATTGGCAATTTAATAAATCAAAGTAATTGATTTATTGTGCAAGTTGCATTCTCTAGAGAATGTGACATGTTTTAAGATTGAATTAATCAAAGATTAATTAATGTAATGAGGAATTAAGAGATGTGATAATTTAGACTTAAATTTATGAATTGATTTAAATCAAATTGAGAGGAAGGGTTTAATTAAATAAATATTTTGATTTATTTAACTAACAGGGATAATTTTAGATTAAATCAAATAAGGTTTAATTTATTTAATTTAATAAGAGGACTTTAGAGTTTTAATTAAATAAAGTGAATTATTTAATTAAACAAAGATACAAGGTTAATTAAATTAAATTAATTAATTTAATCGATAGGGGAGAATGACTTAATTAGATAAATAATAATTTATTTAATTAATGGATGAAGAGTGATGATAAGATGAGAGTATGATTTGGGATGAAACAATGTTAGTAGTTAGGATCAAGTGTGTCAGTCAATTTTCCATGTCTACAATATTGATGTTTTATGAGTATGGTTGAATGGAGTGATAGAAATCTAGTGCATACATGCAATAGTTTTGTTAGTCTAGTGTAGACCAAATATTTTGTAGAATTGTCTATCTTAGTGCACAACTTCTAGAATATAGTGAACTATTTTTCAGGTCCACATTGATCTGTAATGAAGAATCTAGGTATGTGGTTATGAGGTAATTTTGGTACTTGTTGGAGGTTTCTAAATCCAAGGTTTCACATCTTGAATCCCTCTACAATAGAAGTTGGAGTTGATAGAGTATCACTTTGGATTTTGTAGAGTTACTATGACAATGTACTTGTTTGAGATGCTTCACATTCCATTGTAGATTATTGTTTTGCTATGCAATTTTATGGGAGTGTTTATATATGTCATAAGTGTGTTGGGTCCAAGTGTCAATTGCTTTGGAGGTTCATGTATCAACATGTGAATGAATAGTTCGTTCATCTCATTGTCGCTTCACTAATAGGGCTGACCTAAAAGGTTTGAGGTTGTGCAAAGTTAAAGTAAGTTTGGATTAGACTTATGGGAGTAATTATGGGTCCCTTCCAACCTATTTTTAAGTATTACATGTTTTGGAAGTGTGTATGTTTGGATCTTGAGTTGATAGATTATTGTTTTTCATGTTTCATCTAATTAGGCCAACCTAATTGATGCTGTAAGTGTTTGTGAATGTAATGCATAATTTAATGTAAGATGATTTTGATGTTGTATAGAAGTTTGGTGAGTATCAGTGTGTGGATTATGCAAAAAAAAGTAGTGTGATACGAATGTGATGTGAAGAGTTATAGATAAGAGTTTGATAGTAGTGAATCATGAAGTGCATTAGATCAGTTTATAGAGTTTAATTGGAACTATCTTTAGCATATGGTAGATGCATTGTATTAGTTCAAATATCTAGTAGTGAGCTACTCTTCCTCTTGTTAGCTATCCATCTCTACTATTCTCTATTATCTGGACAGTGAGTACTCCAAACATTGAGTCCACCTAGTAGTGAGATATTTTGCAATATCTTATAACCAGTTATAATATATTGTTAGCTAATCCTCACCATGATTTTTCCCTTTCTAGATTTTCTATGTAAATTTGGTGTTCTTAGATGTTCTTTGATGTGATGCATGATTTATATGTTCCTTTCCATTACTGCAAGTTTAATATGTTGCATTAAATGAATGTTTAAAGTTGTTGAAGCTAATGATCCTTAGTGAATATTGATTCATGCCTCTCAGTATTCTAGGTGTTCAAAAATTGGTATCAAAGCTTGGTTCCTTCAATTGGCCTGATTGTTGAGGTAGATCTTGGAGGTTGAACACATGGCTACAAGGAAGTATC
This sequence comes from Sequoiadendron giganteum, assembly GCA_007115665.2. NCBI lineage: Eukaryota > Viridiplantae > Streptophyta > Pinopsida > Cupressales > Cupressaceae > Sequoiadendron > Sequoiadendron giganteum. The sequence continues at coordinate 290,038,492 of CM021100.1, forward strand.
CTATTACTCTGGAAGAGATTATCCTTGATAAATTAGAAGCTGAGAGCAGAGATTTGAAAAAGGATATTAGTGATGTAAATGAGTGTATTAGGAAGTTAAGAGAGATATTCAAGAAAGATACATATAGGATCAAGGAGCTCAAGCAATCAAACGAGGCTATCACTAGTCTAAAATTGAAAATTGAAGAAGGTAAAAGAGTTGAAGATTGCTTGCATGCTAAACTGAAAGATAAAAGCAAAAGAATATTCAAAGCTTGAACAATAGACTGTATCTTTGAGATCAAATTTGGAGAAAGCAAAGATCCAAGAATTTTTTTTCAAGAAGAGTACCAAATTGCTTGATGAGATGATTGCAAATCAGAAGGCTTCTCAGGACAAAGAAGGATTAGAGTTTGAGAAAGGAAAAAGTTCAAAGATAGATCCAACCCCAAATAATTATGAAAAGAAGAATGACACTTGAAGAGTAACTTCAAGAAGGCCTGAAACCAAAATAATATTTCAGAAGGCCTTCTATTAGACAACTAAATGCACAAAGCTATTTATCCTTCAATGATTATTATTATTCATGAAAAAGGTTTGGATATAAAACTATAGAATGTAGAAGTAGAATGAATTAGAATGTTCAATAATTTTTTGATTAGTGCTACACATGCAATAAATTTGGTCATAGAGATAGTAAATGCAGATCTAGAAAGGTTAGAAGTGAGCATGTCATATGCTACAAATGTAGTAAACCAAGACACAAAAAAGTTCTACAAAAGCAAGAATGTGAAACCCTCTATTTCACCAAAGAATAATGATCTGCCAAAGAAGGCTAATATGTTATAGAATGTGGATCCAATTGAGATGAAGAAAGATATAAATAAGATTTGGAAAAAGAAAGAAGAGAGAGGTTAAGAATGAGTCTATGCTAGCCTCTGGTACAAATATTTCCTTTGAAAACTAGATGAAGAGCTTTGGCTCAAGGGGAGTGTGTGCAAGTGTTTTTTTACTCTAGAATGCAAAACAAAATGAAGTGCAAAAAGGAAAATACACAAACAAACACTCAATGATTAGTCAAAGTTGACTCCAAACAAAAAGAACAAATAAGCATGAAACATTATACCTTGTTCGAATTGACGAGTTGTTTGGCCCTTTGATGATGCTTGGCTGTATGCTCCTTTCATAGAAAATGCATGCAATGTTGGAGGTGGGTAATGTGATGAAGATGGTAGGTGAATGCAATAATGGCTAATATGGCTGAAAATGCTAAGAGAGTAAATGCAAAATGAAATAGCTCTTGTCTCTAATGCTTGTCTAACCTCCTTAAATTGAGGCCAAGCCTCTCAATTTAAAGAAGAATGGATGGCTAGGATTGAGCCATCATGGACAAGATGGAGGGATATAGTGAGTTGAGGACTCACAAGTCCTCACATATTTCCATGTGGAATGTGAGATGGAAAGAGGACAAGTGACATGGAAAATGACATTTGAGGTGGAAGTACTTGCAAGTACCTTGGGATTGGTGAGGATTTCCTCAAAAAAGATTTCCTTGTCCCCATATGGGGCTGATAGTGATAAGTGAGGAATTTCATAAAGTTCTCTCTTGTCACCATGCGGATGAGAGAAGTTGTTGGAGAAATAAATGTGAATTTTTAATTCACATGATTGGAAGTATCCAGTAGATAAGACAAGGACCAAGGTACTCCTAAAGGAGGTCTTTGTCCTATGTGCCTGATGTGACCTATGAGAGGTTATGGGGAATATAAATGCATGGGAGGAATAAATGTGAATTTTTAATTCACATGGGGAAGAGGTCAATACCTGATAAGGTAAGTACTTATGAAAGGTTGACTTAAGGACATACTAGAAAAGGTAAGTGATTAACTAAATTAATGGAGATTAGAGGCAAGTGGTCAAATATGGAGGATGTTACATTAATCCTGATTAAGGATGTGCACATCTTAGCCAGGGATTAATTAGATTAATCTAGATTAGAGGAAGGGTTATGGAGGATGGGACAAGGAGAGAGAAAAAATGAATTTAAAATTGAAGAAGATAAATGACTAAATTAAATAAATTAATGCATTTATTTGATTTAGAGAAGAAATGGTAAGGATAAAGTATTTAATTAAATACTTTTAGAAACCTTAGAGGAAGGGGAATATTAATTAAATAGGCCATTTAATTAATATAGATGAATTAGATGAATAAATGGTAGGATTTTGACCATATGGGAGTGGTCAAATTTGGATGTCTACAGGGGGTTTTAATAGAATATATTTAATCCCCTACCAAAGATATGGTGATGATGTCTTCAAAATGATGATATGAGATGTAGGTTGACATGCTTGACCTATGGGTGAAGTCACTAGTGAAAAATATTTTGTTGTGGAGATTTACAGAGTGTTTGAAGGTGACTATGTCATCATAGTTAGGGTTTGACAAATTATGATCTAACTTCAAATCAATGCATTTAATGCCAGGGTAAGTGCAGAAAGATGGGTCACAATTTTGTGGCCAATTTACTTTTTCATCTTGAAATAGAAAAAATGCAAGTGCGTTATAGTAAAACATGCTCTCATTATGGCTTGGTAATGACCGAGCCTAGAATCAGTCATTACCAAGCCATAACATGCTCGTGTTACAACGTGCTTGCGTTATGGTTTAAATTTAAAAAACGAACACATTTTGATTTCAAAAAATGTGCATTTTTTGAAATCAAAAAAACATTTCCAAAAAATGAGCGCATTATAACACGCTCGTGTTTTGGTCTACATTGAATTTTTTTCTCTTTTTCTTGTCTCTTTCTTCTTGTTATCTTTCAGGGAAACTATATACATGAAATAAACATTTAAGTATAAGTTGAAATTTACATATGGCCATTTAATTTATTATACTTTAAGATATATTTCATGTATATAGGTAGGATGCTTGAGAGTGGTTTGAGATCTCTAGAAGTTATAATGCAAATTCTAGTTTTTGGAAGATCTTAAAAATTTCAGACGTAGTCGAATTTCAGTAATTAGCATGTCAAATTTCAGTAATGAAGAGGTCAAATTTTAGTAGTCAACAAGTTGTATCATCTTTCTCTCTCACTCTCTCCTTCTCTCTACTATCTGTCTCTCCACTCCCTCTCTCTCTCTTCCTCACTCTCTCCCCTCTCTCTCTCTCTCTCACCCCTCTATCTCCTCCCTACATCTGCCTCCCTCCCTCCCCTCTCTACTTCTCTCTATCTCTTATCTCTCTACATCTCCTTCCCTCTCTAATTATCTTTATCTCCTCTCTCTCTCTCTTTACCTACCTCTCTCTCCATCACTTTGTATCTCACCTATGTCTCCCTCCCTACCTCTTTCCCTCTCTAATCTCTATCTCTTGTCTCCCTCCCTCTACCTACATCTCTCTCCCACTCTCTATCCCTCTCTATCCCTCTCTATCCTTCTTTTCCCCCTCTTTCTCTCTAACTCTCTCCTCTCTATCTCATTATTCTCTCTCTCCCTCTCACTTTCTTCTCTCTATCTCACCACTCTCTCTATCTCTCTCTCTCTCTCACACACACAAAAACCTCTATCTCCTTCCCTAAAACTCCCTCCCTCCCTCCTTCCCTCTCTACTTCTCTCTATCTCTTCTCTCCCTCCCTCTCTTGACCTCACTCTCCCTCCCATTCTTTTTATTTATCCTCCCAATATCTCTCACTATTGTCCCTCCCTCCCTCCCCTCTCTTTCTCTCTCAATTTATCCTTTTCTTTATCTCACCATTCTCTCTCTCTCACTCACACACACACCTCTATCTCCCTCCCTACCTCTCTATCCATCCTTCCCCTCTCTACTCTCTATCTCTCCTCTCTCTTTCACTCTCCATACCTACCTCTCCTCCATCACTCTCTCTCCATCCCTCTCTATCTCACCTATGTCTCCTTCCCTACCTCTTTCCCTCTCTACTCTCTATCTCTCCTGTCCCTTCCTCTACCTACCTCTCTATTTGTCTCTCCATCCCTCTCTTTCTCTCTCACTCTCTCCTTCTCTCTATCTCACCACTATATCTATCCCTACCTCTCACTCACTCCTCTCTAAATCACCATTCTCTCTCTCTCTCCCACTTTCCCTCCTACCCTTTCACTCCCTCCTCTCTAAATCACCATTCTCTCTCTATCCCACTTTCCCTCCTTCCCTCTCTCTCTTTATGTCTCTTTCTCATTCTCTCCTTACCTATCAATTCTCTATATCACCACTCTCTCTCCATCTTACTCTCCCTCCTTCCCTCTCTCCCTCCTATCCCTCCCTCTCTCCTTCCCTCTCTACCTACCTCTCCCTCCACTACTTACCACTTTCTCTACCTATCTCTCCCCCCCTACTTTCTCTCTTACTCTCTCCTTTCCTCTCTAATCTCTATCTCCCCCCCCCTTCCCTCTCTACTATCTTTCTATATCTCCCACCTTCCACTCTCCCCTCATTTTCTCTCCTCTCACTCTCTCTCCCTCTCACACACACTCACCTCTATCTCCTCATTTCCTCTCCCTCCATCCATCCACTCTCTACTTCTCTCTATCTATCATCTCTCTTCAAATATCCTTCCTCTATATTTATATTTATCTCCCCTCTCCCTCTCTTTACCCACCTCTCCCTCCATGACTCTATATCTCAACTGTTTCTCCTCCCTACCTATTTCCCTCTCTACTCTCTATCTCTCCTCTCCCTCCCACTACCTCTCTCTCTACCCCCTCTCTCACACAAAAACACACACACTCACCTCTATTTCCTCCCTACCTATCCCTCCCTACCCTCTCTACTTCTCTCCATCTCTCCTTTTTATACATATCCTTCCCTCTCTACATATATTTATCTCCCCTCTCCCTCTATTTACTTACCTCTTCCTTTATCACTCTATATCTCACCTATGTTTTCCTACCTACCTAGGGTTGAGGGTTTAATGTATAAGGTAGAGCATAGAGTGTAGAGCGTAGATGGTAGAGGGTTTAAGGTTTGAGGGTTGAGGGTAGATGGTATAGGGTTGAGGGTCAAATGTATAGGGTAGAGGGTGTAGGGGTTGATGGATTAGGGTTTAAGGGTTGAGGGTTGAGGGTTTAGGGTAAAAGGTAGAGAGTTAAGGGTTGAGGGTTTAAAGGTTGAGGGTTCATGGTTTAGGGTAGAGATTTTACTTGAGTTTAAGGGTTTAAGGGTATAGGGTAGAGGGTTTAAGGGTTAAGGGTTTAGGGTCGAGTTTTTAAGGTTTGAGGGTATAGGGTTAATGGATTAGGGTAGAGAGGGAAGGATGGAGGGATAAGTGAGATAGAGAGAGAAATAGAGAAGAGGAGGGAGGGACATAGATAGATGAGGGTTGAGGATCCAATATATAGGGTAGAGGGGAGAGTGATAGAGGGAGTGAGTGAGTGAGTGAGAGAGAGAGACATGAGAGAGGGAGAGGGGGTAGGAGGAGGATACTTGAGAGAGAGAGAGGGAGGGAGTGGGAGAGAGATAGAGGAAGGGAGTGTTAAGGGTAAAGGGTAGAGGGTTTAAGGGTTTAGGGTTCAAGGGTTAAGGGTCTAGGGATTATGGTTAAGGGTAGAGGGGAGAGAGATAGAGGGAGTTACTGAGAGAGAGAGAGAGACCTAAGAGAGGGAGAGGAGGTAGGAGAAAGAGGGTTAAAATAGAGAGAGGGAGAGTGTATGAGAGAGATACAGGGAGGGAGGTTTAAGGTATAAGGTAGAGAGTTTAAGGGTTAAGGGTTAAGGGTAGAGGGTTAAGGGTTTAAGAGTTTAGGGTTTAAGGGTTAAGGGTATAGGGTAAAGGCGAGAGAGATAGAGGGAGTGAGTGAGTGAGAGAGATATCTAAGAGAGGGAGAGGAGGTAGAGGAAAGACTTGAGAGAGAGAGAGAGAGAGAGAGAGGGAGGGAGTGGGAGATAGATAGAGGGAGACAGGGTTAAGGGTAGAGGGTAGAGGGTTTAAGGGTTTAGGGTTTAAAGGTTTAGGGTTTAGGGTTTAGGATTAAGGGTAGGGGGGAGAGAGATAGAGGGAGAGAGATAGAGGGAGAGAGACCTAAGAGAGGGAGAGGGGGTATGAGGGTGAGGGTTGAGAGATAGAGGGAGGGAGGGTTAAGGGTATAGGGTAGAGGGTTTAATGGTTTAGGGTTTAAGGGTTAATGGTAGATGGTTAAGAATTAAAGGTAGAGGGGAGCGAGATAAAGGGAGTGAGTGAGTGAGTGAGTGAGAGAGATATAAGAGAGGGAGAGGCAGTAGGAGGGAGAGACTTGAGAGAGAGAGAGAGTGAGGGAGTGAGAGAGAGATAGAGGGAGGGAGGGTTGAGTGAGAGAGAGAGACCTGAGAGAGGCAGAGGGGGCAAGAGGGAGATACTTGAGAGAGAGAGTGAGGGAGTGAGAGAGAGATAGAGGGAGACCTCCCTCCCTCTATCCCTCTCTCTCTCTCACTCCCTCACACTCTCTCTCTCAAGTCTGTCCTTGCTACTGCCTCTCCCTCTCTTAGGTCTCTCTCCCTCACTCACTCCCTCTACCTCTCTTCCCTCTACCCTTAATGCTTAATGCTATACCATTAACCCTTAAATCTTAAACCCTTAAACCCTTAACCTTAAACCCTAAACCCTTAACCATTAAACCCTAAACCCTCTACCCTCTACTCTTAACCCTCCCTCCCTCTATCTCTCTCCCTCCCTCCCTCTCTCTCTCTCAAACCTCTCCCTCCTAACCCATATCCCTCTCTCAGGTCTCTCTCTCTCAATCACTCCCTCTATCTCTCTCCCTTATGCCCTTAGGACTAAACCCTAAACCCTTAAACCATATACCCTCCACCCTTAACCCTACCTTCCTCTATCTCTCTCCAACTCCCTCCATATCTCTCTCTCAAGTCTCTCCCTCCTACCCCCTCTCCCTCTCTTTGGTATCTCTCTCAATAACTCCCTTTATCTCTCTCCCTTCTACCCTAAACCCTCTACCCTTAACCCTTAAGACCTTAAACCCTAAATCCTTAAACCCTTAGCCCTCTACCCTTAACCCTTAACCCTTAAACTCTCTACCCTCTACCCTTAACCCTCCCTCCCTCTATATCTCTCCCACTCCATCCCTACCTCTATCTCTCTCAACCTTATCCATCCTACCACCTATCCCTCTCTCAAGTCTCTCTCCCAATCCCTCTGTCTATCTCTCTCCCCTCTACCCTTAACCGTAAACCCTAAACACTTAACCCTTAAACCCTCTACCTTGTATCTCTCTCCCACTCCCTCTCTCTCTCTCTCTCAAGTATCTCCCCCCTACCCCCTCTCCCTCTCTCAAGTCTCTCTCACTCACTCACTCCTATCTCTCTCCCCTCTACCCTTAACTGTCTACCCTCTACCCTTAACCCTTAAACACTTAAACCCTTAAACCCTCTACCCTCTATCCTCTATCTCTCTCCCACTCCCTCCCTCTCTCTTTCTCTTGAAAGTATCTCCCTCCTAACCTCTCCCCCTCGCTCAAGTATCTCTCTCTCTCACTCACTCACTCACTCACTCCTATCTCTCTCTCCTCTACCCTCAACCCTCTACCCTTAACCCTTAAAAACTTAAACCCTCTACCCTAGCTTGAAAATTTGATGAAATTGAGAATGTAGTGGTTTTTTTGAAAAAAGGGGTCCAAGAAATGAGGTCTCTTGGTGATTTACATCACCGGGAGACCGTATTTCTTGGACCCATTTTTTCAAATAGGCAAGTTCACCAAATTTCCAAGCTAGTGGGCCCACTGGCTTGTCAATTCGGTGAAAATGGAAATATAGTGGCTTGTTTGAAAAAATGGGTCTAATAAATTGGGTCTGAGAGGCCCCATTTTTTCAAACAGGGCAAGTTAGGTTGCCATTTTCACTGAATTGGCAAGCTAGTGGGCTCACTGGCTTTCCAATTTGATGAAATTAACAATGTAGTGGCCTCTTTGAGAAAAAGGGTCCAATAAAAGGGGTCTCCCAATGATTTACATCACCGAGAGACCCCATTTCTTGGACCCATTTTTTCAAACAAGCAAGTTAGGTTGCTAATTTTACTAAATTTACAAGCTAGTGGGCCCATTGGGTTGCCGATTCAGTGAAATTGGAAATGTAGTGGCTTGTTTTTTTAAAAATGGGGTCTTCCGGTGACTCACATCACCAAGAGAACCCATTTCTTGGACCCAATTTTTCAAATAGGGCAAGTTAAGTTACCGATTTCACCAAATTAGCAAGCTAGTGGGTCCACTAGCTTGCCAATTTGGTGAAATTGGCAATGTAGTGGCTTGTTTGAAAAAAATGGGTCCAAGAAATGGGGTGTCTCGATGATTTACATCACTGAGAGACCCCATTTCTTGGACCTATTTTTTCAAACAGGGCAAGTTAGGTTGCCAATTTCACCAATCAAGCTAGTGGGCCCACTAGCTTGGCAATTCGGTGAAATTGACAACCTAACTTGCCTATTTGAAAAAATGGGTCCAAGAAATGGGGTCTCTCAGTGATTTACAATCATTGAGATGTAAATTTGATGAAATCAACAATGTAGTGGCCTGTTTTGAAAAAAATGGGTGCAAGAAATGGGGTCTTTTGGTGATTTACATCACCAAGAGACCCCATTTCTCTAACCCATTTTTCCAAACATGGCAAGTTAGATTGCAAAATTTACCAAATTGGCAATATAGTGGGCCCATTGGCTTGCCAATTTGGTGAAATTGGCAATGTAGTGGCCTGTTTGAAAAAATGGGTCCAAGAAATGGGGTCTCTTGGTGATGTAAATCACGGGGAGCCCCATTTCTTGGACCCATTTTTTTAATATGGCAAGTTAGGTTACAATTTCACTAAATTGGAAAGCTAGTGGGCCCAATGGCTTGTCAATTCTATGAAATTGGCAATGTAGTGGCCTGTTTGAAAATATGGGTCCATGAAATGGGGTCTCTTGGTGATTTACATCACTGAGAGACCCCATTTCTTGGACCTATTTTTTCAAACATGCAAGTTAGGTTGCCAATTTCACTAAATTGCCAAGCTAGTGGGCCCACTGGCTTGCCAATTTGGTGAAATTGAGAATGTAGTAGCCTGTTTTGAAAAAATGGGTCCAAGAAATGGGGTCTTTTGGTGATCTACATCACTAGAAGACCCCATTTCTTGGACCTATTTTTTCAAATAGGGCAAGTTAGGTTGCCAATTTCACCAAATTTGCAAGCTAGTGGGCCCACTTGCTTGTCAATTCAGTGAAATTGGCAATGTAGTGGCCTATTTGAAAAAATGGGTCCGAGAAATGGGGTCTTCGGGTGATTTACATCACCGAGAGACCCAATTTCTTGGACCCATTTTTTCAAACATGAAAGTTAGGTTGCCGATTTCATCGAATTACCAAGCTAGTGGGTCCTCTGGCTTGCCAATTCAGTGAAATTAGCAATGCAGTGGCCCTAAACCCTAAACCCTAAACCCTAAACCCTAAACCCCAAACCCTAAAGATCCCATTTCTTGGACCCATTTTTTCAAGCAGGGCAAGTTAGGTTGACAATTTCACCAAATTAGCAAGCTAGTGGGCCCGCTGGCTTGCCAATTCAGTGAAATCAATAATGTAGTGACCTGTTTGAAAAAAAATGGGTTCTCTCCATGATGTAAATCACTAGGCGATCCCATTTCTTTGATCCATTTTTTCAAACAGACCAAGTGATGGAGAGGCAGTGGGAGAGAGATAGAGATAGATAGATAGAGGGAGAGAGAGCGAGTGGTAGGGATTGATTGAGCAAGAGGTACATAGAAAGAGGGAGAGGGTAGATAGAGGCAATTAGAGAGGGTAGGAGAGAGGGAGGGAGAGAGAGGTGAGATGTATAGATAGAGAGAAAGGGATATGGTTTGAGGGTATAGGGTTGATGGATTAGGGTGGACCTATAGGGTTGATGATTTAGAGTATTGGGTTGAGGGTATAGGGTTGAGGGTAGAGGGTATTGAGTCTCTACCCTCAACCCTTAACCCTTAAAACCTTAAACCCAAGAAAAATCTCTACCCTAATCTCTAAACCCTAATAGGGAGCAGGAGAGAGGGAGTGATGGAGACATAGTGGCAGGGAGATAGAGAGATATATATAGAGGGAGCGAGAGTGAGTGGTAGGGACCAATTGAGCAAGAGGTATGTAGAAAGAGGGAGAGGGTAGATAGAGACAATTAGTGAGTGTAGGAGAGAGGTAGGGAGAGAAAGGTGATATGTATAGATAGAGAGAAAGGGATAGGGGTTGAGGGTATAGGGTTGAGGGATTAGGGTGGAGGACCTATAGGGTTGATGATTTAGGGTATTGGGTTGAGGGTATAAGGTTGAGGGATTAGGGTATTAGGTAGAGGGTATTGGGTAGAGGGTAGAGGGTAGAAGGTTTAAGGGTTTAGGGTTAAATGGTTTAGGTTTGAGGGTTTAGGGTTGAGGGTAGAGGGTTTCAAGTATAGGTTTGAGGGTATATGGTTGAAGGATTAGATTCAGGGTCCAATGTATAGGGTAGATGGTATAGAGGTTGAGGGATTAAGGGTTGAGGGTTGAGAATTGAGGTTTGAGGGTTTAATGTATAGGGTAGAGGGTAGAGGGTTTAAGGGTTGAGGCTTGAGGGTTTAAGGTTGAGGGTAGAGGATTGAGGGTATAGGGTTGAGGGTCCAATGTATAGGGTCGAGGGTATAGGGGTTGAGGGATTAGGGTTTAAGGGTTGAGAGTTGAGGGTAGAGGGTAAAGGGTAGAGGGTTTGAGGGTTAAGGGATTAAGGGTTGAGAGTTGAGGGTTGATTGGTTTATCTTGCTTCACAATCACAATGGTGAAGTCAGTTTCAGTTAAAACTCAGTTTAAGCCTGGTGGGTAGTTTTCATTTTTTCAAGTGAGAAGTTAGGTTTTTTGAGCTCATCAATGGAAGATGGCTAGGTGCCAGTTGTCGAAAGATAATATCAAAATGCTTCAGTGATGTTTCTATGGCGAGTTTTGTCTGAAAAGTTACTTCATCTTGGAGGGGCTTTTCGACGAGGTGAAGATGCTGTAAAAATGGCTAACTCTGGAATAAAAAGCACAACTCTGAGCTAGGGGCACCCTTCATTTTGGAGGCCTAGATCAATAGGGTTGAAGGTTTAGGGTAGAGGGTAGAGGTTTTAGGGTATAGGTTTGATGGTATATGGTTGAGGGATTAGGGTTGAGGGTCTAACATATAGGGTAGATGGTATAGGGGTTGAGGTTTAAGTGTTTAAGAGTTGAGGGTTGATGGATTAAGGGATGAGGGTTGAGAATTGAGGGTTGAGGGTTTAATGTATAGGGTAGAGGGTTTAAGGGTTGAGGGTTGAGTGTTTAAGGTTGAAGGTAGAGGGTTGAGGGATTAGGGTTGAGGATCCATTGTATGGGGTTGAGGGTTGAGGGTTTAATGTATAGGTTAGAGTGTAGAGGGTTTAAGGGTTGAGGGTTTAAGGTAGAGGGTAGAGGATTGAGGGTATAGGGTTGATGGATTAAGGTTGAAGGTCCAATGTATAGGGTAGAGGGTATAGGGGTTAAGGGATTAGGATTTAAGGGTTGAGGGTAGAGGGTAGAGGGTAGAGGCCTAAGGGTTTAAGGGTTGAGGGTTGAGGGATTAGCGTAGAGAGCTTACTTAGGTAGAGAGTTTACATCACTAGGAGAACCCAAGCTAGTGGACCCACTCTTTCAAATAGGCCAAGTTAGGTTTCCAATTTCATCGAATTTGTAGGTCGATGTGCCCACTAGCTTTCCAATTTGGTGAAATTGACAACCTAACTTGGTCTGTTTGAAAAAATGGGTCCAAGGAATGGGGGTCATCTCTCTCTCTCTCTCTCTCCCTCTCTCCTAGGTCTCTCCATCCCACCCCATCCCCCTCTCTCAAGTCTTTCCCTCCCACCCTAACAAGAGAATACTCTCTCTCTCATGTCTCTCCCTCACACCCCCTCTCCCTATATTAGGTCTCTCTCTCTCTCTCCTAAACCCTAATCCCTATACCCTATAAACTTAACCTTAAACCTTCAACCCAATACCATCAATACTATACCTAATATCCTAAAACCTAATCCCTATACCCTATAATCTTAACCTTATACCTTCAATCCTATACCTTAAACCATAAACCCTACACCCTCAACCCTCAACCCTATACCCTAAACCCTAAACATTATCCCTAAACCCTTAACCCTACAATTAAATGCTAAATCCTACATTAAACCTTGTACCCTAAACCTTGAACCTTAAACATTGAACCCTAAACCCTAAACCCAATACCCTCAAGCCTATACGTAATATCCTAAACCCTAATCCCTATACCCTATACACATAACCTACACCCCCAACCTTGAATACTATACCTCAAACCTCAACCCTATACCTTAAACCCTAAACCCTATATCTTCAACCCTCATCCCTATACCCTATAGCCTCAACCTTATAACCTAAACCCTAAACATCATCCCTCAACCCTATACTTAAAACCTAAACCCTACATTAAACCTTGTACACTAAACCCTACACCCTAAACCTCAATCCTAAACCCAATACCCTCAACCCTTTACCCATTATTCTAAACCCTAATCCCTATACCCTCAACCTTGAACACTATACCTCAACCCTCAACCATATACCTTAAACCCTAAACCCTACACCCTCAAGCCTCATCTCTATACCCTACACCCTCAACCTAATACCCTAAACCATAAACATTATCCCTCAACCCTATACTTAAACAACAAACCCTACACTCTCAAGCCTTAACCCTATACCTTATACCCTTGACCCTACACCCTAAACCCTAATCCCTATACCCTATACACTTAACCTCATACCCTCAACCCTGAGCATTATACCTCAACCCTCAACTCTCAAACTTATACATAGATCCTGAACCCTAAACCTAATATCTTCAACCCAATACCCTCAACTATATACCCAATATCCTAAACCATAATCCATATACCCTATACACTTAACCTTATACCCTCAACCCTAAACACTATCCCTCAACCCTCAACCCTATACCTTAAACCCTAAACCCTAAACCCTCATCCCTCATTCAGGGGCTATACCCTATACCCTCAAATTTATACCTAATATCCTAAACCCTAATCCCTATTCCCTATACAATTAACCCTGTAACCCCAACCATATACCTTAAACACTAAATATTACACCCTCAACCCTCATAGAGTGGAGAGAAAGAGGGGGAGGGAGGGATTGGGGAGAGAGAGAGAGAGGTTGGGAGGGAAAGAGGATATAAAGATAAGTATAGAGGGAAGGAGAGGTAGAGAGACATGATAGATAAAGAGTAGATAAAGAAGGATAGATTGAGGTAGAGGTATGGAGGGAGAGAGAGGGAGGTGAGAGAGGTGAGATGGATAGAAATACAGAGAGTGTGGTAGGGAGTGATAGAGGGATATGCGAGTAGATAGGGATAGGTGAGATAGAGAGAAGTAGAGAGAGATAGAGATAGAGGGACGGAGGGAGGGTGGGCGAGAGGGGGGAGGAAGGGAGAGGTAAAGAGGGATATGTGAGATAAAGATAAGTAGAGAGAATGGTGACATATAGGAATGGTGAGATAGAGAGGAGAGAGTGAGAGACAAAGAGGGTGAGGGAGGAGTGAGAGAGAGCGAGAGAAAGAGGTAGAGGGAGGGAGATTAGAGATAGAGAGTAGATAGGGGAAAAGGTAGGGAGGGAGACATCTAGTGAGAGATAGAGAGGGCTAGGGGAGATAAATATAATTAGAGAAAGAAGGATAGGTAGAGAGAAATAGAGAGAGAATAAGGGAGGGAGAGAAGCGAGATACAAAGGTATAGAGAGAGTGGTAGGGAGTGATGGATGGAGAGGTAGGTAGAGAGGGATTAGGGAGATAGAGAGTACACTACAATAGAATAGGCAATTAGTGCCTAAAATAGCACCAGATTTTAGTGTATTTGAGTGCATGAATTGGATACTTTTATCGGTGCAAAACTCGGTGCAAAATGTCATGCTCACTTTGGTGTTGGATTTAGTGTTAGATTTAGTACTAGATTTAGCACTGGATTTAGCATTGGATTTAGTGCCAGATTTAGCATTGGATTTAGCGCTAGATTTAGCATCAGATTTAGTGCCAGATTTTGTTGCTTCTAGTTTGGCTTCCGATTTTGCTTCTGGTTTTGCTTCTTGTGTTGCTTCCAAGTTTGCTTCTAGTTTTGCTTCTAGTTTTGCTTCAAGGTTTGCTTCCAGCTTTGCTTCCAATTTTGCTTCCATTTTTTCTTCAACTTTTGCTTCCAGTTAATTGCTTCTAGTTTGGCTTCCATTGTTGCTTCTAAAAATGCTTCTTTTTTTGCTTCCATTTATTAATTTAATATATTTTATTTCAATTTAATTAGCTAAATATATCATGCCTCTTAAATAACTCATATAATTATAGAGTAAGTAAATTAAATAATATTTTTTATTTCAATTTAATTAGTTAAATATATCACGACTCTTAAATAAGTCATATGATTATAGAGTAAGTAATTTAATTATTTAACTCATATGATTAAATAACAAGATAATTATTGTTACCTAATTTTTCTTCTAGCTAAATCAGGTAGACTTATGATTGTGTTTGCATTTAAACAATAAAAGGTACATATCATTTTCATCTAAGTTTCATCCATGTGCATACAAGAGAGTATCAAAAGAATACATTATTTGATTAAGGGAATTGCATACAATAGAAAAGAGAACATTTATTGCAAAGGTAGTATTTATTGATAACCATAAGTGTATAGTGTCCCTCAAAAGCTAAGGGACTGATTATTTTTATGCATATAAAGAAAAAACTATACATTTATAGATAAAAGGAAATGCATATGTAAAGAAGGGGGTCCCGTCATTCTAAATGACAAATCTCGGTTGAGTTACCTTGCATTAGCTTCAGTCCTCCTATCCATCCAGCCTCCAATTTTCACTTGCCTCTGCTACTCTGAGTTTCCCTGCATTTGTGAGAAGAAGTTGGTTAGAGAAATGAAGGATCACCATTCAGTACATAGGAAAACATCCATAAACATATAATCTGATCCTTATAAACATTAAAATAGCTAGAATATCATATGTCCAAGAAAACAAAAGAGTTATCAATCACACCTATCATATGCTCTGTTTATCTAACATGTTTGCTCTTTGTGCAGATATAGGACATAACTTTGTTACTATTTTGTTTCAACTAATTACAACATGTGGATTAAAATGTGGCTCCCACGAGGGTTGAGCCCAACATGTTGCCCTCATGTTTTAGGAGGGATAGGAAATTTTACAAATTGATCTTGAATCAATGATAAGCCTATTCTTGATGCATTAAATCAATATGGAATCATACTAGTTGATCAACTTTCATTATTAGATTCAAAAGATGCAACAAAATGGTGTGAATTATCAAGAAAATTACTCCGCATATTTCATAATGAATCAAACAATAGGTTGCTTGGAAATATTACTCTGCTGGATATGTCTTTCAATCTTCTTAAGTTGGATCCAAAGTCCATTTTAATAATGATATGAGTTGTATTTAATTTTCAATATTTTCAAGGAGCCAGTAAAGAAGGGAACAAGAACAAGGACAACAATCATTCAAAAATGAAATAGTTTGTCTCTTCCCAAGAAATAAATGATTTATGTGATAATATGAACACTGAAGCACAAATCCATCAAGTTCAATTATGGATAATCATTATGGCCGAGTTACTCAATGAGGTCTTACAGGTTATCAAGAGCTATCAAGGGCTATCATGAGTTACATGGAGAAGCACAAGGTGACCAATTAAATGCAAGGCCAAAGCCATCATGTTAGTTTGTTGTCCTGAAGAGAAATGCATGAGAAGGAAAGCACATTGATGCAGATGAGTAACTAGCATGCATTGGTAATCATCTTGCTACTAATACAATGAGTATTCGAAAACAACTACAATGCACACTCTAATAAAAAACCAATGCATGATGGTTTGAGGAGATACCAATGATTCTACAAATGAATGTAGGATAGTCATGAAGGGCAGCCTTTGAGAAGGATTTCTTGGTATTCATGTCAAGGGAAGACTTGGTAAAGCAACTCATCATGCTAGTAACAGTGTGAAAAGATACATGTGAATTATTGCAAAGTGATATAACTACATGAAGCATAAAGTGATGCAAAAGTTGACAGTAATGATGTTGGAAAGAGATTATGGACATGGCAAGAAATTTGTTTATTCAAAGACAATATATCATCAATATAAAGTAATGCAGTGCCATTTCCACTTTTAAAGTATGCAACAAGTGTATGTAACTCAAAAGGTTCATGAAAGACTATATCAGTCATGCATAATTATGCTATGATCTAAATAAAAAAGATGACAAATAATATGAAGATTTAAGTACTCATTTTCTCCAAGAAAGGAAATATAGAGCCTCGGCCTTTGTGAAACAAACCCTCAAAAATAGAAAAATACCTAGAAATGAAGGAGCACTGTCATATTGCCTTTTAAGAAAATTCTTATGGAAATGAAAAATGAATGCAAGAATGGCCATAGCCATGATAAAAGGTATTTCTTCCATTGTTGTACATAAAATACTATCTTCTAAAGAAAATACAAGTTCCATAGAGGGTTTTTCATTTTTCTTACAAAAAGACCAGAGATGGAGCATACAAGAATGAAGAATGAAAACATAGAAAAATAGAGCATTTCCACCATTGTGCTAAATGGGGAGAGCTCGAAATGAGCATTGATTCACATAAAACAAAAGAGAAAATCAAGGTATACATCAACATAGAGCTTACCTGAGCTCAAGTTTGTTTGTTTTCGTTGAATATGCAAGTTATTTTTCACCATGGGAAGCTTTAGAAAACTCAATCATGGTGGCCAAGAGAAAGAAAATCTTCCACACAAGAAATGAAGAGAATAATGCATCAGAAAAATTAGAGAGACTGCGACCAAGAAGCCTCAAAACCCTTTGAAAATGGAGTGAAAATGCTACAGAATACTCAAGAAGCAACTTACCATCTAGTTGCAAGAGGACTTCAACCCCAAGCATGGAGGAATAAAATGAAAAATGCATGGAGAATGCTCAAACCCTAGTTCATTAAGGCGACTGAATACATAACTCTTTTCTTCCAAAGTTGCCAGGTAAAATGATGAGAAAATTTTGGGATAGGGGTTGGTTTTGACATTAGGGTTTCTCAAGTACCCTAATTTGAATGTGGTTTTTATCACATTCTTTTAGAATCAAATGCCTTGGTTAATACCCTTCATGCTCCTTCAAAAATCTCGAGGCTTAAAAATCTAATGATGGCGGCATGTGCAGAGCAAGGGAGCTTGAAAAAACCAAGTGAAAATGAGAGTTAAAACTTAGGGCTTGGGTATTTTGTTCTAACTCATCATGGCGGCAAAAATATTGATGTGGAAAAACTCAAATATATTTAATCATTAAATCTTTTAATATTCAAACAAATTTAGGAAACAAAATACATATATTTTATAATAAAAAATTACTATTATCTATTAAATTTATTAATTTGTATGTTCAATTAATAATTAAAAAATATTGATGTTATTTTATATAAAATAAAAATATGAAAAATATCTTTAACAATTATTAATTTTAATTTTAAAAAATATATATATAAATATTTATTTAAATAAAACTAAAATGAATATGAATTAAATATATAATTTAATCATTAAATTATGATTTTAATTATTATAATTTAAAAAAATTATGTGATTATGATTGTGATTTTACCTCTGTATCGCTGGATGATTGTGAGAGGGGTGTGGTAGCACAGTATACCACCATACCACGAGAGATTTCTTACTACCTGGCGGTAGTGCGGTGTATACTGCCATATCATGAGAGACTTCTGACTGTCTGGTGGTAGCACGGTAAACCACCACCCCATGGAAGCCTTCTAGTAGCCGAGTGATAGTGCGGTTACCACCATACCGCAGGAGTCTTGAACGTGTCGAGTGGTAGTGTGGGGTATACATGGACTTGGTTGACAGCTGAGGTGTATGCCGAATAGTGGAGGATGTTGTTGACTTGGCTCTAAAATCAACGCTAAATCTGGCGCTAAATCCGGTGCTAAATCTGGTGCTAAATCAGACGCTAAATATGGTGCTAAATCCGATGCTAAATAGCGCCCTTTTAAAAAAAAAAGGACAAAAATAGATTAAAATAGTGGGTGGAAGCAAAAAATAGAGCAAAAAAGGGAGCTAATCACAGGGATTTGTTGTAGTGGTAGATAGGGAAGGAGAAGGAGAGGTATGGAGGGAGAGAGAGGTGAGATAAAGAGCAATAGAGAGAGTGTGGTAGGGAGTGATGGAGGGATATGCGAGTAGAGAGGGATAGGTGAGATTGAGAGAAGTAGAGAGAGATAGAGATAAAGGGAAGGAGGGAGGGTGGGAAAAAGAGGGGAGGAAGGGACAGGTAAAGAGGGATAGGTGAGATAATGGTGAAATATAGAGAAGTAGAGAGTTACAGAGGGAAAGAGAGAATGGTGAGATAAAGAGGAGAGAGTGAGAGAGAAAGAGGTTGGGGGAGGAGTGAGAGAGAGCAAGAGAGAGAGAGGTAGAGTGAGGGAGAGGAGAGATAAAGAGTAGATAGGGGAAAAGGTAGGGAGGGAGAATCTAGTGAGAGAGAGAGAGAGGGGAGATAAAGATAACTAGAGAGGGAAGGAGAGGTAGAGAGAGAAGTAGAGAGGGAATGAGGGAGGGAGGGAGAGAAGCAAGATAGAGAGGTTTAGAGAGAGTGTTAGGGAGTGATGTATGGAGAGGTAGGTAGAGAGAGATTAGGGAGATAAATAGTAGAGAGGGAAGGAGAGAGTGGGAGGTGAGATAGAGAGTAATAGAGAGAGTGGTAGGTTATGATGGATGGAGAGCTAGGTAGAGAGGGATAAGGGATATATAGATATGTAGAGAGGGAGGGAGGGAGAGAGGGATAGGGGATATATAGATAAGTAGAGAGGGAGGGAGGGAGAGAGGGAGGGATATGTAGTGAGGGAGAGAGAGGTTAGATAGAGAGAAATATAGAGTGGTGGAAGGAGAGATAGGTAGAAAGAGGGAGAGAGGAGATAAAGATAAGTAAAGATGGAAGGAGAGGTAGAGAGAGAGGGGAGATCGAGAGAATTAGAGAGGGAATGAGGGAGGTAGGGAGGGAGAGAAAGGTGAATAGAGAGGTGTAGAGAGAGAGTGGTAAAGTTTGATGGATGCAGAGTTAGGTAGAGAGAGGGATTGGGAGATAGAGAGTAGATAGGGAAGAAGAGAGGGAGAGAGAAGTTTTGAGGGAGAGAGAGAGGGAGGTGAGAGAAGGGTTAGGTAGAGAGAAATATAGAGTTTTAGGGAGTGATGGAGGGAGAGGTAGGTAGGTAGAGTGAGAGAGAGAGAGAGAGAGAGAGGGAAGAAGGGAAGAGAGTGGGAAAGGGAGAGGGAGAGAGGGAAAGGGAGAGGGAGAGAGATGGAGGGAGAGAGATGGAGGGAGAGAGAGAGAGGGAGAGAGAGAGAGAGGGAGAGAGAGAGAGAGGGAGGGAGAGAGAGAGGGAGAGAGATAATATTTATATATTAGTAATATTAATTAGTTATATAATATTTTATATATTAGTAATATATATATATTTATACATTAAATAAAATATAGAAATAATACTTAAATATTATACATAATAATATAATATATTATATATTAAATTATAAACTATATTATATTATAAATTATAAACTAGAGAGAGAGAGAGGGAGGGAGGGAAATATAGATAAGTAGAGAGGGAAGGAGGGAGGGAGGGAGAGAGAAGTGAGGTAGAGAGAATTAGAGGGCAAAGGATAGAGAGACAGAGAGACAAAGACAGAGAGGGAGAGAGAGTTCTTGAGATCAAGGGAGAGAGAGAGTCAGATAAAGGGATGAAGATAGTGAGAGAGAGTTCTAGGGTGTAAGGGATAAAAATGAGTGAGATAGAGAGAGAAATAATACAATTTGCTAATTATTGAAATTTGACCTCCTGATTACTAAAATTTGACAAAGTTAAAAATTTGTGAGATCTTCCAAAAACTAGAAGAGAGAGAGGGGATAGAGGGAGGAAGAGAGAGATAAGGAGTGGAGAGATAGAGAGTAGAGAGAAGGAGAGAGTGAGAGATAAAGATGATACAACTTGCTGACTACTAAAATTTGACCTCTTGATTACTAAAATTTGACATGCTGATTATTGAAATTTGACTATGTCTGAAATTTTTAAGATCTTCCAAAAACTAGAATTTGCATTATAACTCCTAAAGATCTGAAACCACTCTTAAACATCCTACCTATATACATGAAATATAAATTAAATTATAAGAAAGTAAATGTCCATATGTAAATGTCAACTTATACTTAAATGTTTATTTCATGTATATAGTTTCCCTCAAACATAACGAGAAGAAAGGAAAAAATAGAGAAGAAAAATAAATTTGATGTATATCAAAATGCGGGCACGTTATAACACGCTCACGTTTTGTCAATGCATTCATAAAACACAAAAAAAAATGTCAAAACTAAGATATAACACGAGTGAGCTATAACACACACACATTTTATCTTGCTTTGGGAATCCCCAATCCTTGGGATTGGTATTTTCCTTGAAATACCAACCCAAAGGCTTGGAGGGCATTCCCAATGACCAGAGACGTGTTTTTACAAATTCTACAATAGTTCACATAATCGGGTTTGTGCTCACCATCAGGATTGCACGTGCTTCAATATCAAACAAATCAAACATCTGGGTAATGTTAGGTTCTCTCTTAGCTATCCAACGATGTATTTTTTTTCACTTTTTGACAATGTTAAGCCTTTCATCCATAATTTTTTTTGTTTGTATATCTCTGTTTTGGAAAAAAGAAATCTTTAGTGTTTTTTTCGTTATAAATTAATCATTCATCAAAATTTCAAATAAATTACATTTTTGGAAACTATATTCCATTCTACAATTTTTTTTTTTAAAATTCAATTAGTTTCCAAAATTTGTAGGGGTAGCATGACCAAAATTCTATTTTTTAGGAAGTGTCCACTTCAAAAATTAGTAAAAAATTAAATATTCATTAAAACATTATTAGAAAAATCATGCATCAACTACATACTATTAGCTAACTTTTGACCATTGCAATTTTAAAAATACTAAAAAAAGGTTCACCGTACGAGGGTCATACAAGAGTTGCTATGTTATGGTTTTTTGACAAAAACAACATCAATTTGTGTACGTCCCTCTTTTGAACGCCTTAATCTCAACCATTTTCAAAATAAATTAGTAGTTTAAAAAGTAGACTCGAAGCAATTCAATCCTTGTTTTTGTTCCATCTCAAAATTTTGAGTGTAACTATCATCAATTTCACATCCAAGGTCGGTATTTCTTGATTTCAGAAAAAAGTGGCCACTTAAGATCCCTTTTTGGGAACCATCTTGGTGCACGTACGTGCCATTCAAAAGGTGAATATAAGAGTGTTCACATATGATAAGTTCATTTGCAATCAACTATTCAAAGTGTGACTTAGAGTAGAGAAGAGGGGAGTTGAAGAGATTCAAAGTTGGTGTGTGAAACCCCAATCGGTATTAATCTCAAAGGCATTTATAGTTTCTCACTTTGCCCTAGTTTTAAAATCATTTCAAGATGTCTATCCTTCAATTAGTTAATGTTGTGGACTGAACTCGACCCAAGTTCAAAAGGAATCCTAATAAATCCATGGTGATAGATCCAGATGGTGTGTTCTCACATATCCCTTTTGGTGTATTGCATATTGAAGATGTCAAAATTTATATTCATGCAAAAATGGAAGAATACAATCATTGTAAGTTGGGAGATGTGTGGGTAAATGAGCTTATTGGTAATGAATTTGAGCTAAAACTTGAGTATGAAAGTTTAACGGAGAAGAAGCTAGATGTTTGGAATAAATTTACCATCTTTTTATATATTGATGAATAGATTAGATATGTATTAAGCAGAAATCATGACAAGTTCATTTGGTTGGACTAACCATACATGATTACCAAGGAAACAATTAGGGCTATAATAGGTTTATGTTCAACCAAACCAGTTTTGTCTCTTAAAGATGTGAAAAATGAAGTAGTGATGAATTTAACTAGTGTAAAATTTGATAAACATACCCTAAGATTTAAGGATATTAAAGAATCAATTGTAAAGTATGTGTCAATGATTATTGGTTATAATATTTTCTTCACAAACAAAGATAACTCTATTTTTGCAACAACTATTAACACTGCTTATGAAACGGTGAAGAAAGGTGTGGATTTTGACCTATGATTTGTTGAGCCAAAAACTATCAAAGAGCTTGTAGAAAACTAAGGAATCCCATTATCCCTTCCAGTTTTCTACCATGGTCATAATTTTAATTTTTTATTTTCTTGGAGAGATTCTTGGCAAGAAGAGCATTGTGTGGTTGAGTGATATTCTAGTTGCAACTAAAATCAAAGATAATTTGAGGAGATTGGGCAATGTAGATACCTAACATGCTGCATTATGGGGTTTCTTTAAAATACTCTAGGACAACATGTAAGCAAGAGAAATAATTCCTAAGAGTATTATGGAGAAGTACAAAAATGCTATCATCTTCATGGTCAACAAGGATTGTTTCATCATGAAAGTTGTGGATCCAAGGATAGTTTGGATCCGTAAAATTGGATATGAGGTTGTAGAAGATGTGATTATCAGTCTGGAAGATCATAGTTTAAGTATGCCTAGAGATCCTAAATAAGGAAGGTATAACACATATGAAGAAAAATCCAGTGAAGTACATATGGAGTAGAATAAAAAGGAGATCACAAGGAATGTGGAAAAGATGAAGGCACAAGTAGTGGAAATGATGGGACTATAAAAGGGCCTTGTGGAGAAATTCAAAGGCATATATAGTCCTCTAGAAAGTGCATCTAGTGATAGAAGGTAAGGTAAGACCTCTACCCTCTCTACAGTTCCTCCTAAGTCCTCTAGGACTAAACCTGCTATTGGTATGAAGAGAAAAAGAGTCAACCAATGACCCTATGAAAGAACAAAGTGCTTCACAGAGAAGAAGAGTAAAAAAATCTATAAGATAGATGCATGTTGGATATGAAGAAGAAGAAGAAGAAGAAAAAGGACCTTAGTTGGTCCAGAAAACGAAATCTGATGTCTCTCAAGAGACAAGAGTTAATAAAGACAAAGTAGACATTGTTTATATAGATAGTGAAGAAGAAGTGGATAAGTAGAAGAAAGCATTCAAAATCCATGTGCGAGAGAAGAAGTTTGGAAAAGGAGAAAAACCAATCATGGATAAGAGGAATAAGGTAAAATCCCCTTCGAAAAGAAAATATAGCCCTCTAAGGATAGATGTGCTATTTAATGGAATTTCTAAGCATGGAATGCTAGAAGAAACTGCCAAAATGTGTTTAGATTATGATGAGGTAGATAAGGCTACTATTGAAGAAGAAACTATGAAATATATGGTGACTTTTTGCACTAGTTTGTCACAAATTGAAGATCAATTACTAGATGACTTAAAGAATTTTTTGAGCATGAGACAAGAAGAAACAGATGAACAAGCCAAAATAAGGGAATATTCCCTAGAGAAGATTGGATCTTCTCTGTCAGAAGAAGATAGAGCAAGATTGGCACAATTGTACAATAAATAATTAAGAACAAAACAAAGAGTCAACAACTTGATGAGGAGGGATGAGGATGATATAGAAAGGTTGAAAAATGAGACCCTACAAAAGTAAGAAGAGTTTTCAAAATATCTAAGTGTGTCTCTAGATAGTGGAAGTGAAATGCAATATGATTCTTCTATCCTGAATGTTATTGAGCTTGCTAAGGATGCTTTGAAACATGAGAGAGCATAAAAAAGAGAAAATGCAAGAAGATGTGACAATAAATATGATATCCATCTAGTTGTGGAGAATGTTGGAAAGGATGAGGAAACGTAGGAGGATGTACAAAGTGAGAAAAATTCACCTGCTTAAAAAATAGAGAGAAATGAAGAACAAGAAGAAGAGATTGCACAAGATAATTCAAAAAATTTAGAGGCACTGAACACTGAAGA
Source organism: Sequoiadendron giganteum (assembly GCA_007115665.2). Classification (NCBI taxonomy): domain Eukaryota; kingdom Viridiplantae; phylum Streptophyta; class Pinopsida; order Cupressales; family Cupressaceae; genus Sequoiadendron; species Sequoiadendron giganteum. The sequence goes on from CM021100.1 coordinate 290,062,465, forward strand.
TCGAACTCCTCCGAAAGATAATGAGAAAGATACAGAAGATAAGAAGAATAAAAAGGAGTCTGATAGTGCTAACAAGGATGCGGAGAAAGAAGAGGAGAGAACAAAGGTTGTTGATGAATCCTCTGGTGATTCACTAAAGGGTTTGTTGGACAAGTAGTTACAGTTCGAGCCTGTTGTTTCTGCACAATTGCTACAACTTCCTTTGCAGAAGGTTGGGTGGACATGGGAAAAATATCTTGGGGCTATATAAGCTTTGAATTGGTGATGTGTTTCATGCTTCTACATGAAATAAAACACTATCCACTCACCAGAAGAGCACAAGGTTAAACAAAGAAGCTATCAAGGTATTGCAATAAGGTATTCCCAGTGTTACGATTGATGAATCTTTATCCGGTGTTGAAAATTTGAAGCTAATTTTAGATTATTTCAAGGATTAATCCTCTAGTTTAGAAAAAGGTTAGAGAAAGAGATAACGAAGAAGGTCAATGATAGGAAATTGACTGAGAGATCAGACAAGTGCAATGTTGCACATGGGAAATTGTAAGAAAATATGAGAAATGTGCAAAAGTGTTTGGATGAAGCACAAGTTTTATTTCAATTCTATTTGAAATGGTACAACTCAACAAAGAGAATCAAGGATCAGATGGAATCAATTGAGTCACAGATTGCTTAGGCCTCTAGAGTCTATGATATGGCTAATGACACAGATGCTGCTACAAGGGTTGAAATAAAAAATTTGCATGGATAGTTTTTCCAACTGTAGGAATATAAAGAAAAGATAATCATATAGTACTATCACTTGTAGGATCTGGTAAGTGCAAGGATTACCTCCTTAACTAGTGTTACAAAACATATAGAGAAGTTAGTATAGAAGAACCTAATACCCAATTCACCAAATGAAGGAGAAGACCTCCTTATGTAGTTTGAGAGCTAGAGAAACACACTCATCTTTGCCCAAAAGGATTGGGATGTTGGAAAGACGAATAGGGAGGAGCACATTGTAAAATTCAAGGTGTCTTACAAGAGTATTCTGCTCTCATCTATTTGATTTTGTATATTTAAGTTCATTTATGAATTTCCATATTTCTTTATACATGTGTGAAAGTAGTAGACAATGTTGCAATACATTTTTGATAGATAAAATTGTAAGGGGAATCTATTCTCATGCATATATGTATATATTTATAAAAAGGGGAGAATAGTCGAAGTAGTTTGTCAAGTTTGATATTGAGAGCCCATTGCCCTTGATGTCAAAGGGGGAGAAGATTGGGGATTTGAAGAATATGTTGCCATCAATGACAAAGGAAGAGATTGTTGGAATTTTTCTTGTCATTAATTGGATGGAAACTATTGGAAGAGTTGTGAGGAGATTGTTGGAAGGTTATACAAATGTTGCTACTATGACATTGGGGAGATTTTTGGTGATGCTACTATAGTGTTGTCATTGATGTCAGCATTATTGTGGTATCTACATTGATGTTTGTTGAGTATGGTTTAATGGAGTGATGAAAATACAGTGCATAGATGCAACAATTTTGTTGGTCTGATGTAGACTAAATATTTTGTAGATTTTTTAAAGTCTCAATGCACATTTTCCAATGTCTAATGAACCAGTTTTGAGGTCCGCATTGATTCATAATGAAGAATTTAGTTATGCAGTTCTAAGGTAATTGTGGTACTTGTTGGAGGCTTTTAAATCTAAGGTTTCATGTCTTGAAGCCCTCTGTGGTAGAAGTTAGAGTTGACAAAGTATCGCTTTGGATTTGGTAGAGATACTATGATAGTGTACCTATTTCGAATGCTCCAAATTGATAGTGGATTATTATTTTACCGTGTGGTTCTATGGAAGTGTTTACAAATTTTAGAAGTGTGGTGGGTCCAAGTGGCAAGTGCTTTGGAGGCTCACATATCGACATGTGGATGAATAGTTGGTTCATCTCATTGTTGCTTCACTAATAGGGTTGACCTTAAAGTTTTGAGGTCATGCAAAGTTAAAGGAAGTCTGAATTGGACTTATGGGAGTAATTATGGGTCCCTACTGACCTATTTTTAAGTGTTACATGTTTTGGAAGCATGTATGTTTGGATCTTGAGCCGAAAGATTGTTTTTTTACATGTTTCATCTAATTAGGCTGACCTAATTGATGTTGTAAGTTTTTACAAACGTAATGCACATATAAATGTAAGATGATTTTGGTGTTGTATAGAAGTGTGGTGAATGTGAGTGTGGATGATGTGAAAAAGAGTAGAGTGTGATGTGAAGAGTTACAAAGCAGAGTTTGATAACAATGAAGCATGAAGTGTGTTAGATCAATTTACATATTTTAATTAGAATTTTCTTTAGTGTATGATAAATGCATTGTATTAGTTCAAATCTCTAGCAGTGAGCCACCCTTCCTCCTGGAAATGAACCATCTATTCTATTTTATATTCTTTGGACAGTGAGTCCTCTAGATAGTGAATCCACCAAGAAGCGATCCATTCTAGATAATATATTATAACTCGTTATAATATATTGTGAGATAATCCTCACCATGGGTTTTCCCTTTCTGGGTTTTTGATGTAAATATGGCATTCTTGTGTTTTTTGATGTGATGAATGCTTTCTATGTTCCTTCCATTACTGCAAGTTTAATATGTTGCATTGAATGAATTTTTAAGGTTTTTGAAGATAATGATTCTCAATGAATACTAATTCACCCACCCCCTTAGTATTCTAGGTGTTCAACAATGGTCACTGGCTTCAAGAGAGAATCTACAAAATTATTTAAATTGCCAACCTTATCAATCAAGACCTTACCATTCTCAACCATTTCTCGTACAAAGTGATACTGAACATCAACATACTTAGTATGAGCATGATACATAGGATTGTTAGCTAAACATATAACACTTTGACTACCACATCTAATCCTCATTGTCTTGCAATCATAACTAATACCTCTACCAAGTCTATGTAACCAAACTATCTCCTTAGAGGCACGTTTTTCAGCCACATACCCTACTTCGGTGGTGGTCAATGAAACCGTAGGTTTTCATTTACTCATCTAACTCACTGCACATCCAAACAAGTAAAAACATAGCCACTAGTGGACCTTTGACTATCCAAGTAACCTGTCCAATTCACATAAAAAAAACCCTATATGTCCAATAACTTAGCCAAATCATTAGTACCATGATAAACTAAATGATAATCATAAGTACCACACGAATATCTAAACACACTCTTAACAAAAGTCCATTGCTCTTTACCACGGTTAGACATAAACTTCCTCAAAACTCCCACTTCTTTCGCTATATTTTTGAACTGCAAAATTTAATGCTTTATATGTGTGGTAAAGGAGTGAGTCCCCTACAACCTTTTAGGGTTTTCACCTAGAAGGAAGAGGATTTTCCTTTACTAAGGAGCATTAAAACTTGTGATTCATTAAATTCTTGAGATTGAATATGTGTTGAGATATGCTGAATAGTGAAATGTAAGATGTAAACCTAACTACTTAACCTAAACTAAGAGAGATTATGTTGCTGGAAAACAAATGATGTAATGTAATAATGACAAAATGAAGACTAAACAAAACAAAATAACCTATTAGATCAAGTGGGTGCATCTAGAAACTATTTTAGGCCGAAGAGGACATTGTGGAAGCCTCAGAAAACCCGAGAAATCTGAATTCTGAGTCAACTGGGACACTTACGCCAAGTGGGGCAACCTAGTCCCTTTTTAGGTAAACTTCTTTGGATGTAATTTCTACCAACTGGGTCTCCAAATCTGTAAATTTTTGTGTCAGGAACCTCTAGTGGGACTAGGTCGCCACTATGGGTGACTTAGTCCCTTTCAACTTTTTTGGAAAACTAAAAGTGGACACAAAGGCCTATGGTCTATACGCTATTTATTCATAGGAATCCAAACTCAGATCTATAAAATAGCCTACAAAATAAATGATATTTGGGTTTCTAATGTGGGGTTTGCCTTGGTCAAACCCCTAATTTGTATTTAAACTTGCAATGAGATAGAAAATCTGCATAAAACCCTAGCTTTAAGTGTGTCTAGAACTAGGAAAACCTAAAATAAGACAAAACCCTATTCTACTGTTCTAGAATAAGATGCATGCCAACAATTTTGAATGATGCAAGACTTCAATATTAAAAACCCTACAACATTACAAATGAGTGTCAAAAGGAATGCAAATGGGATGCAAACCTTAAATCTGAAGATGGGTTGGAAATAGAAGATGGAGTCACTTTGAAAACAGTCTTTAGGTGTGATTTGGTGGCTAGTTACACCTCTTCAACCTATATTTCTCCATGAATCTCCATAGGAATCTATGTTCAACCTTTTTCAATGTGCGATCTTGAATGTGGAGTGAGCTTGAAGACCTGCAAAAAGCCCTAGTTTGTTGTCCAAAAGCTTCAAATTTTCTATGAGATACATAGATCTTCTTGAGGAAGATTTTTTGCACTTGATTCTTGGAGTTGGATGTGAAAAATGACTAAGAGAGAATGGAAAAATGACCTAAAAATAAGTATTTATAAGAAAAAAGACCTAATTGTCAGTAATTTTGACCTAAGAGGCCGACACCCATTGGGATTTTTTGACAAAGTATTCATTTTCCCGCTTAAAATTATAAAAATCCTCAAAAAGGACTAGGTCGCCAACTTGGGTGATCTAGTCTCACTAAGGGATTTTGAAGTGGGATCCATGCTTTTTGAATAATTTTGATGTTATTTGTCGGGGGTTGAATGATTCTTAAGGTATAAAGGCCTCAAAGTCAAAATTAATGAACCTTAGGGGCCTATAAATGTTGTTTTAGGGTGATAATTGATGAAAGGGGACCTAAAGTAGGACCAAAACGGGCAAAAAAATGTCCTTTTCTTCAAAGGTATACAATTTTTTATGACACAATTTTGTCTAATGCAAACAATTACATAAATAAAAATACGAATGGCACTAGAATAAGAAACATTAGACATCTCTTCAAAATCATCATCAAAATTAGGAGAATGTCTAAACTCAACTTAGTACCAACTAGAAATGGAATATTACTGGTTTACATTCATGCATACTAAACCTCTGCAAAATGATATCAACATACTTACTCTGAATAAACCAAAGCGTTATGTAAGACCGATCTTTAATAATCTCCATCCTAAGGATATATTTTGTAAACCCCAAACCCTTCGTATCAAATATGCTAGAAAGCTGAGTTTTAGTCTCTCTAATCATCACCGTGTTGTTACCCATAAACAACATGTTGTCAACATACAAGACAATGATTAGTATCTGATCATTAATAACCTTAATGTAAACACAATGATTGTCTTCACTTCTAAAAAATCCCTTCAATGCAAATGTACCAAACTTCTGGTACCACATCCTTGGTGACTATTTCAAACCATATAAATATCTCCTTAACCTACAAACTAAGTGTTCTTTTTCTTTCACAAAAAAATCGTCAGGCTGTCAAATATAATTTTTTTCCTCAAAATCCCCATGAAAGAAAGAAGTTTTAACAACCATTTTCTCTATTTAAAAATCATAAGAAACAAAAATAGAGAATAGGAATCTAATAGAAGTTAACTTAGCAATAGGAGAGAAAATTTCACTGAAATCAACTCCCTCTTTGAGAATAGCATTTGGCCACTAATCTAGCCTTGTACCACTCTAATCGATCATTTGAACCAAATATAGTTTTAAATACCCACTTGCAACCAATGGGGTTCCTTCCTTTGGGAAAACTCACAAGATCCCAGGTATCAAAGCTATTCAAATCCATCATCTCCTCTTGCATGGCTTGCATCCAAGACTCACTTTCTTTTGAAGAAAGATCCTCCTTGTAGGATCTAGGTTCATCATCAGTTCTCAACAAAGAAAATATACAATGGTGATTAGATGGGCTATACTTGTCAATTGGATTTAATTGTCTTGTAGATCTTCTCAAGGTAGGAGTAAGGGGTTCTTGCTACTCTTATTCTTCTACATGCTCATCCTGCACATCATCTGAACTCTCTGAACCCTCTTCTTCTTCATCATCCTCAAATACATTTGATTTTTCTTCCACATGTGCATCTTCTTGATTCTCAATCTTTGTCTCAAAGTGCACTATTTTTGTCTTATCTTTCTCCTTTGGTTGTTCTTCACCTGAGTAAGCTCTAAAATCCTTACTCACATATCTAGAGAAAACCATTTTAAGGGTTAGTGGATTCCAAATCTTATAAACTTTTACATTCTCATCGTAATCAAAAAAGATGCATTTTTGTGCTTTTGGATCTAACTTATAACACCTTTTGAGGCACATAAACAAAAGCCTCACAATCAAAGACCCTTAAATTTGAAACAAAATGCTTTCTACCTATCCACACTTCATAGTGATTTTTATCAACAAGATTTAAACAAAGAGATATATTAATTAAATAACATGTAGTAGTTATAGCTTCTACCTAAAATCATCTATCAAGCTTAACACCACTCAACATGCTCCTAGCTCTTTCCATCAAGGTTTGGTTCATTCTTTCTATGATACCATTCTTTTGGGGTGTATAAGGAGTAGTATTTTGTTGAATAATGCCTACATGCTTACATAACTCATCAAATTCCCTAGAATAATAAATTTACCCCCATTATCAAATCTCAACACCCTTATCTTATAATCCATTTTCTTCTCAACTAAGGCTTTAAATTCCTTGAACTTAGTGAGAACCTCAGTTTTTTCATGCATAAAATAAATCAATTTGTATCTTGAGACATCATCAATGAAAGTAACACAATAAAAATATTTTCCAAAAGATTCAACATCCACTAGTCCAAACACATCCAAATGAATGATCTGTAATAATCTCCTAACTTTATTATTTCTATTAGGAAATGATGATCTATTCTATTTACCAAACACATGCAATACTCATAAAAATCATTTTTGCCAATAGAATAATTAGAAATACCATCAACCAACTATTTATTCAAAATGGTCTTAAGACCCTTTTCACTTATGCGACCCAATTTATGGTGCCACAACGTACATGCATTTTCAGTGCTAGTTACATTGGAAGAGTTACAAAAAATGGAGGCATTAAGCCTAAAGAAAGTCCATATCCAAGATCCTTTAGCAATCACCTAACTCCCTCTTACCAAACTATATAACCAAACTTGTCAAATGTCACATGCATTCCAAAATCATTCAACTTGGATACTGAAAGTAAATTTCTCACAATTCATAAAATATGTAAAACATCATTAAGGTTTTAACCCTTCCATCACTACAAAACAAATTTACCTTTCCCTTACAAATAATATTCTTCATGTTTTTATCAACAAGGAAAAATTCTCCCCCATTATAAGTTGAATATGAAGTAAAAAACTCCTTGTGAGGAGTCATATGGTAGGAAAAACCTAATTCAATTAGCCAAGCATCATTACTAAAAATGTTAACACAAATAAAAAAAGCATCAAAATCACCATCTTAAGAGGAATTTTTTATGGAATTATCTGAACTCTTTTTCTTGTTCCTACACTCCTTCACATGCCCTCTCTTATCATAATTCCAAAACTTAACTCTACTCTTCCCAGGGGTTTAGATCATGATTTAGACTTGTATCTCTTTTTGTCCCCTTTACTCCCTCCTTTTTCTTTGGACCTTCCTCACACATGCAAGGCATCTTGGGAGTCCATATTCATGGAATTTCTTCTCATCCCTTCTGAACGAAGAATAGAAATGAGACTATCCATCTTCGGTTTTGTATAACCACCACTTATGGAAACCATTAGATTTTCCCAAGATTCAATTAAAGAAAAAAGAAACTTGAAACACATTTATCTTCTTCTATGTTAACATCTACATATGCAAGCTGGCTTATAATTATTTAAAAAGAATTTAAATGTCCTGCAATAGAATCACCATCCTTCATTTTTAAAGAGTACACAATCCTTTTGAGATAAAATTTACTTGTTAGACTTTTAGTTTTGTAAATTTCACCTATCCTCTTCCAGAACTTGAATGTGGTAGATTCTTTCAAAACATTTAGGAAGATGGAATCTACAAGATACAATCGAATGGTTCCTTGTGCCTTCTTGTCCATTTTCTTCCAATCTTCATCAAACATTGATTTTGGTTTCTTTTCACTTCAAATTGTCAACCACTAATCTCTCTCTTCAAGGAGATCCTCCATATTCAACTTCCACATCTTGTAAATAGTGTCATTGAACTTCTCAATATCTAGATGGGAGGTAGAAGCCATCGTTTTCAATCTTCCTCACAAATGTACAAAACCCATAATGCACAAGCTCCCATGCAACCAAAAAACCTTCAACACTTAAGAGAAAGGCATCCCTCTCTCAAAAAATCCATTAGCTCTGATACCAAATATTGGAAATCAAGGTGAAGCTTGTAGTAATATGAACTTAGATATGTGTTTGAAAATTTGAAATATGTATGCAAGATTACCAATTATGTGATTAGAAGTTGTAACAATGAAAGAAAATCAACAATACCACAAGTTGAGAAACATAAGTGACACAAGATAAACACAGAGAAACCCTTGCAGGAAAAAAATCCACACCCTAAGAGATCCAATGTTTCTATTAATCTTCAAATGAGATACAACAATACAACACTCTTGTCTAAATTCTGACAACACTTCTTTACTTCATCAACCTGCAAACAAACTCTTGGAACAACCATCTCAATGATCCAATATATAGAAGTTTATGGGAGAGAATACCACAAATTGTATACTGACACAAAAAGTAAAACCATCTAGAAAAAACCACACACCACTTAATGGACAACCCAAAAACATGGTGAAAAATATTAAATACTCACACGACTTTCACATGTGTGCCTATCCCATAGCCAATGGAAATTGGTCAATACTGAATGCTCCATAACTCTTCAATGGCTTTGACAACTCAAAACTAGAACATGGAAACTTGTGTGCCCAACCAAAAATAAAATGCAAATAATAGGCTAGAGCATGCACTTTTGGGTGGTCCCCACCCAAAATTTGGACGCCCAAAGAGAATATGAATGCATATACGATTTTTTATAGGAAAATAAATGATAAATATTTTACCCCTCATGTCCTCTAGAATAATTTCTAAAGAATGTGGAGGCATGCAATTATCAACTTAGGATAGCAATTATAATGTCACCTATCCTAACAAAAAATTGAAATTTCAATGCAGTAGTACTTTAAATTTTGAAAAAAAAAAAATCAGTTGTTTGTCCGGCCACGATAAGTATAAGCAAAAATAAATATTATTTTTTCTAATATTTCAATATAAGTAGAGGACACATGCCTGAATGTGACACATATTTTTAGTAATGTTTTTGCAGGTAAATAATTAGTTATAAATTTCTTAGTACAATTTTTTAGAAATATTAAAAACCATTTGTCCAACCACCCTAACTTGGTCAAAAATTTATAAATTTTTAAGAAATAGTTTGTGAAGCATAGAGTGTGACACATATTTTGAATTTGAAAAATGTGTAATTGTTTAAAAGTTATAGATTTTTTTCAATCATCCTATGAATCAAGAATTTACACAATGCATGTAGAAAATCAATAATAATTATCTATTAAATTCAAATTACAAAATACCTTATATTGGTAGAATGCTAAAAATTTACCGAATAAACCTTTTTCGTTTCATCAAAATTTAGATTAAAAAAAGTCGTCACCATGAAGGGTGAAGTCTTGAAAAGAGGGAGAAACCTCTAAACACGTTCGGGTAGTTGACTTCTCAGGGTTGACACTCCCAAGCAAAATCCCAAAGTAACCTCGAGGAAAAAATGGAGGGAAAGAAATCATGTGAAAAAATGGATATCTATTTTAAAAAACAAAACAAATATCTATTTTTGAGAAACATGTACCCATTCTTATGTCTTCAAAATGGATATTCATTTTGAAAAATCAAAACGGATATCCGTTTTTTAGAAACTGGTACCCATTTTATCTCTTCTAAATGGATATTTATTTTGAAAAACCAAAACATATATCCAGTTTTTAGGAAAAGGTGCTGATTTTGTGTATTCAAAATGGATATCTATTTTGATAAATAAAATGGATAACCATTTTGAAAAGAAAAATGGATAACCATTTTGAAAATCTCAAAAAACTCTCTTCAATAAAATGGGCATAACTTTTGTGTTTGTTATCAAAATTTTGTTTTTTTATAGGTGTTGGAAAGGTGATTCAAAGATTTATGCAATAGACTAGGCAATGTTTTTAAACTATATATAGACAAATAATTATAATAATTTTAACTTCATATTTCATTTTTGAAACATCAAATGCTCACTTTCACATACAAATTCCCTTTTTTCATGATTTTTTTGTAATAATCATCTCAAAATACTTTAAACATTAGATAAGTAATTAATAATAAAATATTTATATTTATGCAGTAAGGATATGAATAAATCCTTATAAATCATTATATCTCTCTATCCCTTTCTCTACCTCTCGATATTTCACTCTCTCTCCCCTTGAGATCTAGATCTATCTCTCCACCTATCTCTATTTCTCCCTCCCTCTCTCTCTGTCCCTCTTTAGACCTCTCTTTCTAAATATTTTTATCTCTATGATTCTCTATCTCTCCATCCCTCCCTCCCTCCCTCTCTCTTTGTCCCTCTTTAGACCTCTCTCACTCTCACTCTCTCCCCTTGAGCTTTAGACCTATCTCTCTACCTCTCTATCCTTGCCTCCTTCCTTCTCTCTTTGTCCCTCTTTAGATCACTCTTTTTCTCTCTAAACCTATCTCTCTACCTCTCCCTCCCTCCACCCTTTCTTCTCTACTTAACTCAATATCAACTCTCTCTCCCTATGCCTTTAGCTACCTCTCTATATCTCTCGCTCACCTCTCACTCTCTCTACAACTACCTCTCCCTCCATCCATCCCTCCATATATCTCTCTCTACCTCTCTCTCCCAATCTCTACACCTATCTCTATATCTCTCCCTCGATTTCCTCCCTTTGTCCCTCTTTACGACTCTTTGAATTTTAGTAAGCCTAATAAATCCTATGCAACCTAGTCTTCTTCTAAGGTGTCTTATTCATATGAAGGTTTCATAGATCTATAATTATATGATATTTACATCTCAATTTTATATTTGAAACTCTTTGCATGACCAATTCTTCATTGATTTTATATTGTTACATCTTTCTCTATTATCTTGATTGTGAAATCAATTTTACTTACCCTACCCATCCTTGGAAACCACAACAGGGTTTAATTTTCACATGATACATCATTTATATCTCCAATTTTTCAATATATAAGTCTACCTTTTGGATTTTATTTTCCTCTCTCCCTCTCCACCTCTCCCTTTTTATATATTTATCTATTTCTTCCCCCCACTCTGTCTTAATATACCTATTTATTTTCCTCCCCTCTCCCTCTCTACCTACCTATTTTTCTCCCTTTCTCTTCCCCTCTATCTTTCCCAAGTCATATCTATTTCTAGATATGTCTCCCTCTTTCTATCCATCTCTCCTCCCTCCCTTTCTCCCTATCACTTGTATAGAGAGTGGAGATGAAGTGTGAGAGAGGAAAATAGAGGGAAGTAGAGACGTAAGGTAAGAGAGGTAGATATGAGAGAGATAGAGAAGAGATATAAATATATAGCTAAAGCGATAGAGAGGGGGAATGAGGGAGGGATGAAGTGAGGGATAGGTAAAGAGAGAGAGATAGAGAGGGGAGATAGAGAGAAGTAGAGAGGGAGGGAGGAAGGGGGAGGTAGAGATAGAGAGGTAGGGTGGGATGTATATAAGGAGAGGTAGGTAGATATATAGGACGATGAATATGGGAGATAAGAGAAGTAGAGATAAAGGGGAGATATAGATAAGTAGAGAGTAAGGGAGGAAGGGAGAGGTATAGATAGAGAGGTAGGGTTAGAGGGATATAGGGTTGGGTAGGTAGACAAAGAGGAAGATGTAAATTTGAGATAAAGAAAAGTAGAGATAGAGAGAGGTAAGGTGGGAGGGATAGAGAGGTAGGAGGGGAGATGGAGGGTGATCACATTACCTCACTCTCTTTGTATCTACTTATATTTTTCTCCCATCTCCATCTTCCTCTTTTTTTACCTATCTCTCCTTGTATCCCTCCCACCCTACCTCTCACTCCATCCCTCCCTCATTCGCCCTCTCTCTCTCTCCCTTTAGATATATCTCTATGTCTTTATTCACCCTCTCTCCTCTCTACCTATCTCACCTTCTCTCTCTACTTCTATCTATCTCCACTCACCTTCTCTATCTACCTACTTCTCCATTTATCCCTCCCAGCCTGCCTACCTTTCTCTCATTACCTAAATTTTGCTCCCTTTCTCCCTCCTTCTCTCTTTCTCATTGTCTCTCTCTCTCTCTCCCTCTTTGTGTACCTCTCCCCCCCTTCCCTCTCTACTTATCTCTTTCCCCCCACCCTCTCTCTCTACCTAACTCACTCTATCCCTCCCACCTTACCCCTCTCTCCCCTTCCCTCTATACTTCTCTCTATATCCCCTCACCCTCCCTCTCTACCTACCTCTCCCTATATGCCTCTAACCTTACCTCTCTCTCTATCTCTACTTCTCTTTATCTCCCACATCCATCTTCCTCTCTTTCTACCTACCTCTACCTATATTCCCCCATCCTACCTCTCTATCTCTACATATTCCTTCCTCCCTCCCTCTCTACTTATCTCTATCTCCCCTCTCTCTCTCTACCTACCTCTCCCTCTCTCCCTCTCTCCCTCCATATTTCCTTATCTCTCTCCCTTTAGATATCTCTCTCTATATCTCTTCTCTCTCTCCTCTCTACCTCTCTAACCTTTCCTCTCTACTCTCTATCTTCACTCACCCCCTCTCTCTCTATAGAAAGGTAGATAAGAAGATAGAGGGAGAGGAAGATAATATATATAGATAAAGAGAGGTAAAGGGAGAGATAAATAGATAAAGAGATAGTGATTTATGAATAGAAAGGGAGATATAGAGAGGAAGATATAAAGAGATATAAAGGTATATGAAGAAATATATATGGTGAGGTAAAGTTGTAGAGAGAGAAATAGAGACAGAGAGGGATATAGAAATATGTATAGAGGAAGAGGGGGAGATATAGATGGGCAATATAGAGGAGGGGGGGAGAATGAGGGATAGATAGACGAGTAGAAATAAAGATAGAGGTAGAGAAAAGGATAGAGATAGGTAGAGAGGTAGAGAGAATAAAAGGGGAGATTTATTAATATATAGAGGGAGACAGATAGATAATGATAAAGGGAGATAGAAAGAGATAAAGAGGGATAGGGAGACAAATAAGGAGATATAGGTAGATAAAGATATGGATAGAAAGAGATAGAGAGAGAATGAATAAGAGAGAGAGGTAGAGACAATGAGATATAAATAGAGATAAAGAGAGGTATAGGGAGATATAGATAGAGGGGGAAAGAGTGAGAAAAAGGAGGTGATAGAGATAAGTAATAGAGAGAGGTATAGAGAGGTAGGGAGAGATATGGAGATAGATAATGAGATAGAGATAGGGAGGGAGAAATAGGGTGTGTGTGTATGCATGAGATATATAGAGATAAATTGATGGAGAGGTAGATTATATAAATATATAGAGGGAGAGAGAGGGAGGGAAAGAAATAGAGAGAGAAGTAGAGAGATATAGAAAGAGGGAGTGACATAGATAGAGGGAGACATGGAGAGATAGAGATAGAAAGAGCTTGAGAGGTATGTAGAGATATATATAACCTAGGAAAGATATAAGGGAAGAGAAAGGGAGAGAACTAGGTAGAGAGGGAGAGAGATGAGGGATATATATAGAGGTAGAGTAAGGTGGGCCAATGCAGGATCATGGGGGTCCAAACTAGGCCGTTAAGTGGCAATGAAAATTCATAAAAATAGAGTTAGGCAACTTGACATAAAAAAATGAATAAGTTATTAGCATAATTTGGAAAATGTGTAAGAACAAAATTTATAAAAAATTGAATGTAGTTTCTCATATAATAGTCCATTTTTGAAAAAAAAGTAAATCTATTTGGTGAAAATTTAAAATTTCAATGTAGTAGTACTATTTTTTTTGGGAAAAAATAAAAAACAGATGTATGTCTGACCAACCTAAGTACACGAGAAAAAAATATATTTTTTGAAAATTTCAATATAAGTAGAGGACACATGCATAGATGTGCCACATTTTTTTTGTAAGTGAATGATTAGTTATGAAATTTTATTAGAAATTTTTTAAAATATTAAAAATTGTTTGTTTGACCACCATTACTTGGTCAAAATTTTATAAAATTCAATTTTTATTGTTTTATCCTATATTATGGGAAGCATAAAATGTGTCACATGTTTTGGATTAAAAAAATGTGAAAGAATTTGAGAATTATAGATGTTTTTCAATCAACTATCAATCAACACTTTAGTCGTAATGCATGTAGAAAATCAATAATAATTATCTATCTAATTTAAATTAAGGAATATCTTATATTTGTGGAAAGCTAACAGTTTTCTCATTAAACCATTTTTGTTTCGTCAAATTCAGATAAAAAAGTCATCAACCACTTTTTTTCATATCACCACTTTTTGGACCCCCATGATCCTACACTTACCCAGGGAAAAGGGGAGATATAGGTAGAGAGAGAGAGTGAAGGAGAAGGGGGGAGGGGAGAGATAGCTAAATAGATAGAGGGGGATAGACAAAGACATGTTCTCCTAATTTAGCTTGGGATCAAAGACAAAAAGGAGGCCGTTTATGACGATTTACATAATTTTTTCCTTAGTATAATAATCTAAATGTTTCATTATTTATTACTTCTTTAATGTTTCTAGTCTTTTTAAATGATTATTAAGAAAAAAACATGAGAAAAAGACTTTGTATGCAATAATTATGGGAATTAAAATAATCAAAAATTAAAGAGGAACTTAAAATAATTACAATTAATACTCGGTGCACAATCTATCACAATTATCTTATTCATTGTGTAGATCTCTAAATCACCTTTCCAACATCTGTAAAAATTCAAAATTTTGATAAGTAATGCAAATGTTATGCCCATTTTATTGAAGTGTTCTATTTTGGCTTTTCAATACAGATATCCATTTTTAAAACATAAAATTAATTAAAATATTTGTACGAAATAGATATCCATTTTTCTTTTCAAAATTGATATCTATTTTGAAAACATAAAATTAACAAAAAAATAGTTGTGGGAAATGAATATCAGATATCTGTTTTGGGTTGGTATTTGAACCAAACCAAAATCAAATTTTATTTGAACCATACAAAAAGTTTATTTTTCATGATTTTGGTGAAGCAAAATACTTTTTTTTTTCTTTCTGCCAATTTTTGACCCATCATGATCCTACACATGCCTATCTTTTTTGTACCTTCTAATACCTTGTTAAGACACATTATATGCAAATAAGAGATAATGGTAGATCCTTTGAAGGTAGTGATAACATTGAATTTGTGACCACTTAAATAATATTATAAGTAAGAAAATTCTCGGGATACATGGGATACCACCATAATTTTATTTAAAATTATGTGGAAATCTCCCATCCCATAGAAGAATTGCCAAATAAGAAAAATCATAAACAAATTGAATAGACGAAGAAATACTAGTATGCTTCTAGCACATTAAAAATAAAATTAGTGTAGAGGCACCCTTCCATTCCCATGTAGATGCCTACGGTACAATAATAGGAGTAGTGCTGGCCCAGCCCAAAGGAAACAAAGATCATCTAGAAATGTTTGCTAGTTGGAAGTTATCAAAGGATGAGAAAAACTACACCGTAATAGAGAGGGAAGCATTGGCCACGCTATATGTACTCCATGAATTTAGGCCTTGTCTATTAAATACTCCATTTGTATTCGTATAAATAAACCATGAATAATTGAAGTCTCTACCAAATACATTTATTACTCAAGAAGACTCTATTGTTGGTTGCTAATATCTCAAGAAATCAAATATGCAAAAACTAGGATAGGCTAACTAATAGATATATTATGTATTTATAATTGAGGAAAAAATATTTTGGGTTCATTAATAATGAAATGCCTCATACAATCATGTTTAGAGTGAATGGAGTACTTCAACAACATAGTGAGGTAGCTACAATATTATGAACAAGGGAGTATATTGAAGGGAATACAAAAATAAAAGAAGATATTTTCATGTATATTCTTACTTTACATGAAAGGAAATGATACATCATCGGAAAATATGAGGTGATTAGAAGAGCGGTGCTTAAACATGAAAGGAAAAATATCCCAATGGAAGAACATGAAGGCATCTCAAGAGGGCACAAATCCATAAAAAGTATGACCAAGAAGGTAATGCTAGTAGGATTATGGTGGCCTATAGTATTTCAAGATGAAAATACATAAGTGAGAGGATGTGACATATGCTAGAGAATAAAAATACCTACCACTAGAGATTAAATGAAATTTATATTTTATGACATAGGCTCCTTTTGAAAAGTGGGTGATTGATTTAAATAGACCTATCAAATGACCAACTCACAAAAAACATAGAAATGATTATTACAAAAATAGTAGAATACTTAACTAAATGGGTAGAGGTAGAAGCTACTAGAGATTGTACTACAAGGAATACTACTAAATTTATATAAGAAAATATTATAACAATATTAGGGTGTTCAATAAGTATAGCCAGTGAAGCATTTTGTGTATAATACTATTTTATAGTTATTGCATAATTTTGTGATAAAAAAAACCTAACATAGTCCATAACACCCACAAGTGAATGGGGCTAGAAAAGGTTTTAATAAAATTTTGGGTATTGTATTGACAAAATATGTAATTAATCACACATATATATAATCCTATTTATCCTAAAAAGCCACATCAAAATCTTGGCCATCTATTTGATCAAAAGATCCTAACCCTCTATTTAGCCCACTCTAACATGTGTGATAAGTTACATGTCCCTATTCCCATATCCCTAATTGTCCTTTGACATGTGTGAGATGACATTTGTCCAAAACTCTCTTATTTAGGTGTACTCGCACATATGTGAGAGGAGACTTATCTCTATTTATCTTCCCCATGAGGACACATAACAAAATAAAATATTGGAACCTATTTGAATGCAATTGAGAGCTGAATATCAATGGAAATTTTTTGTTGGCATCTACTTTTTCCTTTTATGCATGTAGGAGAAAATACATACATGTGCAAGGTAGCAGCTTTGGTCTTTTTACTATGTTTTATTTGTGTTGATTAGTTTTATTTTTTGTAGGATTTATCTCTATTGTATATCTTGTGGTCTTTGGGCCTAAGTTTTCATATATGATTGAATTTGGAGGGGGCCAAGGGGTCCCCTACCTTTTTATTTTAAGGATATTGTTCAAGATGATGAGACCACTAACTCTAGCCATGAAAATGCTCTTAATTTTTCATGCAAGATATAAATGGGCCCTAGATCTAATCAAAGGGTTGATAATCACACTCAATCTAATGGTTGTTTACAAAAAAGTGAGGTTTGTCCTATTCTAGTTATTAATCATGAGGCTATTATTACTAATGTGCTTTATTTATTGAAGCATCTTTGGTTTACAAATTTAGGGGTTCTAAAGCCACATTGCCTTTACTTGAGAACTATTTGTTATAACTGGTTGTCAGAGGGGGATGTGGAGGCTATTTTAATATAAAAATAGTTTCTTCTTTATTATTTTTTCAAGCATGACTTGTTGAAATTTGGATTTTGAGGGAGGACCTTGCTTTCATAATTAAGATAGTTTGTTCATCAAACAGTGACATGTGAGGTTTGATTTGGTTAGGAGAGAAAGATATATTTTTATGCTCATATTTTTTTGAAAATTGATCTCAATAACTCTTTGTTTAATTCTATATATATTATAATAGGAATTATGCATTGGATTAAACTCTTACATTATGAGGCTCTCCCTTTTAGATTTTATGCATTCATATTTTTGGGAATCTTCAAAAAAATAACCCATTTAAAAAAAATTCTATTCACCCTCACCAAAGGTATCTATGATTAAATCTAATGCTAAAAGGAAGGCCCTAGCTCATATAGAAGGGTCTAACTGAAATAGGTTTATTCAACTAAATTCTTGTACTAAAAGAATGAATGAGATATGTAAATAAAAGACTTACCAAATAGTCACTCTAATACCAAATTTGATATTTTAGAGACTTTTGAGGATCTTGATCCTAGTTTGGTTGAGAATACATTTGTTAATGAAATTTTGTTATCACTAATTCTTCCCTAGTCTGACCACTAAGGAAGGGACCCCTCTTCCCCTAAGTCAAGTTGAAAAATTAGATGGACATCATGGAATTGGTTTATACATTATAGTTCCTTTTTAACAATTGTTCCATTTGAATATTCTAAAAATTGTGTGATGTCATAATCTCTTTAAGATACTGGTTCAAGGATGGAACTAGAAAGATAATACTAAGAAGAAAAATGCTGTTTTATTGTTATTCCAACAAAAAAATATTTAAAATTCTAGTATGGATAAAGTCCCTAAAGTGGGGATAAATAATGATCAAGTGAAAGTGAAGATGATAGGGGAAACACCTATAAAAGTTTGGGTCATTCACACTTTATATTATTGCCTTTTTGTCATGGACTACTATAGGTTTGAAAAGCACCCCTCGTCAAAATATTTTTCAAGAACTTATTAAGATCCATAAGCTTGATGCTATTTTCCTTCAAGAAACTAAATTTTTTATAGAGGAAATGTTTCTTTCTTCTTCTATTCTCTAGAAAGATAGTTAGTGTTAGTGTGTAAGAACTCAGGGTTTGACAATAGGGTTAACTTCCCTATGCAATCCTCATTTACTTACACCCTATTCTCAATTAGTGATTAAAAACATTTTATATCTTTGGTCGGTACCTATTAATTCAAGTAATCCTTTTTTCTTGTCCATTATTTATGCTCCCATAAATTTTTAAGGTAAGGTTTTCTTGTGGTCACATACTTAATTTGTTCATTATTTGTTTGATTTTGTCCCTTAGATCCTGGTTAGGGATTTTAATGCTATTCTTACTCTTGGTGAGAAACTTGGGGGATTTAGTGGGTTATACCCTTCTTCAAATTTGTAATATTTAAATAAAATGTCTTTTCTTCATCTCATGGATATTAAACCAAGAGGTGGTCTCTTTACTTGGAATAAAAAGAGATGAAATTGTGCTTCTATTTCTAAATGATTGTACAAGTTCTTAGTCTTTAGTTGAACTGGATTGGGGATAATTGAGTTGCTTCTACTAAAAAAATTCCTTGGAAGGGTTTAGATTATTGGTGCATCAAGTTCTATTTTCATCTTTGTTCTCTATCCCTAAGAAGCCATTGTTCAAGTTTATGTTAATTTGGATTTGTGATCATGTTATATGTGAGAATATGGTAGCATGGTGGTTAGAGGGAAATCACCCGCTTTTGTACCACTATTTATTCCTTTTTCAAAATAATTAAATTTATTAAGTTCAATCTTAAATAATAGAACAAATTTAATTATCGTAATTTTGTTTGGCAGATGAAATAGGTGAAAAAGATATTGATTGATATTGAATTTTAGACCAAAGAATTCAGTATGATTGGGGAAAGACTTCTAGAGAATTTCTCTCTTTTGAAAGATCTTCATGAAGAAGAACTTTGAGAGGGGATTTTCTACAAGGAAAAATATATAACTAGTTGGCTTCAGGAGGGGGATCAAAATGCCTCATTTTTCATAGTTTACTTTAAAAATTAGTAATGTTATCTCATCCATTACCTCCTCTCAAGGAATTCAACTATCTTAATCTCGGGAGGTTAACAAGGAAGTTTTTTATCATTTCTCTTCTTTGTTTAAGGATAAATTTCCTATAATGGTGGATGAGGAAAGGGTTATATTAGATAACATCCCTTCTTTTATTACTCATGAAATGCATGGTTTTCTTATGGGACATATTACTCTTGAGGAATTAGAAAAAAATGTTTTCCAAATGATCTAGAAGTTGTACATAAATTTTATACTAATAATTAGATGCTCAAAGCAATCCATTCTACATTTCTAGCCTTGATTCCAAAGAAAGTGGAGCCCAACTCTTTTGATATTTTCATCCTATTGCTCTCTATAACGTTGAACCACCAAAAACTTATTTAAACAAGGGAAAGAGGATTCCGTTTACTAGGCTCCTAAGGTTTGTCACCTAGGAGTACTTGGTTTAGGAATGGCTCTCTTTCACCTAGTGATATGGTGTTTTGGGTGAGTTCATTCAAAGGAAGGTTGGGAGATTGGGGATTGTGATATGTGTGTGAGAGGTGTGGCTGAAAACTAAAATGAAATGATACTAATCTAATCTATGAAATGCAAATGAAAGAAAAATGTAACTAAATGCAAACTATCTAAATGACCTAAACATGTGTAAATAGAAAGTAAATTGGAAAATGAAGAGATGGTGCACTTGGAAATGGAGATTTGTAGATGAAAAGACCTAGAAGGTTTTGGAATCAGCCTGAAATATACAAAATGACATTTATGCCAAGCTAGGTGACCTAGTCCTTCTGTCAGGAAACTTTGTCGGAGTGGGTTTTTGCCAAAAGGGTATCAAAAAATGTTAAAATCTCTGAAAAAAAAGCTCAGAGGGACTAGGTCGCTATTATGGGCTACCTAGTCCTCCTTGGGTTTTTGAGAATCTGGAAGTGGAGATTGGAGCCTTCGGTTTGCACTCCAGATCCCAATGGGTTTTTGGTTCATATTTTGCAGAAAACAGGTTGAAAGAGGTCTCCAAGCTTCAACTAGGGCTTTGTTGACTTGAGTGATCTTGATGGGTTGATGACACCTTTCTAACACCTTTCTTGACAAATCTGCATACAAAAACTTGTAAAACACACTTGCAAAGACAAGGGAAGGGTTAGGGTTATAGATTAGGGATTTTCCTTAGTCAAACCACTTTGATGATAATAAAATCCAAATGAAATATAATAATGGAATGGATGATTGAATGATAAAGTCAATACAAAAACTAAAACTTACCAAACCTTTGTTGAAGATGTCTGCAACATTCATGGATCATCTCCAATGGAGGTTGCTTGAAGTGCCTTGTGCTTGATTGCTTGCTTGGGAAACTTGAGTGCAAGAGTGATTGAGAAGATTGAGTGAAGGTGAAAAGAATGATCTTAGGAGAGTGAGAGAGAAAAATGAAGGTGGAAACCATATTTTTTCTGAAATGCAACATGATAGGTTGACACTAGGGTTTAGGAGGCAACATTCCCATTAGATTTTGTTTTGAATTTGAAATTTATACCAAATGGGACTAGGTCACCCAAGGTGGTGACCTAGTCCACTTGGGCAATTTCAAGTGGTGGTCGGGAGCTAAATAATTTTTAATGAAGCTTATTAGGTTTGCCTCCTGAAACACACTTAAGTCGGGACTAAAAGTACATAAAGGGGAAAAATTAGCATAGAAAAAGGGTTAATTAGGGGTGATAAGCCTAGACAAGTGTGAAAATGTATTACAACACTTTACAACACTTTTTCACAAGGCTTAGAAAGATGTAAGAGGGTGTTGTTTAGGTGAATTGTGTTGAGAAGGTCTTAGAAAAGTGAGGAAATGTGTTACAACACTTCACAACACCTTAGTAAAATACCATTAGATTGTTGTTGAATTGCAAGCTTTCAAGACTGAATCAAGGCAAAACAAGGCCAAAATCCAAGGGAAAATGCCAAAATGAGTGAAAAAGTGCCAAAGACTACACGTTTTGGTGACACATTTAGCCCCCACTTTAGTGATAGTATGAATTTACTTCAAACTCACACTAAAGTAGTCGAATCATGCATGTCGAGTGGGATCCAATGTAATCATGCTAGTAAGGTGATATGACCATGATCAAGAGGGATGATCAAGCCCCCAAGATCAAGATCCCATGGCAAACCAAACATAAGCACAAAATATCACAAAAGGAGTGATGTGAAAGAGTGAAGAGATAGAAAAATTCAGATCAAGCTTTGACCATTTGTCCAACTAGTTGTGGATTAGATATAGGCTATTTGTCTGAGATAAAAGGATGTACTCACGCTGGGCCAATGAGACTTTTGGTTGTCCACCGGGTGAGAATGCCAGAAGGTGGTGAGATACATACACATGGTTGGTATGCACTCACACACAAAAATGTGGCTATGGGGAAAGTCGTGCCGCTAGTTGGGCTTCCCACTCAACCATACCAAATTTATACCTTCTGATAAATTTGATACAATGCCACAAAAGACAAGGGTATGGTTCATGAGACAAGAAAAGCCTTGGATGTTTAGAACTTGTGAACAAGTGCATGATGGCACCACAAGCATGCAAGTTGTGTTATGCAAGGTAGCCATGTATGCATGAATTCAAAGGTGCAAAATGTAAAATGCAAAAAGGTAAAATGCAAAAGGGAATCTTCGAAGGAGTCTTGTTTTGTTCATGTGAGGTATTTTACTTAGGAAGCATTGCATCTAATGTCTCCAAAAGAGGACCAATCAAAGGATGGAAGATTCACAACATAGGGGATCATGTGGTGTGTCACATCAAGCCGCTAAGAGGAATATAATATGCGAGGATAGGTAACTTTTAGGAAGGACATTACACCCCATGTCATCCACAAAGTGAGAGACTCATCGTATGAAGTGGCAAGGCTACACTAGGAACCAAGGACAAATGAAAATGCAAAAGGAAAGAGTGCTCTAGTGTATGCCCCCACTTTAAAGGAATTGCTACACATCGTTATGTGAGAAATTTCTTTAAAGTAGAGAAAGGATAGAACGTGAAAAGGACATGAGAGCCTACTTCAAAATCCCTATGTCAAGTGGGATGTTTCCAAACATGGTTGCGTCATGGAAAGGATAGTATGTCACATGCAAGTTAACCTAAGGCATATCATCCATATCTCAAGCTTGCTCTTGTATGTTCATGAGATGTTAACGTCTATTCAAAAGAGGCAATGACAAGTGACATACGAGGACAAGGATAACAAACCACTTTCCCCCACCTAGTGTAAGGAAAAGGTGAGCTGAAAGGATGAAGGTATGAATTAGGAAGAAGAATTAGGTGCCCCCACAGAAGTTAGGGCACCAAGCTCTGTGAGATGATTGAAGTTTATTGTTTGAAGAAAATGGAGAGGAGGGAAGGAACCCTTAATCTTTCTTGAAAGAGTATGGTATGTCAGTTTGCATCATGTGTTCATTGCATTTATGTGTAGGAAGGAGATGGTGGTCGATACCATAACAGTCTTCCAAGGTAGATGAAGGGAGGTGCTGCCACAATACTGGTTTACAATTTCTGAGAGGAACTGATTTTTGCTAAAATCACATATTTTTAGAAAATATAATGATTTAAGCCTTAAAATGTTCCATTTTAAGGATTCCAATTGAAGAGGGTTTGATCAAACC
This sequence comes from Sequoiadendron giganteum, assembly GCA_007115665.2. NCBI lineage: Eukaryota > Viridiplantae > Streptophyta > Pinopsida > Cupressales > Cupressaceae > Sequoiadendron > Sequoiadendron giganteum. The sequence continues at coordinate 290,085,830 of CM021100.1, forward strand.
ACCTTAGATCAAACCCCCTTGGATAGAACCTCGCTAGTTTTAAACCATACCTATAAATGAGTCTCCTTTACACCTATCAAAATGCTGATAAAAAATCACTTTTGATTTACCTTTTGGGGGATCAAATGAATTCATTTAAAATTTATTTGAAATTATTATGGTAGTCCTCAAAACGAGCTATCCAACGAATATAATTTTAATATGTTTTGGTTTTATTATGTATTTGTTTTTTTAGTTTTATTAAACATAGGTTTTTCATCGAAAGTGAAGGTCTCTGTTCTTCACATGTGGAAAAATAGCAGATTATCAATTTTTTTTTTGAAAAATATGAGTGCACCAGATATAAGTACTTGATCCAACAAAAATAAATAAAATAATTTTGATATATACAAAAAATGTTACGCGTTATACGGTTGTGCTATGTCTAAATTGTAATTGGTTTGACTTTGAAACTTGATTAAAGAAAAAAAATTCAATAAAAAACTATCTAACCAAGTTGAAGCACTAGATATCAGAGTTACAAATCTAAATTCAAAAGAATTAGAATTTTATCCTTCATGGAAAAGAATTTATACGTTATACGGTGTGCATCACTTTTCTAAAAAAAACTAGTTTTCATGGGAGATGGAAAAAGAAGTGCAATCTGATTCCAAAAATTTTGAAAAAAACATTTTTAGAATCTAGAGACAAAATGTGACGAGACTCTAGTTTGTATCATCTTCAAATTCCTCATGGTTTAGCTGCTATAGGTGTCTGAATGTAAAGATTTAGTTAAAAATAATAATTTTAGGGTCGAGTTTGGCAAAAAATTGTAAACCACTATTGTTTGGGGAAGGATCGGTTTCTGTACAAGAACAAAAATCCTAATTAGTCTTAGCTATTGTTCCTTCATGAGGGATGGGAGTTATATAGAACCTATCACCACCATGGGGCAATTTTTTTGATGTAGAACCAAGTCAAGAGCATAGAAAACACAGGGTGGTTTGGGTGTAGGTCATGAGGTTTCACACTCTCCTTTAAAGGGAGGAGTAAGACCCCAATCGTTACAAAAACTTGTATCAGAAAATGAGGTGTTTTTATATGACTCTTTAGACCAAGAGGGTGAGATTTTGGGATCTGTATTGAAAGGAGGTGTAGAATCTAACGACCCCCAATGATCACAAAAGAGTTTTGTTGTAGGTGAAGGAGTAGCATCAACTTGTATAAGTTTTGATCTAGGAATGAAAGGATTATATGAGTTGGAAATGGTTTGATTAGTTCATTCATAGATTTGTTCATCTGCATCCACCATGTATACCTTGTTTTTGTATTCAAATTTCATTGTATGGTGGAGGGTAGATGGGACTCCTTTCATAGCATGAATCCATGTTCTCCCTAGGAGGAGATTGTATGGAAGGGGTCCTTGCATGATATGGATAGGAGTACGAAATACTACTGGTCTGACCTTGATAGGTAATGTGATCATCCCTAGTGGTTGCCTATTAACATTAGCAAAGCCACAAATATGAACATCATGAAGTTGAATGAGATTTTAGTCCATGCCAAGTGTGTTGAGGAGGTCCATGCGACAAAGATTAATTTTTGATCCATTGTCTATGAGAGTGTGCTTGACTAGAGTTTCATTAATGACCACTTTTATCATCAAGGGATCATCCTTGTTTTGAATCTCAAGTGAGGGTAATTCATGTTTAGAGAATGTGATGTCGGATTGGGCCACTTGTATGGGATGAGAAGAGGGTTTGAGATTGTTCAATTTTATGTAAGACTCAATCTCATCCATCTATATTTGTGTCATTTCATGAAATACAAATCTGAAAATAGGTGAAAGTTTAATAAGTTCCCATATAGATATATTAGTAGGAGCCTTTTTAAGGTCCTCAACTCGAGGAACTCCATGAGGAAAGGGTAATGGTGTAGGAGTGATGAGTGATCCCTTAGATGTTTGAGTCACTAAGTTGAAACTTAGTGGCTGCAAAAAATTATTATGAGTAGATTGCATCATGAATTTCAAGATATCTCATAGTTTTTTGTGTGATTCACTAGTGGGAGGAGACTTAGGAGGCTCACTAAAAAAAGGAGATCCCACTTTTGTTATCATAACCTCAAGAATTTTGTCTTGATTTGTATGATTGGTTGGTGAAGGGGTTTTTAATGTCACTTGATTAACTTCTCCTAGGGAAGATTTAGTGTTTGAAAGATAGGTTTCAAGGTTCACATGTTCTTGCACCATGATAGTCTCCTTAGGAGGAGAGTTCTCAGGAGAACTAAAAATCGATTTTTCTACAAATTCAAAGGTTGGTTCTTCTAAAAGAACTTCATCGCAAGTAGGAGAATGACATGGTGAAATTGTTGTGTTTAAAAAGGGGTTCCCTAGGAGAAGGGGGACAACTAAGATACTCATTACTTTCATTGATTGTATCTTCTATCAAAAAAGTATCATCTTCACACCTAGGAGAGATACTAGGAGAAGGAAAATTTGTATTGTCATGATTCCTTATTGTAGTGTTTTCTTGTTTGTTAAGAGAGGTAAGATGAGAGAAACAATGAGGATTCTCAAAACTCTCATTCTTCTAACACCAAAATCTCTGCATCACCAAGAGGAGAGAGATTAGGGGAAGAACTAATATGATTGTTCAGAATGTCCAAGGTTGTATTCTTATCACTAAATGCTCTCATAGAGAGGGGGCAAGGAAGGTTTCTTAGCATATCTAGATATATAAGACAATAACATTGTTTGAACAAAAATAAAAAGCATTTGTAACCATGTCATGCAATGTTTCAGCCATATGAACAATGTATATACAAAAATATAGAACATGTATATCCAATGTATGCTAAGTTTTAAGAATGTAAACAATGTATAGAAAAGAATGAAAAGTACTTTTAGAAAATTTATGCATAGATTTATGAATGTAAACATCGTATAAGCAAAATGAAAAATTACTTTTATCAATGTTAAGAATAATTTCAAAAATGTAAGCATTTTGTAGATCTAATGATGAAGATATATCATAAAGGACCACCCTAAATTGATGATTTTGAGTTAGAAGCATAAAACCTATGTTCTCAAAACTTTCTAGACTTATAGTATATGGTACTAGGAGGTCTAGAAAGCACATAAATGATATTTTTGATGCTATAACATGCAGTTAAAAATTTGAAGTGGGACTAGGTCGCCCAAAATGGTGAATTAGTCCTAGTAGGGTTTTTTTTTAAATTTGCTAAGTTTTCAGAGTGGTTTGGATGTGTTTCAAGCTATATGATGTATTCCTAAGGTGCAAATTCACATTTTTAGAGATCATCAATGAAAATATATGTTCAAAGATACAAGCTAACATATGATTTCACTAATGCATTATTTTATGAACCCTAGGATGCAAAAAATGCAAAATCCTAATGCAATGCAAGACTTTTCCTAAGATGTAACTGTAAAATCAGAAGATTAACAATTTTTGGATAGTTAGGTTCACCAAAATGAACCACCAAAAACATATAAAAACAAGGGAAAGAGGATTCCCTTTACTGGATCCCTAGGGTTTTTCACCTAGGAGCACTTGGTTTAGGAATGATACTCTTTCACCTTTGGTGATATGATTTTTGCGTGAGTTCATTCAAAAGAAGGATGGGAGATTGGGGGTTGTGATATGTTCGTGAGAGGTGTGGCTGAAAACTGAAATGAAATGATACTAATCTAATATGTGAAATGTAAATGAAAGCAAAATGTAACTAAATGCAAACTATCTAAATGACCTAAATGTGTGTAAACAAAAAGTAAACTAGAAAATGCAGAGATGGTGCACCTAGAAATGGAGAGTTGCAAATGAAAACCCCCAAAAGGTTATGGAATCAGCCTGAAATGTGCAAAAGGACATTTACGCCAAGCTGGGCGACCTAGTCCTTTTGTCAAGAAACTTTTTCGGAGTGGGTTTCTACCAAAAGGGTATCTAGAAATGTGAAAATATTTGAAAAACAAGCTCAGAGGGACTAGGTTTCCATTATGGGCGACTTAGTCCTCTTCTGGGTTTTTGAGAATATAAAAGTGGAGATTGGAGCCTTCGGTCTACACTACAGATCCCAACAGGCGTCTGGTTCAGATTCTATAGAAAACGGGCTAAAAGAGGTCTCCAAGCTTCAACTAGGGCTTTTTTGACTTGAGTGATCTTTATGGGTTGAGGACACCTTTCTTCTTGACAAATTTGTATACAAAAACCTGCAAAGACAAAGGAAGGGTTAGGGTTAGAGATTAGGGGTTTGCCTTAGTCAAACCCCTTCAAATGATGATAATCAAATCCAAATGAGATATAGAACATGTATATCCAATGTATGCTAAGTTATAAGAATGTAAACAATGTATAGGAAAGAATGAAAAGTACTTTTAGAAAATTTATGCATAGCTTTATGAATGTAAACATCGTATAAGCAAAATTAAAAATTACTTTTATCAATGTTAAGAATAATTTCAAAAATGTAAGCATTTTGTAGATCTAATGATGAAGATATATCAAAAAGGAGCACCCTATATTGATGATTTTGAGTTAGAAGCATAAAACCTATGTTCTCAAAACTTTCTAGACTTATAGTATATGGTACTAGGAGGTCTAGAAAGCACATAAATGATATTTTTGATGCTGTAACATGCAGTTAAAAATTTGAAGTAGTACTAGGTCGCCCAAAATGGTGAATTAGTCCCAGTAGGTTTTTTTTAAAAAATTTTCTGAGTTTTCAAAGTGGTTTGGATGTGTTTCAAGCTATATGATGTATTCCTAAGGTGCAAATACACATTTTTAGAGATCATCAATGAAAATATATGTTCAAAGATACAAGCTAACATATGATTTCACTAATGCATTATTTTATGAACCCTAGGATGCAAAAAATTCAAAATCCTAATGCAATGCAAGACTTTTCCTAAGATGTAACTGTAAAATCAAAAGATTAACAAGTTTTGGATAGTCAGGTTCACCAAAATGAACCACCAAAAACATATAAAAACAAGGGAAAGAGGATTCCCTTTACTAGATCCCTAGGGTTTTTCACCTAGGAGCACTTGGTTTAGGAATGATACTCTTTCACCTTTGGTGATATGATTTTTGGGTGAGTTCATTCAAAAGAAGGATGGGAGATTGGGGGTTGTGATATGTTCGTGAGAGGTGTGGCTAAAAACTGAAATGAAATGATACTAATCTAATCTATGAAATTTAAATGAAAGCAAAATGTAACTAAATGCAAACTATCTAAATGACCTAAATGTGTGTAAACAAAAAGTAAACTAGAAAATGCAGAGATGGTGCACCTAGAAATGGAGAGTTGCAAATGAAAACCCCTAGAAGGTTATGGAATCAGCCTGAAATGTGCAAAAGGACATTTACGTCAAGCTGGGCAACCTAGTCCTTTTGTCGAGAAACTTTTTCGAAGTGGGTTTCCACCAAAAGGGTATCTAGAAATGTGAAAATCTTTGAAAATAAGCTCAGAGGGACTAGGTCGCCATTATGGGTGACCTAGTCCTCTTCTGGGTTTTTGAGAATCTGAAAGTGGAGATTGGAGCCTTCGGTCTACACTACAGATCCCAACGGGTGTCTGGTTCAGATTCTATGGAAAACGGGCTAAAAGAGGTCTCCAAGCTTCAACTAGGGATTTGTTGACTTGAGTGATCTTGATGGGTTGAGGACACCTTTCTTAACACCTTTCTTCTTGACAAATTTGTATACAAAAACTTGCAAAACACACCTGCAAAGACAAAGGAAGGGTTAGGGTTAGAGATCAGGGGTTTGCCTTAGTCAAACCCCTTCAAATGATGATAATCAAATCCAAATGAAATATAGAACATGTATATCCAATGTATGCTAAGTTTTAAGAATGTAAACAATGTATAGGAAAGAATGAAAAGTACTTTTAGAAAATTTATGCATAGATTTATGAATGTAAACATCATATAAGAAAAATTAAAAATTACTTTTATCAATGTTAAGAATAATTTCAAAAATGTAAGCATTTTGTAGATCTAATGATGAAGATATATCAAAAAGGAGCACCCTATATTGATGATTTTGAGTTAGAAGCATAAAACCTATGTTCTCAAAACTTTCTAGACTTATAGTATATGGTAATAGGAGGTCTAGAAAGCACATAAATGATATTTTTGATGCTGTAACATGCAGTTAAAAATTTGAAGTAGGACTAGGTCGCCCAAAATGGTGAATTAGTCCCAGTAGGTATTTTTTTTTAAATTTTCTGAGTTTTCAGAGTGGTTTGGATGTGTTTCAAGCTATATGATGTATTCCTAAGGTGCAAATACACATTTTTAGAGATCATCAATGAAAATATATGTTCAAAGATACAAGCTAACATATGATTTCACTAATGCATTATTTTATGAACCCTAGGATGCAAAAAATGCAAAATCCTAATGCAATGCAAGACTTTTCCTAAGATGTAACTGTAAAATCAAAAGATTAACAAGTTTTGGATAGTCAGGTTCACCAAAATGAACCACCAAAAACATATAAAAACAAGGGAAAGAGGATTACCTTTACTAGATCCCTAGGGTTTTTCACCTAGGAGCACTTGGTTTAGGAATGATACTCTTTCACCTTTGGTGATATGATTTTTGGGTGAGTTCATTCAAAAGAAGGATGGGAGATTGGGGGTTGTGATATGTTCGTGAGAGGTGTGGCTAAAAACTGAAATGAAATGATACTAATCTAATCTATGAAATTTAAATGAAAGCAAAATGTAACTAAATGCAAACTATCTAAATGACCTAAATGTGTGTAAACAAAAAGTAAACTAGAAAATGCAGAGATGGTGCACCTAGAAATGGAGAGTTGCAAATGAAAACCCCTAGAAGGTTATGGAATCAGCCTGAAATGTGCAAAAGGACATTTACGTCAAGCTGGGCGACCTAGTCCTTTTGTCGAGAAACTTTTTCGAAGTGGGTTTCCACCAAAAGGGTATCTAGAAATGTGAAAATCTTTGAAAACAAGCTCAGAGGGACTAGGTCGCCATTATGGGTGACCTAGTCCTCTTCTGGGTTTTTGAGAATCTGAAAGTGGAGATTGGAGCCTTCGGTCTACACTATAGATCCCAACGGGTGTCTGGTTCAGATTCTATGGAAAACGGGCTAAAAGAGGTCTCCAAGCTTCAACTAGGGCTTTGTTGAATTGAGTGATCTTGATGGGTTGAGGACACCTTTCTTAACACCTTTCTTCTTGACAAATTTGTATACAAAAACTTGCAAAACACATCTGCAAAGACAAAGGAAGGGTTAGGGTTAGAGATCAGGGGTTTGCCTTAGTCAAACCCCTTCAAATGATGATAATCAAATCCAAATGAAATATAATGAATGGAATGGATGATTGAATGATAAAGTCAATACAAACACTTACCAAACCTTTGTTGAAGATGTCTGCAATGTGCATGGATCAACTCCAATGGAGGTTGCTTGAAGTGCCTTGTGCTTGATTGCTTTCTTGGGAAGCTTGAGTGCAAGAGTGATTGTGAAGATTGAGTGAAGGTGAAAAAAATGATCTTAGGAGAGTGAGAGAGAAAAATGAAGGTGGAAACCCTTATTTGTACATGCAAAACCCTAATTTTCCCAAAATGCAACATGATAGGCCAACACTAGGGTTTAGGAGGCAACATTCCCATTAGATTTTGTTTTAAATTTGAAATTTATGCCAAAAGGGACTAGGTCGCCCAAGGTGACGACCTAGTCCACTTGGGCAATTTCAAGTGGTGGTCGGGAATTAAATAATGTTTAATGAATCTTATCACGTTTGCCTTCTGAAACACTCTTAATTCGAGACTAGAAGTACATAAAGGGGACAAATTAACATAGAAAAAGGGTTAATTAGGGTGATAAGCCTAGACAAGTGTGAAAATGCATTGCAACACTTTACAACACTTTGTCACAAGGCTTAGAAAGATGTAAGAGGGTGTTGTTTAGGTGAATTGTGTTGAGAAGGTTTTAGAAAAGTGAGGAAATGTGTTACAACACTTTACAACACCTTAGTAAAACACCATTAGATTGTTGTTGAATTACAAGCTTTCAAGATTGAATCAAGGCAAAACAAGGCCAAAATCCAAGGGAAAAAGCCAAAATGAGTGAAAAGTGCCAAAGACTACACTTTTTGGTGACATAAATGTCTCTTACAAGATGATTACTAAACTTATTGTTGATCAGCTAAAATGGATTTTGGACTCTTTCAAATCATGTAAGTAGTGGGTTTTGTGAAGGGGAGTTAGATTCTTGAAAGTATTGTTATTATTTTGGAAGTCATTCATTCTATGGGGCATTCTAAGGATATAACTATGCTTATCAAGTTGGACATATACAAGGCTTATAATAGGGTCAGATGGTATTCCTCAAGAACATGTTATCTTCTTTTGGGTTTCTTTCATGGTGGATGCTCGGTGAGTTATAAGTCATGTGGCATCTTCTTCCTTCTTTGTTCTTATTAATGGAATCTCATCTCCTTTTTTGGCTTCTAAAGAGTTGCAACAAGGTGATCCCCTCTCTTGTTATCTCTTCATTCATATGGTTGAGAGTTTAGGAAGGCTCATTAATCACTAGAGAGTTAATGGGAGTATTTAGGGATGGAAAGTGGTTAGGGATCTTGATTCTCATTCTCATCTTCAATTTTTCAATGATATCTTTTTAATGGGTATTTCTAAAATCTAAGAGTTTGTTAGTTTAAAGTGTGCTTTGGATATATTTTTGACAACTTATGCTCAATTTTTTAATAAGGAAAACTCAAATATTTATTTCTTTAATACTCATTTGGTCATTCAACATTTTTTTTCTCTTTTCTTGAGTTGAAGGCTTGACACCCTCCCTTGGATTATTTTGGTACTCTTTTGTCAATCAGTCTTCCTAATCAATTTTAGTGGAAGAGGATTCTTGAAAGGTTCAAAATGCAAAATTTTCATAGAATTTTCTAATTTTTTTTTTTTCTAAGTATATTACCCTTTTTTTTGGTGATGCAAACTCTTCCTATTTATAGATTTCTAGTGCTTTCTAATACTATATTTTTTTAAAAGGATTTTTATTCTTTTTCTAAGAACATTTCTTTAGACGGGGAATCTAGATTCTCAAAATGGAGTCTTATTAGCTAGGACCAAATTTTTAGGCCAAAATAAAGTAGTGGTCTTAGTCTTATGCTTGTCGAATTGAATAATGAATCCTTGGCTACTAAAATTTATTAGAGATCTAGTCTCAATAGAAAGATCAATTATGGGCCAAAATTCTAAGCTATACATATTTACAAGGTGTTGATGTTAATGAGGCTTCTAGAATGAGTTTGATGGAAAAATACAATGGTTTAAAATACTATCAAGAGGAGTGCTTCCCTTGTTCAATAGAGCCTCTTTTGGATTATAAATGCAAGTCACAATGCTAGTTTTTAGATGGATTTGTGGAATTGCACCCTCTAATTTTCACTTTCTTTCCCTACATGCTAGTAAGTCTAAGATGTGAGATGTTAAAGCTTCTTTCTTAGTGGGAGATTTTCAGATTTATTATTGGAAGGATTTGAGTTCTTATCTTTTAGTGGGAGATCCTAATGCTTAGGTGGCCCTATGTTTTATTTTTGAAAATAACTCATGTTTTAATATGGAGGAAACTGATGATCTTATTCGGGGCTATGATCCTCATGCATGATTGACTCATTTTTTATACTTGTACCATATTTTAAAACCTAAAAAAATTGGATACAGAGATTTCCCTTTGTGGAAAAGATCATGGCCTAAATGTAATTTCTTCCTCTAGTTTCTTTGTCAAAATAAATGTTTTAACTGGAACAACATAAGGAAGAAGGGGTTTGAAGGTCCTTCTAAATGTGTTTTTTGTGTGGTTAATGAGGAATCTATGTCTCATATTTTCTTCCAGTCCTCTTTTTTATGAGGTTCTTTAGATGCTATGGTGGTACATCTAGAACTAGCCTCTAGTTTATGCTAGTTATTTATCTAGATTTTAGGTCAGTTTGGGACATCCTCTTGCTTCTAGATGTCTTTACTTTTAGTGGCATGGGGTATTGGTTTTATCTTTATTTTTTGGCAAATTTAGCTAAAAGAAATCATTAACTTTTTTAAAGTTATCATAGTCTTATTGAGTATGTTTGACATAAATTTTTGAACTTGATAAAAGAAACATTGGAGGCTAAGTAATTTGTTGATGAAGTTTAGCCTATTGAAATATTCCTAGATTTTGAAGAAATTAGATTTGGGTCATTTGGTTGGCTTTGTTCTTTCTAGCTCTTGGATCAAACCTTTTTGACAAGGTGAATAGAGCAAGTAAATGGTGCCCTCCTTTATAAGATTTTTTCAAAATTAATATTGATGGCTCTTCTTGTGGCAACATAGGTGTAGTAGACATTGGTGGAGTTGGGTAGAATAATATTGGTTTAGCTCACTCTTTTTTTTCTTTTGTTATGGGGTTTGACACTAATAATCAAATGGAAGCTTGAACCATCTTTGTGGATCTAGAGAAAGCTTGTGAGTTGGGTTGGAGGAAGATAGTTTAAGTCTCCCTTCTGAATAATAGGTGGTCTCATAAATCCTTTTGGAGGTTGACATCTTTTATGAAGTTGATTTTTTGTCTTTTGCAAAACGTTGACTCAATCTCTTTTATTCATATTCCTAGAGAATGAAATGTCATTGTGGACTATTTGGTCAAATGAACCTTTAATGCTAATTTTATTTGAAATGTAACAGATTGGAAGTCCTTATGTTTTGTCCAATCTTCATAATTTCTTCAACTCCTTCACAATGATTTAATTTGGTTATTCTAATCTTTTTTCATTGTGACGATTTTCGTAGTTTGTACAAAGCTGTTATTATTTAAAACTTTTATGATATTTTTAAATTCTTATTTAAGATTTAAAATAATTACATCAGTCCACGAAATATTCAAACATAACACTGTATTTATACGCGACTTTAAATTCTTCAAAACTTCAATCTTGTTTAATATTTGTATCTATGATATGGAGTCAAAACGTATGATAAAGATAAATACTAAGAACCTAGAGAAATTTACAGTCAAATACATAAATACAAGTGTGTGTTTGGGCATTTCGTGGACTAATGGCATTATTGTAGATTTAAATCTCTTCAGATCTTTCATCGGCCCATCACAATTACGTCATTCTGGAGTACATACCAAATAGAAATCCATGAGATTGGGGAAATGTGTGGAGTTGATTGCAAACTAAATGTACCATTACGAGTCAGAGCTGATATTAAGTCTTTGCGTGGATTCGAACCCATCCAGCTTTAATGTAAATCTTTATTCGAAATGATTATTGCTTTGATATTAGATCTTTGATACGACAGCTTTGATAATTTCATGCTCCGGATCTTTGATTGGAAATGACTGCGAAAGTCTGTGCGGATATGATTGCAGATTAAATGAGCCACTGAAATCTTACTAATTATGATCATACTAATATCTTCAAAGCTGTCATGATCATACTGATATATTCAAATCCACAGATTAAATTTGTGCGGATATGATCATACTAATATCTTCAAAGCTGTTCACCATTTATTGCAAAGAGCGAAATACCAGATTAAATGCACATATCGGTGTAAGGAGAAAAATAATTATTGGCTCCTCACATGATTGCATTCGGTTCGGTAGTTATTGTACTTATATTAGAATTGACTGATTGAATTGAAGGAATTTTAATGACATTTATGAGATCAAGCCGTTTAAGGAACTCTGAAGATCAACATTAACAGCAGAAGATCAATGTTAACAATTTGTCAAGTTTTTTTCATTTCTATTATGAATCTTGACCAGAAAATTTACTCTCTTTGTGATCACTTGCATCGAAAGGAAGTGCAATGCTTACATATTTGTCTATGCACCATAAGACTGAATATTTGATCTATTTATTAATTTATTGACAATCAGAATATAATGCAATGCTTATCTCATAGAGATAATACAAATCAAAGAATAAAATAAGAAATATTAATTTATTTGGTAATTTTATTATGTAAGATAGTATTTAAAAATAAATATATTAGATTATATGTGTGTGGATAAGAGATAATAAATTTATAGAGTTTTGTAAATTAGAATATTTTTCTATTATAAAAATTTAAAAGATATTATTAAATGTCAAAACTCAATTTAATAGTGATAAACATTTATAGTAGTTGAATTGTTTTGTTTTTTGGATTGAAACTGTGTGCATTTTTGTGAATCAACGTTTCGGATCAAACTCCACGATCCATCCTCTGGATAATGCATGCAACTAGAGAGAAGAGAAAAAATCCTGAGGATGGATCATGGAGTTTGATCTGAAACATTGATTCACAAAAATGCACACAGTTTCAATCCAGAAAACTAAACAATTCATGATGATGGACTGTGGAAACTTGATGTTGTTAATTTATAGTAGTTCACAATAAACAAAGAGCAACAAATAAAGATGGTGTATGCCAATCTTATAAATTTCATAGCCAATGTGATACAAGAGAAAAAGCTCTCTCAATTACCAATCTTTAATCCTTCAAAGTACTTCTCGAGACCCTTATAGAAGGCAATAAGATTTACATAATTGGTGACAAAGAAAAATAAATCATTTCATAAGTTTTAGTATTAACATGCACACATATAGATTATGACAATAATTTTGTAGCCTTTTCATTACAGGCCAAAATAAATCATACATTTCTATAACTTTTCTTAAGTCCCTCTACACAAACAAAGATACAATGTACGATTGTTTTGTTTGCTAAGCTTTCAAGATTAATATCACATACAACTATCATATTATTGAAAGTCAGATTTTTTCTTTACCATATTTCTTCTACAAATCCTTATAATAATTTTTTTCACTCATTAAATTATATTTTATGAAGGTCCAAATTATTAAGTTAAGAATTTATTGATTCAATTTCCTATCAATTTGAAAGCATCACAGTCATTCTTTCATCTATAACCTAGTTTTCTAGCCTAAAATCAATCCACCTTCATGTTTCACAAAACCATTCATTCTAGTTGTGGTTTTAATAGCTTCTCTGAGGACCTAAAATATTCATAAAGATAACCAATTGAGTTGGCTATGAAACTCAACTTCATAATTGTTTTTAGAAAAAAATGTTTGTCTTGGCTACACTTTCCTTTCCTTCTATTTGGGACTGGTTGAGTACCTCCATGACACAAACAGAACCATCAAACCTCAAGGACATAATAGTGAAAAATGGTTCCCTCCACTTTCTCCGTAGCTATGATAAGTGATAGTTGAAAGAGGCATATGAGAGGAAGCCTACGCATTACAAAAAATACCAAAAGTTGGCTATGTAGGGAACTTATGAGGAGGATCCCCATGACCCTAACCTCTATTGTCGAGTGGTGTGAGAGTGAGACTATAAGATAGCTATTAATATTGTTAGTATTCATGGATTTTAATACCAACCAAACCTTGAAGTTAAGGGTTTATCATAGGCCTCATAAGTTTAACCACCAACATATACAAATATAGCTAAAGTGTGTCTAACTTTGAAGGTTTTAATGTTTAATAGTGCCACATAATACCTAATGTTTCAAGTGTTGAAAATGATTTTTTTTTCACCTTCTTAAATCCTATTATAAACATATTTAAATATATCTTTCAAAAAAAAATATTTCTACACATTGTTGCATGAACTAAATCCTATGTTATCAAAATTTTAGACCTTAAAAGATTCCATCAAACATTCTCAAAAACATAGTCTTTTAGAGTTTTTGGTGTACTCTCTCTCTCTCTCACTATTTTGTTTCACCTGTTTTCACTCAACTAATTTATAATAGGATATCAAATAGAGGTATGAGTAGAGTTTCTATCTTGTACAAGAAGATAATGACCCTAATATAATAAGACAACTTCAAGAAATAGTTATTCATAGGAAATCAGTCTCTTAAGTATTTGGTGCCAAAATAAGAGAGTTATGCTTGTTTTCGATAATTATTGACTTTAATTTGGGCAAAGTTTGGTTTGGATATTATGGAGAATCCATACAACCCTATTTTAAAGGGCCAAGTAGACATGCTTCCTTCAATCATTCTTAGGTAGAATTGAACCACCTAGTTTTTCTATGTCAATCTTGATAATTTTGGGAACTGTGAGTGACCTAGTTTTCTATTTGATCTTAAATTTGAGTAGTTTGGGAACTGCATGACCTTGTTTTCCTTTGATTTTTACTTTTTTTTTCTTCTTTCAAATTAGTGATTTCATTTGATTTTTAATGTTTTAGTTCTTTTTGTTTATGACTAGGAACCTAGTGACAACCGTCTTTTTAATTTAACTATCAAAAAAATGATTTTATAACACTATGCATAAAGTAAATTACACTTGAAATGATATTTTAATTTTGAGGTACTAAATCTTAAAGTTCAAATGGTGCCTTCTACTTACTAATTAGTATAAGAACTTGGATAGTTAGAGAGCTAGCAAAAGGTTGTCCTCAATTTGAATCCTATCAAACCCATGTTTGTAACATATAATTCACCTATAAAGTAGCTCACCAAAGAAAGGTTCATGGTCATTCATGCTATGAGGATGTTAATAGCTATCCTTGAGATTCAAAGGGAGGGAATCATTGCATTGTTACAACTACAAATTAAAAACATAATACATCGAAGCCTGTCAAGAAAAATGTAGTGGCCCAACCTTCATCCATTTCCAAGTGAATCTTTACCTTGAGAAGAATATCCTAGAAGAGCTTTAGAAAATCCATTTAATAAAACATTTTTTCATTAATATATTTTGTAGCTTTGAATATTCGGTTCATACAATCTCTTTGATAAAGATTTTTTTTCTTGCTTTGTCTAAAAGCCCATATAGAGGAACCTTTAGACTTGGCATCCACCACTTATTCCTCTATTCATGGTCACATTATATAAGTCATGTATTCCTTAATTTCCTCATTTTTCTACCAAAATTTAATATAGTCAATGATTTCCAAAGATTCCTTCACATATGGGTATGTGCAAGATCATCATGGAAAAAACAGGCCCTTAAGTGGCAATAAAATTCAGAAAAATCAGCATTAGGCAACTTGGCGTAAAAATTTGAATAAGTTATCTATATTATTTCAAAAATATGTAAGAATATAATCTATAGTAAATTGAATGTACTTTCTAAACTACTAGGTTTATTTAAAAAATTAAAAAATCTATTTCGTGAAATTTTGAAATTTCAATGCAGTAGTACTTAAATTTCAGGGAAAAAATAAGAAGTAGGTGTCTGTCTAACCACCCTAACCACAATAAAATGATAATATTTTTTTATAATATTTTAGATATAAGTAGAGAAATTATGTCCCGGTGTGATGCATATTTTTTTGTAATTTTTTTCCAAGTAAATAATTAATTATGATTTTTTTATTACAACTTTTAAAAAATATAAAAACTCGTATGTCTGACCACCTTAACTTGGTCAAAAATTCATGAAATTCAATTCTTTTTTTTTAATTCTATAGTATGTGAATCATAGAATGTGACACATGTTTTAGATTAAAAAAATGTGATATTGTTTGAAAGCTATAGATGTTTTTCAATCAGCCTATCAATCAGGACTTTAGTCATAATTCAAATAGAAAATGAATTATAATTATTTATTAAATTCAAAGTAAAGAATAATTTATATTTGTGGAAAGATGAGAATCTCCTTAAAAAACCCTTTTTGTTTCATCAATTTTGAGTAAAAAAAAATCATCAGCCACATGGGTCATCATATCACTTACATATCGCCACTTTTTGGCCCATCATGATCCTACACATACCCATATAGTAAAGACAAAGTAAGAATCTCTAAAAAAAGTACATATAGAATAATTCCATCTTGAGTGTAAGAAAAACATTATTGCAAAGATTAAAATATTTGGAACCCTTATAATCAACATGACATGTAACTTCCTCAATGCTCGAAGATTGATATGAATGTTAGATTGAGGCTTGGGTGTCATAATCTAGAGATGGAACCACAATGTACATGAGTGGAAGGACTATGAGTTATCACATAATACAAAATTTATTTAGGCACCTTAAATTTTAATGATTTTCATTATTATCCATAATTTTGGAGGGAAAAATAAATTGACAATCATATTTATTATCTCTATATGCTCTTTTCATTCCCTATCTTGCAATCTAATAAAATTCACCATGAAATTAGTAGGAGAAAGAAGCCAATCCATTTCTCTACACCACTTGGCATTTTTATCCTTTGCTAATGGCTCAAGCCTCCATAGTTCCCGAAAGAAAGAAGTTGTACCAAAAATTATTAAAAATATTATGGTCATAAGCCTCATTTACCCAAAAATAACCCTAAAAAATGTCCTTGTGAACCAAGCATCCTACAACCTTTTAGGAAAATAATTATTTCATTCTTTATTTGTCCCATTAACTTATTCTCTATATATTTTCCTTTTATCCATTTCAATTAGATAGGGTATAAAGGAGAATTTGAAGTGGAGGAGCTCATATGTATTCTTGAAGATGTGGAGAAAGAGAAAATAGTCACAAAATAGATTTCTTGTGGTGTGAGGAATAGTATCGAGGAAGCATCATGTCTCATTTCTCTAATGAGAATGAAGCACAATAGATAATAAGATTTGATATATGACCTAAAGGAAGTATCAACTAGGGACGTACACTAGATTTCCAAGGATTGCACCTAATCACAAGCATCACTCAACTACAGGTAATTAACAAATGAATATTATAAGTAGTTGTCAATGATTTATCCTAGATACTTATGTCAAATCCAAACAAAATATCCCTTATTAGAATCGGCATGAACAAGCCTTATGAGGGGGCTAAAATTTAAACTTATCCTATTGTATTTCTCATGCTTTGATGGGGACAAGCAATCAGAGAGTGAAATTGAGGAATTAAAGGGGCTATATTTTTTTGAGAATCAAATGCTTAATCAACATAAATTGAGTAGACAACTAAGGAATTATATTTGAAAGATTACTCTCAATCATCATTTTTAGAAATCTCTACCATTTTGAGCTCTTCATTTATCCTCCATAAATAGAACAAGTTTGTCTCCCTAATTAAATCCTAAATTGGTATTTAAAGACATTTTCAATCAATTGGTTAATTTGATATAATGTATCTTATTATACTTGCATGCTTGATATTTTTGGAAGATACCTATGTAGTCTTATCACAATCAAATTTTATTGTGTTAGTTAAAATAAATCTATGATAGTCTTATCATAATCAAATTTGATTGTGATAGTTAAAAAATATCTCCCACAAAGTAGGCCATCCTAAAAAATACTTTATATCAGCTTGAAATAGATTGTAAACTAGTAGGAATAATATTATGTACTTGTGTGAGACAATTTACTTGATGAAACCCCACACTAGATATAGCTTATCGAATTTGGCTATCAAAATAATTTTTGAGATATTTTCATTTCTTATGATATTGAAATTGTGCAAAGATTAAATTTTGTTCATTTTGTTGGATTTATTTTTCTAGATCTAAATCAAACCTTCTAGCAAGGTGAATATAGTAGGTAATGGTTCTCTTTCCTATTGAATTTTTTTAAAATTAATATTGATGGATCTTCTCATGACAATTTTACTATAGTAAGGATTGGTTGAATTAGGCAAGATAACTCTAATTTAGCTCACCTTTTTTATTGCTACAAATTTTGGCTCTAATTAATGAGTGAAGGATCAAGCTATCCTTGTATGTCTAAGGAAATCATGTGAGCTAAATTGGAAGAAAATAGTATGTGTTACAAATTCCATGAATTGTTTCTTCCTTTTGAATTATTCAAGATCTCATGAATCTTCTTGAAACTTGGCATGTTTTATGAAGTATATTCTCTATCTTTAGTAAAATTTGTTTTTCATATTCTATTCATATTCATAGATAATGAAATTTTATAGACTATTTGGCTATGTTGGGTTCTTAAACTATGGGTTGACAATCCTAGAGCTTCATCTTTCCTTCAAGGCTAGTGATATGACATCAAGAATGAAAAATAGGTGTTCACCAATAGACTTAGGATGGTTTAAGGCTTATGAAGGAGAGTGGATAGTTTCTCATACACATTGGACCAAATTCAAACCTAGGACAATATTCCCAAAGGTATACCTTTATAGGTATGTAAATCAAATCAAATAAAAAATTAATAAAATAAATAATAAGTACACACAAACATATACTTTACCCTTATAAATATCACTAGATCAAGATAAAATACCTACTTAACAGTTGTATATAGCTTATAACAAACCTTGCACTTGCACCTACATATTTTATCTTCATTTTGATCCCTATAGATAATTTTATTTAATATTTGTTATATAGTGGTAAGATGTAAATATGTATGTTTAGGTCTCCTAGTGGTATGGTTATTAGGTTTACTTAGAATAACATTTCTTATTAATAATATTGAATCATGAATAACATATATGAACTAATATCTTCCTAATATACTCCTACAACTAACCAACTAGATGTTGATTAACATATGAATTTTTGATCCCTCACTAATTTGGTCCCTAATGCCTACTCCATTAGCTAAAAAATTCATAAACAACAAAGAGAAACAAGATAAAACTTGTAGAATATCATTCAAAATTTGATTAAATTTTGCATAAAGTCGTAGATCCATATTTCATGCAACAAACATACTTAATAATCCATAACCAAAATCAGAAAGACCCACATGTAATAAATGATTGATTATTAAAAATATATTTTCAATAAATTTTATGCTATCATATATGCACAAAACCGTCATTACATTATTGCTAATAAATGTGGAAAAAGGAAGTATGTAACTATGATTCTAATATTTCCTTAAATCTTGGCAAACACTTATGGATGCATACAATTATAAGAATGTAAATCAAAAAAACTTTCCAACAATATTGCAAAGAATATCCCTTATATTTACAATTTAGACATTTAATTTTTTTTTACAATTTAGACATTCAAAATTTGATGCCCTAGAACACTCTCTAGAGTTTACTAGACCCAAAAATTATTCTAGCAACCAACTCTTATGAAGGATAATGAACTAGTATTTTGTATATCCTTCATTTTGATATCTATCTCATTTGATGAAGCCTCACGATGAAAAAATTATATGGCATGTGAAAACTGGCCATCCATTGCCCACCGCTATCCACACATCACTATTTGTTTTTGAAATTGCATGAAATACACTATGAAATGTGTTGAAATCCACATTAGAATCATGGGGGAAACTATGCATAGGCCTAAAAATCACTACTATATTAATTATACCTCTAGATCTAGAGTGAAATCTCATGAGGAAGCCAAGTTCTACAAATGCAATCTATACATAGTGTGAAGCTATTGAGTTCTATAACAACAAAAATCACATTAACTAGGGCATGTTATTTTTGATTTTTCACCTCTTTGAATCCACACTTATAAAATAAAAAACTTATCACATGCTTGATCCAATCATGTCAAGTGGTTGTAGATGTCACCACTAGACATTATTGAAAAATTTGGGTTATTTCCATCATTACTTGTTTGAAATGGTGTCTAAATCCACCTTCATTAGGTCAACACTATGTTTTAGGTAGAAAAAGTATTGTTCTAAGAATTAGGGAAAGAAAACTGGTTGAAAATGACCTTTAAGAGTGTTGAACACACTCAGAGACTAAGAGGTGGGAGGAAGTGAAACATTATTATAAAAAATCTTAAATAGAACTTAGAAACTCTTTAAAATAATGCAAACTTCTTATCTCAACTAAAACCCTTTTAAACAAAACAATAAGAAAGAAAGATATAACAATTTGAATCCTCAACAAATTCAACAATCCTTATGCAATGAAAGATATCAAAATTATGCTTCTAAGTAGATTAGTAGTAGTTGAAAAGAAACTAAAAGCACACACATGCAAAAAGAGAACACTAAATTTACATGGAAAACCCAATGTGGGAAAAACCATGGTGAGAGTTAACTCACAATATAAAGGCTCACTACCAAAATAACTTGCAAGAAGGCTCACTACCTTAGAGAAATATGCAAAATGACTCATAGAATTGAATCCAACACAACTTTAGGAGAAAGATACCGAGGACTTGATGAGATTAACTATATTAGAGAAGGATACAATTTTTTTATAAGATATTACAATATTTGACAACAATTCACTTTGCTGACTGAGACATTAAAGCACAATTGGTCTTTAATTTCACACACTTTAGCACAATATTTGTTGGATCTTCAATATAATTCGCACAAATTTCTTCACACTTGTACACTACTCCATCATGTTGCATCGAAAAAATGACCTCGCATTTATATCCACCTCAACTCTTCAAAACTTCAATTAGGTCAAGCAAGAAGAAGATAATTATTGAATTCAACAAGTTAGCTACTAGAAAACATAATACCTTCCAATATCGAAGATAGAGAGGAACAAAAATAATCTTAGCACTTCTTCCAATGTGATCCAATTTTTTTTACAAGTTGGCGCACTTCAACCTAATTCAAAAACAAGGAATGCGTGGATGAAATATGAAGCACATAACTAGTTGACCCATAAACATTCTTCCAATTGAATTAACTTGATCTAGCTCCAAATAGGATAGGTCAGGACCCAAAATTAATATAACAAATCTTCCAATACTGATCTAGATCCCTAAGCACATGACACAAGAAAAGGAACAAGCCCTATCAGGCATATATCAATAAATAACCTAGAAAATCCAACTCAAATCATAATTCAACACCAAAGCAACCAATTAACAATATGCGGATCACATGGGGATGCTCCATGAACATCCAAAAAAACTTCCATACACTTCTTTCATACTATAATGTCATCAACAACCACCAAAGAACAAACAAGAACAATAAACTACATTGTAGAGACACAAAATACTTAACCATGAGATATAACAATAACACATCAGCTTCCAGACCTCCTCAACACATGAAATTAGAATCGAGAAACTACACAAAAATTGAGATTACATTCACTAAGATGTAGGAGAAAAAAATTCAATGTAGAGAAATGTATCTAGCATTTCTCAGACCAGTCCAAACAACCAACAACACTGTCAATCTTTTGCAGTTTACAAAACTCTCATCAGCAACACAGGTGACCTAAAAGGATGGGAGTGCAACATCCACAGAGCATTAACTTTAAATCCAAAGCCTCAAGGAACTATATTCATTACTGAGGAATGCAGAGCATTCTCCCAAATAGAATTCAAGATAACTTCTTGAAACATAAACCTTTTCAGAACTTATGGAGGTAGCAACTTACTTTTAGCAACACATACATTACCAATAACAACAAGAGAGAGAGAATAAGACATATTGTAGAACTTCAAAAACATCTCTCTACTATCAGTCATGCTTCTAATCATCATCTCAATGCTTGTAATCCTCATCTAAATATATCATTATAAGAACAAATCTATTGATAGAAATAATGGACAATGGAACAAGACATGACATTCAATCATGAAATTCAACATATTTATTCTTGGATAAGGCATGGAATCCAACTATGAAGTTCAACAACTCTTCTTAGGTAAGACATGAAATCGAACCATGAACTTCAACAACTCTTCTTAGATAAGGCATGACATCGAACCATGAACTTCAACCACTGTTCTTAGATAAGGCATGACATTCAACCATGAACTTCAACAACACATCATATATTAATAAAGCAAGTATAAAAAACTTATCAATTATTACTATTGTAAAACATACAACAGTCTTCATCTAATGGTGACATCAATGACAACTAGCAATCAATGTTGACATCAATGACAATAACTGCCAACAAAGACTCTACAAATAGGTAGGTGAAAGATATATTGAAAATGATGATAATTTTGAATTGTTGAGGGTGAGGGAGAATCCATATCACTTACCTTTGGTTGAGTCCTCAAGAGTTGGAGGTTGTAGAAAACCCATGCTATAATGATATATGGAATGGAGAATTTTGAATGAGCAATCCTAAAAAAAGTTTATAGTTTCTAAAATGCTGAGGATCAAGAGTTGGGAGTACCTTATGGCAAGTACCAAGGTGAAGGGAAGGATGAATGCTCGACTTTGAAAGGAAATACATAAAGGGATTGAAAAAAAATTAGAGGATCAAGGAAGGCATGAAAGAAAGGATAAGTCTAAAAATCTAAGAAAATATACAAGAAATTTTCAGAAGACAAGGAATCAGGATGTTGAAGATGACATGAAAAGGCTACATGGAAAAGAGGAGGCCTATAACTCCAACTCTAATAAATTTCTTTAACTTAAGAATAAGGAACTGGTGAGGAACCACATGGGGTATGTCGATTAGGGATGGTTCTACTCCCTTGTCCAAAAGATAGGTGAAATGTTTATAACAAAGATTGGAACAATAGGGCTAAGATGGAAGGGGTACTTGGGAAAAGGGAACCCTGATGACTTGATAAAAGGGAAATATAGGAATTTTAGTGGGATTCTTTTAAAATGGAATCAAGGTAGACTCAACTCTAATAATTCTAGTAGTAAAAGGTTTCTAAGGCATTTGGTTGAGATGTTAGGGCTCAGGTGGTTGGCATGAAGGTAAGGGGAAGGCTGACAATCCAAAACTTTAATAAAACATAGAGAACACCCAAAAAAGGTAATAGAGTTACTAATTTCATTGATATGAAATTTTTTGACACTAAAAGGACACTCAAAGTATAAGAATTAGACAAAACACAAAAATGAAAGCCCAAACAAAAATTTATCCTATTGGTTATGAACTAAGGGCAACAAAAAGCTTAAATGAACAAACAAATAAAGACTCACTGAAAAAAATGATACAAAATTGAGTCATAATAGGCCAAATGAACCTTTAATGTTAAATTGCATTTGAAATGTCATTGATTGGGAGTCCTCTCGTAATATCTGATTTTTGTATTTTCTTCAACTTCTTCACAATTATTCTAATCTCTTTTTTATTATTATTATCATGTTATTATTTGCCGCTTTCATGAAAATTTACTTTACTAAAAAAATTGATTTGCAAAATATCTCTATATATAAACCAAAGCTACTAACTTTTGAATTTTCATAACTTTTTCTATTTTGAAATCCTCTTATAATATTAAAAAAAATAATATCTCTATATATAGACACTAAACCAAGTCAAAACATATCATAAAGATAAAACATATCATAAAGATACATAGTAAACAACAAGAAAGCCTTGAAGAATTTAGGATAAAACAAAGAAATAAATGTATTGTATTCTGATTTTTAATAAATTAATAAATATGGTCAAATGTGGAGTGTGATGGTTGCATAGACAATTCGATTATATTTGACCATTTCATGGACTGACGCCATTATTAAATATCTATATTTCTTCAGATCTTTCATCGCCCTGTCACATTTACGCTATTCCGGATTACATACCAAATCCAAATCTAGATGAGATTGGGGAAAAGTTAGGAGTTTATTGCAAATTAAATGCACCATTACGACTCCCAGCTGATCTGATACCGAGTTTCTGCGTGGATTCAAACGCATCCAGCTTTAATGCAAAATTTGATTCGAAATGATCATGCGTCCACATCAGATCTTTGATTCGAAATGAGTTCATGCTTTGATATCTGGACTTTGGTAGTTTCACGCTTCAGATCTTTGATTCGAAATGACAATGGGGAAATGTGTGTCGATTTGATTGCAGATTAAATGAGCCACTAGCTAATATCTTAAAAGCTGTTCACCATATATTGCAAAGAGTAAAATACCAGATTAAATGCGCATATCATTTTAATGGACATTATCTCTTCACTCCTCACACGATTGCATTTGCTTCAGTAGTAATGAGAATTGAGTGCCCAAAGTGGCGCAATTTTCCAAATAAATTCAAGAATGCAATCCAGTAAGTAGAATAAAGAATAGATTTTCTGGCGCTCTCTGGAATGTTATTACATGTTCTTGGAAATGAATCTGCAGCTTACACGTTTGTAAATTTAAAAGAATAATGTTCTACCTGCATCGATCTCCACCTGGAACTTGGTGTGTCCTACGCCGACGGCGTCCATAAATGCCTTTGCGTGCAACTAAGGCTTCGGCCCTGTATCATATGGATATTCTTTAATTAACTAACCTAAATCTTTAGTATAGATAAAACTGTTCGTTTAAAATTAAGGGTAATGGGTATTTCATGCTTTAGGTTATATGGGGTGTGGATGGACCCACATGACATCATTTGAAGATTTCAAACGTTTATCATAGTTTTATATAGTATTTGTTTATAGGTATTGTTTGGGGTCCTAATCCAATTCTTATTGCTATATCACTGATATTTGTAGTTCACAATTTGAGTTTTTTAGACTTAATCATGGTATACTATTGTGATATTTAGACTACTTGAAATTATTGTTGTCAATAATTAAACATTTTTTCATTAGTGTTATTCAAATGGATACTCTAGTTTTTCATGTAATCATATATTAAAACATCTCTAAAACTTAATGATATAGACACAACTAACAAGTTAAAACAATTTCACATTAAATGTATTTAACCTAAGAAAAGTGTTTTAATAATGTGTTGTTAAAGTTAACCCAAAATCTAATTATTGCATTATTCTACATAAAAGAATTAACACTAAAATTACTTGCCTTAACCCTGTTGCCATCATTTTTAGCTCTACCCCCTAAAAATTTCCTTCAATAGATTTTATGAATTAGAGGGGTGTGTTTGTCAGTCTTTGACTAAGTTTTGAAATTTGTGTCAGCTCTCGACTCATTTCTCGAACCTACATGTTTCCCGACGAGCTTTACTTTGGAACCTCATGGGTTAGTTTGAGGGGCTCGAAAGATTGTAAAGCATGTTGTAATAAAACAAAAGAATTAAATAGTAAAAAGGACGAAGGTTTGGCGAAACTTAGTAAAGTTTTGAAACCTTTGTTAGTCCTGATAAGGTTTTCAAATTATTTTTATCTCCACCAAATTTGTAAATTAAGTTGCAATTATTTTCTTAAGTGCTTTACATAAAGACTAATGAGCAATTTTGAAATTACAAGTTCATTCCCTATGGTAGAATAAAGGCGGGTTTATACAACTGAGGTGGACTCTGAATTTTTTTCTGAACTTACCCAACATCATTATCCAGTACATTTGGGGCCGAAACTTGTTTTATTGATGATGAAATTGCAAAGAAAAAGTTTTTTACAAGAAAATGCAATTTTCCATGTATTATTTCAAATGAGCATACAATTAAAAGTTGCAAATAGTGAAAGTAAAATAGTTAAGATCTCCATAGTGCAAAGTAATTGAAAATTCAAAAAGATATATATATTCATTTATTTATGTATTGGTAAAACTTCGTATTACATTGCTAAAAAAGAAGGAGATTTCATAGTAGGGGTTTTCAGACACAACGGGTGAATATGATGACTTTGATAGCCTCAATCACCTCTTGCATTTTCTCAATCTATGTAGGAGAGAAAGAATTTTCTTTGTATTCAAGATAATGAGCGAAAGTCTCCATGTTGTTGCTTTCAAGGCCAACACACATCAAAGTAATAGCTTGGTTGACCCTCTCATTACATGGTGCATAGGAGATGCTAATAACGTCACCAATCAGGCCCATGCATGGGTGAACAAAAAACCCTCTTAGTGCATCTTCAACACTCTGTAGGTATCATGGATGAAATAGGTGCTTAGCAACCTGCAAAGCCCATCCAAAAATGCCAAAAGTGCGTACAATATTGTACAGTAAATGCTCAAGCAGGTTGGCATTGTGAGCATGCACTTGCAACAAGAAGTTATAGTCAATCACCTTGCATATGAATTCTTCCTCCACATCATTGCAGATGAGGAATATCTCCCTCAGTTGATCTAGCACCAGCCTATGAACAACACTACATTCAATGCCTTCTACCACTAAAAACTCGCTCTCCATGACTACTTCACTCAATGAGCTCAGTATGCTTGAAGATGTAACTAGCTTTGTGTAGAATGAATAAGCAGTGAATATGATTTATAGAGTGGTAGGGACAAATCGACAGAGCTTATTGGAAGCAATTAATGTTGAATTACATACAAATTTATTTAAACTTAATCAATTCAAGCAAGGCAATGTGGTGGAGATCTTATAAATTGGATTCAAGCAGTCCTCAACATTTAAAGAACTACATGAAATGATCTACGTGGCATACCAACAGTCATAAAGAAGTTAAGGTGGTAGACATTTGCATGAAGTAAGGACACTTGGTTTTCTCACAGTAAGCAATGGTTCATCCTCGTGTCTTGTCATTCAGGAAATAGGATGCAATAATAACCATATCCTTGAAAACAACAACTAAAGAAGGGAATTGTCATAATATAACAAGGTTAGTCGATTTCAGGCCAACTTATTTCGATTAGGTAGCAGTTAACAACCAAGAAACCATTCCAAGAAATCTTAACCATTAGGGATGTAAGAGTTTAAATATTTAGTTGTAATATATTACAAGTGTCCAACATTTTGATCCCCCTTACATTGTGATGCATGAGTGAGAATCGATCTTAATAAAGGATCAAATTTTGCAGTTTTAGTTCATCATCTATGAATCTTATTGTCTATGTGTAGTAATTTGAATTAAATGTTAATGTTTGTGAGAAAGTTTGTGAGCTTTGATAGGAATTTTAATATACCTTTCCTTTGAGAATGTGATGTTTAGTGACATTTAGTTCATTTATTTACAGTAGATGATTGGAATTGTGTTAAGTCGTGTCAGCAAGTGTTCATAGTCTGATCTATGAGTCACGGTACTGATCATTTTCCAGTCCTTTCATTTCAACAAAATTTTAATTTATAACATTTTCTTTCGTGCTTGTTATATGGCTATAAACAGGTGTTAGTTTTCCTTTTTTTCCTTTCTGGTTAAAAGCATACCTCGAGTTCATATATATTCAAAAATATAAAATTATATCAAAAGAGGGAGTTGTACATCAACTAAAATTCAAAGGAAGATTACCAATTTAGTGGTAATCTCTCCAATTGTTGTGAGTTTATTTTGTCCTTCTTGGGCATTATAGAGTCATTTGTGTTCATTTTTATAAAGGAAAAATCTATTCACTAATAGTTTTTTGGCAACTCTGTTGGAGATCGAATTAATTAATCTTTATCTTTACAATGTAGAATCTTTGGTTTATTAAGACAAATTTTAAGGGCTATTATAGGTCTCCTTTACATGACAAGCAAAGACGGTGTTACCACATGAAGGAATCTTTCCTGTGTTGCAGTCGGGATTAGACTTGGTTACTTCAGAACAAGAAGAAATCATCTCTCATTTGAATTCACTTACGTGGTGGTATAAAATAAGTGTGGTGAAATATATGCATGTGAGTTTTGTACTTGAAGAAGTGTAAGAGCTCACATAATTCCCACAAAGACTCATGGTAGAAAGGTTCCCATGAATTAAAATTTTCCACTATGCTAACCCACCACCTCAACCCAACCAAAACCAGAATCCACCACTAGGCAAAAGAGACATACCTAAAAATTAGTTGAACTCAAAATTATCTCTTTTCGAGATTGATGAATCTATTTGAAAAAGAACCCATACATACTAGTCACAATTTATTCTGATGGCCTCTTCATCATCCTAGCCTTGGGGAACTAATTTTGGCCCTCTGGTATTGTCAAGTTATCCCCCATTCCCGAAGGATCTAGGGGACAATTCCTTGCTTTTACTAGAGAAAATACACAAGACCTCGAAGACCATTTACATGCCTTTAGTACCGCATGTGCCTCCTTTGGTATTGTTGAAGAAAATGTAGTCATTTTTCTTTTTGTTGCATCTTTGGAAGGTGAACTAGCATGATGGTTGATGCGAATTAAGGAGGGAGCATTACAAACTGGAATACTCTCAAAGATAGATTTCTTGAGAGATTTAGGAATGTGGTCAATATGGGAGCCCGCCTAAGAACTCTCTTTAATATTCTCAGGAATTAAGATGAAAGTGTTAGAAGCCTTGTCGATAGGTTAATCAGGGCTTTGAATCAAATCCCACATTCTAACTAGTAGACCTAGTGAATCTAATCTGGTGACCACTCTTATGCATGCCCTACCTCCAAAAATTCATTTTATTTTGAAGCAGTAAATCTTGAAGCTGTAAAAATTGAAGAAGAATTGGTGAGGGTGCCGTGAATGCCTGGGTGGTGGATCTATTTCCATTTTGAGTCTCCTCCCAAGGGAAGTTCTCAGTGTTTTGAGTAATGATGAGTCACCCCAAGTTGACCTTTTGAGTTCGATTCCATCATAGCTGGTAAGATCTTCTACAAATCATATGGAAGGAGATACAAGCGAAGTTGAACTTTTAGGGCTAGAAGATGAATATTCTAATAATTTATATGATGATGAGTTCTTTGGTCATGATGATGCAAATTATGATGTTACAATACAAAGGGCAATTGAGAAATAACTCAGTCCTGATTGTTGGGTAATCTCAGCTACCCAAGATAAGAAAGAGATTCAAAATAGTGATGTCATGAAGTCTGGCAAAGTATCATAGTTTCTTGCCTTGAATGTGGAAAAGAAAGAAGAGGAACCCACTTCGAAAAATGACATGTAGGAAAGAGAGGTGGGAATAAAGATATGTATTGATAGGAATCGCATAAGAGTAATGTCAGAGGTTTGTGAAGAGTTACAACCCTTGAAAAAGGATACATTCATCTACAAGCTAAGAAATGAAGCGAACGATCCTAGGAACACACATAAGTCTCATATCCTAGTAGAATTTATTCTGATTGATGAGATAGTTGTACTTAATCAAGGAGATGTGACTATTTGTTTTTCATCCACTAGATGGTGCCTGGTGGTGCAGGAGCACCTATGGGTCCAATGAGCCTAGTATGTTTTTGTTTTTCTCTTTGTGATGAAATAAAGTCCTAAGGACCATTTCAAATGTTTCTAATAGGTTTCTTAGGTTTGTTTCAATTGTTTCATGTAATACAAGGTCTCCATCCTCATTTTGTAAGCTTGGTGCACCTTGGAAAATTAAGGAATAAGAATTACACGATGAAACCAGGCATCTAAGGGGAGTTACCTTGATAATTGGAAGGGTTTTAGATGCCTTTGACACATCTTGAAGGCTCGTTGTGGTCGAGTTGGTGAAAGTTGCACAAATTGCCTTAACTAGGTAATTAAGTGTCAAAAATGAAGTTTTTGTGTTTCCAACGGGAAAACAATTCAAAATGTAGTTGAAAGGAATTGAAAGAATTGGGAGGAGTTGATATAGACCTCCCTTGGTTGAGAGGAGGTTGGTGATTGGAGATTTTGAGAAGTTGAATGCAAAAGACACCATTTTCTAATAATTTTTATGTGTTCTTCTCTGGTTTTCTATGTGGTACAGCCTCTGTACGTATAGTCCAGGCATAAGTATATGATGGTTGGATATAGGGAAGAATTGAATCTCATTTGGTGGTGGTTTGAAAATTTTTTATCAGGTATTTTCTGAGTTATTGCCATTTTAGCAGGGGCAGGTCTGAGAACCCTCAAAACCAGGGTTTTGGCACAAAAATGGCTAATTCTTCCATCTACATAGTGTAAAAGTTCTCAAACTTGGTGGGATGGAAGGTTCTTGTGTATATTTTCACATTTTATTTGTTTCAAAGCACGAAAAAATAAATGGTGGGAGTTGTGCATGGTTCTAGGCCTGGCATCTCCTTGTGACAGGCCTAGTTGTTAAGCAAAAAGTTGAGTTTTTGCTTGATTCTGAGAAATCTATCAAGATGTCACTTAGGAATGTTGAAAACAGGTTCAAAAAACCTGTAGGATTATGAATCAAGGCTTTGGGGTGAAGGGGAGAGTCTAGATAACCAAGATCTAGGTTTAGGTCTACCAATTAGGCCTCTTGGAGCAGTGATAGAATTGGCCATAGTGGTCTTTTCAATTACAGTCAAGTGGAAAGGTTTTGAGGCTTTGTGGGAGTCCATATTGGGTGCCTAAATCCAATGGTTACGTGTCATAATAGTCCCACATGTGGATTCTAATTTGACTATCTTACTGGGCAAGGGCTACAAGCCTTTAGTACAAAAGAGGCCTAAGTCACTATAGCGATGAGTGAGTGATGAATCCTAGGTGCAAGATGGGATGTTGAACCTTGACTTGGTCCATTTAGATAGGGACCAAGTGTTTCTAAGTCTTTTGGATGGTCTGAGCATATGAACCCTAGGTGTATTGGGTTTCATCCTTGAAGGAATAGTAGAGTTGATGACTCCTCATAAGAGTATTTTTGAGAAGCATTGTAAGAAGTGTCTTTGCCATTTGTGGTTGATTGTTTTCCTTGCCTATCACTGTACATCATAGTGGTATCAGATCCTGATTGTGGGTAGTTGTTGAAGGGAAGACATCATGCCTCCAAAACCTGGACTAGTGGTTGCAAAGGAGTTGAAGGCCTTGAGAGAAGAGTTAGCTCAACCTTGAAAGCAAGAGACAAAAGGATAGGAATGGCAATTGAGGAAGAGAGTTCCTCTAAAGAAGAGCTAGAGGGTGAAGAAGATGAAGAGAACCCTCAGGGGGAAGAGGTACCCCCTCATGAGATAAGAATCCTTAAAGCATTGCAAGCATCCAGAGGAGAGTCCTCTGGGGTAACGATAGAATTTCCAGTATACAGTGGAAAGATGGATGTCGAAGAAGTGCTAGAGTGGGTGGAGGAATTGAATAAATGGCAAAGAATAAGAAAGTAAAGTTTTCCAAAATAAAGTTGAAGGGATCCACCTTGACATGGTGGAATTTCACCCAAGGAGAAAGGGTCAAGTTGGGTAAGTCTATGATCAACTCATGGGATAGGATGGTGCATAGGTTGAATGAAAAATTTCTCCCTATTGATCATGAGGTGTAGGAATATAGAAAGAGGTAGAATCTAAAACAAAAAGACATGGATATTTCATCCTACACTGAGCAATTTTACAAGTTGAGCATGAGATGTGATCACAGAGAAAGTGAGAAGGAAAAAGTGGCCAGATATATCAATTGCCTAAGACTCAAAATACAATATGAGATCAGTTTGGTTATCCTCAATACCATGGAGGATTGCATACAAATTTCATATAGGCCTGGAGAGAAGATAAGAAGAAAACAAGAGCAATACAATAGAGGAAGAGGCAAGAATTTCAGAGGTAGAGGCAGCTTGGGGGCAGAAATCAGTCCCAAAACCATCAAGAAGAATCTAGCCACAATGAATCGAGTGGAGACTCAAGTAATAGAGGGGGATTTAGGGATGGGAGACCCAATGGCAGAGGCATATTAATGGAGGAAGAGGTTCTAATAAGTTTTCAGGGAGATGTTACACTTGTAACCAGATTGGGCATCCGACCTTCAAATGCCCTGAAAAGCAAGATTCAAGCTCTCATGGTGGAGAGAGGAGGAATCAATTAGTGCATGAAGATGAAGAGAGTGTGACTTCACCTATGGTGAATCTCACATAAAAGTGGGAGAGAACTTGATGATTAGGAGAAAATTTGTCAAGGTACCAATCCCTGATGAACCCCCACAAAGGAAAGCACTCTTCATAATCAATTGCAAGGTGTAATATAGTAGTGGATTCAGAATCAACTGATTTAATCTTGCTTCAATTGAGATGGTAGAAAAATTGACTTTGGAAAGGATTTCTCATCCTAAGCCATACAAGTTTCATGGCTTAGTAAAGGACAACAGGTCTTGGTGGATGAGCAAGTGTGGGTAGAATTCAACATTGGGTCATACAAGGATAAGATCCTATATGACATAATCCCTATGGATGTGTGTCACTTGCTGCTTGGCGGGCCTTGGTAGTTTGATAGGAAGGCAAAGCATGATGGGGAGAGGAACACGTATTCCATTGTGAAGGATGGGGTGACTTGCAACCTCTCACCTCTCCTAGAAGAAGACAAGACAAATATTGAAGGGCCTAGTGTTTTGATGGTGGGTGAGAAGGAGTTCATGAAGACCTTGAAGGAAGGAGGAGGAAGAGGATTCTTCCTGATTATGAAGCCAAATATTGAAGCAGATCTTCCCACAAAGAAGAAGAAAGATGCACCTAAAGAGGTCCAAGAGTTATTGGAAATCTAAAAGGACATCACGGTGAATGAACTACCTAGTTCCCTACCTCCTATTAGGGATATAAACCACCATATTGATCTGATTCTAGGGGCTGCATACAAGATGACACCTGCTCAAAATGAGGAGATTGCAAGACAAGTGCAAGAGTTGATGGATAAGGGGCTAGTGAGGAAAAGTTTGAGCCCATGTGTAGTTCCTACTATCCTAGCACCAATAAAGGATGGGAATTGGAGGATTTTCATAGATTCAAGGGCCATTAACAGGATCACAATCAGATATAGGTTCCTAATGCCAAGAATGGAGGACCTCATGGATTGCCCAGCAAGAGGATCTTACTTTTCCAAGATTGTTTTGAAAAGTGGATACCATCAGATAAGGATCAGAGAGGGTGATGAATGGAAGACAACTTTTAAGACTAATGAGGGCCTCTATGAATGGTTGGTGATGCCCTTTGGGTTGTCAAATGCCCCTAGCACCTTTATGTGCCTTATGAATGAGGTATTGAAACCTTTCATTAGAAAGTTTGTTGTGGTTTACTTAGATGATATTCTTGTGTTTAGCAGGTCTAAAGAAGAACATTTAAAGCACCTTGACATGGTATTGAAGGGGTCACAAGAGGAGAAGATGCTGATCAACATGGAAAAGTGTGAATTCATGAAGGAAGAACTAGTGTACCTTGGATTTGTCATCTCCAAGGGATGTTTGAAGATGGATCCTTCAAAGGTGGATGCTATTCTTACTTGGCCAACCCCAAAATCCATGGGAGATGCGAGAAGCTTTCATGGAATTGTACGCTTTTAGATAAAGTTCATGAAGAACTTTAGCTTGTGCACCAATCTTGGACATCATCAAAGGAGGTAATAAGGGTAAGATTTCTTGGACGGTCAATGAGGCTGATAAAGGGTTTGAATATCTGAAAAAGGGAGTAGTAGAGCAACCTATACTTGTGCTCCTTTATTTTGATAAGGGTTTTACCATTGAGTGTGATTCTATAAGGGCTGTTTTGAGCCAAGAAGGTAGACCGGTTATATTTTTCAGTGAGAGGCTTAATGAAGCAAAGAGGAAGTATTCTTACTATGATTTTGAATTGTATTCTATGGTCCAAGCCCTCAAAAAGTGGAGGCACTACTTGTTACCTAAAGAATTTGTTGTTTATATTGATAATCATGCTTTGAGTTTCTTGAATGCATAAGACAAACTCAATCATAGGCACATGAAGTGGGTGGAGTCTTTGCAAGCCTATACATTCACAATCAAGCAAATAAGGTGGTAGATGCTATCAGTAGAAGGGAACTTTTAGTGCAAGAGATCCAACTCCAAAGCATGGCGATTGATGCATTGAAGGACATGTATCATGAAGATTCAGATTTAAAGGAGATATACATGTTTGTGAGCAACATTTGAATACTTTTCATGGTGAATACTCTGAATTTTTATTGCAAAATGGTTTTCTCTTTAAAGGAAGTCAATTGTGTGTGCCTAAATGCTCAATGAGGGAGAATATCATAAAGGAGAAACACAGTGGGAGCCTTGGAGGTCATTTTGGCCTTGATAAGACCTTAGAACAAGTGGTCCGAGGTTCTATTATTGTCCAAGGTTGCAAGTGGATGTGAGAAAGTATGTGGAAGGATGCACAATATGCCAAAGTGCAAAGGGAGCTTCATCAAATGTAGGGCTGTATCAACCACTTCCCATTCCCAATAGGCCTTGGGAGAGTGTAAGTATGGGTTTTGTATTGGGGCTGCCTAGGACCCAAAGAGGTTTTGATAGTGTTTTTGTGGTGGTTGATAGGTTTAGCAAGACGGCTCATTTTCTTCCTTGTAAATTTACCAATGATGCATCTCATATAGCAGGTCTCTTCTTTAAGGAGGTTGTTAGGATACATGGTTTGCCTTTAAAAATTGTTTCTGAAAGGGATTCTAAGTTCATTGGTCACTTTTGGAGGAACTTGTGGAAGAAACTTGGCACAAATCTATCCTTTAGCTCTGCATACCATCGAAAAATGGATGGACAAATTGAAGTGGTGAGTAGATCATTGGGAAATCTCTTAAGATGCCTTACTAAGGAGCATGTAAAAGCTTGGGATCTAATCTTACCTAAGGCTGAATTTGCATACAATGACTCCATGAATAGGAGCATTGGTTAGAGCCCTTTTGAAGTAGCCTATGGCATGCACCCCAGAGGGGTTTATGAACTAAGAGATCTGCAAGGAATTGACATAAGAAGTTCTCAAGGGGAGGATTTTTCTATTGTAATCAAGGACATTCATCAACAAGTGAAGGAAAACCTTCAAAAGAATCTAGAGAAGTATAAAGAAAAGGAAGAATTGAAGAAGAGGGATGTTCAATTCAAGGCTAGAGACTTAGTGATGGCACACTTGAAGAAGGAGAGACTCCCAAAAGGAAAGTACACCAAACTAATGATGAAGAAGATAGGACCTTGCAAGGTGGTCCACAAGTTTGGCCAAAATGCCTATGAAATAGAACTACCTCCTAGGGTGGCAATCTCTCCTATCTTTAACATTTCTAATTTGTATCCTTTCAAAGCTTCTACTAATGTAGGGGATGCAACTGATACAATAGCAATGGAGGATGAAGATTGGGTCAAGGAACTAACCCCAACCCAACCTATGACTCTTGAATACATCCTAGACACAAATTAGACAACACAAACTAGAAGGAAGGTCTACAAGGAATACATGGTTAAGTGGCAAGGTCTACCTAAAGAGGATGCCACCTGGATTTTTGATATTGACATTAAACAGCATGGGACTACTATAGAAGACCTGATCTCAAAGAGGACTTGAGATCTTTTTCTTGCTTGGGAGTATGGTGAAGGAGCACCTATGGGTCCAATGGGCCTAGTCTATTTTGGTTTTTGGATTTGTGATGAAATAAGGTCCTAAGGACCATTTCAAATGTTTGCAATAGGTTTCTTAGGTTTGTTTCAATGATTTCAATGTAATACAAGGTCTCCATCCTCATTTTGTAAGCTTGGTGTACCTTGGAAAATTAAGAAATAAGAATGCCATGATGCAACTAGGCATCTAAGGGGAGTTACCTTGATAATTGGAAGGGTTTTAGATGCCTTTGAAACATCCTGAAGGATCTTTATGGTCAAGTTGGTGAAAGTTGCACAAATTGCCTTAACTAGGCAATTAAGTGTCAAAAATGAAGTTTTTGTGTTTCCAATAGGCAAATAATTCAAAACGTAGTTGCAAGGCATTGGAGGAATTGGGAGGAGTTGATATAGACCTCCCTTGGTCGAGATGAGGTTGGTCATTGGAGATTTTGAGAAGTTGAATGAAAAAGACACCATTTTCTGACAATTATTTTGTGCTCTTCTCTAGTTTTTTGCATGGTACGTCCTCTATACATACAGTACAGGCATAAGTATATGATGGTTGGGTAGAGGGAAGACCTGGCTCTCATTTGGTGGTGGTTTGAAAAATTTTCATTAGGTATTTTCTGAGTTATCACCATTTTAGCAAGTGTAGGTCTGAGAACCCTCAAAACCAGGGTTTCGACACAAAAATGGCTAATTCTTCCATCCCCATAGTGTAAAAGTTCTCAAACCTTGTGGGATGGAAGGTTATTGTGTATATTTTCACATTTTCTTGTTTTTGAATCACAAAAAGATAAATGGTGGGATTTGTGCATGGTTCTAGGCCTGACATCTCCATGCGACATGCCTAGTTGTTAAGCAAAAAGTTGAGTTTTTGCTTGATTCTGAGAAATATGTCAAGATGGCACTTAGGAACATTGACAGAAGGTGAAAATGACCTGTAGGAGTCTGAATCAAGGCTTTGGGGTGAAGGGGAGAGCCTAGATAACCAATACCTAGGTGTAGGTATTCAAATTAGGCCTCTTGGAGCAGTGATAGAATTGGCCATAGTGGATTTTATAGTTACAGTCAAGGGGAAAGGTTTTGAAGATTTGTGGGAGTACATATTGGGTGCCTAAATCCAATGGTTAGGTGTCGTAACAGTCCCACATGTGGATTCTAATTTGACTGTCCTACCGGGCAAGGGCTACAAGCCTTTAGTGCAAAAGAGGCCTAGGTCATTATAGCAATGAGTAAGTGATGTATCCTAGGTGCAAGATGAGATATTGAAACTTGGCTTGGTCCATTGAGACATGGCCCAATTATTTCTAAGTCTGTTGGATGGTCTGAGCATATGAACCCTAGGTGTGTTGGGTTTCATCCTTGAAGGAATAGTGGAGTTGATGAATCCTCATAAGAGCATTTGAGAGAAGCATTGTAAGAAGTGTTTTTTCCATTTGTGCTTGATTTGTTTCCTTCCGTGCCACTCTGCACACCTAGGTAGCTCTATTGTCATCACATGGCTGACCTTTTTAAAGGTTGAGGTGACTAGCGAAGCGATAAAGCAAAGAAATTGGAGCCTTTTTATTCAACACCTCACTCAAATATTTAAAGAAGTGTAATGGTCCAAAAAAGATTCCCCCTTTTCATTACTTGATCTAGGAATAATTAATGATAAATTGGACTTGATGTTTTCTTGAACTAGTGTTGTCATGAGTTTTACACATCCACATTAGGTCTTGGGCCCCTTTTAAGCTATTAAATTAACTTAATGTTTCCTTAATTTAATGTTGTAAAGTGTATTTATTGACACCTTCACATTAAAATTATGAGGCTTGTAAATTAAGTGGACCTAATCTAGTGTTTTAATATGTTCTAAATGTTCACATTGGATTTACTACTCTTCTACGCTAAATAGACCCAATTTCACCTTGATTTAGTGTTGTAAATTTATTTATTTACACTTTCACATTGGATTTTGGGCCATATTGCATTTATGACCCTTATATCATCATTAATAGGCCCCTATGACCCCATATTTTGCATCCCAATGCATATTTTAACCAAAAACTTGACAATATCAACATATAAACTTAATTTATTCACTCCTTGACACTTTAGCTAGCAAAATAGCTCCTGTGGGACCCATTCATCACTTTGGGTGAATGAGTCCCATCCAAGTGGGACTCCTTTTCCTAGCTTGGTGAATGATTTCCATTTGGGCTATTTTCAAGGCTTGAGTGGGAAAAATTAGGGTTTAAGTTCAAATTTCTTCTATTTCGACCTTGGGGATCTAATAAATGGTCATTTGAGTGCATTTCCTATATAAAACATATTTCCAATCATTATTTCATCATGCATTCATATTATCAAGTCAAGCAAGCAAGAGTTAAACATTCCAAAACTTCACAAGGTTGTTAAGAAAGCATTCAAGATCATTTTTAAGGCATTCAAGAGTAGAAGTCTTCATCAATTGTTGTAGCGATTCAAGGTCCATCATCATGTCAAGAATATCAAGCACCAATCATGTTATTGAGCTAGTGTTGTGATGTAGCATTAAAGATCCAAGATCAAGCATTGTTCTACACCTATTGTCAAGATCAAGTTCTACATCCTTCATGGCCATTTCATGTTGAGTTGCAGATTAACAAAGAATCATTCACAAGACATCATTCAAGGTATCATTGTTCATGTTTCATATCCTATGTTTCAGGTTTCATTTCCTTGTTTCATTGTTTCATCATTTGGTTTAATTACCTAAAAGGGGGTTGACCAAGGCAAACCCCCATTCACTAACAATCAAAAGGTTTTCTCCTCTTTACATGTGTGATTATAGATCTAGGTGTCTTGGAGATTGAAGGATTATTGAAAATTAGGTTACAATATTGCTGCAGTTCTATCTCCATTCGCAAGGTAAAATCTTCACTAAAAGATCATCTATAGCCTCAAAATCAGAGTTTTAGATCTTGGAACCTAGAGGAGCAAATTGAGCAGACTGAGAAGACAAGATTTTAGATCTTGAAGATCCAAAAAATACAAACTGGACTCATTCACCACAAGTGGTGAATGAGTCCCACTATGGGTGTTTTTTAAAGAACTTTACAGATTTAGATACCCTTTTTCCCGAAACTTGCTCCTGTGCAAAAATCCAGAATTGGGATTGATTCACCCATAATGGAAAATGAGTTCTAGTA
This sequence comes from Sequoiadendron giganteum, assembly GCA_007115665.2. Taxonomy (NCBI): domain Eukaryota; kingdom Viridiplantae; phylum Streptophyta; class Pinopsida; order Cupressales; family Cupressaceae; genus Sequoiadendron; species Sequoiadendron giganteum. Next base: position 290,123,878 of record CM021100.1, read on the forward strand.
GCTCCAAATTTTAGGATTTACAAAATTTATAGTCTCCATTTAAGTCTCTACAAGTTTCCAGGTGCACACATTCTGTTTTGCAACTTTTTGTTTTGTTTTACACACATTTTTATATGTCATTTAGTGTTACTTTGCATTGAATTAGGGTTTTTACATTTCATCTTGCATTTCATTATCTTTTCTAATTTCTTGCTTGGTGGAGAACCCCTTGTTAGTTTGCATTCAGCCCCTAGGACAACCCTATTACAATATTTATTTCTCTTTTGCATTGATATCTTTAGGGTTACCCTAGAATGAAAATGGATTTGTGGGTGTGCTCTATGTCCTAAAACCATATGCTAGCATTCATCCCACATATTCACCATTTCAAGAAGCAATGATGGAATTCCCTTATTATTTAAATCATTTTTCTCTCTAATCATTATTCTTAAATTTGCCTTCAAGATGTGGTTATGTTGGTCTTAACCATCAGGGGTCATATTTTTCTCAACCTGTTAATGGCTATGTATAATAATTTGGAACCTTTCCATGTTGGTAGGTTCCCCCTACCATTGTAAATAGTTTTGTTTCTCCTTTTTTTTTTGGCATGTGGTCTCATTTTTGTTGTGTATGATCCTTTAATTCTAATCTCAAATTTGTTGCCCAATGGATAAGAAACTGGTATGCTAGAATTTTAAGTCTAGGTTCATGTCTTCGTCCTTGGTAGTCCTTGTCCCCAATTAGAGCCAGTTGTTGCCATCATTTTTAGCTCTACCCCCTAAAAATTACCTTCAAGATACTTTATGAATTAGAGGGGTGTTTTTTTCATTCTTTAACTAAGTTTTTAAATTTGTCTTGGCTCCTAAATCATTTCTCGAACCTACATGTTTCCCGATGAGATTTACTTTGGAACCTCATGGGTTAGTTTGAGGGGCTCAAAATATTGTAAGGCATGTTGTAATCAAAGAAAATAATTAAATGTGAAAAATGACGGAGGTTTGGTAGAACTTAGTAAATTTTTGAAACCTTTTTCGTTCTTGGCAACATTTTCCAAACTTCTTTATCTAGATTATAGAATTGTAAATTAAGTTACAATTATTTTATTAAGTGCTTTACATAACGACTAACATGCAATTTTGAAATTAAAAGTTCATTCCCTATGGTGGAATAAAAGAAGGTTTCTACAATTGAGGCAAACTCAATATTTTTTTTAGAACTTACCTAGAAACACTATCTAGTACATTTGGGGTCGAAACTTGTTTTATTGAGAATGAAATTGCAAATAAAAATATTTTTTACAAGAAAATACAGTTTTACATGCATTATTTCACACGAGCATACAATTAAAAGTTGCAAAAAATGAAAGTAAAAAATATAAGATCTCCATAACAAAAAGTAATCGAAAACCCAAAAAGATATATATTTTTTTTTATATATGTATCAATAAAACTTCGTATTACATTGCAAAAAAAGAAGGTGATTTCATAGCAAGGGATTTCAAACACAAAGGGTGAATATTATGACTTTGATAGCCTTAATCACCTCTTACATTCACTCAATATGTGTAGGAGAGAAAATATTTTCTTTGTATTCAACACAATGAACGAAAGTCTCCATATTTTTGCTTTCAATGCCAACACACATCAAAGTAACAGCTTGGTCAACCCTCTCATTATGTAGCACACAGGAGATCTACAAATAGCATCATTGATCAGACCCACATGTAGGTGAATAGAAATCCCTCTCAAGGCATCTTCAACACTCTATAGGTACTATGGATGAACTAGGTGCTCAACAGCCCAAAAAGCCCATCCAAAAAGGCCAGAAGTGCATACAATATTATACAAAAAAAAAATCCAGCATGTTGGCATTGTGAACATGCACTTGCAATAGGAAGTGCTCACCAATCACCTTGCAGATGAATTCTTCCTCCAAATCACTGCAGATGAGGAAGATCTGCCTCAATTGATCCAACACCAACTTGTGAACAACATTGCATTCAACACCTTCTACCACTAAAAAGTCACTCTCCTTGACTACTTCACTCATTGAGCTCGACATGCTTGAAGATGTAACTAGAATTGTGTAGAATTAATAAGTGGTGAATAGGTTTATAGAGTGGCAGGGACAAATTGGTGGAGCTTATTCAAAGAAATTAATGTCGAATTGCATACAAATTGCTTTTAAAATTAATTAATTCAAACAAGGAAATGTGATGGAGATCTTGTAAATTGGATTCAATCAGTCCTAGAAATTTAAAGAACTACACAAAATGATCTAGGTGGCATACCAATAGTCATAAAGAAGTTAAGGTGGCATACATTTCACATGAAGTAAGGGCACGTGGTTTGCTCACATTAAGCAATGGTTCATCCTCTTATCCTATCAGTCAGGAAATGATATGCAATCTTAATCATCCCTAAAAATAAAAAATGATGAAGGGAATTGTCATAATCTGACAAGGTTTGTCAATTTTTTGTCAACTTATTTTGATTAGGTTGATGTTAACAACCAAGAATCCATTCCAAGAAATCTTAACTGTTATGGATGTAAGAATTTAAATATTTAGTTGTAAGATATTGCAAGGGTCTGACATTTTGATCCCCCTTGCACTACAATGCATGAGTGAGAATTGATTTTAATAAAGGATCAAATTTTGCATTTTCAGTTCTTTTTTTGTGAATGTTATTGTCTATGCGCATTAATTTGAATTAAATGTTAATGTTTGTGAGAAAGTCTGCGAGCTTTGAAAGGAATTTGAATATACCTTTCCTTTGAGAATATGATGTTCAGTGACATTTAGCTCATTTATTTACAATAGATGATTGGAATTGTGTTGAGTCGAGTCAACAAGTGTTCCTAGTCTGATCTGTGAGTCATGATGTTGAACGTTTGCTAGTCCTTTAATTTCAGCAACATTTTAATTTATAGAATTTTCTTTCGCATGTGTCTCATGGCTATGAACAAGTATTAGTTTCCCTTTTCTACTTTCTAGTTAAAATCATACTCTAAGTTCATATAAATTCAAAAATACAAAATTATATCAAAAGAGGGAGCTATACCTCAACTAAAATTTAGAGGAATATTACTAATTTAATGAAAATCTCTCCAACTTTTGTGAGTTTATTTTGTCTTCCTTGGGTATTATAGAATCATTTGTGTTCATTTTTATAAATGAAAAATCTATTCACTAACAAACCATAAATCTATGTTCCCCTAACCTTAACTATTTCTTGATTTTGTTTGTTTTCTTTTCATTCTCCATTATTTTAAGAATAGGAGGCGGTGGAAGATACTTTTTTTTGCACATAAACTAAAGAATCTTGAAAGGTCCTTCATTAAACATGAACACTTCATTGTTGGCTCACAAATCCATTAATATAATTCTTTCTATAGATCATGTTGCCCCCACCATCATTGTAAATAGAACATTGTACCTATTTGATGCATGATAATGTATACAACTACAAAAATAACCTTTCCAATGAATTTCATAATCAGTTGGTCATAAATTTAACACCGTAATTATGTTGGTGTAGGTTTTTAATTTTCCTTAGGTTAGGGAATATTTATTTTTCCTACACATTATTAAGCTTGCTTAGGTTATATTAGAATGGTTAGGATGAGGACATGTGGCATAAATCCATCATTTGTGTGTCACTCACACCCACCCTTGGGTAGTTGAGTCTCACACCCTCTTTTGGATTTATTAGTCACCTTCCATAACCATTTGTTTGTCTTTACCTGAGTAGGCATAACCATTTAATCTGGCATTTACCAAGTAGGTAAAACCTCCCACCTATTATGGGGAATGGGAGTTATTACTCTTGGAATTATCTACCATTATTTTTCTATATAAACAGCACTCACCCCTCCCCTTGGCAAGCATGATGGAATGCTAGTTCATTGTTATGGGAGTGCTGAGTTTATCCATCTCTTTTCTTTCTTTCCTTCAATCATTCTGATCTTGGGTGGTTTTACAACCGAATCTAACATTGTATCATATTTGGTTGTGAATTGTAGGTTAGAAGTTTTTTCAATCCATTCTTGAAAGAAACTTGTATACTCTTCTCTTGCATCCGATGATGACCTGTAGAAGCAGAAACACTTGATAGAGATCTCAGTTTATGGCGGGGTTCTTTTCTATTACATTTTTTTGCAGGTATTTCAAAGCTTCCTGGAGACATTCTAAGCTCACCATTAAGTTCAAAGAAACCGAAAAAGTTAGAATTGACTTTTATTTCATCTAAATCGGACATCAGGTGCGAGATCTGTGAAGGGTTGAAGATAGAGATTTTTGAAGAGGTTCTAGAAAGTAGCCATCAATTCAGAGCATTTTTGGCCGAAACGAACCTCACCATCATGCTCAGAAGGCCCGAGAACCTAAAGATCGACTGTAAAATTGCTGAAATCAGAGTGGAATTTTTTTAAGCCATTTTTTTTCAATTCGAACCACACGGATTTCATACTATATGCCTCTATAGAGAAATTTCATTGTCTTAAATTTGACGGTCAAACGATCATCACATAATGAATGCTTAAATTTGACGTTCATCTTCCCGTCATAAACATTGTGTTAAATTTGACGTTAAAACGATCGTCACAGATGTCACTGTCTTAAATTTGACGTCTAAATGATTGTTAGCAGGCAGACCCCTCTCCATTTGCATTTTTGATTTGGCAATCCAACTTCAAATGGCTATAACCTGAGCATACGAACTCCTTTTCGATGCAATATTTTTTGATTTGGGGTAGAATTTCGTGCTCTTTCTAGTGGTAAAATTATTTTTTGATCAAGTAATCCTAGTTTTCCAAAAAAACATTTTTTTCATTAGATCTGAAGGATAGTCATCATTTTTTGAACTTCAAATGGATGTAACTTTCATGTACGACCTCGTATTAAGGCAATTATTTTTTTGAAAGTGAATATGTTTTCGAGCACTACATATTGATGCTATTTTGAAGTTCTCAATCTGAAATTTTGTTGTACTTTCAGTATTTGAGTCCATTTTGGACACTAGTAAAAATTTGGAAAGCAACTCCAATGTTGTAAACACATTGATTTATAAAGTGCCAAATCATTTTTTTTTGGGTGCGATTCGTGATTGAGTGAAAAAGGGGGGGTATATCTTTGTGTATGTGTGTTTTTGATTTGTTCACTTGTGCTCTTCTTTTCCTTCACACATGGATCATTCCAAGGTTACTTTGCTAACACATTTTAATTATTCAATATGGAATCAACATGCATGGAATGTCTTAATGCAACTTGGGTATACTCGATATGTTGAAAAGAAGGTAGTTGAACCTATAGATGATAAGGAAAAGATAGAATGGATGCTTGAACATACAAAAGCTCTTGGATGTCTTCATCATTTTTTTCCCCTTGATCTTATGTTTCAAATTGAAGCATGTACAAATTCACATGATGCTTGGGAAAAGTTAAAATATTTGTATGGTACAACAGATGAAGTCAAAGGCTATCAGATTGGCAATGAATTGATGAGCCTTGATCCCAAGAACTTTGGCAACATCCAGGATTATATTACTAAGGTCAATGATCTGAGAGCACAATGTAAAGCATGTGGTATTGATAAGAACGACATTTAGTTAATCTATAATGTACTAAATAAACTTGGTGTTGAAGTTGCAACTTTTGTGTCTAGCTTTCATACTCATAGACTAACTATGGGATCTGCATATACTATGCCTTCATTTGCATCTTTTTCTGAGATGTTAATGCATGAACAACAAAATATTCTTTCTATGGGTCTCATAAAACCATCACAGACTCAATATTTGTTTGTTGGTTAGCCTAAGGAATAGAAAGAGTTAGGGCAATCTGACAAGAAACAAAAGAAATCAAAGAAAAATCCACACATAGATCAAGGACAACACAAATCCTCTTCAAGGGAGGATTCATCTAAGAAGGAGATGTCTAATTGTTCATATCACAAGAGGACTGGACATGAAGAACATTCTTGTTATAAGAAGGATATTGAAGAACTGAAACATCTTCTTAAGAAGAACAACATTGATCTACCTTCTAGAATGTTTGAGGATCTACCAAGGATAAAGGTCATACAGGATTTGCTTTTGAGTCGAAGAAAAATAAAGGTAAAGCTCTTTGTGCTTCTACAAGTCATGAATCATGGAAATGGCTCCTAGATTTTGGAGCTTCTCATCATATGGCTTCTTCATAGTCTATGTTCTCTTCTTTTGAGCCTTGTTTTATGCCACCTATTTTGATGGGAAATAACACTTACATGAGTGTGATTGGTAAGGGTTCTATTGATATTGGCGATGGCACCTTCAATGATGTTTTGTGTGTACCTCACTTGATGAATAATCTTCTTTCCATCTATCATATCACTCATGGTAGAGTAGGGAAGACTGTGGAATTCACACCCGATTTAGTTATCATTAGAGACTTGGATAGTAGAGAGATAATTTCTACTAAGGTAGTTGATCATACATCTCGGTTATATGCCTTTTTAGACTTTGCAGCTGATGATGATTCTGATCCTTTGGTTGTTAATCACACTCCTTGTGTGAGTTTTGATTTTGAGAAGAATTTTGGCTATATGAATCTTGGTATTCTCACATCAGATCTAGTTATTGAGCCTTAAATTCCTTCTCCTCCATCTACTGTTGCTTCTAAGGATAATTTTGTTGCTACATCCTTGACTACTTGTGATTTAGTGCAACATGATATACATAGTCTTCTAGATATAATTGTTTGGGATGACTACTTGATAGACATTGCAAGTTTGTTTATGGAGTCTCATATCTTAGATTTGGGAGACACTATTCATGAAATTCATCTTCTCTTTGATGAAGTTGTTTCTTCTTCAGTTGTTATGGAAGAACGTTTGGATCCTCTTGTTCATTCTCCACATGATCATTCCTCACAGTTTGACATGAGTGTGGATACTTTTGAGAAGCATTTGTAGGAGGCACCTTTGTCTTCAGAAGAGCTAGTCGAGTCTTTGGATCTTGTTCTACATACATCTCTACTAGATTTCATATTTTCATCTTCATCAATGTGGCCTAGAATGCCTAATTTGATGGTGACAACTTTCGACATCGACATGGAGACAAATGAGAATTTTTTAGAGACTTCATACATTTTTAGCCTTCTTCCCTTATATTCCTTTCAGGAATGGGAAGATATTCTTCATGCACCTTTGGTTTTATTTCTTCCTAAGGGGAGGAATGTTGTTCAGTGATCGTGGACCATATTCTACATTCAATTTTGAGCATCAACTATTGGCACAGTTGACTTCTTGAGGGAAGGCTACATAGTCTTTCTTATCCTTTCTATTTTGGAGGGGACTTCTTCCTTGCATGGAATTCTTTTCAATGCAAGGGAACTTTTTTTCTTTTCTCTCTTTTGGGGAGGAGTTTTGTCTCATTGGGTTTTCTCCTTTTCTTCGATTGTGAGAGATTGGTTTGTACATGGGTACCTAACATGACCTAGTAGTCGGGACCCATCTTTGTGTCTTTACACCCACCTAAGCTACACTTAAGGGGGGGTGTTGGTGTAGGTTTTTAATTTTCCTTAGGTTAAGGAATATTTATTTTTCCTATACATTATTAAGCTTTCTTAGGTTATTTTAGAATGGTTAGGATGAGGACATGTGGCATAAATCCATCATTCACATGTGTCACTCATACCCACCCTTGGGTAGTTGAGTCTCACACCCTCTTTTAGATTTATTAGCCACCTCTCATAACCATTTATTTTTCTTTACCTGAGTAGGCATAACCATGTAATCTGGCATTTACTAAGTAGGTAAAACCTCCCATCTATTATGGGGAATGGGAGTTATTACTCCTCTTGGAATTATCTACCATTATTTTTCTATATAAACAACAATCACCCCTCCTCTTGGCAAGCATGATGGAATGCTCGTTCAGTGCTATGGGAGTGTTGAGTTTATCTATCTCTCTTTTTGCTTTCCTTTAATCATTATGATCTTGGGTGGTTTTACAACTGAATCTAGAAAATTATAGTAGAGAAATGCATTTAAAGGCATCAAATATATGTGATATTAGTCCTATAAAGGCCTTTTGTTGATTTGAAAAAGATTTCAGAATTGTTTAAGCTAGTGAAAGGAATGATGTTGAATTTTTTATGGTTATTCCTATTGTTCTAGAAAAAATTAAGCTATTTGATTCTATTTAAAGATAGTGAGAAATTGATTGCTCATTATTACAATCTTAGGGTCTTAAAGGAAACTTGATTTGACCCATTTAGCCCTTGATTTTATTTCTATTATTGTCTTTAAATGTTATTCTTGAATGCAATTATTTTTATAATTATTTTATTTTCTAATGTTCTATATTTATGTATTCATAAGGCATGGTTATAAGCTAACAATCATGTATACACTCGAAATACCAACTCTTACACTCATGTCCTACACAAATGTAATACAAGGTAGTGGTGATTCTTCTGGTGACATGAGTCATCTTAAATTTAATGGATACAATATAATGCATACAGCTGAATATGAATCATTATCACCATGTCTGCAACTTATTTCCCAAGGAGAGGAAGGCTAACATGTCTCCTCAATTCATAGGAATGCAATGCTTCATATCTCTTGTGCTTATAATACATACCACTCTTTCAATGCTCATTTCTTTTTGATCTATGCTCACGTAATTTGTCAATTTATAATGAGATTGAATAATAAGGAAGTTTTCACATTTTTGATTAATAGGTCTCAAGGGTAAAGATGGTTTAGCTAGGATGGGTTGATTAATTATTCATTGGTCTATTATGTATGTAGTAAGCATTGTGGCACAATGTAAATTAGTTAGAATATTATTTGAGGAGAAAACATATTAGGAAGAAAAGAGAAAGTGGATAAAATAGATGAAAGTGAGTCATTAGAGTCCATAAGGTCTATGTGTCTTTTAAAATAAAATCTTAGTCCTAGTGTGATTCTATGTAGAAACAAATGGATGTTGAATCATGAGATACCAAACACCACTCAAAAATATTATATATTTTTTAGCTTCTCATTTTTTAAGAATAAAACATTTATAATGATAAAGTCTTATTTAATAGCATCTTATAAGATTGTGGAAAAACTCCTTCTTTGGATGAAATTTCCATTTGTAGTAGAAATTGTAACAATCATTAATGATATAATTAATTATCTTGCATTTATATAGATATAATATTAGCTTCATATTTCAATATTTTCTTGTATAAACTATAATAATTTGTAAATATAGGTCACATGGTGGAATTTGAGCTTCTTTATGAGTGAGATGAGCACATAAAATGCTAGTTAAATCATATGTACAATGTGCCTTTTGACACTATAAATATGCAAGGAATTTAGTTTATAAATGTTTTGAAACAATTATCTCTTTAAACAATTGATTTTTAATTTAGAATTTCTCATTCTTTCATATGATTTTAAGGCACCATGTTAAAGACATTAACATTATATATTTTCAATCAATTATGACCTTACTAGGGCTATAACCCATTTTTTAATTTTCATTGCTCTTGATTAAGATGTATTATATTTTGGTTCAAGTTGAAAGAGTAATATAGTCATGATTGGAGGGTCCTATAAAGTGTTGTTTAACCATGCAACCAATACACAAAAATCACTACAAAGTTGTAGTGATAAAATAAGTATATTGAAATAGGATATTATTGATTCACAATAAATACTATAATCATAATATTTCCACAAGGGCTTGCAACATGAGGCATCACCCTTCAATGAATTATTGGCATAATTAGTGAATAAATTAAAATCTCTAAGTTGACATATACTATGACATGAGCTTCAATACAATACCAAAATTCTTTTGAGCTAACCCTCAACCAAAGATACTATCAAGTTAATTTCCTTGCAATGTAGAAGTAATGATCTATTCATGGTTCAAGAAAATAGATGTATGCACCAACCAATGGGTACCTACAAGAAGTTGGGTCCACAAAGAGGGGAAGTTTAAGGCAAGAGAAAAATTTCAACATGATTGAGTACCTATTTTTTAGAAAATGGGTACACATTTAACAATGGGATGTCCATCCAAGCCTAAGATCAAAATGGGTACCTGCTATGCTTTAGGATCACATTTCAAAGTGGGTACTTGTTTTGAAATGAGCACCTACTTCAAAATGGGTACCCATTTATTAAACCTATTAATTTTTTTAAAATAATGTATGTTAGTCATTTTTCCCCTATATCTATGAGTGAACAACGACAAGGTAAAACAAGTACCCATTTTTAGAGCTCTTTACACCACCAAAATTCACTTGCTACTTCTTCTCGTCGATGGTTGTTAGCTTACAACCATACCTTATGAATCTATATATATAGAACATTAGAAAATAGAAGAATCATAAAAATAATTAAATACATTCAAAAAATTACATTTAAAGACAAGAATTTACAAATAAAATCAAGGGCTAAATAGGTCAAATTTCTTATAAGGACCTAAGATTGTAATAATGAGAAATCAATTCCTTATTATCTTTAAATAAAATCACACAACTTAATTTTTTTCAAAACAATAGGAATGAACTATAAAAATTTCAACATCCTTCCTTTCACTAGCCTAAACAGCTCTGAAATCTTTTTCAAATCAACAAAAGGCCTTTATAGGAATAATATCATATATATTTGATGTCTTTAAATGAATTTTTTTACTATAATTAAGGTGTTAAATTTATGACCAACTAATTATGAAATTCATTACAAATGTTCTTTTGTAGTTGCATGAATGACCATGTATCAAATAGACATAATGTTTTATTGACAATGATAGTGGGGGCAACATGATGTATAGAAAGAATGGTCTCAAGGGATTTGTGACTCAACAATGAAGTCTTCAATGAAGACCTTTCAAGATTCATTTAGTTTATGTGCATAAAAAAGTATCTTCTAACACCTCATATTCTTAAAATAAAGGAGAAAGATAAGAAAATAAACAAAAGCAAGAAATAGTTAAAGGTTAGGGGAACATAGGTTTAGGGTTAAGGCAAGTAATTTTAGTGTTAGTTCTTCTATGTAAGAATAATGTAATAATTAGGTTTATGGTTTAAATTTAGCAATGCATTATTAAAATAATTTCCTTAGGTTAAACACATTTAGTGCGAAAATATTTTAACTTGTTAGTTGTGTGTCTATATCATTTAGTATTAGAGATGTTTTAAAATATGATTACATGAAAGACTAGAGTATCCATTTGAATAACAGCAATGAAAAATGTTTAATTATTGACAACAATAATTTCGAACAGTCTAGACATCACAATTGTATACCATAATTAAGGGTCTAAAAAACCGAAATTTTGTCACAATTTTACAAATGTCAATGATATAGCAATAAGAATTGAATTAAGACCCCAAACATTACCAATAAACAAATATGAAATAAAAATATGATAAACATTTGAAATCTTGAAATATGTCATGTTGATGTAACATAAGCTCAAAATTACGATACACATCTATAGGTCCATCCTTCAATTCGAAGGCCCCATATAACTAAAGCATGAAATACCCATTACGCTTAATTTTAACAATACTTTTATCCATGCTAAAGATTTAGATTAGTTAATTAAAGAATATCCATATGATAGAGAGTTGAAGCCTTAGTTGCACGCAACTGCAATCATGGACGCCACCGGCGTGGGACACACCAAGTTCCAGGGGAGTCCGGGGAAATGTGTTAGAGTGATGCAAATTAAATGTGGTGATTTTCTTCAAATCTATTCACACGTACATTTTTACTGAATTTCTATAGCGAAGAGCAAAGTATTATATTAATACGTAGATCGATGCAAGGAGAACATTATTCTTTAAAAATTTACAAACGTGTGAGCTGCAGATTACATGTAATAAATAATATTCCACAGAGCGCCACAAAATCTTTTCTTTATTCTACTTACTGGATTGCATTCTTGTATTTATTTGGAAAATTGCGCCACTTTGGGCACTCAATTCTCATAACTACTGAAGCAAATGCAATCGTGTGAGGAGTGAAGAGATAATATTCTCCTTACAATGATATGCGCATTTAATCTGGTATTTCACTCTCTGGCGAACAACTTTTAAGATATTAGCTAGTCGTTCATTTAATCTGCAATCAAATCCACACACATATCCATCAATGTCATTTTGAATCAAAAGATATGAAGCGTGAAACAATCAAAGTTCAGATATCAAAGCGTGAGCTCATTTCAAATCAAAGATCTGATGTGGAAGCATGATCATTTCGAATCAAAGATCTGAAGCGCTGTAAAATTATCGAAGTTCTGATATTAAAGCATGAACTCATTTCGAATCAAAGATCTGATGTCGACACATGATCATTTCGAATTAAATTTTGCATTAAAGTTGGATGCGTTTGAATCCACGCAGAGACTCAATTATCACTGGGACTCGTAATGTTGCATTTAATTTGCAATCAACTCCTAACATTTCCCACTCTCATCTAGATTTGTATTTGGTATGTTCTCTGGAATAGCGTAATTGTGACAGACCGATGAAAGATCTGAAGAAATATAGATTTTTAATAATGACCTCAGTCCAGGAGATGGTCAGACATAACTTGTATTTACGTTTTTGACCATAAATTCCTCAAGGCTTCTGTCTTGTTTAGTATGTATCTTTATGATATATTTTGACTTGGTTTAGTATATATATTAGCACTTGCACTTATAAGAGGTTTAAACATATTTTAATATTATAAAATTAGTTAGTTATAATATTTGACAGTTTAGAAGGGTAAATCATTCAAAGCATCAAAATTAAAACAAAAGTAATATTTTTACTTAAAAAAAATTCATTTGATATCATCATAGTTAACAAAAACTAAGTTAAAATTACTATTAGGTTTAGGATTAGAATTAGTGTAAGTGTTAGAATTAGGGTTAAAATTAGTGTTAGTGATATATTATTGTTACTGTTAGAATTAAAGTTAGGAGTAGGTTTAGAATTAGTGTTAGTGTTGTAGTTAGGATTAGAATTAGAATTAGAATTATTGTTAGTAATCATAATCTTTCCACAAGAGCTTGCAACATGAGGTGTCCTCCTTCAATGAATCATTGGCATAACTAGTGAATGAATTAAAATTTCTAAGTTGACATATACTAGGACACTCTTCAATATAATACCAAACTTCTTATGAGCTAACCCTCAACCAAAGATACTATCAAGTTAATTTCCTTGCAATGTAGAATTAATTATATATTCATGGTGCAAGAAAATTGACATATGCACCAACCAATGGGTACTTGCACCAACCAATGGGTACTTGCAAGAAGTTGGGTCCACACACAGTTGAAGTTTCAAACAAGAGAAAAATGTTGACATGAATGAGGACCCGGTTTTTTAAAAAAGGTACCCATTTAGCAATGGGGATCCAAGCCTAAGATCAAAATGGGTACCCGCTATGCTTTAGGATCCTATTTCAAACTGGGTACCCTTCTTGAAATGAACACTTGCTTCAAAATGGGTACCCATTTATTAAAGCTATTTATTTTTTAAAAATAACAACTATTAGTCATTTTCCCCCAATCTCTATGAGTGAACAACGACAAGGTGAAATAAGTACAAATTTCTGGATCTCTTTACACCACCAAAATTCACTTGCTACCTCCTTCCATCAACTTTGTAAGCTTTAGAAACCTCCAAATTAGGTTTTCCAAAAAATAAAATTGGCTATACATTTAACTTTTTCAATTTGAAATTAGGGTTTACATTTTGGTTATATTTTAGGATATTTTCCTTGGATAATTTTATCTCCATCACAAAATGAGCATTCATTGGTTTACTATCATGCATATGAAACCTTTCTAAGCTAGTTTCAACATATTTTATTTAGCTCAATCAAAGTTTCATGTTAACATGATCTCTTTTAATCTCCATACTTAGGATGAATTTTATAGCTCATAACATTTCATATTAAAATGTGTAGAAAGTTGGGATTTCATTTATTTTATTATATCCTTTTTATTCCTAATGATTTAGATATCACCAACATAAAAATAAATAATAACAAAGAGATCATCGACCTACTTAGAATAAGCACAATGATCAAATTTGTTTCAATACATGAGTCAAACCTCTATTACTACATCCTAATAGATTAATTTAGACCTTGCATCGACCTTTTTGACTTATAACTACATTTTCTCTTCCCTTAATAATGAAAATACTAAGCTAAGATACTTCAATAGATTCATCTAGATACCCATTTCGAAAATGTGTTTTAACATCCATTCTATCTACCAAAAAATTAGAAGCAATAAAATAAGAAATCTATAATATAACATAATTGGGTTGAGAAATAGTAGAGAAGATTTTGCTAAATTCATTTCTCTTAACTTGGGAATATCCATTTACCGCTATATATTCAAATTCTAAAATTAAATTATAAATTATCCATATGTCTTTTATGCAATGCCCTCATGCCTAAATATATTACATAGCACCATCCTTTGTTAACCATTTGGATATTGTCTTGCTCCTTGTATGCATGTTTCTGTATAAACACACTTAGGTATACAAAAATATCTTTATATTACTAACTTTGAATTGATGGATGCAATTTAACCCCTTGGTTGACTTAAATTTTACAAGTTAAACTTAGAGACTCTCCAATTTAAAATATGCAAGTTCTCTTCTTCCAATATGCTCTTGCACACTACCTAAAATAGATAGTCAAAGATCTTATCTTTTAATTATTATTTATATACCCACATCTAATTGTCTTTTACATGAAAGTGTTAAAGTAAGTCTTACATGTGTAAAGAAGTTAAGATAGTAGAACAATTTCCTAAACCAATCTTGAGAGGATGGTTACACAAAAACTTTTCATATCTGAACAATTACTAAACTTAAATGGAAATAAACATAAATAATATTCATACCACAAAAAAATGATTTACATGGGGTGTGTGCACTAATCTATGACACAAAAATGGCTCTTAAGATGACGCTTTTTTTTTTCTTCGAAAATCAGAAAAGTTTGATGTTCACGAGAAAATGAAGATAGCTATGCTAAAAATTTGAAGACACAATAAGAAAAAGAATTTTAGTACTTTGAATCTACTTTCTAAGCTACTAATTTTTTTGAAAATAATGAAGATTAAGGGTTTCAAAAATGGGGGGCCCAAAAGTTGTCCTGTTTTTATAAAAAAAAGCATAACATCTATGGGCCCCTCCCTTTTTCATTAACATTTTTTTAGAATTTCAAAAATCTAAATGGTGAGATATTAACTAACACCATGTAGTTTATCCCAGTTCTTCTGGGTAATTTTTTAATGCATATGATATTTTATGAATTTTTGAAGTGGAAATATCTTGAAAAGCTGAAATTTGAGAATGCTCCCCCTAAATTTTTTGAAAACTAATTGAAAATATTTTTTTTCATTATGTGTGGAATGGAGTCTAGTTTATATAAATGTATTTTTTTTCAAAATTTGATGAATGAGTTAAAATCAATACCAAAACTAGCACATGTTGGCTCTTGACAAAAAATGAAGGCATTAACAAGAGAAGTTATAAGTGGCAACCTTAACATAATGAAAAAATAAAATAAAAAAAAATTTAGATAGTTAAGAGAGCCTAACATCATCATGGTTTTTTTTATAAAATTGCATTGAAAGATGTGCAAACTTTATGGAGAGCACAACCAAAATTGTGTGAAATTTTGTTACCCTTTCAAAAAATCACATCCTTGGCATGGAATGGTCATACAACCTTGGTTGGATGCCCAAGGAAAAATCCAACCCTTTGGGTTGGTATTTCCCAATGCATCTCATTTGGCGAGTGCCAAATTTGGCACTTGCCAAATGAAGTGCATCATTTGGCGAGCTCCAAATTTGACACTAGCCAAATGATGAACTTCATTTGGCAAGCTCCAAATTTGGTGCTATCCAAATGATGAACTTCATCTGGATAGCTTCAAATTTGACACTAGCCAAATGATGAAATTCATTTCGCCAAATTTGGCACTCACCAAATGTGAAGCATGAATTTGGAATGCATTTTTGAACTCTTTATCTTTTTTCTCTTTCTCTTTGTCTTCCTCTACTAGGAAAACTATATATATGAAATAAAAATTTAAGTTGAAATTTACATAGTGACATTTACTTTCTTATACTTTAAGTTATATTCCAAGTATGTAGTGTCAAGATGCTTGAGAGTGGTTTTGAATCTCTTGGAGTTATAATGCAAAATATAGTTTTGGAAGATCTTATATTTTTTTAGACAGTCAAATTTCAATAATCAACATATCAAATTTCAATAATTAGGAGGTCAAATTTCAATGATCATCAAGCTGTATCATATTTATCTATTTTTCTCTAGATCTCACTCATTGTTTATCTCTTATACTATAGACCTCTCTCTCACTATCTCCATCCCTTTATCTGAATATCTCCCTTGAGCTCAAGAACTACCTCTACCCCCTCTTTCTCTCTCACTCTCTCCCTCTGTCTCCCCCTCCTCTCTCTATCTCCCCCTTGTTGTGCATGTTTTGCAAACACACCCCACCAAAGGTAGAGACCCCCTTACTCTTGCTCCTGATGAGTCATTTTTACTCTTGATAGGCTATTTTGCTCCCACCTCATTTTGTACAACCCTATTCCCAAGATTAGGTTGGTCATATGCCTTAAAATGACTAAATTTCCCTTTGACCAAGTCTACCTATCTAAATTTGCTAAGTCTTGCTTCTGCAGGGCCCCCCTTTTGCTTTGGCCTTGCTCCTACTGACTTAGTCCCTGCTTGCTTGCTTCACTTTTAACCTTCATTTTTGACTTTGGGGACAAGTTTCCTATGGATTTGGGATGTTTTCATGATGCCTACGTGAATTTCCAAGGTTTCGTTAAGTTTCAAGAAGCTGCAGAAATTTCATTGCAGGTCACCACCCCTATGTCACTATCTATGCGAACTTCGTTGTGGGATGCCATCCCTCCATCATCATTCGTAGAAATTCCATTGTGGTCCACCATCCCTCTATCTTCATTCGTAGGAATTCCTTTGCGAGTGACCGTGTGTGGGTCATCGTGTGCTCATTGTCATTTTAAAATGGTGAAGGACCCTCCAGTTTCCCCTTTCCAAATCTTTGCATTTCCAAAAAGGGGTGCAAACTTCAAGTTTTCATCATCTAGGACCCATAAAATGAATGACTTCACATGCCTAAAGAGATTGGCATTAAGTTTTTATCAATTTAGACATTGCAGAACTTTCCTTACAAGCCACCGTCCCTTCATCGCCATCCGAGCAACTTCCCTTATGGGTCGTCGTCCCTCCGTCATCATCTGTGGGAACTTCCCTTGCAAGCCATCATCCCTTCATCACCATCTATGGGAAATTCCCTTGTGGGTCATCGTCCCTCCATCGTCATTCGTGGGAACTTCCCTTGTGGGTTGTCGTCCCCTTGTTGCCCTCCATTGGAACTTCCCTTGTGGGCCACCGTCCCTTCATTGCCATCTGTGGGAACTTCCCTTGCGGGCTGCCATCCCTCCATCGCCGTCTCTCTGTCGCCATCTGTGGGAACTTCCCTTGTGGGTCATCATCCCTTCGTCGTCATCCATGGGAACTTCCCTTGTAGGCCGCCATCCCTTCATCACTATCCGTTGGAACTTCCCTTGTGGGCCGCTATCCCTCCGTCGCTATCATCCTTCCGTCGTTGTCTGCATGAATCTCCTTGCGGGCCACTGTGTGTGGGTTTTCATGTGTGGATTTCCTTTTTTAAGGGTGGTTGACCCTTAATTTCCCCCCACCTCGCAGGCTCTGTATTTGATCTTTTCATCCATCTTCCGTCTGTTGTTCGCATTCTGTCCGCCTTCCACCTTCTGTTCGCCAACCGTCTGTTGTTTGACTTCCCACTTCCTTGCCACCACATCAATTCGGCCCTCAAAAGTGAAATCTCCTTGAAATCCAATTTCTTGAAAAGGAAAGTTTCTCAAAATGTCAAATGGAAATTGTCTTGAAATGAGAATTTTCCAAAAATGGAAATTTTTCTAAAACATAAATCTTTCCCGAAATAGGTGTTTTCCAAAAAAGGAAATATTTCTGAAATGCAAATGTTCCCAAAATTGATTTTTCTTCCTCAAATAGGAAAATTTCCAAAAATGGAAAGTTTTTTTGAAATATGAAATTCTTGATGGACTGTAAATTGATATATTTTAATTTTCTAAATGAGGGAAATTTTCCATTTTTGGAGATCTAAATCATGATATCTTATGGCACAGGTACTTTTAAGGATGCTTGGGGAATAGTGGATCAATTCCATTAAAGCACCAACATACGAAGGGTGATGGAGGAAGCTATTTTATTTCACCTAAATGATGATGATTGTTAGGAGCAGTACACCCACTTTTCAGTTGCACAAATCTTCAAGAAGATTTAGTTGATCAAATGAAGAATGTTGCAAATCCATCAAGCAAATGTGCAACCTTCAAGTAGTTTTAGCTACAGTAAAATGGCAATCAACTAGATGACAAATTTGCTACAATACTTGAGTCACTAGATGAAAAAATAGGAATGAGAAAAATGATGTATTTTAAATTCCTATATAATGGTGTAGGTGAAACCCTAATGTAAAACAATTCTGAGCCACACAATGAAAATTAATCCTATCCATTCATTTGGGCTTTGGAAAACTATAAATAGGGGCTTGGTCCTCATTTGTAAATGGTCAGAGAATTGGTGCAAAGGGCATTTGCAGCAATGAAAGACAACATTGCATGATTTTATGGATGTTTTCTTTGATTTTAATCATTTTGCATGCATGGTTCTACTCCTATATTAGTTTTAGCTTGTAGTTTCTTGAATGGTTGTTATAATGGTGTTTGTTGTTGTGGTATTTGATGAATTTCCAGCCCATATTTTTGGCACTTGTTGATGACAAGTTGCTATGCAAATTTAGCCTAGGCTTCCATATTTCACTGCTGCAACTTAGTTCAATTGCATGTTCATGATGTGCATGTGCAATCTAAAAATTAGTACTTCTTAGAAGATTGCACTGGTTTTGTGTATTTGTAGGTTCTCTTAGTCAAATAAAACCAAGTTTAGGAATTTTGTCTACTGTAGCAGCCTCCGTTGTTACTGTTCATTCATATCTTAGATTTAGAACAACTCTCTTAACCCTTTCCTCTTTTGCTATTTATTTTAACTCCTTGTTAGAGAAGGATTCAAAGCATCATAACAACACCAAATCTAATGAACATGGTGAGTTTCAGCTTGCTTTTTTGAGTGGGTAGCTAGTTTTCATTCACTTCCAGCACTTTGAAACTCCATTTGCAGATCCAACTTCCCATGCTTTGTAACTCATCCATAAGGCTCCCCTATGATTACCAAAAAATCACATCAACCAACTAAACTATTCCAAGAATTTTCATGACATGACACCCAAGAGACCTTTGGGTAGTGATTTGCAACTTGTTTAGAGATTTTTGCCTTTCAAGAGAGGTGATGCATTTATGCATTACTTGTGTTGAGAAGTGTAAAAACACCCATCAACACCCCTCTTTGTCTCTCTCTTCCTTCCTCCCACCCACCTTCCCTTGATCTACTACTTCCTATCTAACCTATCCCTCTATACCTTTCTCTCTCTCTCTCTCTCTCCCCTTCCCTCTCTACTTCTCTTTATCATATCTCTCTATCACCTCTCTCTCTCTCTCTCTTCCACCCACCTTCACTCTCTACTTCTCGCTATCTAACCTATCCCTCTATACCCCTTTCTCTCTCCCTACTTCCTTCCCTCCCTCTCTCAATATCTCAACCTTCTTCCATATCCCCCCTCTCTCTCTCTCACCCTTTCCCTCTCTACTCTCTTTCTCTCTATCTCCCTACCTATACACCCCCCTTCTCTCTCACCTCTCTCTCACCTCCCTCTCCCTCCCTCTATACCTCTCCTTCCCTCTCTCCTTCCCTCTCTACTTCTTTCTATCCCCCCCTCCCTCTCTCTATCTAACCCTCTCTCTATTTCTCTCTCACATTTCTCTCCATCCCTATCTCTCCCTCTATCCCTACCTTTCCCTCCATCTCTCATTTCCTCTCTACTTATCTCTATCTCCCCTCCCTCTCTCTACCTACCTCTCTCTATTTATTTCTCTCATCTCTCTCTCCATCCCTACCTCTCCCTCCATCTCTACTTCTCTCTACCTACCTATCCCTCTATACCTAATTCTCTCTCCCTCACTCCGTCTTTCCCTCTTTTAATCTCTCCACCTTATTATCTCTTTGTACTTCTCTCTATCACCTCTCTCTCTTTCTCTCTCTCTCTCCTTCCCTCTCTCTCTAGTTCTCTCTATTTCACCTCTCTCTCTCTCTTCCTCCCTCCTTCCCTTTCTAATTTTATATATTCCCCTCCCCCTCTCTCTATCTCTCTCTCTCTCTTCCTTCCACCCACCTTTTCAATCTAATTCTTGCTATCTAACCTATCCCTTTGTACCTCTTTCTCTCTTCCTCCCCCCTTCCTTACCCCTCTCTCTCTACTTCTATTTCTATCACTTCTCTATCTCTCTCTCTCTACTTCTATCTTTATCACATCTCTCTCTCTACTCTCTCTATATCTCACCTCTCTC
Organism: Sequoiadendron giganteum; assembly: GCA_007115665.2. Lineage (NCBI taxonomy): Eukaryota > Viridiplantae > Streptophyta > Pinopsida > Cupressales > Cupressaceae > Sequoiadendron > Sequoiadendron giganteum. Next base: position 290,144,434 of record CM021100.1, read on the forward strand.
TCCCTACCTATCCTTGCTATCTCTCTCTACTCTTTTTCTCTCTCCATCCCTCCTTACCTCTCTCAATATCTCCAGCTTCCTCCTTACACCTCTCTCTCTCTCCATGCTCTTTCTCTCTATCTCTCTAGCTATCCCTCCCCTCTCTCTCACCTCCCTCTGCCTCCCTCCATGCCTCTCCTTCCATCTCTAATTCTCTCTATCTCCCCCTCCCTCTCTCTACCTACCTCTCTCTATTGTTCTCTCTCACACATGTCTCTCCATCCCTATCTATCCCTCTATCCCTACCACCCTCTCTCTCTCTCCATCCCTACCCCTTGCATCTCTCCCTTACTCTCTAATTCTCTCTACTTACCTATCCCTCTATACCTCTTTATCTCTCCCTCCCTCCCTAGGTGATCCCACAATAATGATTTACACTTTTTGGGACAACCTAGTTTTTGCTGAAATCACATATTATTAGAAAATATAATGATTTAAGCCTCAAAAAGTTTCATTTAAAGGATTTTAATTAAATATGGTTTGATCAAACCACCATAGATCAAAACCATTGGATAGAACCCCGCTAGTTTTAAACCATACCTATAATGGAGTCTCCTTTACACCTATCAAAATGCTCATAGAAAACCACTTTTGATTTACCTTTTAGGGGATCAAATGAATTCATTTAAAGTTTTTTTTTTGTATGTAGTCCTTATTATAAGCTTCCCAAAAACTATAATTTTAAATATATTTAATTTGATTATATATATATTTTAATGTGGGTTTTCAATGAAAATCAAGCTCTCTATTATGCACATGTGGAAAAATAGTAGATTATAAATAAAATTCTGAAAAATATCTATGCACTTGATACTGATGTGCCTGATCTAACAAAAAAAATTGAATTTTGATACATACAAAAAAAGTTGTGTTATCAAGTAAACCTATGTATAAATTGTAACTGGTTTGACTTCAAAACTTAATTAAATTCTTTTTAATAAAAAACTATGAAACCAATTGCATGCACACTAGATATCGTAGTTATGTATCTAAATTAAAAAAAAAAAAGAATTTTATCCTTCACAGAAAAAATATGTGTTAGCAAGTACATGTCACTCTTTAAAAATGGTGTTTATTGTTAAAAATTAGTTTTCGAAGGAGATGGAAAAAGAAATGCAATTTGATTCTATTTTTTTTTTAAACATATTTATAATATTCAAACAAAATGTCACAAATCACTAGTTTGCATCATATTCAAATTCCACAGGTTTAGCAGCTATAGGTGCCTAGAAGTAAAGATTTAGTTAAAAAAAATCAATTCAATGTAAAGTTTGACCAAAAGGTGTAAGCCATTATTGTGGGATCAATCCCTCCTTCCCTCTTTTAATCTCTCCACCTTCCCTCTCTAATTCTCTCTATCACATCTCTCTATCACCTCTCTCTCTATCTCTCTCTCCTCCCCTCTCTTATCTATCTATCTCAACTCTATCTCTATGTCTCTATCTAATATATCGTTATACCTCTTTCTCTCTCCCTCCCTCCATCCTTCCCTCTCTCAATCTATCTACCTTCAACCTTACCTCTCTACTTCTATTTCTATCACTTCTCTCTCTACTCTCTTTCTCTATATCTCACCTCTCTCTTCCTGCCTATCCCTCCCTCCCTTCTATCTCTATCTCACCTATCTCTCCTTCCCTCTCTCTCTCTCCCTCTCTCTCCCCCTTTCTACTCTATATATCACCTCTCTTTCCCTCCCTCCATCCTTCCCTCTGTAATTTACTCTATTCCCCCCATCTCTTTGTCTCTCTCTTCCTTCCTCCCACCCACCTTCTCTTGAGCTACTAATTTCTATCTAACCTATCCCTCTATACCTATTTCTCTCTCTCCCTCCTTCCCTCTCTCAATCTCTCCACCTTCCTTCTTCCCTCACTACTTCTCTTTACCACATCTCTCTATAACCTCTCTCTCACTTCTCCCTTCCTCCCTTTCTCTCTCGTTCCCTCTCTACTCTCTCTATCTCACCTCTCTCTCTCTCCCAACCTCTCTCCCTCCCTCCCTCCGCCACTCCTTCCCTTTCTAATTTTATCTATCTCCCCCCCTCTCTCTCTCCTTCCCTCATCTCTCTCTCTCTCTCTCTCCCCTCTCTAGTTCTCTCTTTGTCACCTCTTTGTCCCTCCGTCCCTCCTTCCCTTTCTAATTTTATTTATCTCCCCCCTTCGCTCTCTACTCTCTTTCTCTCTATCTACCTACCTATCCCTCCCCACTCTCTTTCTCTCTCACCTCTCTCGCAAAACCCTCTCCCTCCCTGGGTAAAAGTATAAAATGTGTCACTTTTGGCCAACATATCAACACAAGTGAATTTTAGTATCTCTAACTAAAAGTAAATTTTGGAAAACATGCGATCTAATAAGATTCATTCTAGATAAGTTAGATATGTCCATAAATTTTCCAACCAATTTTTTTGGCTAAATGCATATGCATGACAACTTTGAGGCTAGTTTGATAAAAAAAATGAAATAATTTGAAACACTTGACATTTCAACAACTTGTATACATGTAAATAATTTTTTTTTTTAAATGTAAAAATTCCCTTTTGTAGATCCATAAGTTTAGTTTGCAAATAAATATATGTTTTAGTAATTTAATTAATATTAATATTTTATTTTTTATTCTTACTAAAATTATTTTATTAGCATAAAAATATTAGGTTGATTACCGTGTCAAGAAAAATATCAAAACTTATTAATTTTTTTTGAATAAATGAGGATGCACTAGATAAAAGAATCTATATGAAGATGGTATATATTTTTTCTAGTTTAGCTAAATAATTAACATAAAAATTGATGTCAAATGGAAACAACTACGTTTCAATACACACATTTTAATATTTATTTAAAAATATATCCATGCACTAAAGTATCAAGTTATAAATACACACAAAAAGTGGAAGGAAACTTAATAAAATTTACTATATAAAGGTTGACGTCTCAAGTAATGTTAGTTTTCAACATTTTATCAACAACTAAATTTTAGTGTCAATTTATAAAAACCTATATTCAAACAATTTTTGGGTATGTGCAAGATCATAATGGAAAAAACAGGCCCTTAAGTGGCGATGAAAATTCAAAAAATCAGAGTTAGGAAACTTCACATAAAAATTTGAATAACTTATCTATATTATTTCAAAAATATGTAAGAATAGAATCTATAGCAAATTGAATTTAGTTTCTAAACTACTAGGTTTTTTTTTTTTAAAATCTATTTGGTGAAAATTTGAAATTTCAATGGAGTAGTACTTAACAAGGAAAAAATAAGAAGTAGGTGTCTGTCTTACCACCCTAACCACAATAAAATGATAATATTTTTTTATAATATTTTATATATAAGTAGATGACTCAAGTCCCGATGTGATGCATATTTTTTTAAATTTTTTTCCAAGTAAATAAATATTATGAATATTTTATTACAACTTTTAAAAAATATAAAATATCATATGTTTGACAACCATAACTTGGTCAAAATTTCATGAAATTCATTTTTTTTTAATCCTATAGTATGTGAAGCATAGAATGTGATGCATTTTTCTAATTCAAAAAATGTGATACTATTTGAAAGCTATAGATATTTTTCAATCAACCTATCAATCAGGACTTTAGTCGTAATTCAAATAGAAAATGAATATAATTATTTATTAAATTAAAAGTAAAGCATAATTTATATTGGTGGAAAGTTAAGAATCTCCTTTAAAAACCCTTTTCATTTCATTAATTTTTGGTAAAAAAAAAAGTCGCTAGCCACATGGGCCATCATATCACTCACACATCACCACTTTTTGGCCCATCATGATCCTACACATACCCTTTTTTGTTTAAAAATAATAATACAAACATAAAATATAATAAAAAATACATTTTATTAGTTTACATTATTTTAAAATTATAAATATGTATATGCCACTTTTTAGTGATTCAAGTTTAAAAGTTAGATAAGTGTTGGTCATTTCTTTTATAAAGTATGATACAACTTTATACTTTTATCCCCCTTCATACCTCTCCCTCCATCTCTCCTTCCCTCTCTACTTCTCTCTATCTCCCCCTCCCTCTCTACCTACCTCTCTCTCCATTGTTCTCTCTCACACATGTATCTCCATCCCTATCTCTCCCTCTATCCCTACCTCTTCCTCCATCTTTCCTTCCCTCTCTACTTATCTTTATCGCCCCTCCCTCTCTCTACCTACCACTCTCTATATTTCTCTCTCTCTCTCTCACCTCTCTCCATCCCTACCTCTCCCTCCATCTCTCCTTCCCTCTCTACTTCTCTTTACCTACCTATCCCTCCCTCCTTCCCTCTTTTAATCTCTCCACTCTCTCTCTCTCTACTCTATATTTAACCTATCCCTATACCTCTTTCTCTCTCCCTACTTCCCTCTCTCAATCTATCTACCTTCCACCTTACCTCTCTACTTCTATCTCTATCACTTCTCTCTCTCTACTCTCTCTATCTCACCTCTCTCTCCTTACCTATCCCTCCCTCCTTTCTCTTTCTATCTCACCTATCTCTCCCTCCCTACACCCCCACTCTCTCTCTCTTCCCCTCTCTATATCCCACCTCTCTCCCCCTACCTATCCCTCCCTCCTCTCTATCTCACCTCTCTCCTCTCCTACACTATCTACCCCCTCTCTCTCCTCTCCGTCTCTCTACTCTCTCTCTATCTCAACCCTCTCTCTACCTATCTCTCCCTCTCTACAATCTATCTCAACTATCCCTCTTTTACTCACCCTCCCTCCTCTATCTCTTCCTCCCCCCCCTCTCTCTCTCTCTCACCTCTCTCTCCCTCCCTACCTCTCCCTCCCTCTCTTATCTCTATCTCCCTTCTCCATCTCTCTACCTACCTCTCCCTCTATAACTCCCTACCACTCTCTCTCTCTTTAGCTACCTATGTACTTATATCTCCTCTCTTCCTCTCTCTACCTACCTCTTTACCTATCCCTCCATCCCATTTCTCTCTCCCACCATATCCTCTCTCTCACCCCCCCCCCTGTTACTCTCTTTGTCTCTCTTTGATGTGCACCAAGATGTGATACAAAAAGTGGAGGAAGGTGGGGAGATTTATAGAAAGAGGTAAGGAGGGAGGGAGAGGTGGAGAAGGAGAGAGTGAGAGAGAATGAGGAGAGAGAGGGAGATAGAGAGAGATAGTAGAGAGGGAAGAGAGAGGAGAGATGGTAAAATTATAAAATTTTGTCACACTTTTATAAAGGAAATGGCCAACATTGATCCAACTTTTAAACTTGAATCACTAAAAAGTGATATATATGTTTTGAATTTTGAAATGATGTAAACTAGTAAAATTTATTTTTTAGTATATTTTATGTTTATATTTTTTAGAAAAAAATAAAAAATAATTTTAATATAGTCTTATTATAAATTAACACTATAATCTAGTTGCTGATAAAATGCTGAAAAATGAAGTTACATGAAACGTCAATCATTATATAGTAAATTTTAATTTTTTTTCCTGTATTTATAACTTGAAACTTTAGGACATGGATATTTTTTTTCCAATTTTGATAAATATATATTTTTGAATAAATGTTAAAATGTGTGTGTATAAAAAATTAGTTATTTCTAGTTGACATCAACTTTTTTACTAATTATTTATCTAAAATAGAAAAAAAATTATACCATATTGATATAGATTCTTGTATCTAGGGCATCATATTTTTCTCAATTTTTTTTAATAAGTTTTACTCTTTTTCCCTAGCATGGTAATCAACCTAAAGTTTTATGTTGATTTAACCTACATTTAGTAAAACTAAAAAGGAAAACATAAATAATATTTAAAATATTAAAATATATATTTTTGAAAACTAAACTTATAGATATACAAAAGGGTATTTTTATATTTTTTAAAAAGTAGTTTTTACATGAGTAGAAGTTGTTAAAATATCAAGTTTTTCAGATAATTTTATTTTTTTGGTAAATTGGACTCAAAGTGGTGCTAAAAATTCATTTAGCCAACAATTTTAGTTGGAAAAGTTGTGGACATATATAATTTAGCTAGAATGAATCTTACAAGATCATATGTTTGACCAAAATTAATTTTTAGGTAAAAATACTTAATTTCACTTGTGTTGATAAGTTGGGTGAAAGTGTGACACAAATTTGTGCTGATACCCGAGAGAAAGAGGAGAGAGGGAGGGAGAAGTGAGACATAGGTGATAGAGAGAGAAGGAGGAAGATGGAGATATTGAGAGAGGTAAGGAGGGAGGGAGGGAGGGAGAGAGAAAGAGGTATAAAGAGATAGCTAGGTAGAGATAAATAGAGAGGGAAGGAGAGATGGATGGAGAGGTAGGTATAGATAGAGGCGGGAGAGAGAAACAAAGATAGAGTTAGGTAGAGAGGGAGGGGGAGATAGAGATAATGATAGAGAATGAGAGAGATGTGAGATAGAGATCGTAGGTAGAGAGAGTGGAGGAGAAGTGAGAGATATAGGGGTGATAAAGAGATGTGAAAAAGAGAAGTGGAGGGGAGAGAGGGAGAGATAGACAGAGATAATGGTGAGATAAAAATAAGTAGAGGCAAGGGGAGAGTGAGGTAGAGAGTGAGAGTGAAAGAGGGGGAGGGAAAGAGAGGGGACAAAAGAGAGAGAGAAATAGGGGATGGAGAGGGGAGGGAGAGAGGTAGAGAGAGTTGAGATATAGAGAGTAGAGAGGGAAGGGAGGGAGGGAGAGGGAGAGAGATGTGATATAGAGATAAGTAGAGAGGGAAGGAGGAAGGTCGAGAGATTGAGAGAGGTAAAAAGGGAGGGAGGGAGAGAGAAAGAGGTATAGTGGGATAGATTAGATAGAGATAAATAAAGAGGGAAGGTAGGTGGGAGAGAGAGAGAGAGAGAGAGAGAGAGAGAGAGAGACCTGTAGGGAGGGAGACATAGATAAGATACAAAATGATGGAGGAAGAGGTATTTAAAGATAGGGAGACAGGAGATAAAGATAGGTAGAGAGGGAATGAGACATAGAGAGAGGAGAGATAGAAAGAGGTAGAGATGGGAGGGAGGGAGAGTTAGGGAGGAGATAGATATGTGTGTGTGTGTGAGAGAGAGAGAGAGAGATATATAAAGTAGAGAGGGAAGGAGAGTAATAGAGAATGAGGGGGAGGGGGGGAGGTAGAGAGAGGGAAGGAGAGTAGGAGGGATAGGAGGGAGAGAGGGAGGGAGGGAGAGTGATATTTAGAGAGAGAGAGTGGTGAGATAGAGAGAAGTAGAGACGTAAGGAGAGAATGAGAAATAGAGAGAGAGAGAGAGGGAGGTTGAGAAAGGGAAAGGTAGAAAGGGATAGATGAGATAGAGATAGGGGACGAAAATTGGTGAGGTAGAGAGGAGAGAGTGAGATGGAGGGAGAGAGAATTGTGAGATAGAGAGGATGGAGTGGGAGATAAAGAGATGGAAGAGAGGATAAGAGAATGAGAGAGAGAGGGGTAGGTAGAGGGAGGGAGAGGAGAGATAAAGAGTAGAGAGGGAAAGTGTTAGGGAGGGAGATATAGGTGAGATAGAGAGGGATTGAGAGAGAGTGCTAGAGGGAGAGCTATGTATAGAGAGGGGGGAGAGATAGAGAATAGAGAGGGGATGGAGGGAGGGAGACAAAGGTGTGAGAGATAGAGAGAGGAAGAGAGAGAATGGCGAGATAGAGAAAAGGAGCAATTGAGAGAGAAAGAGGGGGGAGGGAGAGAGGTAAAAATGAGAGAGATTGAGATGAGAGACAAAAATATGGGGAGGGAGGGTGAGGTAGAGAGAGGGAGGGAGAGGAGAGATAGAGAGAGAGTGGTGAGGTAAGAGGAGAGATTGAGAGGGTGGGAGAGAGAGAATTGCGATCTATAGAGGGGAGAGTGAGAGAGAAAGAGGGGAAAGAGAGGGAGGGAGAGAGAGAGAGGTAGGTAGATGCAGGTAGAGGAGAGATACATAGTAGAGGGGTGATCCCACAATAGTGGTTTATAATTTTTTGCGAAACTAGACACTAAAATTATTATTTTTAACTAAATCTTCACATTTAGGCACCTATAGTGGCTAAACCATGAGGAATTTGTAGATGATGAAAACTAGAGTCTTGTCACATTTTGTTTGTAGATTCTAAAAATATTTTTTTCAAAATTTTTGGAATTAGATTACACTTATTTTTCCATCTCCCATGAAAACTACTTTTTTTTTTTTTTCAGAAAACAACATTTTTAAAAAGTGACACACACTGTATAAAAAATAATTTTTTTCCATGAAAGATATAATTCTAATTCTTTCAAATTTAGATTTTTAACTCTGATATCTAGTGCTTCCACTTGGTTAGATATTTTTTTATTGAATATTTTTTCTTTAGTCAAGTTTCAAAGTCAAAACAATTACAATTCAGACATAGCGTGACCATATAACGTGTAACGTTTTTTGTACATATCGAAATTCAATTATTTTTTTGTTGGATCAAGGACTTCAATATCTAGCACACTTATATTTTACAATTTTTTTTTTTGATAATCTGCTATTTTCCCACATGTGCAAAACAAAGACCTTTATTTTTTATGGAAAACCTATATGTTTAATAAAACTAAAAAAACAAATACATAATAAAACCAAAACATATAAAAATTATAGTCATTGGATAGCTTGTTCTAAGGACTACCATAATCCAGTTGGGTCTCTGAATTCTCCTCCATTTTCATCCTCAAGCTAAGCCTCGAAGGGAAAAAATTTGTAGATTTTTGGTGCTAGAGGGGGAGAAGGGGGGAAAAGGGGGGTTTGAGCAAACCCCCCTTGACCCATTCAACTGAAGGGGGGTTCGATTGAACTCCCCTTTTCCCCTTTGTTTTTTCAAAAAACATGTATTCTCTATGGTTCGAGCAAAACCATTATGGAAAAGGGGGTTCGCTCAAACTTGAAGGTTCAAGCGAACCCTTTTATGGATTCGTACGAACTCCCTAGTTCATGCGAACCCCTTAACACTCAAAATTTTGATTGTGGGAGAATTTTTACAATTTTGCTTCCTCAAAAAAATTGTAAACCACTATTAGAGGTTCACCCGAAGAGGGAAAGAGGTAGGGAGGGATACATAGGTGAGATACAAAGTGATGGAGGGAGAGGTGGATAAAGAGAGGAAGAGGGTAGATAAAGATGAGTAGAGAGGGAAGGAGACATAGAAAGAGAGGAGATATAAAGAGTAGATAGGAGATGGATGGAGGGATAGGTAGGGAGGAGATAGAGTGTGTGTGTGAGAGAGAGAAGAGGAGAGAAAGAGGGAGAGAGAGAGTGAGAGAGAGAGAGTGAGAGAGAGAGAGGAGAGAGGGAGATAGAGAGGGGGGAGGGATATGAGGGAGAGAGGGAGGGAGGTAGAGTGAGATAGAGAGATAGAGTAGAGAGGTAAGGAGTGAATGAGAAAGAGAGAGAGAGGGAGGTTGGAGGGAGGGAGAGGTAGAAAGGGATAGGTGATATAGAGAGAGGGAAGGAGGGAAAGTGGGAGAGAGAATGGTGAGATGGAGAGGTGAGAGTGAGAGGTAGGGATATAGAGAATTGTGAGATAGAGGGGAGAGAGAGAGAGATACATAGGGGGGAGGGAGAGATAAAGGGTATAGAGGGGGAGGGAGAGATAAAGGGTATAGAGGGAAATACGTAGGGAAGGAGACATAGGTGAGATAGAGATGTATGCAGAGAGAGTGATGGAGGGAGACGGTATGTGCAGGATTATGATGGGCCAAAAAGTGGCAATATGTAAGTGATATGATGACCCATGTGGCTGACGATTTTTTTTTTACCCAAAATTTGATGAAACGAAAAGGGTTTTTAAAGGAGATTCTCAACTTTACACCATTATAAATTATGCTTTAATTTTAATTTAATAAATAATTATTATTCATTTTCTATTTGAATTATGACTAAAGGTCTGATTGATAGGCTGATTGAAAAACATCTATAGCTTTCAAACAATATCACTTTGTTTGAATCTAAAACATGCGTCACATTCTATGCTTCACATAATATAGGATTAAAATAATATTAATTCAATTTCATGAAGTTTTGAACAAATTAAGGTGGTCACACATACAAGTTTTTATATTTTTTTAAAATTGTAATAAAAAATTCATAATTAATTATTTACTTGAAAAAAAAAAAAAAAAATATGCATCACATTGGGACATGAGTCCTCTACCTATATATAAAATACTATAAAAAATATTATCATTTTATTGTGGTTAGGGTGGTTAGATAGACACCTACTTCTTATTTTTTCCTTGAAATTTAAGTACTACTACATTGAAATTTCAAATTGTCACCAAATAGAGTTTTTTATTTTTTAAATAAACCTAGTAGTTTAGAAACTACATTCAATTTTCTACAGATTCTCTTCTTACATATTTTTTAAATAATATAGATAACTTATTCAAATTTTTACGTCAAGTTGCCTAACTCTAATTTCTATGAATTTATTGCCACTTAAGGGCCTATTTTTTCCATGGCATGATCCTGCACATACCTGAGAGGTAGGTATAGAGAAGGAGAGGGGAGATAAAGATAAGTAGAGAGGGAAGGAGAGAGAGAGGAGAGGTAGAGAGTATAGAGGTGAGGGAGGAAGGGAGAGGTAGGGAGAGGTAGAGAGGGATATAGAGGAGGGTGTATGTGTGTGTGTGTGTGTGTGAGAGAGAGAGAGAGAGAGAGAGAGAGAGAGAGAGGGAGAGAGATAGAGGATAAATTGAGAGAGAGAATGGTGAGATATAGAAAAGAGAAATTCAAAGTGATAATGGTGAGATATAGAAAATAGGAATTGAGAGAGAAAGAAGGGGGAGAGAGGGACAAAAGGGGGAGAGATGAAGAGAAGAGAGAAAGAAGGGGAGATAGGGTGAGATAGAGAGAGGGAAGGAGAGGAGAGATAAAGAGAATTAGAGAGTGAAGGAGGTTGGGAGGGAGAGTTAGGGAGAGAGAGAAAGAGAGAGATGAGATAGAGAGGAGAGAGTGAGATGGATGGAAAGAGAGAATTGTGAGATAGAGAGGAGAGAGTGTGAGATAAAGAGGGGGGAGAGATGGAAAGAGAGTGAGAGAGAGACAAGTAGAGGGAGGGAGAGGAGAGATAAAGAGTAGAGAGGGAAAGAGGTAAGGAGGGAGACATAGGTGAGATACATAGTGATGGAAGGAGAGGTAGGTAAAGAGAGGGAGAGGGGAGATAAAGATAAGTAGATAGGGATGGAGATGTAGAAAGAGAGAATATATAGAGATCTAAGTAGAAAGGGGAGGAAGGTACTGAGAGGTAGGGAGGAGATAGAGGGGTGTGTGTGTGTGAGAGAGAGAGAGGGGAGAGCGGGAGGAAGGGAGAGAGGGAGGGAGGGAGAGGAGATATAGAGTGTAGAGAGGGAAGGATAGAGTGAGAGAAAGATGATACAACTTTTTGAATATTGAAATTTGACCTCTTGATTAATGAAATTTGACATGTTGATTTCTTAAATTTGACTAAGTGTAAAAAATTATAAGCTTCCAAAAATTAGAATTTTCATTATAATTCCAAGAGATCTAGAACCACTCTCAAACATCTTGAAACTATACACATGAAATATAACTTAAAGTATAAGAAAGTAAATGTATATATGTAAATGTCAAGTTATAAATGTTAATTTCATGTATATAGTATCCCTAGAAGAGAAAGAGAAAAATAAAGAGTTCACAAAAATTTATTGCAAAAATCCATTCTTCACATTTGGCAAGCGCCAAATTTTGCACTCGCCAAATGAAGAGTGCCAAAATTATTTGAATTTTAAAATACCGAGCCTTGGGCTCGATCATGCAAGCCATTTGGTGAGTGCCAAATTTGGCGCTCACCAAATTTGGCACTCACCAAATGGTCATTTTAGGTAAAAAAAACAAAAGTGGCACCTTTTTGTGTCACAAATTGGTGCACACAACCATGGGGAAGGTCGTTTTAGGAAAATAAAATTGGACACTTCAAAAGCTACCTAATATATTATTACGAAATCAACAAGATTACAATATAGTTGAAGAGAAAGATTTCTCATAGGAGTCTCACCAACCAGAGATTCATAGGAAACTCAAAAAATATAACTCTTTCACACAACATCCATGTCATGCACCTAATATATAAAAGATACAATACATGAAACTATCAAATGGTATTAGAAAACCATGAGCTAAAATCACCTAAAAAGTTACACCCATCCTTAACTCTAATAAAATATGCCTATGATATGTCTAAACACACAAATTGCCACCACGTGTAACTCCCCCCCCCCTTTACAACTCATTTATGTGTCTAACATGTTTTCACATCTCCCATTTCAGGAGACCCAACTTTTGGAGACCATAAATTTTGATCTAAGTATCTGATTGATGAACTATTTGAATAGATGGAAAGCTCGTGAAATACTCTATCAAGCTATAAATACCTATGTGGGGAAAACCACTATTAGACCCAAAAAATAACTCCAAGGCCTTCAAAATGGACTCTAAAACTTTGAAAAATAAAAAGTTTAATATTTTCAAATCCATACATGATCTTGTGATGAAACTTTATGAGCATGCTTATTTAGCCAATCTAGAGCTTTAGGGAAAATCCCTCATCAATTTATGCTCAAATTTAAACTTAATATGAATAGTAACCTCATGTAATTGAAAGGTTGAGACATTATTTTCCTAACAAGAGGGAATCTTGGGATTCCCTCCATGTGTGGCATCCAACAGATTAATCACTTCTTTAAAAAACATAACTTACTGGAATAACTAGACCTAGGTTATAATGTTCATATTTAAGTGAGTCAAGTTCTCCACTTTCCTAATTTATATGACCTATTGAATACTAATTTGATACCTTGAACTACATGTTTGAATCATAGTAACTTGGTAGGTCTTTATACATGTTTGACTAGTTACAAATTTGTACCTATCTAATTTAAAAAAATTAATTATGTGCTATATTATATAATCAAATCATTGACCTAAAAATATTAGGCTAGTCATATTGTAGTAATGATTGGTGTGCAAGTTTTTGTAGTTGGTCAAGTAGTTCACTTGGTTTAGAATTGATAAAATGAGATTGAGGAAGTGACACTTGATTCCTTAATGGCTGACCATTAGATCAAATGTTACTTCTAGATCAACATGGAACTCTAATTATTATAGAAATTTACTGAGTAGAACTATGGCTCAATTGCACATTTTAATTTTCATAAGACAATGTTATTTTTTAAAGATCGAATAACTTGACTAGACAACACCTCTAGTGAAGTAGTCCATATTAATCTAGACTTTATATGGTTATAATTTTTTTAATTTTTATTATAATAGAAGTCAACCTGATTCAAGTGTGATGTAGTATGTGCTATAACTATTAATCTTTCAAAAACATGTTTAAGGTTTACTAGAACTTGATTAGACCAAGGTTACAACCTCTAGTTCATAAAGCGAGTTGTTTTCAATTTCACTAATTTATATTAAACCTATATCACACTAACTTGATACCTTGAATTAGACATTTTTTCTACTAGTTGTGACTTTATACACGAAATTAAACAAATATAAATTTTACAAGTAAATCTTACATCTAGCCATTTGAACCATTGGAAAAAAACTATTAGCTTAGTAGTAAAAGATAAATACTTGATAAGTAGGATGCATTTTCCACAACACATCAAATTATGATATTTCTATCAAGATTCAACTGTGTAGTTTTTGAGTCAAACTCATTGACCCATTTTTCATGAGTAGTGGTTCACAAGAACCCATCTCTCATGATAATGAATGGTCAACTTAGCACTCATTGCATCTAGGTGATGGTCATAGAGGTGAAGAACTGGGTTGTCCTGAGAGGTCATCCATCCTAGTATTGCTCCAGCCCAAGCATGCTTAACCATAGATTTTTCCCCAAGATTAAGCCCACTTAGCTTGCAAATTATGATTTTTCTATTAGAATTCAACCATGTAGTTTTCGAGTCAAACTCATTGACCCTTGTTTCATGAGTAGTTGTTCTCAAGAACCCATCTCTCATGATAATGAATGGTCCACTTAACACTCATTGCATCTAGGTGATGCTCACAGAGGTGAAGCACCAGGACGTCCTGAGAGATCACCCATCCTAGTATTTCTCTAGCTCAAGCGTGCTTAACCATAGATTTTTACCCAAGGTTAAGCCCACTTAGCTTGCAACCCCATTTATGGTATTGCAAGCTAAGTGGGCTTAACCTTGGGGAAAAATCTATGGTTAAGCATGCTTGAGCTAGAGCAATACTGGGATGGTTTACCTCCCAAGATGGCCCATTGCTTCATCTCTATGAGCATCACCTAGATGCAATGAGTGCTAAGAGGGCCATTCAATATCATGAGAGATGGGTTCTTGTGAACCACTACTCATGAAACATGGGTCAATGAGTTTGACTTGAAAACTACACAGTTGAATCCTAATATCAATATCATAATTTGAAAGCTAAGTGGGTTTAACCTTGGTGAAAACTCTATGGTTAAGCGCGATTGAGATGGAGCAATATTGGGATGGGTGACCTCCTTGGACGACCTAGTGCTTCACCTCTGTGAGCATCACCTAGATGCAATGAGTGCTAAGTGGACCATTCATTATCATGAGAGATGGGTTCTTGTGAAACACTACTCATGAAACATGGTTTAATGAGTTTGACTCAAAAACTACAAGGTTGAATCTTGATAGAAATATCATGATAAGATAAATACTTGATTAATGGTTTAAAAATATATCAAATAAATTTAATTCTTTAATTTATACTTAAAGAACTTTATGTCTTGACTATATTAAACTGGGTTATATATTCAACCATCTCATGAATGTACGATGAGTTTAGCATGAATACAACACATGTAATTTATAATATATTCATATGAAATACTGCCAACCTTCACAACTAATCAATGGCTATTGATTGACATTTCATGAACCATGTACATATCATATTGCAGTACAACCACATAGTTTATATGGATTATATTAGTACACACAAATACCCGATTGATCCTAGCTAGCTATATAACACGATAAATTTCAATAGGAAAATATTGGAAACTTCATCACCTTCCACCAATATGAAATGCATCAAAAACTATCTATGGTTTAATAGAACACCAAATTTGTAAGATTATCTCTCTTGATATCCATTGTAGCAGAAATTTTTAAATCCCAAGAAGTTAACCTCATGTTTAAGATAGGGATTAACCCATCTCATCCTTGTACCATGTAAAAAAATCATGTAGTATTCATAGGAAATTTCTTAGAAACTTAGTAGCATTTACTTAAGTGCTAGTATAACCTTACTTTTTACTTTCATTAATTCACCCATATCCATAATAAAATGATATTATACATCCACATGTTTAGTTTAAGCATGGTAAGCAAACTTCTCTACCAAATAAATTGCACTCTACCAAACAAATTAGAATTCTTTTAGTAAATTATCATGTCATGCATGTTGAGCCACTTTAGAATATAAATATCTAAGTCATGTAGATAAGTTAAAATTGATTTATTTCCTTCTCTTCTAGTGTTTAAATTTTATCACATCTATAGGGTTTTAATTTTATCATGGGCATGTGCACCAAGATGGGGCACAAAAAGTGGCCAAATGACCAAAAAAAATCAAAACATGTTCGTGTTTTGCAAAAAATAAATAATGTGACCTTGTTATGGCTCAAAAAATTTGAGCCATATCATGAATATTCTATTTGAATACATAACACATACATGTTTTTATATTACATAGCATGCATGCTTTTATATAAAAATATGTGTGCACAGTCTTATGAATATTATATTATATTATATTAATATTATACTAATATAATATAATATAATATAATATAATATAATATTAATATAATGTTATATTTAATATTATGTTAATATTATGTTATATTATATTGATTTTTGAAACATAGAAAAAATAGGGTTTAACCAAAATGGAGTGGGAAATGGTGTGTGGGCCTATCTTTCTATTGATTTCATTAGGAAATGATATCCCCAAAGGTAGGATTGAATCTCAACCCTAGGTGAGTCAACCCTATTGGAGATCTTGCAAATTTCCTTATGATAAAGGACAAGGTAGAATATTCTTGAACAACACTTTTGGAAGATAAAAATAAAATAAAAAATGAACTCAAATATGCAATGGTAAGGTTGGATCATGTAGATGAATCCTAATAATAACAGAAACAACACACTTTTAGAAAATTTGAGGAAGGTGAGACACTGTGTACCTATCACCAAAAGTGGTTATTGAGCATCAAGAAATGGCGAATGATTCCTTGTATAAATTTTCTTCTCAGGTTTTGGGGTCATCTGGAGATAGATATGAGATTCCTTTTTCCCACAAGTTTCACTACTAAAAAAATGGAAATGAATTGAGCATCTAAATTTCCATGGCCTTGACAACTTTTTGTGGCAACTTTGACAACTTCTGCAATTTTGCACTTGTGAGATATTCAATTTATTCAACCTAAGATCTACACATACACAAAGAGAGGATTTTTGTTTTGGTGGATAAAGGTTTGCCTTGGTCAAAACCTAGCTTGGTAATTAAACATTGAAACAAAAGAATAATAAAATGTAAGGAATGATGAATGAACAATGCTATGTTGCAAATCACCAAACCCTTGAATGTAGATTCTTAGAGGACTAAAGTATTACACATATCTATAAGATCTTGATCTTTCATGAAATGGTTTGATTTGATGTTGATCTTGATGCATGAATGCTTGAAACCTACATCCCAATGTTAACTCCAAAAAAATGCACAGATGCAAATAACTTTAACATGATGCTTGAGATCTTGAATGCTAATGTAGATGACTAAAAAATATTCTTTAATGCTCTTTAAAATAATATTTTCTCTTGTGAAATTTTCCTTAATGCTAGATGATAATTGTTAGACAAGTTTGAATTGATAAAAAGACTAGGTATTTATAGGTAATTTTCTAATTTCCCAACAATTAAAAATCAAAGGTTGACAAATGAAATTTGAATTTGAATCATAAAAATTCTACAAAAAACATATTAAAATTTGAGATCCTCAACATAAGGAGGACCCATTCGCCCTCCTAGGACCTAAATCTAGGACACTTAATTTCCAAGGAAATTTAATTAATGTTTGGAATTGTTTAATATAGGTTCCCCTTTTAGAAAACATGATTAATTAGGATTTTAAATGCATAATTGGGTCAATTGAAGGCTTAATTAAGTCTAATTAATTAAGGGGAGGAAAAAAAAGAGAAAATGTTAAGGAGTACATTTTTTGTCACTACATTTAGCCCCCACTTTAGTGAGAGGATGAGCCTTACACTCAAACGCACACTAAAGTAGAGAAATAAGCATCAAGAGGGGTCCAAGTGTACAAATGTTACTAAGATAGGATGAAAAAGATCAAGGAGGATGATCAATCCCCCAGGATCAAGATCCTATGGAAAACCAACATAATCATAAAGGAATGCACATATACATATAATATACATCAACAAGACAATATGCACAAGCATACAATGCCAAAATTAATGCAAAATGAAAAGACAAAAAAGGGTGGATCAATCCTTAGTTTTTTTTCCAAAAGAAGAATTCACATGTATGGAAACCCGTTGTCCACTATGCAAACAATATATACTCACATGGGCTAGTGAAATCTATTGTCCACTAGGTGAGCCCTAAAAAGGTGGATGGCGGGAAAGTCATGCTAGGTCTACAAGCTCCCATACATCAACCATACCAGAAGTTATACCTCTTGATAACTTTGATATGGGACCACACAAAATTTTTCCACAAGGCTAGCAAGCTACATTATGCTAGACACTCATAAAAGCCAAAAATTCTCCACTAGCAAGTAATTTATGCTATGCTTGGTGGCCATGAAAAAAGATTTTATATACAATAGGATGGGATAGTCGAAGGGGTTTTTCTTAGTTCATGAAAGGTCTCACCTATGGGAACATCATGCTCAATGTAACCAAGAGAGGACTATTCAACGATAAAATATTCACAACTTAGGGAATGCAAACCATATCATTACCGTGTGATCCCACAAAGCTGATTTACAATTTCTAAGAGGAACTAATTTTTCCTGAAATCACATATTTTTAGAAAATATAATGATTTAAGTCTTTAAAAGTTCCATTTTAAGTATTCCAATTGAAGAGGGTTTGATCAAACTACCTTAGATCAAACCCCCTTGGATAGAACCTCACTAGTTTTAAACCATACCTATAAACGAGTCTCCTTTACACCTATCAAAATGCTGATAAAAAATCACTTTTGATTTACCTTTTGGGGGATCAAATGAATTCATTTAAAAATTATTTCAAATTAATATGGTATTCCTCCAAATGAGCTATCCCACGAATATAATTTTAATATGTTTTGGTTTTATTATGTATGTGTTTTTTTAGTTTTATTAAACATAGGTTTTTCACCGAAAATCAAGCTCTTTGTTTTGCACATGTTCAAAAATAGAAAATTATCAAAATAATTTTTTTTTAAATATGTTTGTGCTGGGTATTGATGTCCTTGATCCATTAAAAAAATAAAAATTGAATTTTGATACATACAAAAAATGTTATATTGTATACAGTCCGCCTATGTATGAATTGCAATTGGTTTGACTTCAAAACTCTATTAAGGAAAAAATATTCAATAAAAAACTATGAGACTAAATGAAAGTTCTAGATATCATAGTTACAAATGTAAATTTGAAAAAATCAGAATTTTATCCTTCATACAAAAAAAGCTATGTTGTATACGGTGAGCGTCACTTTTTAAAAATGTTGTTTTTTGAAAAAAACTAGTTTTCGTGGGAGATGGAAAAAGAAGTTAAATATTATTCCAAAAATTTTGAAAAAAATATTTTTATAATCTACAGACAAAATGTGATGATACTCTAGTTTTCATCATCTTCAAATTCCTCATGGTTTAGCCGCTATAGGTGTCCGAATGTGAAGATTTAGGTAAAAATAATAATTTCAGTGTCCAGTTTGGCCAAAAATTGTAAACCACTATTGTGGGATCACCCTACCACTAAGAGGAATGTCAGATGCCAAGAAAGGTCACACTCTTGAAGGACATCAAACCCATTGTCACCACCAAGAAGATGCATCACGTGAAGTAAGAAATTAAAACTTTGAATAAAACAATGAGTGGGGATGCATATGCCTCCACTTTAAAGAAATTTCTAAACACCATGCTATGAGTAATTACTTTAAAGTAGAACACAATAAATGCCAATACATGAGAGCTTTATTCAGAAATCCCTATGTAAAACATATGTTTTAGAGATAGAGCTATGTCATGGAAAGGAGGTTGCCCCCCATATGCAATCATAAGATAACACATGAGGGACCCACATAGTTGGGGTCATAACATAATAAAGTGGAGAAATGACTGAAGGATGTTCAAGAATGTGAAGGTGAGGCAAAGACTCTATTTTTATACTACAAGAATTGGTTAGATACCCCTCAGGGTATTAAAGACCTAATGGAATCAATTGAGTCTCAATTAACCAATGCCTCCATTGCCTAAACCTGGCTTAGGGTAGAGATCGCAAAACTTGGACTGCCATCAAAGACCTTCACAAATGATTCTTCACATTACAAAGGAAAAAATAAGATATCATAACGTGGTTTGGATAGCTTGGGGACTTGGTGAAAACCAAGCACATACTTGTATCAAGTTCCCTAGATGACACTGAAAAGCTTACAAAGATAAATCTAAATCCTAGTACTTTGGAAGAGGGAGAGGAGAGCATAATAGAGCTAGAATTATTGTACAAAATTCTAGTAGTATCCAAGAAAATTTGGAATGAAGGAAAGTTTGCTTGGTAAGCTATCCTCAAGGAGCTTTAAGATCTTCCACCTTCGGTTAAACATCTTCTTACTTGTATATTATTTCTTTGTTTTAGATTTTCAGTTTTGCATTGCACATGCAAATGGTTAAAGCTTTCATTTTAACTCCCTAAGGGGGATTCAATACATTATTTTTACTTTTTTTCATTCTACATATGCATCTGAGGGAGAGTTCACATGTGTGTTACCAACACACCTTTTTCCCTCGACGTCAAATGGCGAGATGTTTGGTGTTGTAAGTTTTTGGAGATTTTTGGAGTTTTTTGGAAAATTTTGGAGATTCACTTTGGGAACATGTTTCCATTAATGAAAAATTAGGAGATTTTTGAAAGATCGAAGAAGGACCCCCTTAATGTGTTGTCATTGATGTCAACATTGGTTGTTGATATGTACACTAATTCGATGAACAAGATGGAGATTCTTTGATTTGATATTTTGGTTTGCATTCTCTCATATGATAGTATCTACCTATGCAGAGCTATTATGTTGTTCTTGACTATTATGTGCATCCATGTTCAAGATTTTAGTTGATTCAGATGTATATTTTAAAAGATATAAGTGACAGTAGTTCAACATGCAGTTTTGGCTATGTACAGTGTAAGTGCGTATGTGTAAACTAGTGTACATTCCTCTAGTGATAAGAATCACTTTTTTCAAATTTTTTATATTGATTATAGGTGTCAACACATTGTATATTCTATATAGCACATGTTTATGTTGCCAGATTGATTGATGGTATTGTTCAGTTAGCATATTTTGTGATTAGGTCTATTTCTTGGTTGACTTAATGCTTGATGTTTGTTATGATGATTGAATATGTAATGCAGATGTTACTAAGATATATTTTAGGTCCATACTAGCCTAAACCAAGTATCACATGTTTTTGTTTAAGCACGAAGGTATTTTTGATTCAAGTGTGGAGTCGACATGGAAATTTTGATTTACATCTAATTAGGCTGACCTAGTTTATGTATGTGGATGAATTAGGTTTATATATAAGAAATTTTTGAGGTTGTAGATGAGAGATGATATGTGAGAATGTGAATTTTGTATGTTATGATCCAAATATCAGAAAATATATTATGAATATTGAGTGACTATAAAGAAGAGCATTGTTTTGTATTCTTTATCTGATAAAGTGCATATAGTTAGTGTGTTGAGCTTCAAATGGACTGAATTCAACACAAGGAAGGTGCATTTTGTATCAGTTCACATCCTAGCTATGTGGCCATTCTATCTTCTATCTATCTTTATTTTTGTGGTTGTGAGCCCTATTGGATAGTGTGTCCTAGTAGTGATCCATTTTTCATATCTTATAAACAATTATAATATATTGCGAGCTATTCCTCACCATATTTTTTCCCGTTTTGGGTTTTCCACATAAAAATACTAGTGTCCATGTGTCATGTGATCTTGTAATTATTTAATTCTTTCATTCATTATTACTGTTGGATGTTTTTGTTAATTAGATGGATTATGATTAAATGGTTTAATGGAATATTGATTCAACCCCCTCTCAGTACTCTAGTTGTTCAACAATTCCTACCTCCATTATTACCATCACTTACTTTATTCATTTTTCCACCCCTAGTTCATCAACTCATTTAATAAATTCTTCCATAATTCATTTTGAGCCTTATTTTGTACCTTATTCTAAACCACATTCTACACATCTTACCATCGTCATGCCATAGTATCCTATCTTATTGAGTTTTTTTACCTAAAAGTTTGTGTCTCATGTTTCTAATACCACCATCCTTGTTGCTTCCTTGGATGCACTATTAGAAATATAGATTCTAGAATGGAACATAAATTTGATGTTATGTCCAATGGTCAAGACAAAGATAAATATCTAGAAATGCAAAATACATTGTACTTGCATTCAAGACTGTTACTTATCCTTCACCTAGTGTTAGTATGACACATTCAAAAAGTAATAATAGTAAATATTGTTACGTATGTTATTTAGTGGCTGTTCTCTTTATTGAGTATATAAATTCATTATTTTTGTATCACAAATAAATCATTCCTTTAGAAAAAATTCAAAGTTAATGTGGGTCTAGGAAGCACCATTATAAAATTTCTTATAGTGTGCCCAAGGACCTAATGAACACATTCACAAATATGTTATTTTCGTTTAGTATTTTTATTCTAAGTTACATCATCATCATCAAGACAGTAAATTTCAAACTATTCTTGTCAAGGGCTTATTTCCATTGTTATAATACAATGGATATCTAAAAGTCTAATATTTTTCAAAGGGTAAATGATTCTAAATAAAAAATGATAATGTGTATCATGTTTCTATAGCCTTCTTTCAAGCCTCATAGTTTCTAAACATATAATGTTGCTATTTTTATAATGACTATCCTATGAATATTATTAATAAGAATACATTGTCAACCTATTACTGTCCTAATGATTAATGAACTTATGACTGTTCTAATGAAGTTATCATAGTACTAAGGAATTTATGTATATCCTAATGAAACAATGATAGTTCTAATGTCTTTCCTAATGAATTTATGATTTTCCTAATGAACCTAATTTTCACATCTCAAGTTATAACTTTCCTAATGAATTTACAACAATCCTAATGAACTTATGATAGTCCTAATGGAATTATGACTATCTTAATGAGCTTAGATGACTATCACATCTCAAGTTATGAATTTCCTAATGAATTTATGACAGCCATAATGAACTTATGACTATCCTAATGAACCTACAACCATCCTAATAAAGTTATGATTTTCCTAATGAAACTATTACCATCATTTAAAGTGCATAATTTAAGTAAAGTCTCTTGGAGGGATATTTCAAATGCATGTATAATTATATCCAACCTCCAAGATTTCCACATAGACAATCAAAATAATTATGTCATTAGGAAGAAAAATCCACCTAAAATCATGCAACATTCAACTAATAGGGACAAAATTCTTTATCATCATTACTAAAAGCAAGGAAAGGCATTCTACAATATGTAGAAACTAAGGACTAGGAAGTGGAATGAATTTATTGGATTTATGTATAATCACATTAGTTAAAATTGTTGGATTTTTATGTACACAAATTATATAAAACCTTCTAATAATCATACAAATTTAATTTATACTTTGCATGAAATCTTGACACAAATTCATATAAACAAACACAAGAAGGTGATGAGAAGAATATTCTTATCTATATAGAACAAAGGATGACATATAAATTCTAGAAAAAACATAAAAATGTGTATAAATTCATTGAATGATAAGGCCATCTAGGTATGTACAATTATACAAATCATATGTACGTGTTTACAAATTCTCTTGTCTTTACATTTTTTTCATTTACAATCAATCCAAGGAACTATACAGATCCAATCTACTCTTTCTTATGTCAAGTATTATCTCATGGTCAGATTGACAAACTTTCCATAAGTTCTTGTTCAATGGTATACCACCATATTTGATCAAATAAAAATTTGATGCCACAACAAGGTTAGAGTAATGAATAATCCTTCGATGTGTATCAAATTCCTTAAAAATCCAGACATTAGACTTCTTAATTGAGTACCTTCTAAGCCATGTTTCAATAAAAACCACTAACCTTGTAGGATACTCGATGCTTTCTCCATCTACAAAAAGGTCCTCCAATTTATTTTTCGGATCAACACAAATACACAAATACACAAGTAATAATTTATTCCCTCTTCATTATCTTAATTTTCAATAATTACATAAGAAATTCTTGCATTGATATGTTCATCCAATTAGATTAATTTATTCAACATTAAAAAAAACTAAAGATAAAATTAGGAATTTATTAAACTATGCATGTAAATATATTACCTAGTTGAACTAGATTTGAGATGCATGATCAAAGTCAATTGATGATTCCATCTCATGAATATTTAGTATTGTTCATTGTAAATTCATCTCAAATAGGCTTAAAAATCTTGTACACTATTCATTAATCCACTCTCTTGAATCACACTCATTCCAAGATTGATTTGTACATGAGGAACAAAAGCATACCATATTCCATGTAAGAATACTCCATGAACCTAAATTAAATATTCTAAAAGAGTGTATCTCACTCAATCTTGCCAATGTACAACAATCCTCATATTTTGCAATATTAGTATTATCCACCAACCAAAAAAAAATATAAATTATAGACTTAACTTCATTATCTAGACCCATTATAGCATCACACCATTTGAATATAGGTTTCATATCTGAAAACTTTGCATTGTCTTTGTAGTTCAACTCTTATCATGCCAAGGCTCTTTGAATACATTCTCTCATACCACCATGCTCCCAATTTCCATGCTAAACTGCAAAAAAAATCTACATATATTGAGCACTTTTGATCTTATACATCCTACTGAACCAATAAAACATCCTTGAGTTCTTGAATTTTGATGCAAAATCATTTGACCATATGATATGTTGACAAAATGATATGCCCATTCTAGCCAAATAATGGTAGAACATTTGAAAGTAACCTTGCACAAACTCTATAGAATGTGTGCAATCATCACTCATATAAAAAAGATACTCCATTAAGATATTTCTATCTTCTATACTATCACCTACATGAATGAATGCTATATGCACAAATATAGAAACCTGTGTGGAGTTTTAATACTATGATCACACCTCATTCTATGGTTGTAGAGTATAATTCTCTATAAACTTGGCAACAAAAACAATGGTATAAAGTTGAAATGTGTCATTGCATAACTTGAATTAAAATTCCAACCATTGAGCTCTATGGGTATGCATTACATACTTATACATTATAGTCTCTTGAAAAATAAACATAAATTGATACACTAGAATCTTTTCACTAACCATTTCACACCATTTTTCTTCTTTAGCATCTTTTATATTGTAAGGCTGTTGTCTTATGTTTGTTAAATTCTACTAGTTCATCTCCAATTACATGTGTACTTTCCATATGTTCACAAATTAGAAAGTATTGCAAGTCACCACAATGATCACATGTGCCATCCAAGCATAAGCTCTTTTAGAATAACTGATCATCGACTATTTTACATAAAATAATCAATATGAATTCTCTTGAAGATCTAGGTGGAGCATGTATGTTACACTCATGCAAGGGTGATCCCACAATATTGGTTTACAATTTTTGGCCAAATTGGACACTGAACTAATTTTTTAAAAATAAATCTTCACGTTCAGGCACCTATAGCGGCTAAATCGTGAGTAATTTGAAGATGATGAAAACTAGTGATTTCTGACATTTTGTCTATAGATTCTAAATATATCTTTTTGAAAAAAATCAAATCAAATTGCAATTCTTTTTCCATCTCTTTCGAAAACTAGTTTTTAACAATAAACACCATTTTTAAAGAGTGGCGTTACTAAATAACACAACTCTTTTCTATGAAGGATAAAATTCTAATTTTTTCGAATTTAGATTCATAACTATGATATCTAGTACATGGAATTGGTTTCGTAGAATTTCATTGAATATTTTTTTATTAATTAAGTTTCAAAGTCGAACCTTTTACAATTTAGTCATGATTCACTAGCTAAAGCATAACTTTTTTTTTGTGTATCGGAATTCAATTTTTTTTTGTTGGATCGAGGAAATCAATATCTAGTGCACTGATAGTTTAAAAAAAAAAATCATAATCTGCTATTTTTCCACATGTGCAGAATAGAGAGCTTGGTTTTTGATGAAAAACATATGTTTAATCAAACTAAAAAATAAAATACATAATAAAACCAAAACATCTTAAAATTATATTCGATGGTTAGATCATTTCGAGGACTACCATCATCTAGTTGGATCTGTGATGTCTCCATTTTCATCCTCAACTTGAGCTTTGACGAGAAAAATTATGTAAAAAAATGGTGCAAGAGGGGGAGAAGGGGGGAAAAGGGGGCTTTGAATGAACCCAGGTTTGAGCGAACCCCCCTTGGAGGTTCACTAGAACTAGGGTTCAAATGAACCTTGGTTCTAGTGAACCCCCCCACTTTTATTCACTTTTCCATTGTTTTCATTATGAAAAAATGAAAAAAAAGTGGGTCCCATCATTTAATAGGACCCATTTGAACACCCTAGTTTGTGTGAACCCCTAAATTTTTTTTTTTTTTCATAGGAGCATTTTTGCAATTTTCCTTCCTCACATGAATTGTAAACTAGTATTGTGGGATAACGTGTAAAAAAATATTAATATACAAACCTAAACTTATATGTTGATAAACATCATAATGTTTAGAAAACACAATATGTACTCTACAACAAGAAGTTGTGTGTTTGTGATTTATTTTTCCATTAAAAGGATTTAGCTTTTCAAAATATTTAACAAATTTTAATTTGAGGAGACATCTCTAAAAATTCAAAAAAAATTATGTTTGATTCATATCCAAAAACTTCCTTGGATGTGGCTCATAGTTTCAACTACCAATTATCCTTCTTACAAAATCTCTTTTTTTAGGAGATACCAAATTATTCAATTAAGGATCTCAAGGCTTCAGTGATTGGTTTATATTTTCATGGGAGTCTACCAAAGAATTCCCATTATTCATTGTTATTTTGGTCCTCCACTCTTTTATGGCTTTTGATGGCTCTCATTAGAGTTTTTCTACTTATTCTTAATGCTTGACTTTTCTTTCTAATGAGACAAGATTTATTGGTTTGATTACTTACTATTGTTGATGTAATGACATGTCTTGTGCAATTACTATCTTTGGTGCATCAGGTGGAACCCAAACTCTCATGTGCACTCATTAGATTCTTGACAATAGATTTATCACTTGAAGAATCTAATGTTCTTAGCCCAAGAATCTTCATAATGGACCTAAATTTTAGATTTCTCATCATTTCAAAAAATAGTTGATATCTTCGAGTTTCATTTTTTTAAAATAATATCCAAATATTATTAGCATATCTTCGATAAGTACACTTTAGAATCTTATCAACCATCAGTTTCAAAATATTCTCATCAATATCAATAAAATTCTTAGGATTTCTATGAAAAACTATAGGTGTTCTCAAAGGTAAAATTGCATCATTATTGGGAATTCCATTAATATTTAAATGAGATGGGATAGATGGCATATATTCAATAAAATATGAAAAATATTATGTACCTTGAAGTTGAGATGGAAAAGATGGTGTAACTTCAACTTCAGGTGTGTAAAATGGCCTACCTCAAACTTGAGAAGTCAAAGATGACATACCTCCATCTTCACATGTGAATGATAATTTACTTTCAATTTAATATATGGTAGATGGCGTGCCTCCATCTTGAAAAGTGGTAGATGGCATGCCTCCAACTCCAAGATTTAAATTTCTCATTGTGTGGAGGTTTTGCATTCATTACCTTTGTGCCATCAATTTCATATCTCTCTTACATAGATTGGATGGTTCATGTTGCTCTTGAATTAGCATGTCTTCTTCTATGCTATTTTATTTTCTACTTTCATGAAGTTGCCTCATTCCTTCTCTTTTCTTTGCATTCTTAGTTTCAAACTAATCTGGTGTTAGATTCTTTGGTCATTTCCTCGGCATGATGAAGAATTATATATATATCCTGAGTAAGACATAAATATTAGTTCCACAATGGTAGTAAATGGTAAAACAATCCCATAAACAAATCTGAAAATAATCATAAAAATTAGTACTATCATATCTTCACTAGGATGGTCTAAAGCTTGTTAGGATAGTCAAAAAATCATTTGGACATTAACTTTGAGTTTTTCTAAAGTAATGCTTTAGTTGGCATACAAAAATGATGAATATATCTACTCAATAAAGAGAACCACTCAATAGAATAAATATAAATCTTTACCATCATTACATTTCAAATAAATGTCTCACAAACACTATATGAAGGATAAGTAACAATATTGAATGCAAGTAAAATGTATTTTATATTTCCACATATTTATTTTTGTCTTGACCATTGGACATAAAACAAAATTTATTGCATTTAATCTATATTTAGAATATGTGCATCCAAGGAAGAAACAAGGATGGTGGTAGTAGGAATATGATACACAAAATTTTAGGTAAATATAGGTCTATAAGATAGAGGATATTAAGGCATCACCATGGTAGGAGATGTGGGATGTGGTTTAAAATAAGGTACGAAATAAGGTGTAGAATGAATTATCGAAGAAGGTATAAAATGAGTTAATGAACCAAGTGTGGGGTAAGGAATAAAGTAAGTGATGGTAATAATTTATGTAGGAATAACAATAAAGGGTTGGGAAGAAGGGATCATACTAGTGGTGGAAGTGAAGATAGTAGAAGAGACACTAGGAATATGGAGTAGTCATGACACAAGTAGGGATGGTATAGAAGATAGGAAAAATGTTAGTGAGATGGGAGGGAGGAATGGATGCATAAATTTATGTCAATTCATACATGATAGCTCACTAGATGATAAATACATGAGGATTATTGATATGATATAGAGTAGTATGAGGTCATGTGTGATGGAACATGATTACACAATATATTAAGTCATGATAAGTTAAAAATTGTAGGTCCTTGTGTAATAATATAAAGGTATATAGAGGTTTGCACGATAACACATGAAAATATGTACGTTCTTACATAGGGTTCAAAGAGTTGATGAAACATGTAGAATGGAATGCGTAACATTGTAAGTTGTTTCATATAACACAAAGAACTATCAAAGATTGTATGGTCATGTGAAATTGTTTCCTCATAATTATCATTCCAACACTATAACCATGAAAATAAATATTAGTTCATATAACCAAATTTGATCTAAAAATTCAGGCATCTATGTTGTCAAACAAAAAATGGTGGTGGAATATGTAAAATATGCTTTTTATTTTTTCAACAATATGAAATAGTGTTTCTTTGTTGGCTAATGCACAAAAACTAGAGAATAATAGAGCATGTGGGCCTAAATCAGGGTCACATTATTTTTTACCAATTTTTACGTATTTCCTAAAATGTGTTTGTGTTAAAACATGAGTGCACTTTAACTTATATAAAGCATGAGAATATTTTAAAATTTTCTAAGTATGATCACATTATTTATTTTATGGACACATAACTATAAACCTAACACACTCAATCATAAACTCTACAACCTCAACCCTATGTACCCTTGACCCTATACCTTATACCCTCAATGGTAAACCCTATACCCTCAACCTTATACAAAATATCCTCATTGCTAAACTCTATACCCTTATACACTCAACCTTGAACACTATCCCTTAATCTTAAGACATAAATCATATATGCTAAACTATCAACCCTAGAATCCATACTCTCAACACTAAACCTTATACCCTTAACCCTAAATCCTATACCCAATACCCTTCACCCTTAACCGTATATGCTAAACACTATATCCTATACCTTATACCCTCCAGCATTAACCTTATACCCTCAATCACATACCTTATACCCTCAGACATAAACTCTAAATCCTCGACCCTATGTATCCAATACCCTCAACCCTAAAACCCTATACCCTATACCTTATACCTTATACCCTCAACCCTATACCCAAAAAACTAAACCTTATAACTTCAACCCTAAACCCTACACATTATGCCCTCAACCATAAACCATATACTCTATACTATATACCTAGTATCCTCAACCCTAAATCCTAAATGTTATACCCTCAACCCTATACCCTAAAACCTATACCCTTTACCCTCAACCCTAAACCCTATACTCTATATACTCAACCCACAACCTTGAACACTATCCCTCAACCTGAGGCCCTAAATCCTATATGATAAACCATTAACCCAAAACCCTATACCCTTGACCCTATAATTTATACCCTCAACCCTAAACCATATATCCTCAACCCTATATCCAATACCCTTAACCTTGAACCCTATACCATCAACCCTATACCTTAAACCCTATACCCTTGAACCTAAACCTTATAACTTATAACCTCAACCCTACACCCTCAGCCTTATACCCTCCATCATAAAACCTATACCCTCAACATTGTATCTTATATCCTCAAATGTAAACCCTATACGCTTGACCCTATATACCCAATACCCACAACCCTAAACCATGTACATTTAATCTTATATTCTTAACCCTAACCCTAACCCTAAAAACTAAACCCTAAACCCTATAGCTTATACCCTCAACCATAAACCATATACCCTATACCTTATACACAATACCCTCAACCCTAGATCCTAAACCCTATACCTTCAACCCTATACCATAAACCCTATACCTTATACCATCAATCCTAAACCCTATACCATCAACCCCAAATCCTAAACCCTATACCTTCAACCCTATACCATAAAACCTATACCTAATACCATCAATCTTAAACCCTATACCTTATATACTCAACCATAAATCTAATTCCCCCAACCTTTTACCCAATATTCTCATCCTTGAACCTTATACCTTACACACTCAACCCTATACCCTTAAACCTAAACACTAAACCCTAGACCGTAAATTCTACACCTTCAAACCTAAACCATAATATTATACCCTCAATCGTGAACCCTATACCCTATACCTTATACCCAATAACATCAAACCTAAATCCTAAATCCTATACCCTCAACCATAAATCCTAGAGCCTATACCATCAACTCTATACCTTAAACCCTATACCTTATACCCTGAAAGCTTAACTCTTTACCTTAAACCCTCAACTATAAATGTGATAGACTCAAACCAATACCCAATATACTCAACCCTAAATACTATAAGCTATATACTCAACTATATATCATCAACCCTAAAAGATATCCCTCAACCATAGGCCCTCAAACCTATACACTAAACCCTCATCCCTAAAATCCATATCCTCAATCATAAACCCTATACCCTTGACCCTATACCCTCAACACTATACACAATACCATTAAACTGAAACCCTATACCTTAAGCCTTATACCCTAAACCATATACCCTATACCCTCAACTCTAAACTCTATACCTTATACCATCAACCCTACACTCTCCACCATATACCCTCCATCATTAACCCTATATCCTCGAACCTATACCTTTTAACCTCATCTATAATCCCTATAACATCGACCCTATGTACCTATTACCATCATCCCTAAAGCCCAAACTTTATACCATCAACCCTAAATCCTAAAGCTTATACCCACACCCTATACCCTAAAACCTAAACTGTATACCCTCAACCCTAAACCATATACCTTATACCCTAAACCATAAACCCAATACCCTCAACCTTAAAACCTAAACCCTCAACCCTATACCTTATGCCCTAAACCTAGAAGTGCTACTTGAATAGGAAAAGGAAATCCTAGTCCACTAATAGATGTCGATGAATGGGAAGAATCTACAATTCATTGTTAAATGTGGAAGTAAAAATAGTTTGATACCTACTAATTTTTTAAGAGATTGAACCTATAGAAAACATTGCACCCACAAAAAATTCCATGGGATGAGTGAGCTAAGGGTAAAATATTTATGTAGGTAGATAATTTGTGTCAATAGAAGTATCAAATAGTAGAGGAAATTTGAAAATATTATATCTTTGATTATTTTAAAATAAATTTTCAATGTATGTTATTTCTCAAATTAGAGCATTTATATTGTTGGTTTTTTTACCTAAGGAGGTAAGATTAGTTATAGTAACCACTCATGCCAAAAAAACCATTATGAATACACAAAAAAATAAGATGAAATAAATATTATTAAATGGAATCAATATGTATTCACCTCACTAATAAGGTAAACCCAACACTATTACATACAACATTTAATTGATCTCATTCCAAGGACACTATTACCAAATGAGGCACTAGATATAGAAGATGAATCTTATAGAATGAGGAAATCAAATGTTAGATTTGGGAATTAATTCAAGATGGTCACATTTTACCAAGTGCCTCACCATATGAATACTTAATTACTCTTTCTAAGATGAAGGATGTAAATAAATTCTTCTACACATATATATGAGCTTTGAACAATATCACTACAATGAATAGGTATCCAAATCCATGAATTTATGGCCTCTTCGATCAACTTAAGGGGGCTTATTTTTCACTACAAATTGGGTACCACCAAGTTACCATTGAGTCATTTGATGTGTGAAATTATACCTTGAAATTATTCTCTTTGGCTTGATCAATAAACTTGTCACCTTCATGTAAGAGATGAATGATGCTCTCGGGCCTCTCACTATTTTCATTGTTATCTTTTCTATTTAGATAACATACCCATATTAAAAAATACATAGGAGGAACATATAAATCATGTTCAATAGATACTTTCAAATCTACAAAAACATGGGCTCTATGATCTAATAATTTAGAATAGTATTCGTTTAGTATGGAAAGAAATTAAATTACCTTAGATACATTATGAAAAAGGATTGTTTTTATGTGGACCGAAAAAAGATACAGGTAATTAGAGATTGTCTAACTCATAAAAATATCATAGAACATTATATTTTAGGATTGCCTAAATTTTATTACAAATTTTATGTAACCGAGATTCTCACACTTGGCATGACCTATGAACCAAGAATCTAGGTGAGAGTAAAGGAAACATTACCTTGGATAAAGACTATAAAAACCATTCACACAATTTAAGTAGAGAATTTATTTAAGACCTACAATAGTTCATATTTGTTTGAAATTGAAGTTGATGCCTTCAAATATGCACTTGGGAGTAGTTTTGACTCAATGTGATAATCTAATTGCCTAACATGTAGTGATATTTTATCTAATGCTATATATAGAAACCCCATGTATGATAAGGAGTTATATACATTGTTCAAGCCCACAAATAACAAAGAACTACTATATCTTGGGGAAAGAAATTGTTATTCACATAGATAATAAGCATCATAAATTTATATAAATATAAGAAATTTTGTAGAATGATCAACATCAAAGGTGGTCAGGTTACCTCAAATATTTTTATCTCAAAATTTCTAATAAGAAGGAAGAACAAATAAATTTGAAAACTAATTGGGTTAGCTTTGAATGAATAACCTCGATAACTATGTTGGACTCTTGTGAATGTTAGAGTAAAGGTCTTAACTTAATTATGTTGATTAAGTTACCTTTATTCCCTTCTTAAGATTTCACGTTAGTTTGCATAATGTGACATTTAATAATTATATTAATTATTAAATGTTATCCTATTAGGGCTTCTATTAGGGTTTTTCCTATTAGGGTTTTATTAGGGTTTGCATGATCTCCTTTTTATAAGGATTGATCCCATTGTATTTTATATCAATTCATTCTCTCATTCTCTCTGATATATACATTTTCAGTTTTCAGAGAACCCTTGCTTGTTTGTCTCCATCTCTTCTTTTGTCACAGGTTATTTGCATGTAGGTGATCTTCAAGGTTTGTGAAGTTATATTTTCTCAACTCTTACATGGTATCAGAGCTCCACACCTGCTGCTTCCTGTTCTTGTTTTGAAGATTTTTGGAGCTTCAAGGGTTTGGGGCTTGTTTTCTTGATCTAGGGCATACCTATAATTTTGAAGCATTTTCAGCTCAAACGGACATTGTCATTGCGTCCGCAGTGGTCCAAAACCCCTAAATTGTTTGTTCATTCATCCATTTTGGACAAAGTCGAAATTTAGGGCAAATTTTTTTGCAAATACAGTCGTACGGCCATCATCTGCGCGTGGATCCGTTAAAAAAAAAAAAAAAAAGGATATATTTACTGGTAAAAATTTATTTTGGCATACTGTTATCTGCATTTTAAAAAATATATATATTTTTTTTGGAATGTAATTTTGATTTTTTTTAATCAAAAAAATCAACAAAAAAAAAGCATTTTTTTGCCTTTTTACGTCTTGCAGGCCGGCCGCAGGCAAGTACCTGTGCAGGGTACTGCGCAGGTCCATACCTACACAAACCTATGCAAGCCGATACGTGTGCAGTCCCTTACGCAGGGAGCCTGTGGTGGGGGTGGGCCCACGTGCCTCCCCCACCCAAAATTTTTTTTTTTTTAAATTTTATATAAAAAAATTTTATTGTATTTTTTTTTATATTTTAAAAAAAAAAAAAATCAAATGCCTTTTTTTTTATATAAAAACAATTTTTTTCTATAATAGCTCAATTGCACTTTTACGGTGACGACCGTTTGGCCGTCAAATTTAACCCAGTATTTTTGCTACAACGATCGTATGACCGTCAAATTTAACCCAACACTTTTTTTTCCCTCTTTGGAGCGGATTTATTCCAGAGGCCGTAACTTGGGCATATGATATCGTTTTTTGGCAAACAAGATATTGTCGGAAAGCTGGTTTTCTGATCTTTACAATGGTGTGGGTCTCATCACTTCTTTTTTCCATTGGTGTATTCTACAACTAGTTGAATACAAAGGGGCTTTTTTCAGTCTCAAGCTCATAACTTTTGATCAATTTCTCTATTTTTTGCAATCTCAACGGCGTTGGAACCATATTTCAGAGCTCTTCATTTTCATCCATGCATTTTTTCTAGATTTCACTCTAGGTATATTTTATTCAGTTATTTATGTTTTCACACTCTGATGGATTACCTGGACATATTTACTCTTGGAAACTTTTTGTTTGTATGGGATGCTTTGTTCTTGGCTGTTCTTCATGTATTTCCAGCATTTTGTCCTTTGAGGACATTTTGAGCATCATTTGTAAGCTATATTTTATGTAAACGCACTGAGATAAAGTGCCACACTATTGTACATGCATCTTTTGGGGATTTTACACATAAGGTTGTGCCATATTTTATACTCGCACTGATATTATAAAGTGCCATGAGGGGTTGTGTAGTTTGCCTTTATTTTTCCATCACATCCTTGTCCGGTGAGTGTCCCTCCACGATGACAGTGGATCCATATGATTCTAGCCTCATGCATGTGTGCTTTGTTTTGCACACCACTTTTTCAATTGTAGGTGCTATCTTGCACACTTTTAGATGTTTCTTCTCCTTCATGCACTACAGGGTGTTTCACATCATTTCAGTGGATCTATCAGGCTCTCCCAGTTCAACATTATTGGGGGGTTATTATATTGTTTGTACTAATTCTTCCTTGGTTTCGCCTTGGAAGGAATCTTCCATTCTCAGCTGATCAGTGTTTCAGACTATTGGTTCTTGTGTCATCTGTATCTTTGTTCTGAGTGTTTTCCTTTGTTTTCCATTTAATTCGAGTAGTGTCGTATAGGCACTTACGCAAATTTTTGTCTTCTTGTTCCTGATCATCCTATCTTTAGCAGAGGTTCTTCAGCACCATAGCAGTCATCTTTCGACAGTTGTTTATAGCTTCTTCTGCTTCAGTGATGTTCTTCTTCTTGGCCTTCTACATCTCTTTTTGGAGTAGAGCTTTTTCCCATGAGGTTTTCTCTATTTCTCCTTTTTACAGAGATTTGGTTGTATTTGGGTACCTGATCTGGCCTAGTTGTCAGGACCCATGTTTGCCTTCTTGCATCGTAGTTACCTTTGCTTTCTTGCATTTGTTTGTAGCTACACTATTGCTCATCTTAAGGGGGGGTGTTAGAGTAAAGGTCTTAACTTAAATATGTTGATTAAGTTACTTTTATTCCCTTCTTAAGATTTCACGTTAGTTTGCATAATGTGACATTTAATAATTATATTAATTATTAAATGTTATCCTATTAGGGCTTCTATTAGGGTTTTTCCTATTAGGGTTTTATTAGGGTTTGCATGATCTCCTTTTTATAAGGATTGATCTCATTGTATTTCATATCAATTCATTCTCTCATTCTCTCTAATATATACATTTTCAGTTTTCAAAGAACCCTTGCTTGTTTGTCTCCATCTCTTCTTTTGTGATAGGTTATTTGCATGCAAGTGATCTTTGGGGTTTGTGAAGTTGTATTTTCTCAACTCCTACAGTGAACACTACACAAAAGATTAGCCTTAATTATATTCAGCATTCATATGATTTATTGATATCTATCCACAAAAGACTCAAATGATAGATAATCCCTTTATTACTATATGTAAGATAAAATCTTCTAGCACATTGTGCACATATATATGTCCCTATATTATACACCCTCAACCCTAAAAACCATCCATCAAAATTAGGCCCTAATAGTGATTTTTTTAGTGGCTAATATTGCCAATTGGCTAATAGTTGAAATTCAGGAATCCAAATTTGGCTAATAGTTCAAGCTCTAATGGGACCTCAATTGACACATTTTTACAAAATTTTATTTGTCTTATTTAAATCGCCAAAAAAATTATTTTATTAAAAAAATTAAGTTAAAATTTTTCCACAATATTCGATGCATGATTAGACCAAATTCTCCCAAATTTTATAAGTTATAGTAGAAATATAAATTAATTCATCAATAGTATATCATAATTATTGTTTTATTTAGGACCATGTTTAAAATCTTTAGTAGCCTCCATTATTTAAGATATAATTTGTAGGCCCTCATTGTATTTTGTGAGGTAAAATGTACTTACAATCTATAATGCTCATGGGACCCAAAATAAAAGAAACTTCGAGCCCCATGAGCATTAGAGATCATAGGTATATTTTACCTTGTGAAATACAATGAGGGTCATTATATTATATTTTAAATCAATGGTGGAAGCTAAACATTATAGAGTCTTATCAATCATTTTCACCCTCAAGCTCCTACTTTTCCATGAGAATTATTTTGAATGGAAGGATTCACCATCATATAATATATTTTCCTATCATTTTCCAAGATTCACCAAACTTTTCTACAAAATTTTAGTGATGTAAAAAAAAATCCTAATAAAATTAATATTTTTTCAAAAAAAAAAGATTCACTTGATAGAAATTAATATTTTTTTTAAAAAATGAAAGATTCCCCAAGACTTTATATCTTTTCTTGAGGGGGGTTTCTTAAAGTTACCACTAGGCCCTAAAGCCTATATTCTAAACCCTCAAGGTAAGTGTAGAAATATGGGGGACGAAAAAGGGGTCTAAAGTGGCCACTTTTTTTTTTGAAATCAGGAAATACTAACCTTGGTTGAGAAATTGAGGATAGTTACACTCAAAA
Source organism: Sequoiadendron giganteum (assembly GCA_007115665.2). NCBI lineage: Eukaryota > Viridiplantae > Streptophyta > Pinopsida > Cupressales > Cupressaceae > Sequoiadendron > Sequoiadendron giganteum. The sequence continues at coordinate 290,181,286 of CM021100.1, forward strand.
TTTTAAACTGCACCAAAAAAAATGTTCGTAGTGCTCTGAGTTTACTTTCTAAACTACTATTTTTTTTTAAAAATGATAGAGATTATGGGTTCAAAAAAGGGAGCCACAAAATTTGGTGTTGTTTTTGTCAAAAAAACATAACATATTGTCTTTTGTGGCTCCCTCAAAAGGTTAACCTTTTTCTGGTATTTTTAAAATCACTTCAATGAGAAATTAGCTAATAGCATGTAGTTTATGCCCAATTTTTTTGATAATTTTTTATTGAATATTTTTTGTTTTACTAATTTTCAAAGTGGACACATCTTGAAAAATAGAATTTTTGTTGCGCTACCCTTATAATTTTTTAAAACAAAAAATATATATTTTTTGAATATGTGTTGAATGGAGTCTAGTTTATAAAAATATAATTAATTTGAAATTTCAATGAATGGTTAAAAAATAAAGTAAAAAAAACCAAAAACTAGTTTTTGACAAAAAATAGACACACAAACAAAAGAAATTAAAGATGAAAGCCTTAACATTGTTAGAATGTGAAAAAAAATACATTTTTAAATAGCTAAGAGAAAGCTTAACATTACCTAAGTTCTTGATTTACCCAACCTTGAAACACATGTAAACCTAGCGGCTAGTATGAACGAGATTATGTGAAATCCTATAGAATATGAAAAACACATCTTTAGTCATTGGGAAGGCATTCCAAGCCTTTGGGTTGGAAATCCAAAGTGAATCCAAGCCTAAGGCTTGGGGATTCCCAAAGCAAGACATAACACGAGTGCATTATAATGCACTCACATTATGTTTTATATTGAAATTTGTTCCTTGTCAATGAATTTCAAAAAATGTGCCAAAATGCATTACCAAAATATGCTAAAAAACATTGCAAAAACACGCTCACATTTTGGTTTGCATTGAAAAAAAATTCTACTCTTTTTTCTCTTTCTTCTTGGTCTACATTGAAGTATAAGTTGACATTTACATATGGACATTTAATTTCTTACACTTTAACTTATATTTCATGTATATAGTCTTAGGATGTTTGAGAGTGATTTCAAATCTGTAAGAGTTATAATGCAAATTCTATTTTTTGGAAGATCTTGTAATTTTTCAGCCTTCTAAGTCAAATTTCAATAATCAAGAGATCAAATTTTAGTAACTAGTAAGTTGTATCAAATTGATATCTCTCTCATTATGTATCCCTTATTCTCTAGACCTCTCTCTCACTCTCTCACTCTCTCTTTCCCTCTCTACTTCTCTCTATCTCACTATTCTCTCATTCTCACTATCCCCCCTCTATACATCTCTCCCTCTCCCTCTCCCTCTCCCTCTCCCTCTCTATATGTCTCTCTTTTTCTCTCTCTATCTTATGTATGTCTCCATCCTACCTCTTTCCCTCTCTAATTTCTTTGTATAGCTACCTCTCTCACAATCTCTTTGTCCCTCCCTCTCTCCCCCTCTTTCTCTACCAGTCTCTCTTCTTTATCAAACCATTATCTCTTTATCTCTCTCACTTTCTCCATCTCTTAACCTCACCATTATCTCTCTACTTCTCTTTATCTCACTCCTCCATCTTTATGTCTCCCTCCCTCCCCTCTCTCTCACATCCCCTCCTCTCCTCTCTCTCTCTCTACTTCTATTTATCTCACCTATCCCTCTCTACCTCTCCCTCCCTCCTATCTCTCTCTCTCTTTCTTTGTCTCTCATTCCCTCTCTACTTATCTCTCTCACCTATCTCTCCCTCAAAATATCCTTCCCTCTCTACTTCTCTATATCTCCCATCTCCCTCTCTCTACCTACCTCTCCCTCCATTACTCCCTACTCCCTCCACTCTATCTCACCATTCTCTATATCTCTCACACGTCTATCTACCACACTACCCTCCCTTCGTCCATCCTCTTTCTCTCTTGTTCTCTCCGCTCTGTCTAACCATTCTCTCTACATCTCTTTATCTCACCTATCCCTCTTTACCTCTCCCTTTCTCCCCTCTCTCTCTAATTTTCTTTATCTTTCCTATCCCTCTCTACCTCTTCCTCCCTCCCACCTCCCTATCTCTTTCTCATTATCGCATTCTCTCCCCCTCTCTCTCTCCCCTCTTTCTCTTTCTCTTTCACTCTCTCCTCTCTATCTTACCTCTCTCTCACAAAAACATGTACTCACCTCTATCTCCTCCCTACCTCTCCCTCCATTCCTTCCTCCCTTCTCTACTTATCAATATATCTCTTCCCTATCTACCTCTCCTTTCTTCTCTACTTATCTTTATCTTCTCTCTCCTTATATCTACCTACCTCTTCCTTCATCTCTCTATTTCTATCTCACCTATGTCTCCCTCGCCACCTCTTTCCATCTCTACTCTTTATCTCTCCTATATTCCTCTACTTAGTTACATGTGTAGGATCATGATGGGCCAAAAAATGGCGATATCTAAGTGATATGATGGCCCATGTGGCTGACGACTTTTTTCTTACCCAAAATTGATGAAACGAAAAGGGTTTTTAAAGGAGATTCTCAGATTTCCACCAATATAAATTATGCTTTACTTTGAATTTAATAAATAATTATTATTCATTTTCTATTTTAATTATGACTCAATTTTTGATTGATAGGCTAATTGAAAAACATCTATAAATTTCAAATGGTAGATCACATTTTTTGAATCTGAAACATGTGTCACATTCTATGCTTCACATACTATAGGATTAAAAATAAAAAAATGAATTTCATGAAGTTTTGACCAAGTTAAGGTGGTTAGACATACGAGTTTTTATATTTTTTAAAATTTGTAATAAAAAAATCATAATTAATTATTTACTTGGAAACAAATTACAAAATTATATGCATCACATTGGGACATGAGTCCCCTACTTATATCTAAAATCGTATAAAAAATTATTATCATTTTATTGTGGTTAGGGTGGTCAGACATACACCTACTTCTTATTTTTTACCTGAAATTTAAGTACTACTGCACTAAAATTTCAAATTTTCACCAAATAGATTTTATTTTTTAAACAAAAACCTAGCTAGTTTAGAAACTACATTAAATTTTATATAGATTCTATTCTTACATATTTTTGAAATAATATAGATAGCTTATTAAAAAATTTACATCAAGTTGCCTAACTGAGATTTTCTAAATTTTATCGCCACTTAAGGGCCTATTTTTTCCATGATGATCCTGCACATACCCACCTACCTTTCTCTCTCTCACTTTCTACCTCTCCCTCTCCCCCCTCTTTCTCTCTCACTCACACCTCTCTATCTCGTCTACCTATATGTCTACCTCTCCTTCCATATCTGCTTATCTTTATATCTCCTTTCCCTCTATCTACATACCTCTCCCTCCATCACTCTCTCTCTATCTCTCTCTCTATCTCACCTATGTCTCCCTCTCTACATCTTTCCCCATATCTTTCTCTCTCCCCCTCTCTCCACCTTTTTCTATCACTCTCTTCTCTCTATCTCACCATTCTCTCCCTCCCCCCTCTCACTCTCTCCTTCTCTCTATCTCATAATTGTATCTCTTTCTCTATCTCTCTCTCTCCCACCTTCCCCCTAGTGTTCAAGGTTGAGGTAATAGGGCTATGTATAAGATATAGAGATTAGGTTTAGGATATTAGGTTTGGGGTATAATGTTGAATATAGAATTTTGGGTATAAGTATAGAGTTGAGGGTATAAGGCTAATTGTATAGTGTATAGATATTAGGGTTTAGGTTGTAATGTATAGGGTTAAGGGTTGAGAGTTTAGGGTTTAGGGATAATATTCAAGGTTTAGGGTATAAGGTTGAGGGTACATACAATATATGGATGAGGTTTGAAGGTGTAAGGATTAGGGTTTAAGGAATAGGTTTGAGGGTTAAGGGATAGTGTTTAGGGTTGAGGGTATATAGTTAAGTGTATAGGGTATAGGGATTAGGGTTTAGGATATTTGGTATAGGGTTAAGTTTATTGGGTTTAGGGTACAAGGTTGAATGCAAGGTTGAGGGTTGATGGTATAAAGTTAAGTGTATAGGGTATAGGGATTAGGGTCTAGGATAGTGGGTCTAGGATTTAGGGTGTAGGTTTTAGGGTATAAGGTATTAGGTTAAGGGTTGAGAGTGTAGGGTTTAGGGTTTAATTATAGGGTTAAGGGATAATGTTTAGGGTTTAGGGTATAAGGTTGAGGGTATAGCATATAGGGATTGGTTGAGGGTGTAGGATTTAGGGTTTAAGGTACATGATTGAGGGTTAAGGGATAGTGTTTAGGGTTGATGGTATAGGGTTAAGTATATAGGTTATAGGGATTAGGGTTTAATATATTGGATATAGGGTTGAGGGTATTGGGTTTAGCATTAATAGTTTAGGGTACAAGGTTGAATATAGGTTTTAGGGTTTAAGTATAGGGTTGAGGGTTGAGTTTTGATGGTATTAGCTTAAGTGTATAAGGTATATGGATTAGGGTTTAGGATATTGCATATAGGGTTTAGGGTGTAGGGTTAGGGTATAAGTTATAGGGTTAAGGGTTGATAGTGTAGGGTTTAGTGTTTAAGTATAAGGTTGAGGGATAATGTTCAAGGTTTAGGGTATAGGGTATAGGGATGAGGGTTGAGGGATAATTTTCAGGGTTTAGGGTATAGGGTATAGGGATGAGGGTTGAGGATGTATGGTTTAGGGTTCAAGGTATAGGTGTGAGGGATAGTGTTTATGATTGAGGGTATAGGGTTATGTATGTAGGGTATAGGTATTAGCATCTATGATATTCAACATAGGGTTGATGGTATTGAGTTTAGGGTACAAGGTTGCATATAGGTTTTACGGTTTAAGTATAGGATTGAGGGTATGAGGTTTAGTGTATAGGGTATAGGGATGTTCAAATATTTGGTATAGGGTTTAGGGTATATGATATAGGGTTAAGTGTTAAGAGTACAGGGTTTAGGGATTAAGTATAGGGTTGAGGGATAATTTTCATGGTTTACGATATAAGGTTGAGTGTATAGGGTATAGGGATGAGGGTTGAGGGTGTAGGGTTAGGATTTAAGGAATAAAATTAAGGGTTGAGGGTATAGGGTTAAGTGTACTAGGTATAAGGATTAGGGTTTAGAATATTGGGTATAGGGTTGGTGGTATTGGGTTTAGGATTGAGGGTTTAAGGTTTAGAGCACAAGAAGGTTTAGTGTAGGGTTTATGGTTTAAGTTTTGGTTTGAGTGATAATATTCAGTGTTTAGGCTTCAAGGTTGGGGGTATAGGGTATAGTGGTGAGGGTTGAGGGTGTAGGGTTTAGGGTTTAAGGTATAAGATTGAGGGTTGAGGGAAAGTGTTCAAGGTTGAGGTTATACGGTTAAGTGTGTATGGATGAGGTTTGAGGGCACATATGGATTATGGTTTAAGGAATATGTTTGAGTATTGAGGGATAGTGTTAAGTGTATAGGGTATATAGATTAGGGTTTATGATATTTGGTATAGGGTTTAGGGTGTAAGGTATAACATATAGGGTTAAGGTTTGAGAATGTAGGGTTTAGGGCTTGATTATAGGGTTAAGGGATAATGTTTATGGTTTATTATATAAGGATGAGGGTATGAGGTATAGGTAAGAGGGTTGAGGGTGTAGATTTTAGGATTAAGCTATAGGTTTGAGGGTTGAGGGATAGTGTTTAGGGTTGAGGGTATAGGGTTAAGTATGTAGGGTATAGGGATTAGGGTTTAGGATATTCAATATAGGGTTGAGGGTATTGGTTTTAGGATTTAGCATTTAGGGTACAAGGTTGAATGTAGGGTTTAGGGTTTAAGTATAGGGTTGAGAATTGAGGGTATAAGGTTAAGTGTATAGGGTATAGGGATTAGGATTTAGGATATTGGGTATAGGGTTTAAGGTGTAGGGTTTAGGGTATAAGATATAGGGTTAAGGGTTGAGAGTGTAGGGTTTAGTGTTTAAGTATAGGGTTAAGGGATAATTTTTAGGGTTTACGGTAAAAGGTTGAGTGTATAGGGTATAGGGATGAGGATTGAGGGTGTAGGGTTTATAGGTTAAGGTATAGGTTTGAGGTTTGAGGGATAGTGTTTAGGGTTGAGGATATAGGGTTAAGTATATAGGGTATAGGGGTTAGGGTTAAGGATATTGGGTATAGGATTGAGGGTATTAGGTTTTAGGTTGACAATTTAGGATACACAATTGAATGTAGGTTTTAGCATTTAAGTACAGGGTTGTGGGTTGAGGTTTGAGGTTATTATATTAAGTGTATAGGGTATAGGGATTAGAGTTTAGGTTATAGGGTTTAGAGTGTAGGGTCTAGGGTATAACATATAGGATTAAGGATTGAGAGTGTAGGGTTTAGGGTTTAAGCGTAGGGTTTAGGGTTTAAATATAGGGTCAAGGGATAATTTATAGGGTTTAGATTATAAGGTTGAGGGTGTAGGGTTTAGGGTTTAAGGTATAGTTTTGAGGGTTGAGGGATAGTGTTCAAGGTTGACATTGTAGGGTTAAGTATGCAGGGTATAGGGATTAGGGTTTAGGATATTTAGTATAGGGTTAAGGATATTTGGTTTAGGGTACAAGGTTTAATGTAAGGTTTAGGGAAGTATAGGGTTGAGGGTTGAGTGTATAAGGTTAAGTGTATAGCGTATAGGGATTGGGGTTTAGGATATTGGGTATAGGGTTGAGGGTATTGGGTTTAGGGTGTAAGGTGTAAGGTACAATGTTGAATATAGGTTTTAGATTTTATGTATAGGTTTGATGGATAATTTTTAGGGTTTAGGGTATAAGGTTGAGTGTATAGGTTATATGAATTAGGGTTAAGGGTATAGGGTTGAAGGATAGTGTTCAGGGTTGAGGGTATAGGGTTAAGTGTACAACGTATATGGATTAGGGTTTAGGATATTCAATATATAAGTTTTAGGATATTGAGAGAGAAAGATAATGTTGAGATAAAGAGTAGAGAGGGAAGGAGAGAGTGAGATAAATATGGGGGGAGAGAGTAAGGAAAATATATGGAAGGAGGGAGGGAGAGGTAGATATGGAGAGAGAGATAGAGAGAAGTATATAGGGAAGGATAGATAAAGAGGGGGATGAGTGAGGGAGAAATGTAAAGAGAGAGGAGGGAGGAAGGTAGAGAGAAGTGGGATATAAAGAATGAGAGATTGGGATAGAGAGGGGCAAGGAGGGTGGATATGTCGAGAGGGAGAGAGGAGGGAGGGAGAGAGTGAAGTAGATAGGGATACGTTAGATAGAGAGAAGAAGAGAGAAAATGTGTGTGGGAGGAAGGAAGAGAGAGAGTGAGGTAGGGAGGAAGAGAGAGGAGAGAGTTATGGATAGAGAGAGAGGTGAGATTGAGAGATATTGAGAGAGAGAGGTAGGAAGTTGGAGAGATTGATACAGAGGAGGGAGGTAGAGAGAGAGGTAGATAGGGATACGTGTGATAGAGAGTGTAGAGGGAAGGTGTATGGAGGATGGAAGAGAGAGAGAGATATATAGAGATGAGGGTTGAGGGTGTAGGGTTTAGGGTTTAAGCTATAGCGTTGAGGGTTGAGGGATAGTGTTCAAGGTTAAGGGTATAGGGTTAAATGTATAGGGTATAGGGATTAGGGTTTAGGTATTGGCTATATGGTTGAGGGTATTGGGTTTAGGCTTTAGGGTTGAGGGTTTAGTGTTTAGGGCACAATGTTGAATGTAGGGTTTAGGGTTTTAGTATAGGGTTGTGGATTAATTGTTGAGGGTCAAGGTTAAGTGTATGGGGTATAGGGATTAGGTTTTAGTGTATAAGGTACAAGGTTAAGGGTTGAGAGTGTAGAGTTTATGGTTTAAGTATAGGGTTGAGGGATAATGTTTAGCCCATTCAGGGAATAAGGTTGAGGGTACAAGTAATAGGGATGAGGGATGAGGCTTGATGGTGTATGGTTTTGTGTTTAAGGTATATGATTGATGATTGAGGGATAGTGTTCAAGGTTGACAGTACAAGGTTAAGTGTATAAGGTATAAGGATTTGGTTTTAGAATATTGGGCATAGGGTTGAGGGTATTGGGTTTAGGGTTTATGTTTATGGTTGATGAATAATGTTCATGGTTTGGGTTATAAGGTTGAGAGTATAGGATATAGGGATGGGAAATGAGGGTGTAGGGTTTAGGGTATAGGGATTAGGATTTATTGTATTTGGTATAGGGTTTACGAGATTGAGAGAGAGGGAGAAGTAGAGAATGAAGGAGAGAGAGATAAAGAAGTGATAGAGATAAGTGATAGAGAGAGGAAAGGAGAAAGGTAGAGAAATCGAGAGAGAGGAGGGAGAGAGAGGTAGAGAGGGGTATGTTATATAGAGAGAAGTACATAGGGAAGGTGGGTGGGAGGAAGGAAGAGAGAGAAGGGAGGAGATAGAGAATATTAGAGAGGAAAGGAGGGAGGTATCGATAGAGAGAGAATGGTGCTCGATAGAGAGTAGAGAGGGAAGGAGAGAGTGAGAGAGAAAGGAGAGAGGAAGATAGAGGGAAGGAAGGAGAAAGAGGTAGAGATAAAGAGAGGCAGAGGATATGTGTAGGATGATCATGGAAAAAATAGGCCCTTAAGTGGCAATAAAAATTCAAAAAATCAGAGTTAGACAACTTGACGTAAAAATTTGAATAAGTTATCTATATTATTTCAAAAAAATGTAAAAATAGAATCTGTAGAAAATTGAATGTTGTTTCTAAACTACTAGACCTTTATTTTAAAAAATAAATCCATTTTGTGAAAAATTGATATTTCAATGTAGTAGTACTTAAATTTCAGGGTAAAAATAAGAGGTAGGTGTCTGTCTGACCACCCTAACCACAATAAAATGATAATATTTATTTATAACCTTTTAGATATAAGTAGATGACTCATGTCCCGATGTGATGCATACTTTTTTATAAAAAAAATTGAAGTAAATAATTAATTATGATTTTTTTATTACAAATTTTAAAAAATATTAAAGCTCATTTGTCTAACCACCTTAACTTGGTCAAAACTTCATGAAATTAATTTTATTTTTCCTATAGTATGTGAAGCATAGAATGCAACACATGTTTTAGATTCAAAAAATGTGATACCATTTGAAAGTTATAGATGTTTTTCAATCAACCTATCAATGAGGACTTTAATCATAATTCAAATAGAAAATGAATAATAATTATTTATTAAATTCAAAGTAAATCATAATTTATATTGGTGGAAAGCTGAGAATATCCTCTTAAAACCCTTTTCATTTCATTAATTTTGGGTTAAAAAAAAAGTCGTCGGCCACATGGGCCATCATATCACTTACATATCACCACTTTTTGGCCCATCATGATCCTGAACATACTTGAGATAGAGATAAGTATATGGGGAAGGAGAGGTAGAGAGGGACAAGTGGAGAGAGAGAATTATGAGCTATAGAATATAGAGGAAAGGAGAGAATGAGAGAAAGAAGGATAGAAATAGAGAAGGAATGTTGGAAGATTGAGAGAGAGGGGTAGGTTGAGAGAGAGGAAGAAAGAGGGAAAGAGGGAGGGAGATGTAGGGAGAGAGGGATAGAGGAAGAGAGAGAGAGAGAGAGAGAGAGAGAGAGAGAGAGAGAGAGAGAGAGAGAGAGAGATAGAGAGGGAAAGAGAGGTAGAGAGGGAATGAGGGAGGGAGAGATAAGTGAGATGGAGAGGTGTAGAGAGATTAGTAGGGAGTTATGTATGGAGAGGTAGGTAGAGAGGAAAGGAGATAGAGGTATGGATGGAGAGAATGGGAGGTGAGAGAGAGGTGAGATAGAGAGAAAATAGAGAGTGGTAGGTGATGATGGATGAAGAGGCAGGTAGAGAGGAAGATGGGAGATATAGATAAGTAGAGAGGTAGGGAGAGAGAGAGGGAGGGGGAGGTAGGGATGGAGAGATAGGTGAGAGAGAAATAGAGAGAGAGTGATGGAGGGAGGGGTAAGTTGAGAGATGTAGAGATGAGATAAAGATAAGTAGAGAGGGAAGGGGAGGTGGATAGAGATGAGGTATAGAGAAGTAGAGAGGGAATGAGGGATGGAGGCAGAGGTAGGGAAAGAAAGAAAAGGTGAGATAAAGAGGTGTAGAGAGAGAGAGGTAGGGTTTTATGAATAGAGAGGTAGGTAGAGACAGGGATTAGGAGATAGAGTAGATAGGGAAGAAGAGAGGGAGAGATAAGTATGGAGGGAGAGAGATAGAGGTGAGAGATAGGTGAGATAGAGATAAATAGAGAGAGTGTTCAGGAGTGGTATAGGGAGAGGTAGGTAGAGTGAGGATGAGGGGAGATAGATAGAAGTATCTAGAGGGAAGGGGAGAGAGAGAGAGAGATAAGTGAGATAGAGAGGTGTGGAGAGAGTGGTAGTAAGTGATGGATGGAGAGGTGGGTAGAGAGGATTGTGGAAATTGAGAGTTGATAAGGAGGAGAGGAAGAGGTATGGATGGAGAGATTGGGAGGTGAGAGAGGTGAGATAAAGAGCAGTAGAGAGAGAGTGGTAGGTAGTGATGGATGGAGAGGTAAGTAGAGAGGGAGAGGGGAGATATAGATAAGTAGAGAGGAAGGGAGAGGTAGGGATGGAGAGATAGGTGACATAGAGAGAAACAAAGAGAGTTAAGGGAGAGAGGTAGATAGAGAGAAGGAGAGAGGAGATGAAGATAAAGAGAGAATGAAGGAGAGGTGGAGAGAGAGAGAGAGGTAGAGAGGGAATGAGGGAGGGAGAGGTAGGGAGGGAGAGAAGGTGAGATAGGGAGGTGTAGAGAGAGTTGGGTAGAGAGGGATTGGAAGATATAGAGGATGTTGAGTAGTGTGGATAACTAAGAGGGGGGATGAATCAGTTATTATAAAAAAAATCCTTTACTTTAATTATCTGGAGAAATCTTAAATCAATTTGAACCACCAAAAATGAAGAGGGGAAAGATGATTCCCTCAATGATCCTATAAGGATTTTCACCTTAGAAGCTAACTATGGGAGAATGTCTCTCTTTCCCACCTTTTCATCTTAAGGTTCATTCAAAGATAGGGGTTTGATATTGTGTTGGGGGTGTGTGAGGTGTGTGATTAAATGTGCCCTAAATTCTATGAACAAAAAATGAAAACTAATCTAAATGTAACTACGAATGTAATAAACTATTGAATGTAACTATGTTGGAAAACACACAATGATATGCAAACATATACAAATGAACTAAGAATGTACACTAAAATATAAAGAAATGGAGGAGTTAGAATGTGTGCACTTGGGATTTGAAGAGGAGTCTGATGGAGGTTCAGAATATTGATGAAACTATTATAGAAATTTAAAAGGGACACTTGTACCAATATGGGCGACCTAGTCCCAGATTCTCGAAAATTGATCCAAAGTCTATTTCTGCCAAAAGGATGTTCAAAAATGTGAATATCCCCAAAAATAATTCCTAGACGGAAAAGGTCGCCATTATGGGCAACCTAGTCCTCTTCTAAGTTTTTGAGAATCCAAGAGTGGAATCTAGAGCCTTCTATCTGTGTTTCTTGCCCTTCCAAGTATCCAGTCCTGAAAATGTAGAATCTGGTCTATAGAAGTCCTCCAAGCTTCAAATAGGGTTTCTCCAACCTTAGTGAGCTCAGATGACTTGTTGAATGATCTTCCACCTACAAAAATACCTAAATCTACAAACACACATGCAAAGAAGAGATAAGGGTTAGGGTTAGAGATTAGGGGTTTGCCTTAGTCAAACCCCATTTTGATAATCAAGTCTAAATGATGAAAAGATAAGGAAATGAAGAATGAGACAAAGGAGAGAGAGAGTTGTTACCTTGCCATGATGTTTGATCTTGACTTGCAGAAATGGAGGTTTAGCCCTTGAATGCTTCTTAAGGGATATCCTATTGACTTGGAATGATCAAACCCTAGTTTTCTTAAGGAGAAGAAAGGGTGAGAGATGAGGAGGAGAAAATGAATGGTGCATAATGAAAAATTAGGGTTTGGAGGCTTATTTATACAATTTATGCCCTAATTTTCTTGAAACAACACCATACTAGTTTACCTTAGGGTTTTAGAGACAATAATATGGAAATAAATTAAGTTAAATTCAAATTTTATGCCACATGGGACTAGGTCACCCAAGGTGGTGACCTAGTCCACTTGGGAATTTTTTATTGTTTTTCAGAGATTAACATGTAATTATTTATGTTTGTCAGGATTGTCTCACAAAACACATTGAATTTGGACATGAATATGTATTAAGGGGTCATTTTTGGCATAATAAGGTGATGAAAAGCCTGGGAGAGTGTGAATTTTTTTTACAACACCTTACAATAATTTGTCACAAGGCTTGGAAAGGGGTAAAAAGAGACTGAAAAGGGTCCAAAATCCATAGGCATTTGAGGTCCAAATAAGTGAAAATTGTCAAATTCCTCACTTTTTGGTGACACACAATCATATATTAATGAACATGAAAGCACACAACAACACTATGCACAAGGAACACCAAAATTTATGTGGACACATAAGAAGGGAGAAACCACAGAGAGTGTTAATTCTCCATTATAAAGTATCAGTTAAGCTGACATCGATTAAGGCAATTTTTACAAGGGCTCATTGCCAAGTTTCTCATTGTAAGGTGGATCACTTTCGGTTGGGCTCACTACCAGGCTATTATAGCCAAAGATACAAAAAGGCTCACTGCTAAAAGAGAAATTCTTACTACCTGCAAAAATGGATCACTACCAAAATAATGATGAAAAAGAATTCACCACTGAAAAGAACTATCACCAACAATGATACCAGATATAATCTCTCCATTTTTTGCATCCAGTCATACACTTTCGCATGCTTCAAAATTCATAGATATTCATATTTGGATTCATCACACTTTCTTTCATCAGACAAAAAAACATCTTATACTTATACCATTCCATGATTCCATAATCTCCCAAGATGGCCAAACGCAATTTCATAATTTCTAAGTCGGTCAAGCACAAATTGAAATAGGTCAGCACAAAAAAATTCCTCTGGTGGAGAGGAATGAAATGCAGACCACATAAAATCTCCTCACTCAAATAAACATGCTAAATGATATCCGTAACCATAGAATAAGATATGCACATTGCAATGCAGACCATGTGTCAGAGCATGTTAACGAACTACCAGATCGGTCTGGACCCAAAAGAATGTATCTCATTATGTTACAGTAGGAATGGGACCAAGATAGGTCATTACAACATGACATCCAAAACCAAGCCAATCCGGAGCACCAAAGCACCAAAACAAAACACTAGTCACATAACCAAGATATGCTGACATCAATGACAACCATTAATGAAAAAAAGAAATCAACATCATCTCAACACATTCCAACAATATCCCCCTTTTTATTGATGGAAAAATTCGCCAATAACAAACCAAGCAACTCAATGTCAGCATCAAGGACCATCTTATCTTCTTTTCTTCTCCCCCTTTGACATCAAAGGCAATGGGAAAAACTCCCCTTGAAAGACTTACTTTGCTCCCCCTATGAGGAAGCCACCAAACATTGATCCAGATAAAAATGAGCACATAATACCCTAGACCAATGCACACCCTGATGCATGTTATTGTAGACTAGGAGGGGGAAGAACTCCTAACTTCTACAAGAGATACTTAAAATTATCTTTGCTCAACGGGTTTGTGAAAATATCTATAATTTTCTCTTTTGTATGTACATATTCAGGTTTTACTTCATTGTCCAACACCCTCTCTCTCAACAAATGATATCTTATGGATATATGATTCGTTCTAAAGTGTTGTACCAAATTATTAGAAATATTTATTGCATCGGTATTGTCACACATGATTAAGATTGGCTCATCAAATGATATGCCAAAATCCTTTAGGGTTTTTTTCATCCACAGTATCTAAGTGCAACATGAGGATGTTCCAATGTATTCAAATTTAGTAGTAGATAAAGAAACATAGTATTTTCTCTTACTTGACCAAGCAACCAATCAGGAGCTAAGGAAATAAGCTCCACCACTTGTATTCTACATTTTATCAACACATCCAACCCAATCAACATCAGTATAGGTTGACAAAGTGAAATATGAGTCCTTTGGATACCATAACCAAAAATATTATGTACCCTTCAAATATCTAAAGATCATTTCTACTACAACAACATGTGATTCCTTCACTAAAAAACTTAAGAAAGATGGCGAAAAACTTGAAAAAGAGGTGGAAAAGATTAGGGAAACCTTGAAAGAAACTATTGAACACAACCATAGAATTGTTAAAAACAACTCCACTATCTAAAGAGCTTTGGTTGAAACAATGGATAATACTCAACAGGGTCTTCTGATTATGGATCTGGATGCTGAGAATAACATAAACAAGGTGGAGGAATTGGGCCCTTCAAAGAGAACCAGAGCCAAAATGAAGAAAAAACTACATATGATGTCTTTGGAGACCCATGACCTGAAGATGGTGGCTTAGGATTTGGACAACCTGGAAACAGAAGTGGTAAAGACTTTAAAGTCTCTGGGTTAGGTTTGGCTGTGTTTTTTGTTGTCCTTTTGATAGGTTTTTTCTGGTGGCTATTGTTCTTTCCTATTTATCTCCGGTGTGCAGCCACTCTGTTCCTGGACTCTCTATTGCTCTTTCTTTTTATGGTCTGTAAAATTTGTGGTTTCAGGTCCTTGTAAAACTCATTTTTTCCTCAATCAAAAACAACATGTGATTCCTTTGGTTCTTTCTAAAATATTATTGCTAAAAAATTGCATACATAATGTCTATTCTAGTGGTAGTAAAATATAACAATCCTCCAATCACTGATTTGGACATGCTTGCATTGGCTTTAGGTGATTCATCTTATTTTGTCAACTTGCATCCAGTAACAATAGGTGTACAAATTGGTTTAGAGTTCTCTTTCAAAAACTTCTTCAATAGTTCTTTTGTATACTTGGACAGAGAAATGAAAATTCATTTGCTATTATGATTTACTTACAATCCAAGGAAGAAAATTAGGTCACCTATCATAGACATTTAAAATTCCTTCTGCATTTCATCTACAAATTTTATGCACATATCATCATTTCCTCCAAAAATTATGCCATCAACATAAACCACAAAAATCAACATCATATCTGAGTGATTTCTATAGTATAATTTACTATCAACTGATCCCTTTTGAAATCATTGTCTAATCAAGTACTTGTCTAATCTTCCATACCATACTCTAGGTGATGACTTCAATCCATATCAAGATTTCTTTAACCTGCAAATGACATCCAGGTTAGTTTCGGAATTGAATCCCAATGGTTTCTCAATGTAGAATTCTTCCTTCAGTTCTCCATTCAAGAATGTAGATTTCACATCCATTTGATAAACTTTGAAATCCTTGAAAGTTGCAAAAGCTAAGAAAATACAAATTGCTTCCATCCAGGCAACATGGGATATGATTCTTCAAGATCAATACATTCAATCTGAGTGTAACCTTTACAAACAAATCTTGCCTTATGTCTCATTACCTTTCCATTTTCATCTAGCTTGTTCCAAAACACCCACTTTGTTCCAATTACATTTTTGTCTGCGGGTCTGGGAACAAGTTCCCTAGTCTAAATTTTCTCTATTTGATCAATCTCTTTAATTTCCTTCACCCAATTCTCATAATTGCATGCTTCTTCCATATTACTTGGCTCAGTTTATGAGAGTAGGCACAAAAATACTTTCTCTTGAGCTACTTTGATTCTTGTTGTAATTCCCTTGTTCTTATCTCCAATAATCTATTTTTTAAAGTAATTTTTATGTACATACCTTGGATTTTAGTTGCAGTTGTCGAAGCCTCCTTTGTCTCTTCTTCTTCTTCCTTATCCTTCTCTCCTTTGTCATCTAGGTTATTTGATTCATATTCAATATGTCTGTCAATAATTCTTTGAGCATCTTCATCTACTTTCACATTTGCACATTCAACCATCTTGTTTAGTCTCTTGTTGTAACACTAGTACGCTTTACATTTTGTGGAGTATCCCAAGAATATGCCTTCATCATCTCTTATCATACATTCAAAAATTGTCCCCATCTTTCCAAAAATCTTGAATTATTTTACTGTGGGAGCTCTTCCATGCCATAACTCATATGATGTATTTCTATACTTCCTCCCAAATAGTACTCTATTAAGAGTGTAAACTATGATGTTTATTGCTTCTCTCCAATAGACTTGTGGTAAACCTGCTTCCATGATAATTGTTCAAACCACTTCTTGAACTGTCTAGTTCATTCTTTCCACATCACCATTCTGCTGGGGTGTCTTGGGGGCAAATAGCTATCTCTTAATGTCATTCTTTTCACAATATTTGTTGAAACTATCATAAGTAAAATCTCCTCCTCTATCAGATATTAAACACTTGATTCTCCTATCAGTTTCATTCTCACCTCTTGCTCTGAAAATCTTGAACTTTTCCAATGCCTCTTATTTTTCTCAAAAATGCAATCCAAGTAAATCTGCAATGATCATCTATTAAAAGTATGAAATAATTCTCACCTTCTAAGCTTATTAAACTCTGGTTGGACCACAATGGTCAGTGTGTATAAGGTTTAACAGTCTGGTAGATGAATCTTCTTTTCCCTAAAACATTTCTCTGGTTTGTTTTCCTTCTTGACATCCTTTGCAAATAGTACTACCTGGTTTGGTCAATCTTGGCAAATCTCTAACTTCTCTTCATGAGCTTATACTTACCAAATTTTCAAATTTAATGTGACACATCCTCCAGTGCCTAATTCAACTATCATTGGACTAAGATACCAAGAATATTTTTGTACCTCCTTCCAGTTGATACATATTTCCACTTATTCTTTTTCCATCTGCAATAACAGAATTTCCAGATTTCTTTTGGATCTCTCAACCATAATCCTCAAACACCACATTTTAACCATTTTTGAACATCTTTCCAACACTTAGAATATTATGATATAATCCCTTCACATATGAAACATTGCTAGTTTTATGTTTTCCATCAAAATTAATAGAACCAATTCCAACAATCTATGTTGTGTTATCATCTCCAAATCTAATAGAACCTCCATCATGTTTCTCAAGATTCACAAACTTACTTTTATCATCGATCATATGATTCGAGCATCCACTTTCAATTGGCCATTCATCTCTATTTATCTTAACAAATAATGCAATCTCAACCTTATCAACAAATTTTAGACAAATACTAGAGATATCAAATCTAGGTTCATCCGTTTTAACAAAAAACAAACAATCCTCATGATCCGATTCATCATTTGAAATTCCAACATTCTCATTGACATAATAGGCCTTCTTATTGATCTTTTTGAACATTTGTCTTGTTCCTTTCTCTGAACACTTAGCTGCTAAATGACCTTTACAAGAGGTAACATACCTTTGTACTTATCGGTACCTTTCTTCAATTTCCTTGCAAAATTTGCTTCCAACTCTTCAGATCTATCACTATCCAGATCATCTTCCATTTCTGAGGCTTTGAAGGTAGTTTTATTTTTCTCATTTTCTTTTCCAAATTTTCTCATCTCAAATGCATTCAAGGTGACAAATAGGTGCTCTCTAGTGAATTTATTTGGATTATAAACTTCCTCTATGGCTGAGATATTATCATTGTAGCTCTCTGGTAGGGTCATTAAGATATTCTCCATTACATCTTTATCTGTCATAGTACCTCCTTGATTTTTGACTTCATTTACTGCACTATCAACCCTTTGAAAGTAGCTTGCTATATTATCACCTTCTTCTATCCTGAAATTCTCATATTTGTGCTTAGCTATCAACTTATTTAATAATTTGACTCTATAATTTCCTTTACATATTTATTTCAACTTTCCCCAAACTTAATAAGTGATTCCCAATGAAATAAATTTTGTTAGATAATTCTTAGATAAACCACTAAAGATTGCATACCTTGCTTTTTCATTCTCCTCATAGGTCGAAATCTCATCTGCAATAGAAACACCTTTTGTTGGCTCAACATATTTTGTCTCAACAAATTTCCAAGTTTTGTAGCCAAGAGAGATCAAGTAACCTCTCATCCACACTTTCAAAAAACTGTAGTTAGATCCATCAAACACATGAATTTCCAATTTGTGTGCCATCTAATCTACCATAAGTGGTTAAGCTCTTCTTCAAGGAACCAAATATCTGATACCAATTGTTGAAGAGTCCAGATAACTAAGAGGGGGGGTGAATCAATTATTATCAAACAATTTTCTTTACTTCAATTAATCCAGATAAAACTTAAATCAATCAAATATTAATGAACATAAAAGCACACAACAACACTATGCACAAGGAACACCAAAATTTGTGTGGAAACCCAAGAATGGAAAAACCACAAAGAATGCTAATTCTCAATTATAAAGCATCGGTTAAGGTGGCACTGGTTAAGGTGATTTTTACAAGGGCCCACTGCTAAGTTTCTCACTACAGGGTGGCTCACTATTGGTTGCACTCATTGCTTAGCTATTATAGTCAAAGATACAAAAAGGCTCACTGCCAAAAGAGAAAGGCTCACTACCAAAAGAATGATGAAAATGAATCCACCACTAAAAAGAACTGTCAACAATAATGACACCAAATATAATCTCATTGTCTAATACCTCTGGTCATACACTTTCACACACTTCACAATGTTCGGATATTCAGATTCAGATTTATCATGTTTTCTTTCATTAGACAGAAAAACATCTTATACTTATACTATTCCATGCTTCCATAATCTCCCAAGTCAACCAAGCATAATTTCACAATTTCTAAGTTGGCCAAGCATAAATTAAAATAGGTCACTATAAGAACATTCTCATGATGAAGAGGAATGAAATATGGACCACATAAAACCTCCTTGCTCAAATCAACTCGCTACATGATATTTGTAACCATAGAATAAGATATGCACATTACAATGCAAGATGTGATGAAGCATGTTAATCGACTACTAGATCAGTCTAGACCCAAAATAATGTATCTCATTGTGTTACACAAGGAATGGAACCAAGATAGATACAACACAAGATAGATCATTATAGCATGACATCTAGAACTAGGCCAATCCAGATCACCAAAGCACCAAAAAAAAACATTGTTCACATTACCAAGATATGTTGACATCAACGACAACCATTAATGATAGTTCAAGCAATCAACATCATCTCAACATATTCCAACAAAGGAGATATGGAAGGAGAGAGGAAGAGAGTAGTATGGAGGGAGAGAGGAGGATGTGAGAGAGAGGTGAGATAGAGAGAAATAGAGAGTGGAAGGGAGTGATATAGGGAGAGGTAGATAGAGAGAGCGAGAGGGGAGATAGATAGAAGTAGAGAGGGATGGGGATATATATATAGAGAGAGAGAGAGAGAGTGAGAAAGAGAGAGAGGTAGAAGGAGAGGTGGAGAGGAGGTTTATGGGTATGTGCAAGATCATCATGGAAAAAATAGGCCCTTAAGTGGCGATAAAAATTTGAATAATTTATCTATATTATTTAAAAAAATATGTAGGAATTCATAGAATCTATAGCAAATTTAATGTATTTTCTAAACTACTAGATTTTTTTATTTTTCTTAAAAGATCTATTTGGTGAAAATTTGAAATTTCAATGCAGTAGTACTTAAATTTCAGGGAAAAAATAAGAAGTAGGTGTTGTCTAACCACCCTAACCACAATAAAATGATAATATTTTTTTATAATATTTTAGATATAAGTAGAGGACTCATACCCTGATGTGATGCATATTTTTTCTAATTTTTTTCCTAGTAAATAATTAATTATGAATTTTTTATTACAAATTTTAAAAAATATAAAAAACTTGTATGCCTGACCACCTTAACTTGGTCAAAACTTCATGAAATTCAATTATTTATTTTTAATTATATAGTATGAAAATCATAGAATGTGATGCATGTTTTGGATTCCAAAAATATGATATTGTTTGAAAGTTATAGATGTTTTTCAATCAACCTATTAATCAGGACTTTAGCCACTATTTAAATAGAAAATGAATAATGATTATTTATTAAATTCAAAGTAAAGTATAATTTATATTGGTGGAAAGATGAGAATCTCCTTTAAAAACCCTTTTGTTTCATCAATTTTGGGTAAAAAAAAGTCATCAGCCACATGGGCCATCATATCACTTACATATTGCCACTTTTTGGACCATCATGATCCTGCACATACCCTGATATATGTAGAGAGGGAAGGAGGGAGGGAGGGAGATAGAGATAAGTAGAGAGGGAAGGAGGGAAGGAGATAAAGAGGGAGAGAGAAGTGAGATAAAGAGAATTAGAGAGAGAGAGAGAGAGAGAGAGAGAGAGAGAGAAGGATGGGTAGAGAGGTAGTTCTTGAGCTTAAGGGAGAGAGTCTCAAATAAATGGATGGAGATAGTGAGAGAGAGGCTTAGAGTGTAAGAGATAAATAATGAGTGAGATAAAGAGAGATAAATAATACAACTTGTTGATTACTAAAATTTGACATCCTGATTACTAAAATTTGACATGTTGAATACTGAAATTTGATTGTCTAAATTTTTTTAAGATCTTCCAAAAACTAGAATTTATTTTATAAATACAATAAACCCAAAACCACTCTCAAACATCTTGAAACTATACAAATGAATTATAACATAAAGTATAAGAAATTAAATGTCTAAAGGTAAATGCCAACTGATACTTTAAAAGTCCATATAACTTAAATGTTTATTTCATGTATATAGTTTCCCTAAAAGATAACAAAAAGAAAGAGGAAAAAAAAAAAGAGAAGAAAAAATTTCAATGTAGACCAAAATGCAAGTGCATTATAATACCCTTGCATTTTTTCAATGTATTCTTAAAATGCGAGTGCGTTATAATACACTTGCATTTCGGCAATACTTTTTTGAATTCAAAAAATAAACCTTTTTTTGAAATTAAAACCATAATTTGAGTGCATTATAATACACTCACATTTTGGCTTGGTAATGACCAATCCTAGGCTTGGTCACTACCAACCCATAACATGAGCATGTTTTACTATAATGAACTCATGTTTTTGCTATTTCAGGTTGAAAAAGTGAAGCCACTTTTTGGACCCCCATCTTTGTGCACATAGCGCTCAATCATAAATTCCGTACCCTCAACCCTAAACCATATACCCTCGACACTATACCTTATACCCTTGACACTATAACCAATACTCTCCACCCTCAACCCTATACCTTATACTCTCAACTATAAACCCATAGCCTCGACCCTAAACCCTACACCCTCAACCCTATACCTTATACCCTCCATTGTACAACTTATACCTTCAACCCTATACCTAATACAATATAAACTAAATCCTAAACACTATCCCTTAACCTCATGCCATAAAGCCTAAATGATAAACCCTCAAACTTACACTCCCTCAATGCTACACCTTATACCCTCATCCCTAAACTCTATACCCTCAATCCTAAAATGTATACCCTTAATTAAAAAAGAGAAAGCTAGAGACCTAGATTAGGGGGGCAAGAGCGGGGAGAGGTGTTTGTGTAAATTCACCTCCCATGAGCATAATCTACAATATAAACCTTCACAAATAGGAGAGAAGAAAAGATCTTTCACCAATGAGTGAATAATAATTGAGATGAAGAATAATGTACATTGGCCTTGCTTATAAAGGCAAGAGGAAAGCCGATAAAAATATAACTGACAACAACTACCAATTAATTTAAATGCACTGATAACTATAATGTATTATGCCTAAGTAAACTTAAGTAGGTAAATATCCTATTTACTCTAAAACCCCCCTTAAGTGTGAATTAGGGAGATTAAAATGCAATATCAAGATGCAATATGGGTCCTACCTACACAACCATATTAGGTACCCATTTACAATGAAAAATGCAATGCAATCTCTCACAAATGGAGAAAAGGAGAAAACCTTGTGGGAAAAATCCTCTCCAAAAGAGAGAAAAGAAAATCAAGATGCATGGATGGAGGAATTAATAACACCCCCCAAGGACTACATACATCATTCATATATACAATCAATTATCCTCCCATAGGAAGGATAAAAGGAGACTACATAGCCCCCCCATAATGAATAATGTCTTGCAAAAATGGTAAGTGCTTGAAGGAAAAACATAGTCCAATGCCTACAAATAACATTTCTCCCTTTGGGAAGAAGATAAACCAAGTACAAATACAGGAATGCTCCCCATTCTGGATAGGAATTAGTAAGTGAAATACAAATGTAAGATGGTAATGTTTCTAAAATATGCTCATGTGTCGCTAAGACCTTGGAATATGATGCCACGAACCAATCAGGGACATGCCCAATCACAATAGAAAGCGACAAACAAGGTATCACATGAAAATGATTTTGAACATTCTCAAAAGACAAAGATGGAGTGACAACAGCTGTACCATAAATATCATAAAATAGGAAAATCAATCCTTCAAATGTGTCTTCCAAATCTAAAACATGAAATTCCATGAACAATGAACCAATGTCCGACAAATAGGAATCCCAATTAGGAAGAAAATGATAATACTATTGCTCAAGAATGATGGAAGTACATAATTAAGGTGGATCAATTATCTCTGACAAAGAATCAAGAACCTCTGAAGCAACTGCAACCTCATCTGAAGTCTCAAAATCATCTAAAGGATCACAAGCATGGTTTATCTTCTTTGAAGAATAAAGATGAACATTGGTATTGGAAAGAGGATCATCGAGAGATGGAAGGGTATCATGATCTCCATATGATTCTCGAATGTAAGTCCAAAGAGCATAAGGGCACTCAAAATGATTAAGTAATTCCAAAAGGTCATCATTTATATTCTCAAAAATAACTCTAAAGACTTTAGTCTTATATCCTTTCCAAACAATATAACCATAGTGTGTTCCTGGAATAGGAACTTCATTATACAAATATGGAAATAGATTATGCTCACTAAGATGAGTGAGAATAAAATCACTCCATTTCCTAAAGTTCCCTTTCTCCAAAGAAACCATTATAACTGATAATTATTCAAAATTTTCAAAGATAGTTATAAAAACCTCCAAACAAGAATTATAAGGTTAAAAACCTGATTTGGTGCAAAAAATGGTGGGGCCCATTGCCTGATCTCCATGCCAATACCAAGCAAACTCCACTGAGCCTAGAGAGCATAATCACAAGTTAGCAACATACAAACCACCAATCACCACACACGAGAGACATTTCATAGCCACATGAGCCTTTGCTCACACTAATGAAGGGAGTCAGAGGCAATATGAATAGCAAGAAACCACATCACTCCAACAATGTGGGATATGTTTTGCAACAGGATTAAAAGAATAATGTTTTTTTTACACCCAACAAGAATAATCATGAGAAAAATGGAAACCCTATGCACTTTGTCGAAATCTCCCAACATGCCATGGCTTCATTGAAATTGCAAGATTCCAAATGAATGGTGTGCCCAAAAAATTGAACCCGCCTACAAATTGGTGCAATCAAATAGTAAATCATAGCCTTAGGGTTGTAAATATGAATCGGGCCTCTCCTCAAAAAAGTGTCCCTCTCAACAAAGAATCAAGATCAATAGAGATTACTTCCACTTGAATAGATAATACTACCTTCAAAAAAGCATAGGGAAAACAAAACGTGCCTCTATTCCCTCCATAGAGAATGAATATCCCAAAGAAGACCCCAATGCACACAATGAAGTTCCTCCATAGTTAATGAACATATGAACATAGAGAGAATGAGGATCTGAACGTAGAGAATGACTTGATCATGGGGATAGGATTGAATCACAACCTCTAATGAATGTGTGCACCCCCAAACTTTCCTTTCAATTGTCCCTCCTAGAAGTATATATCAATTTGTAATAAGAGAAAATGTGCCTCTTCCAAATAATTTTCCACTGTTTGCAACAAATCACCTTCAATGAAGAATATCGAAAAAATGACGACTTTTAAAATTAACAAATTTCAAATTCCAAATAATCTCCACCAAATAAATGATCTCAAACTCTAATGAAAACGCTCAGCGAAAGGAGTTGCAGATTCACCTACCATGTTCGTGTAAATTCACCTCCCTGGAGCATAATTTGCAATATAAGCCTTCACAAATATGAGAGAATAAAATCTCTTACAACAATGAGTGAATAATAATTGAGATGAAGAATAATGTACATTTTATAAAGACAAGGGGAAAGCAAGTAAAATTGTAATCGAAAACAACTACCAATTAATTAAATGCACTAATAAACTATAATGTATTATGCCTAAGTAAACTTAAGCAGGTAAATATGCTATTTCCTCTAATTGTAAAGAGGGAGAAACCTAAAGAGGGGAGAGAGAGAATAGAGGGATAGAGAGAGGGAAGGGTTGATATAAAGTAGGAGAGAGGGATAACAAAGGGATGGAGAGAGGGAAGGATCGATAGAGAGTGGGAGAGTGAGAACATGAGTGAGATAAATATTCAAAGAAAAATATAACATGAGTGTTTTATAACATGCTCATTCATGTTATGTTTTTCTTTCAAAATTTCCAAGACTTTGGCTTGGATTTTCCTTATGCTTCCAACCCAAAGGTTTGAAGTGACTTTTCAACATCCAAAGATATTTATTTGTAAATTTTAATAGAATTGACATAATCTTGAGTGTGCTCCCCATCAAGTTTGCACTTGTTTCAATGTCAAGTCAAAAAATATCACGATAATTTAAGCTCTCTTAACTATCTAACCATGCAAAAAAATTTCATGTTTTGAGCGTTAATGTTTTCATCTTTAATTTCTTTTGTTAGTGTATCCATTTTTTTCAAAAAACAATGTGTGGTATTTTTAATCATTCATCAAAATTTCAAATAAATTACATTTTTAGAAACTAGACTCTATTCTAAACATATTAAAAAAATGATTTTTGATAAGTTCTCTAAAAATTTAGGGGGGGCATGCTTAGTTTTTTTTTAAGATGTGCCTACTTTGAAAATTAGTAAAATAACATATATTCATTGAAAAACTAGTAAAAAAATTGGGCATGTAAATCTATGCATGATACTCATGTAGCATGATAGTGAATGGTGGTGCAGAAGTGAATGATCAACACCACTTCCCAAAATAAACTACATGGTGTTGGCTAATTTATCACTGAAGAGATTTTTGAAACACTAAAAGAAATTAACATTTTAGGGGGGCCACACTAGACACTATGTTATATTTTTTTTTTAAAAAAAGGACTACTTTGTGTGGACCTCATTTTTGAACCCCTTAATCTCTACCATTTTGAAAATAAAAATAGTTGTTTACAAAGAATATTCAAAGTAGTATGACTCTTGTTTTCATTGCACCTTCAAATTTTGAGAGTAACCATCTTCAATTTCTCATCCAAGGTCAGTATTTCTCGATTTTTTAAAAAGTGGCCTCTTAAGACCCCTTTTTGGTCTCACATCTTTTTGCACTTATCCACCAACAAGGTGGTACAATTCTCAATGCATATTAAAATAACTATGGAATTTTACTCTAAATTAATGCTACTTGACATAGATCCAACTTAGTTGTTGATGCACATTTTGTTTGTAAGTCAATACCATCCTTACAACCACAATCTTTATCCACTCAAATGCAAAAAAAATAAAACTAGATAATTGGCCAACTTGCCTTTATCTTACAATTAGTCCTAGGTTGATTGTATACAAATCTTCTTGATTTGGTGTTATCTCTTTGTATAAAAATGCATTCATTTACACTCACTTTCACATAGAGAGAATAATTGATTATCACAAGATAAACCATCCATATTACTCAAATTTTAAAATCAAGCAAGGAATCTAGCATGCCTAATCACACTCATCCTAATCTATGCGAATTACTTGGCAATCATTCTAGAATTCATGTTCATGTTTGGATCTCAAGATCCAAGTTAAAGTAATTTTAAATATCATTAGTTTGATAAAAAAAACCTCAAGAGTGACAAAGATTATCACTATCTAGTAGTCTACTTTTCAATGAGTTCGTAAACTAGAATCTAGTTATTATCACAAGTTGAAATTGTAGATATAGAATAGGTTTATAGCTTCATTTCAGTTCCAACATTGCAAGGCCAATTTGATATAGTGCAAAAAATAATATTATGATTCTAATTCACATACACAACTATTTAGAGCATCTACAAATTCTAAGTTGTATCAACTTAATTGACTTGATCAAATGACATTCATATTTTGATCATTGAGCTAAATGATATCATCCTTCATTAATTACTATTTTTGGCGTAATTGTATTTATTATGTGACCTAATCCATTCCATTCCACTTCATCTAACCCTAATTAAAATCCAAAAATTACTTCACTATGTTAATATTAGGTTGAGTGTGCCTCTTTGCTTAGTTAATCTACTAAGCTATTTTTCCCTTTTCAATAATTTATAAAATGTTATAAATATATTTTTCCTTTCAATTATTTTGATATTTACACTTAACATTCATAACAAATTCTTTAATATAAAATTTACATGAGAATGAAAGACAATCATTTTAATGTAAATTTTGAAACATTTGCAGAAAAATAAATAAATAAAAATCAAATTATAAAAATATTAAATTTATAAAATTAATATAATAATTATTATAAATAATTGAGTATCTATAACTATTAAATTGTAAATTATAAAGCCCATCCTGTAGTGTTGTTGATTTTCTTGTTCTACTCCAGCACTATCGCCTGTTAAATATCCGAGTTGCTTCCAATTGGTCTAACCCTCTGTGTGTGCTTAGTCTCTTACTGTTTTCAAATCTCTGAGTTGCTTCCAATTGGTCTAAACCTCTGTGTTTGCTCAATCTCTTTCTATTTTCAGAGAGTATGAGTACGGGGAGTACCACGGTCGTGGGGAGGAAGTCTTCAACTGTGTCCAGTGGAGGGGGAATGGCGGTTTGTAAGTTTGAGTCTCTGCACGTAACGCCGTTACCCGATCAAAATGAAAATGACAACGCCAATCTGTTTCGGGTTATGCGTATTGTCCCAGACAAACAAGATTATAGCTTTGTTGAAAAGGTTCAGCTTCCACAAGATGTAATTGTAGGATTGTGTAATAAGCTTGTTCACGCATCTGCTTCCGCTTGCTCAGGCGACCCGCCACAAATACGTATCGACTTCAACAGTATAAACCAGTTACACTTGCCTGCTTTCGGATTTTATGGAGATAAGAAGACAATGGTACAGATTTTCCGCAAAGCATGCTTGATTCATGAGCCAGTTCTTGCAAAGATTGAGGAGACAGGGTTTGAGCCTGGACTGTACGTCAGCGTCCCTCAAGAAGCATCTGGCGTTTTGATCGCATTCTACTGGCATGAAGGTGAGGATTTAAAGGAAGCCTGTAGAAAGGACATGTCATCTAATTTCATTAGGTATCTGGTTGAGCTCTGCCAGTGCGTTCATATTTGTCTTGGAGAGAACTATCCTTTCGACGCCTTGGCTGCTTCTGCCATAAACACATGCTCTAGAGCCAAGCGTACAAGAAAAATCCAAGTAACTAATGTGAAGAACTCCGATAATGACTTGGAGCTCTTGCCTGGATTTAAAGTAAGCATTGATCTACCAGTTCAGACTGGGAAATTCTGGCCAACGCTGAATGCAAGTATGGGTGTAGTAAGCGATGACAGCAGCACGTTATTCTGCGAGGGATATTACCGCTTGTGTCTCTTGACTAGAGACTACAGGGCTTCCAAAAGAACACGAACACAAGCAGTAACCGTGAAGGCTTCTGAGCTCCGTGACAAACTCGAAGAGTGGTCGTTGGAATCGACTCTTGATTACACTAGGCTGGAAAAGCAGAAGTTTATCAATTTCCTAGAATGTTGTCATCCACGGGAGTACTAGGAATACTGTGTGTTGAAAGACTCTTTCACGGAGTCCGCACAAGCTGAGGAAATAAAGAAAAGATGCTTTCTAAAAGTTCTTCCAGTGTTCTGCAGACATGTTTTCCTTTTCGTTGACGGCGAATGCAGTGGAACAAAGAGAAACTCAAAGAATACAAATGAATCGTGTTCTACTACCGACACTGACAGGTTTGAGCAATTCCATCAGGAGCTTTCAATGATTTTAACAGGGGGGGATGGCTCTGACAAGCTGCTGATAGTTGGATCAGACATCGAGTTTTCTTGCGGTGATGCCGAGCACATAGTTACTGTTGAAAGCCTGGTCGAAGGAAAGGAAACGCCGCTGTATATCCGGTATGGAGAAGAAGTGAAGGTCAACTGCTCTGCGCAGTGCTGCTGCTCCATTAAAATCAATGGAAAAGCAAAGTTTGTACGGCTCACCAAGAATCATAGAGGCTTCCCACTCTCAGGTGAGAAAGTGAAGATCATATACTCTCCTACTTGTGTTAAGGCTGGTGATCGTCCCAAGATATCGAAACATGAAGTGTGCGTTAGCAGTGTTAATAACAATTCTTCTCTTTCTGCAATTCGTAATTGGGTAGAAATCATGGTACCAAATTTACTGAAAAGCCTTGAAAGAAATATTATGTTCACCGCTTTCTTGTTCACCTGTGACCAGCATAAGGTCCTTGAGTTCATAGAGTACCATCTAAAAACTTACAACACAGAAAGTCTGCCTATTGAGATTCGAAGCACGTTTGAGAATTTCGAAATCCATAATCCTACACAACATACAATCGATCAAGCGGCCCTCTCGTCTCATGATACGCTCAAAACCGTGTGTTGTGAAGTGTATAAGAGCCAAGAGCTTACATTTTTGCAAAACATGAAGAAGGAATTATCGATTAGTGTGTCTAAACAGAAGGTAAACATCAACAAGGAAATGAAGGAAAGATTTCAACAAGCCGAGGACAGATTTTTACAGAAATTGAAGGAGAAGCTTTCGATCCATTCAAAAGAGAACTTAGTAACCAGGTATATTGAGGAAGTGGTCATTAAACGTCCTCCTTATATAATGATGATCTTCTCCACTGATCAGGGTCATCAAGTCGAGCTGAAAGTCTGCGTTGAGGAGCGCGACTTTGACATTGTATGGAAAGCACAAGAGGTAATTCCGATGAAAAAGGAAATGAATGAACTAATCAACAATCCTACGCGCCCAATTGTACCCACATGCAACCAGCCGGTTGAATTAGTAGCCATGGATCCCAAAATCCAAAGTTCGTTTAAAGTTGTTCTCCTCAAGTCTGGAGAGTTGATTGTTTTTATCCACAACTTAGAAGATTGCTGCCTGGATCTCTTCCGATGTCCAAGAGTAGGTGCCAATTTAAACAAAATTTATACATTCAAGAGGGGATTTGATCTGGTGTCCTTCGATGAATCCACCCGAGCTGTGGCTCTCCACGATAGAGACAAGTCTAAGATTGCAATATACAAGTTTGACGATTCAATTAAAAAGCTCTATCCCACTGGAGTAGAGATTAATTTGGAAAAATATAAAGGTAGCAAGAACTTAACTTGGATGCATTTAATTCCAGGTAAGATGGAGTTGCTATTAGCTGATGACACGAACACAGCAAGGGTAGTGGAAATCCACGAGAAGCCATTTTTGAAGCCAAAATTCCTTAATCTTTCTTCGTGCCAGCCTCTAACAAGATCATACATTTCTATTGATGGATTTTTCTTAATCGCCTTTAGGAAATTCCAAAGCTCTGGCTCTGCTGAAATTGCGCCAGATAGACATGGGCCAAGCAATGGGCTCGTATTGGAAATTTTTGTTTTGGGTGATACTTTGAGTCACTTGAAAACCATCGAAATCAAAGACGATGAAAATGTTGTGTGTACCAATTTAGAACAATTAGGGGTGAAATTAACTAGCTTTGGACAACAGAGCCACCTTGTTCTGTATAATTCTATTGATGGTTCTCATCTTACTTCCTATGTTCTGAAGTCTGTCTTAGCCATGGAAGCTGTGCGGTATACTCCTGAGCCGGAGCCAGAAGCAGAAGAAAGCGCAGAGCAATGCCCCTATTTGGGATATGTATATCATATATTTTAAAGTTTCCAGTAACTCCAACGCTTATCCCAGCATATAAAGACATCACATTCAAGGTGGTACTAGCGAGTAGCAGAGACTCCTGCAATGGAATGGCGTGCATCAAGTATTTAGAATCACTCATTAGACAACTCAAACAAAGAAGAGAAGGATTTTTCAAATTTAAAGGTTCGGTTTGAAGTGGAGGATACAGAAATGTGGGTAACCGGATTTGGCCGCTGGCATTCACTTCCATTAGAGGACAATGCTAAGATGAAAATGGGGGTTTGGGTTCGTAAACTTGTTTGCCTTGTACCCATACAGATAGCTCGAGCAGAGAAGAATTACATGGTCGCTTTAAAGGATGGACTTCAAATTCCTCCTGATATTAACTACATTGATTGCGTATCACTGGCAAATCAATTGCGTTTTGGGTTCTACGATGCTGTTCTGAACAGTTGGAAGGGTAAAATCAAGGTGATCTCGTCAATGGGAAAGCAAAGCAGTGGCAAGTCTTATCTGTTAAACCATCTGTCAGGCTCTTTGCTTGATGTTGCAGGGGGTAGGTGCACAGATGGTGTCTGGATGACTCTCATTGCCAGTGACGAAGGAGATGTTCCCGGTGACAGCAGGTACCTGTATGTGCTCCTAGACTTTGAGGCTCTTGGAAGTTTTGAGCAAAGCGCGCAAGAGGATATGCTTCTATCTGTTCTCAACGCGGCAGTCAGCAACATCACCATATTCAACAAAAAGGTATGCAAATATGACCACAAATATTCAACAAAAAGGTATGTATGTCTGACCACAATACTGAATACTGTCGTAGGATTTTGGTTTGAGGCCTGCTTGCTTAATGATTGTTATTCTTGTTGGTATAATGGGATTTTCATTTAGACAAGGACACAGAATCTGCTTTCAGCCGCTTTCAGAGTGGAATCAAACTACTTGAGCAGGACAAAAAGCTTTTCAAAGGTCTATTTTACATTGCCATCAAAGATGTGGATGCATCTGATGTACATGATCTTATACAAGAATTCATTGAGAAAATTAGTCAAATATGCACCAAATCTCAAGATAATTTTATTTTAAAAATGTATGGTGGGAAGGTACAGATTGACGCTATGGCTCCTTACAATAGATCTGAGTACTATCAGCACAGCTTAAGTGAGCTCGCAGGCTATGATAATGGTTCTGCCTTCGCCAGAGATCTGAAGCTGATCGTTTCTCAAATTGCAGCTAAAGATTGGTCTCCTACCGATAGTAAGCGTGTGCGCATTATAGTTGAGATTATAAGGAAACATCTTCAGTCTGCAGTCTCTAGGGGATGCCTCTCTGTCACAAATACAAACGAAGTACAGAAGCTTGCCAAGTTTGACACACAAGAAGAGGTTCCTGATTTACCTCTTGTGGTGGAGGGTTTTTCACTCAACCTTTCAGATTCGGGCCTGTTTCTGACAACTTCTAAGAATGACATTAGGCATGTTTTGCCTCAACTCATGTCGAGAGTTGAGAGTATTTTACCCAGGAAAAGAAAAGATGCTGATTCGTGGCATTCCGTGTTTGAGAAGTTCAGAGAGAAGGCGGCTAAGAGTTCAACAGTGGATAAGCACAAACACCATAGATTTTTGTGATAATGAGGAGGTGCGGAAGTTGCAATTAGAGGCTAATTTAGCCCTCGGGGAAGTAAAGCAAGGTCTCTCAGTTTGTGGTTGTAAGTGTTCCGAGTGCTATTGGAGATGTGTGCTTGAAAAAGGCCATAATCGGGACCATTCTTGCAAGGGTACTCATTCATGTACAGAAAGATGCACTTATTGTGTTCGAGAAGGAGAAAATTTTAATCGATGTCAGGATTTGGCGGGGCATCAAAGCCCTCACAATTGCAAAAAGATAACTCATGCCTGTCTAGAGACCTGCCATCTGTACAACCTATCATCAAATTGTAATGAGTTTTGCTCTCAGGAGCCTGACCATGCCGGGCGACACAGTTGCAACTCCCTACGACATATGTGTAAGATGAAATGTTCACTTGGACGCTGCAACAATACATGTGTTGTGCCCGTTGAAACTGTTCACACAAGACACCAGTGTCATGAAAGATATTGCCCAAGCAAATGCATCATGAAAGGCTGCAAAAGGACATGTGGAGTCGAAGATCACTTCCATAAAGCAATACATTTGTGCGGGAATGAACACACTTGCGCTGAGAGATGTGAAACGCCTGGAATATGTGAAGTATCTACACAGCTAGTAAGAAAAAAATGTAACTTCCAAGGACAAAGGGGCTCATTTGAATATGAACACTTTTCAGAACAAAATGGACAACGCAAAGGCTGTTGCATTCCTATCCCTCCATTTCAAAAGACTCATCAAGGCCCACATGTTCACACCACAAATCCATCTGTTGATCATTACTGTGACACCAGATGTGAAGCTTGTGGTTATTTCTGTCGCCTTCCACTAGATCATCCTGGTCTGCATGATACGGTACATGGAAATATGAGGAATACAAGATTCATTTCAGAGGAGGAAGATATCGACATTGAGGGTCGTAAGTATAAATGGGGAGAGAAAGGGGAGGCAGAGATGTGTAACATGTTCTGCAGGAAACAGGGCCGAGGTCACATCCATTTGGTTCCTTGTCCAAAAACAAGCTGTCAGAGATACATGATGTGCACCAGCAATCTCCACGACGGTTCTAGGCACGCAACCGTCAAATATGGGCCTGACATTGACGTTCCAAAGGATGAGATGACTCATGACACCTATTGGAAATATGTTAGATTTGTTGATCCTTGCACAGAGGAAGAGCGTCAAGAGTTTAGCAGATGCAATCACCAGTGTATATCTGAGGAGCATAACGCAGACTCGGAGCCTAAATCTTATTGCATGGAGCAGCTATGGCATAAACCTATTGAGAGAACGAGACAAAATGCCAGTTCTGCAAGTTATGTAACTGTTGATGGCCACCGATTTGCCTGCCGTCATTCTGC
This sequence comes from Sequoiadendron giganteum, assembly GCA_007115665.2. Classification (NCBI taxonomy): domain Eukaryota; kingdom Viridiplantae; phylum Streptophyta; class Pinopsida; order Cupressales; family Cupressaceae; genus Sequoiadendron; species Sequoiadendron giganteum. The sequence goes on from CM021100.1 coordinate 290,214,117, forward strand.
TAATGTACCTCATCATGTCATTTTTGTCATTGATATATCAGGTTCTATGGCCTCCCGCGATATTACCCCAACGATGGAAATGTTTGACGAGCATAATTCTAGGCTTGGCTGTGTCTATGAGGCCATTCTGAATTTTATAGGAATCCGCCTTACAACAGTTAGTGATGACTCTGTATCAGTAGTTCTATTCAATCAATCGGCAACCGTAGCAATAGAGATACACGATATGGAAGAAAGTGTTGTAGATTGTCTCCTTCCGTATTCACCCTTTGGATTCACCAATTTTTCATCAGGCTTGGAATGTGCAGAAAATATATTGATAAAAGCAACCGGAAACCCAACAGTAAACACGAAAATACCAGTTGTTATCTTTCTTAGTGATGGAGGATACAATGACGGAAGGAATCCGGTTGATTGTGTAATAAGTATGAAAAGACAGGAGCCCAGGATGATCCTCCATACAATAATGTTTGGTAATGATCCCACAAAGAATATTCTAGAGGAAATGGCGGAGAAGGGAAATGGAGAATTTCAGCTGACTCTGAATGCACTTGAGCTGGCTAGAAGCTTTGAGAATCTGGCAAAAAGCCTCAGGCCTCCAGTTGCATCTTTGATGTAAGCCACCAGAGGGCTTAGCCATGGTTATCCTTTTTGTGTCTGGTATGTTATTACATACATGCTTTCGTAATAGGGTTTATGTAATGGAATCATCGATCTGTGTTTCAGTTTTGTCTTTTTAGACCATGTTTTCCCTTTAAGAGGATAAATATAATTTCAGGATCCTCTTCATATTTTGTTCCTGGACACTTATGGCACAAGTAATCTCATAGAACTACTATATTTATTTTTTTGGGTCAGTTTGAGGACGTAGATAGTACTATTGTGCTCTTATATTTGCTAATAGATTATAGATTTTAGAGGAGCCAAGTATAATTGCTTATAGAACGTGGACTGATGGCTGTATGAAAATTTGGAAATAAGAAGTAATTATGTAATATGGCTACCTGTTGTTAGAGTGCAGACAAGAGAGGTTGATAGCAATTTTTTTTATTAATGCATTTTCAATGTTTTTTTAATGATTTTTAAATTTTAAATTTTCAGTTTGTATTAATTTTTCTGACTAATGTATTAGTTTTTTTTTATCAATAAATTTTGTAGATATTTTACATGTTAATTTTTTATGTTTTCATTTGACATTAATTTAAATTTTTTATTATATTCTAAAATTTATTTTAAATTAGTTTTTAAGACAAATTAAGTGTTCAATTAATAAAAAAAATTGATATGAAGAAAGGACTGTACTTATTTACAAATCAGTGAGGCAAGGTATTATTTTTGTTGAATAATCTCAAAGTTGATCATATTTAGAGTAGCCTAGGTTTTATGCTTATTAATGCTTAGCTAATATGGTTTATCATTATCTAAAATAAATTTTGTTTCTACCAACTTACAATATTGTTAAGAGTTAATTTTTTACAAGAAATAAAATTGACAATCAAATTAAGATGTGAGGTACATTAGATTATGTAATGTGTGAATTTCTTTATACGGATTTCAAGACATAAAATATGTATAGAGTAGCCACTAAATTCTAAGCATGGAATGATGTAAGTACATTAGTCACTAGATTCTGAAGATGGAATGATGGAAGTACTAACTTTGTGTGCATTCTTTGCAAATCATTGTATTGATTGAAGCAAGATCCTTGCATGGTATAATAAAATCTCAATTATGTCATTTTGCTTGTGGTTTCACCCATGACAATTTTAGCTTTAATGTATATGTGAAGAATGCTGATGGTCATATGATTCTAGTGGCGCTTTATGTTTAATTGGATTAATTTTTAATAGATTAGTTCTTTGTTACACAATTTTAATATTGCTTGAAGAATATGTCTGAGATGAAAAACTAAGGCATGCATCTATTTCTAGATGTGCATGTGTTGCATTTGTAGGAATTTTTAATCTCTTGATGCAAAAGAAAAACACGTGCAAAGATTATATCTTTCACTTCACGAAGTGATTAAAGCTCTCTTTTTTGCAAGTTGAAAATCTTGGAGAGTTATACATAATTAAAACCTAATCTAGTTGTAACCTTTTTTAAAGTTGAAAATATTGAAGAGTTATACATAACTATAACCTACCTTTAATTGATCACAACTTGTTTTGATATTTTTGTGGCCCAAATTTAACCATCTAAGACTAAAAAATTGCATATAATATTTTTCAATTTTTTTTAGAATTTTATGAGCTAATAGTATAGTGTCAAAGCTAATAGTTATATTGTCAAAGTGTGATCTTAGATTGCAAGTTACTTTGAATACTTATTTAATTTTTTAAGGATTAAGGGATAAATTTCATGATTCATTTGTTCTTAAATGCAACTTTAAAAAAAAAAACATTTTTAGTGGATCATTATTAGACTTTAGTGAAGTAGCTAGAACATTCTATATTATGGAAGGGTGGTAATATTATTAAAAATTTGGAGACTCTTTTGAGAGAAGGAATGAAAAGGAATGGGGGTGTTTTTAAAAAGAAAAATAATTATTCCTTTTTATTATATTTTTGATTAAATATTGTTTTGTATCTATTTCTCTAAAGTTTTGGTTACATCATCTAGTATCAGAATAGGTTTACCTCTTGGTAGAAATTTGAGGTTTAAGTAAGATGGTAAGAGGAGATGGAGGCTATGCATAAATGAATAGGAATATACAACTACAAAGGTAAGTGGAAGAGCTTAGAAAAATTTATTGTAGGGTATATATAAAGGAAAAAATATACAAATGGGACAAATGAAGAAAGAGGATTGGGGAAAAAAGTTCTAAGGATGATTTATAATCTACTTAATAAGATGAGAAAGAGTAAACTAAAACATAATTAATTGAAGAGAGGATGATTAGGGCATTAGAAGGGAGGAATGACAAAATTCAGGTTGATATTATAGATAATGGGGTTAGTCTAAAAACATAAGAATTGATAGACTGGTTGAATAACATGCAAAAACCCATTTAAATAGTAGACTATGACAAGAAAATAAAGTAAAATTTGTATGCATAAAATTAAAAGGTCATGCAATGATATAGTGTGATTACTTATAGAAAGAGAAACAAATGATGGGTAAGGAAAAGATAGAGACCAAGAGTAAGATGGAGAAAAATCTAAGGGGAAATTTTCTCCTTATATATTGGGCACAAACCCTCTATAGAAGATTTTAAAATTTAAGGCTAAAGGAAATCAATGTATATAATCAATCTTGGTGGAGATCTAGTTGTTTTCCTTATGGCCTAGGATTGGGTCAATCAGTTGAAGCGATACTTTTGGGAGATGAATGAAAAATACTAAATGAATGTAATTATGCAATATAACACATGAAATCACTAAACTAAACCTTAATCTGATAGAATTCAAATAGATTTATGGTAGGCCTGAGAAGGGCTTGATTTTATGGACTTGCGATAAAAAGCTTGTGCTGGGTGTCCCCCTAGGACTCATCCACCCAAGGGTGAATGGGTCTTGCTATAGGGGTTGAAAAATTGCTTTCAAAATCATTTGGTCCTATGTATGTAGTCTTAATTCCTTCAAGTTTCACAATCGAAAATTTGAAAATAAATTATGAAAGTGAGTTTCCATGGCTTGATGACAACTTTGACAACTTTTGAAATTTTTCTCCTTTGATAGATCTTCAATCCTTCTTCAACCTAAGATATGCAAAACACACAAGAGGCAAAAAAAATTTTTTTTTGGTGAATGGGAGTTTTCCTTGGTCACACCCCATTTTGGTAATTAAACCTTGAATTGAAACAATGAAACATGAAAGGAATGATGAATGAAAAATTGCTATGTTGCAACTCACCAAAACCTTGATTTGAAACCCTTGAAGGACTGAAACTTAGTATATCTCTCCAACGTCTTGATCTTGCATGAAATGGCTTGAGTGATGATGTGATCTTAATGCTTGAATCTTGAATCTTACATCACAATGTTAGCTCCAAAAACATGAATGATGCTTGATAACTTTGACATGATGCTTGAGATCTTGGTTGCTGCAAAAAAATGCTTGATAAATATGCTATTGAACACCTTTGACAATAATATTTTCTATAATTTTTTATCTCATGAATTTCAAGCTTGCTTCTCTAGTTTGAATTGATAGAAAGACCTTGCTTTTATAGACAATTTTCTAATTTCCCGAAAACTAAACATTACAAGACGACACTTAAAAATTGAATAAATAGGACCTTAAGATGCTGCCAATTTTTTTTTCAAAATTTGAATTTGTTATCTTAAAGGGGACCCATTCACCCAAGGGCGAATGGGTCCTAACCTAAATTGCTAAGACCTATTCATTTCAGGGTGTTAAAAATGATAATTGCAATAATTAAATCATGATTCCCATTCCAAAAATTATAATTAATTAGGTTTGTATATTCAAAATAGAGCTAATTAGAGGTTTAATTAAGTTCAATTAATTAAGGGACCCGAACATAGTGTAAAAATGTAAAGGAGTACCTTTTTCGACACTACACCATCTAAGATGGATAAATGATGAGATGACTAGATAAGAGAGTGTAGCCGCCTCTGAGCAGGTTGAAACTGCCTATGGACACAATGTATCTGCCTCTAAGGTAAGAAAACCTACCTATGAAGGATGAACTAGATGACTGGATAGGAAACTAGATGTGTTGTTGCTCCTGAACAAGGCGTAACCGCCTATAGACAAAGTGGAGCTATCTTTGAGCAAAGAAAATCCACCTAAAGACATGGGAATCACCCTACGACAAAGGACAACAAAAAAAATAGATAAATTGACATGGACTAAGATGGACCAAAGACAATCACTAGTATCGACATGAAGAAATGACAGGCAACACAAACCTAGATTAGTCAAGTGGGAATATAAACTTAATGTGGGCCCACCACCCAATTTCTTGGGTTAATACTCCTTGATAATCAGGTTTATACCCCTTTTTCATGAAGGAAGATAACTAGAGGTCTAGTGTCTCAAACCTAATACGACAACGGGCTCACCTTTCCTCTCTCCTTGGGACCTATCAAAGTTCACCCAAATATTTCTTTCTTAACCTAAAGGAGTAAATGGTAAGTAACTTTGGTCATGATATTGTACCCTGCACCGCACTAAGCTACAGTTGAAAGGTCCTACACTAGGATAGAATAGGCTCTCTAGTGCATCCTCTAAATACTAGTAGGGTGTGTGATTCACATTCATGAACACTATCCCATCACAAGCATGGCTCGGTAATGTTATTTAAGCCACTCAAACCAATCTTGCATGCCTAACTTGGAATCATCCAAGTTTCAGTGCTTCTCTAAACACGACGTGACTAGATTAGGGTACACATTTTATTCTCCCCCCTTTCTATACCCTATTGATTCATGTGGTTGAGGTCATCCCTTAGGGAGATCAAATCCCCAAGAAAGCCTCATAATGGAAAGGATATGCTAGGAATTTTATGCCAAGGCTCACACGTAGTGCAATGGAGAGCATATGCACAGGATAACACTCTTGGGTGGACTCACAAATGGACTTAGATTAATTTATTTATTTTGATCTCGAGGCTCACATGTAGCATTGTTGATGTTTGCAGCATCGAGCCTCTTACTTCCAGCCTTGAGCTTGTTAAGAAATAATTAAATATAGCTTTCAACTATTTAATTATTGAAGGCGCCCTTTGTGAAGAAGCACTTCACATAATTATCATATTATATTTTGTTTAAATGGCTGACTCTTTAAAGAATCATATCCCTTATTTGGTGGCCAACCTTGTGCCTTGAAAGGTCATGATTATTGAAGGAATCCTCCTTGACTTGTATATATACAAGGTACGATCTAGGTGATCACCATTGAATCATTTCATGAAGTCAAGAGTGAATATCTACAACAGAGTTCACTATTGCATATCAAGATTTTTCTTCAAGGATATCAAATTTATCATTCAAGGAGTTTTTTTCTGTGCACCAAGAGTGGTGCTAATAATTTCAGCCTTGTGTTGGCTTATTGTAAAAGCAGTTTGCTTTGATCCATTCAATATATAAGAGATATATTTGTTGGGTTTTTCTCCCCTCAAGTGGAGGGTTTTCCCAGGGTATCTTGTGGTGTTCATTGTCTTATGTGTTGCATTTTCTGATGTTTTTCATGTCTAATCACATAAAAACAACATGGTATCAAAGTAGGCTTATAAAAGGTCTAATCGGATCTAGTAGATGAAGATAAGACAAAAGGGTTGGAATTCGATTGAAGATTTCATGGCTTTGAAGACGCTATTCAATTTATCACTCAATAGCAGAAAAATAATTCTTACACTCGAACAAATGAAATGCGTTTTTCCCAGAATGACTAGGCTCGATCCCAATTCATATGAGATGGAGCATCGCACTAACTCATGGAATCAAAAAAATTGATGTCGTGCTTTATAATGTCAGTGTCCAGGTGCGAGAGGATTCTCTAAGTCAAGGTGTAATCACCCCCTACCTGATCGGTCTATCATGGATTCTTGTTGGAGGATGATGTGTACTCTCTCAGTTTGAAGTGGTGAACACTCATGTGTGCAACTTCGTGTAATGTCTCTGGTGCAAATATAGAATAACTTGATTGTGTATGCCGCTAACAACCATGTGATGATAGATCACGTGAACAACAGGTGGTGCTCCAAGTCTTCCAAACTACCATGAAATGTGATGCTAGATTCTCGATTCATGTATACAATCATGTGTGCTCGGGTCTTAAGAATCATTGTGCTGGGATTGACAGAACTAAATGCTCGATCAAATTCAATGGCTCTGCCTTCAATCCAGGTCACTTTTTCCGTCAGTCCAAGGGTGTGTGGATCACTACCTAAATATCACTGAATGCAATTTAAGAGCCGATAAATTGTATTTTGAGAATATTGTGGCATTTTCAAATAAGTCATCGTGACAGTTATAGAGAGGGAATCATCATAGAGGAAGAAATATTTTAATTCTTTAGCACTGCATTTCACTTCCTTATTTGCCATTCTTTGTCTTGGAGAATAATGATTACTATATGAAGTCTACCACTAAAGGATATTTTTTGAAGGGATTCACTCTACCTACGAAAGTCTATAATGTTAATTCTATTGGAGCTGGAGACAGTTGTTTAAATCTATTGGAGGCTGAGAACAATTTTGAGGATACACAAGAAAAATTGGAGTGGCTATCTTGATGTACTTGATCATCGAATGATGATGGAGTTGTCACTGACTTGTGATCGCTACTCCTTGGAGGGTCATTAGTGATCACTGGAAATATGAAGTCATCTCCTTGTTAGCGTCAGCTAGAGCCTATCGCTCTGCTTGGATAGCAAATGTAACAATTTTTTTTTATGTGTACATGTATGCTATGGATGGTCGAGTTGATTACCAGAAATCTCGGCTCTACACGAAGAGATAAGTATTACTTGTCTTCTTTGAAATCTCCCTTCTAGGGTAAAATTTAGTTTGCTAGTTTGTGCAAATCTGACCTGGATTATTTGAATCATGTGTGTTTAGTCAAAATCGTGGTTCTCTTGAATAAGTGATCTCTGAGACAAGATCCTTTGGAGATACCACTATTCCTTGCAAATTGTGAAGATCTCTAAGTGTGACTCTGAGATGAAAAGAGAACTACAACTTCGTTGTAATAGGATGATCACATCGATAAAATTCTCTTTGTGCGTGGACTATGATGGTGCCTTAAGAGGCATACTTCTATGTTGTATATGTTGGCTACATAATGTGTCTGAGAAATATGAGATGAGCAGATTATCTCTTGTTGTGTTGAGATCAGTTGTTCTGAGAGGACTGAAAGATGGAGGAAAGATGTATCAGAAACAATAAAGAATACAGATTGGATCGAGAAGCAAATGAATTAATTATCTGGGATTATTTAAGGAGAGTCTAATGAGATAAGTATTTCATTTCTATGAATTTCTTATGTAGTTATTAATTCATTCTATAACCTTGAGATAGTAAATCATGTATGCTTCCAGCATTGGTATTTCTCTTTGAAATAGTCGAGTTATATGAACTATTACGTAATCTCTCCTTAATGTGCATTAGGATGGACCAAGAGATTGCATTCAAAAGAAGAAGAGAATGGAGTCATAGCTTGCAGCCATGAGACTGAGTTGGTGGCTAAAGACATATCTTGAAGAACCTATTAAGGTAGTCCTTGTGATCAGTTTCTTTGAAGAGGAGAATTTAACCTTCAGAGGGAGTTATGTGGGTCATAGAGAAGAAGTTGTGAGGGCCTTTATGTAGGCTATGGCGTCCAACAATAGGAAGCAGTCTTTAGTGGCACTGAGTACAAATGATGTCGAGCATATTGTAGCTTGTGTGGAAGATCGAGAAGTAGTGTGGCTTCAGAAGCTCCTTGTAGGATTTTTTGGACAATCAATGGAGCCTACTATCATTCATTGTGATAACCAGAGCTATGTGAAGCCTTCTGTCAACCTTGTGTTTCATGATAGAACTAAAAATGTTGAGATCAAATACCACTATATCAAAGATATGGTATTGAGGAAAGTGATAGATTTGAGTTATATCAGCACTAATAAGCAGATGGCAGACATTCTCACCAAACATCTCTTCAGAATAAAGTTTTGTGTAACTTCGAGAATAGCTTGGTATGGTGGAGAATCAAGCCCTAGCTAAGAAGGAGTCTCAGTATCAGTGATCCTCTTTAATGCATTTCTCTTTTTAGAGAGATTTGAGGTGCAAGCCCTTGTTAATGCATTTCTCCTTGAGATTTGAGGTGAAATCCCTTGTTTCCACCCTCTGGGAGAGCCATGGTTGATTTCATGTGTGTGACTCCATGACAACATCACGTGAGAGAGTCCATAATGATTTTCTTGTACTTGTGTTTCACCCTCTGGGAGAGCCATGGTGAACGTCACGGTGAGGTGACAACATCATGTTGAGTGATGAGCACTTGTACATACCATCCATGGGTGTAGCCATGATGGTTGATATCACGATGAGGTGATATCTTCCCTTTCCACATATGGGTGTAGCCATTGTGGTTGATATTTTATATGCTTTCACAATGAAGTGATAATCTCCTTTACACGTGGGTATAGCCATGTTGTTCATCATCATGATGAAATGATATATCTCTTACAGCTAGAAGTATTCCTCCCTAGCTGAGAGGAAGTGTTGATGTTCACAGTGTTGAGCCTCTTACTTCCATTCTTGAGCTTGTTAAGAAATAATTAAATATAGCTTTCAGCTATTAGATTATTGGAGATGCCCTTTGCGAAGAAGTGCTTCACATAATTATCATATTATATTTTGTTTAAATGGCCGACTTCTTGAAGAATCATATCGCTTCTTTGGTGGCTGACCTTTTTCCTTGAAAGGTCACGATTATTGAAGGCATCCTCCTTGACTTGTATATATACAAGGTGTGATCTAGGTAATCACCATCGAATCATTTCATGAAGTCAATAGCGAATACCTACAACAGAGTTCACTATTGCAGATTGATATTTTTCTTCAAGGAGATCCAATTTATCATTCAAGGAGTTCATTTTTCTGCACCAAGAGTGGTGCTAATAATTTTAGCCTCGTGTTGGCTTATTGTAAAAGAAGATTGCTTTCATCCATTCAATATATAAGAGATATATTTGTTGTGTTTTTCTCCCCTCAAGTGGAGGGTTTTCCTAGGGTATCTTGTGGTGTTCATTGTCTTATGTGTTGCATTTTCTAATGGTTTTCATGTCTGATCACATAAAAACAACAAGTAGAAGGGGAGAGCATATGCTAATGAATCAATCCCAAAAATGACAAGAAATTAATTGACCCTTTAATGAAATTGATATTTTCTAGCTAGTATGAAAAATACTTACCTAATATCTTCAACTAACTGTCCTACAGAAAATAAGTTAGTAGTTTCAATCACCAATCTTGAACGAACAAAATTTGTAAAGGATGAATCAAATCACAAGCATAGACAACACAAGTTAGTCAATTAGTGATAATCAGTGAAAACATAAAATCTAAAATGGAAACTATAAATAAAATGTTACCAATAGGCTCGCCTATGCACACAAAAAAGTCGCCCCTCAAGAAGAACAATCACTTATCAAGGATGCAGCCACCTTTGAAGATCTCAAGTCAATATGTTTGTTGGTCTGCTTACTAATGTTTAGATCCACCTATCAAGGAGTCAGATCCCCCTTTGATGAAGTTAGATCCACCTATCAAGGTTTCAAGCTAGTGTGTGTGTGAGCCCACCTATGGGGAAGGTGTAGCGACCTTTGTAGTCTTACAACTACCTAAGAAGACTCATTTTTTCCTCTGGAGGATGTTAGTGTTGGAGGGGGTTAGAGCTAAAGTGCATCCGCCCCTAAGGAAGACAGAGTCACCTCTGAGTCAAGCATATCCGCTTGTGTAATGGATCTGCCTTTGAAACTAAAACTTGCAACTTTCAAAACAATGAAAATTGAAAACACATGTGAAATGACCCATGAAGTGGGCCCCATCGGGCGTGCCAAAAATGTGTGTAGTGAATTTTTACTAGTTCTAAAATACAAGGAAATTAACTAAAAACAAGCTAAAAAAAAAACCAAGAAAACCCTCAGATTAGGGCTAAGATACAACTCAAACCTACACCCAAACACATGAAAAAGGCCTTGATATCAAGTTTTGTTGATATGATTTCCCCTTTGATTTGATTCTATGTGTGCTCACAATCAAATTTTAATAGTATAACCCCTTGTTTTTGCTCAAATTAGTCACAAAAATAGCATAAAATTGCTATGGTTTCTTCAAGGTAGTATGAGAGTGTAATAGCATGAAGTGAATGAATGAGAAAAATGACTAGTCATTTAAAAGGGAGGAGATGAATGGACGGTGATGATTGAAGCTTGGGTGAGATCAAGGATTGAGATGTCTCTATGCATCTCAACTCTTGAGGTGATGACAAGTGTCACCACATAGGGAGATTAGAGGATAAGGTGGAGGGTACTTGTAAGTACCCTTGGGAAGAGAGAAAATATCCATAAAGGAGTTCTTTTCTCACCTTCCTAAATCATGGGAAGGATGTGACAAGAGGGAATTAAAATTTCCCTTTATAATCCTCATGGGGATGAGAGAGGAATTAAAAATTCCTCTAGAAGCCTAGGAAGAATAAAATGGAATTTAAAATTCCATTGGAGATGTTGGGTGACTAAAATGGAATTTAAAATTCAATTGGAGTACATGGGTAGTATTTATTAGGGGTTAACCAAAGAGTTAGATTAGGCTAAATAATCAATGGATTAGGATGTGGAAGTGGGGGATTAGAAGGGTGATTAGGACAATGGAGATAAATTAGGGGCCACTTGCATATTATGGAGGATGTGACACCTTCCTCCATAATGGTGATAAATTAGGGGCCACTTGTATATTATGGAGGAATGCACAATCCTTAATCAATGATTAAGCAAGTTAACAAGGATTAGGGGTGGATTATGGAAGATGTGACTAGGTGAGAGAAGATGAGAGGAAAAAATTAAATATTTAAAATTTAATTCTTATAAGGTTTGTGACTAAATCACATAAATTAGTCTATTTATTTAATTTAGAGAAGAAGGGTTAAAATGGTAAGGTATTTAATCAAATAATTAAATACCTTAGAAGACCTTAGGTAAATGATAAACATTAATTAAATAATGGCAATATTATTTAATTAATGTGAATAGGAAGATAGATAGATGAAATAAGGATAAATTTGATCAAATGTGAATGGTCAAATTTAGATGTCTATAGTTTACACCCGTTATGTTTTTCAATCACTATAGCTAAATACTTCCACGATTTTGTTTTCTCTTGGTTCTTGATTGTCTTGTACACATTAACTAACATTAAATTGAGATTTGAATTCAAACAACATACCTAGAGGATCATCTAATTTGGATCACCCTCGATCAATTTGACATCCACATTTGTTCTTCTCCATATTACTCCCAAATCCACTACCACACCATTTATACTTATGAAGATTTATCCCCATCAGATACTAGATGAGAAGAGATTGCAATTGCTCCCCTCGAGTTTAGTTCTTTGGATGATCCCAATATCAACTATACTACTTTCTAACTGACACTTAATCAAGCATCGTTTGTTAGGGGCATTTAAGCCCGTAACGTTCCAAGATGTGACCTTCATGTCTTCCTAAGGGAGGGGTTTCCTCCCTTACTACTTGTCAGAAATTTTTTGATACTTGTAATACCTTTCTCCTGCGCCCGTTCTTCTATGATTTGTTTGAAGGATTTCCTTCCCATTTTTCGTCAATGCTAGTGTCGCATTTCAAATTCCATGAAACAGATTGGGAGATTCTCCTTGGATCAGTGAGCCCTAGGTTGTCATAATTAGCCTCTTCCTCTGATTCAAGGCCAATACTCAACACCAGGTCATCTGTGTGCGGCATGCAATTAACTTCTTTATCCCTGCTAGGATTGAGAAGAGCCATTTTATAGCACCAGCAGCAGGGAAGGGTTGTGCTTCCAAGGAATCATTGAATTTCTGCTTTGGAGATTCCACCAATAAGTGTAGCTCGTTCTGAGGAGAATGGGCCTCAGCTTGTGGGAGCACTCGCAACTTATTATCCAATAATTGTTGTAGAGGGTTATCCAATGTGGGGGTTTGTGGATCTTCATGGTAGGTATATCCATTTTCCTTTTCAATGATTTACTATTTTTGCAGTCCACAGTGGCATTCGTCCTCCTATAATTCAAGCAATACGACTTCTCTTAAACTTCCAACATTTGCAGCCAATCTCCATTTTTAGATGTGAGCAGGACATCCTTCAGCATTGGTCGAATTGTGGCAATTTGAAGGCGAGCATAAAGGTATGAATTGTTTTCTAGGAGCTCGACATCTAAATCGATCAAAGTACCGAATGAGCGACCAATCTTCTCTAGACATTCCTCCGACCAGAACTCCAATGGTAGGTTGTAGAGTCTGGTCCAAATGGGCTCATCGTATGGGTTATACTCCCGTGGATTAAATCTTGAATGTCATTTCTGCATGTATAGCGGAATGTCATCGATTGCAAACAAGCCACCTTGCGACACCTCTTCTCTATCTTCTTTTGATAGGAATGTCATAATGAAAAATTTGTTCAGTAGGATTTTAACAACATACTGAGCCTTCCAATTGGAGGTCATCCACTGGACTATGTGGTCTCTTCTGAGATGCGGTCCAATCAGATGACAAATAATGGCCGAGTTGAGTAGAAGTTCGATGTCCTCTAACACCTCTTCCGTGACATAGATGACTGGGCAGACTCCCATACGTCCTACGATTCACAAATTTTTGCATCTGCCTACATCTTCCTCCGATCTTTCACTAGGTCTGAGTCTCGCGCTCTGCTCTACTCTATCATTGCGAGCCTTTTTTCATATATAACATATATATTATTATTATGTATAAATTATATATTATATTATTATAAATGATTTATATATACATATATACATATATATCGTTATTATATAAATTATATGTTATATATTATTATATAATATGATTTATATATTATATATTATAATAATATCTAATATTATATATTAAATAATATATTTATCACTTATAATATTAAAATATATAAGATACGATACTGTATATCATATAATATAATATTATATTAAATATTATAAAAAAACAAGTTCTCTCAAAGGATATCTGTTTTGAAAATATATATAAAAGGTAATTTATGTTCATATCTATATATAATAATCTATATATTATTATTTATCATATATAAAATAATATATATTATGTCATATATTTATTTACATATTATTATTTTATGTAAATTATATGTTAGAATAATATATAGATTATTATATATTATAATTTAATATATATTATTATTATATATAATAATAATAGTATGATTTATGTATTATATATTATAATAATGTCTAATATCATATATATATAATAGTTTCTATTTATTTTTGTTGTCGATCATTGGTAGAGAAAACAACAAAAACAAATATCCATTTAAATGAAGAAACAAACATCGGTTTTGTTTATAATCAAATTTGTTAGGTAAGTCATTTTTTGTATTTATCATCAATTTTTTGTTTTATCATAGTTTATTTGTATAAATTTAGTTTTTGTTATAAAATTTAATAATTTGTTGCAAAAATTGTTAATTTTAATTTTTTTAATTACAAACAGGGTTAAAAATAGTTGAAGAATTTAACACTTAGAACTCTCCACTAGACTCTCCCTTACCAAACCCTCCTTTAATTCAAGACTTAATTGATAGAAATATTGAATTGACAAACATCCTCCCCTAAACATAGCTGAGTATGTGGTCTATCATATGAAACCTATAAGAGATGAGCCAACAAAGTGTAGAACATAAGTGGAGAGACATGAGGAAAGAAAAAAAATAGAGCCATCAAGGGCTAGAGAATAGGAACAAGGGTAATCTTATATACAGGTAAAACTTAAAGTTATTTCATAGGAGCTTCTTCAATCTTTTGTTTCAATGTATCAAATGATTTTTGGCACTTTTTGGTCCATGCGATTGTTTTGTTGGTCTTATTTTTGAGAATCTCATCTAATGGATTAGCTATATTGGCATATTCTTTGATGATTTTTTTGATGAATATTATTTGATGACTTGATCACTTCTACTAGTGATTCTTCCCAATAATCCCCTAATTTTGCCAATTTAGGGTTTCCTTCATGAGGTATGTTTCCTTCTATTAATCAGAGATGTTGGTTATAGTATTCTTCCCAAGGTTCTTTGTTCACTTAATTTTCCCTTTCGCCTTCTTCCACAATGATTTCTAGTTTTGGGTCTAGCTCTTTGTCATCCTTTTGTATGAAACAACATCGATTTGGTACTTGTTGTGTTTGTTTGTCCATCCATTTAATTAGTTTCCAAATCCATTTCCTTCAAGGTGGTGGGTTTGTTGGTTGGGGTAAATGGGTATTAATTCTATAGTGTTGAGGTGAATATGGTTTCCTTAATTTTTTGTAATACGATATATATGTACTTGTTTTCATCCCAAAAGGAAATCTTATGGATGAAATATGTTTGGAGTGTTTCCTAGTCCTTGGTGTCTCCTCTTCTTTCTTGATTAATGTACCAAGTTTGTACTATTGGTCTCAAAGTCTAGTAAAATAGTTGGATATAAAGATGATGGTCATATTCACCCTCTTTTTCCCATATGTGGATGCAATTTTGAAGATATTATTCTAGTTTAGTTGTTCCTTAATATTTTTGGATTAGAATTTCTTCATCATCTACTTGGAGATATCGAGATTTGATATGTTCCATGTGGGGATAGAATGTTTGTGTGTATACCACCAACAAGAGGCATTACATGCTAGAGTGTCTTGAAGGGTCATAATCTTGATATTGCCATCTTGAAATTTTATTTCCATGTTTTCAATTGAAACATCAAAAAATAGGTTCATAAATTAATTTATGGGGGTTCACTAATAATTTAATAAAAATAGAAAGGGTAAAATGGGGTGTAATGAACCTATCTTTCATCTATTTATTAGGAAATTAGATCCTCCAATGGGTGTTGGCAAGAAGTTCAGTCCACTTTTTGGCCAAAAAGTGGAAGTATTTTCCCCGATTTTCAGAATTCGACACATTTGACCTTAAAATTTGAAGCACTTAGAGATGAAATCTTCAAAAAAGTCACAAATCATAAAATGTAGTATTCTGGGTCTAGTTTTCAAATATGTAATTTATCTCAATACCTAGATGGTACAAATTGAGTTTCAATAGGCGTTTCTAAAAACCACTGTTTAAAAGTCACTTTTTTTTACCATACCATGCACGTGTACATCATCCATATTTTGACCTAGATTATTATATTTTTCTAAATCCTTTTGGGAAAATATTTGTAACTCACTGAAGCACATATTCAATATTTTTTGTAATTTTTTATTGATTTTTTATTTGTTAATTTTTTACTGGCCATATTTGGTGTTTTGAAAAATCGTCGTGTATTTCACGCATAGGATGACCTAAACTTATCATTTTTTAAATTATTTTAAACTAAAAAAAATTGTCTGAAGTACGTTCTCGTGCAATCCGTTCATCAAAAATTTATGTTAATAAAAAGTTATTAAAATATTAAAAACCCTTGATAATTGAAGTTTTTGGACTTGTTTCATCAAAATTTAATTGAAAAATGGAAAAAATAATCCAGTTGTAAAAAAATTTGTATATTTGGAATCTACACTATCTCATCTATAATGGGTTTTAATTTCGTCAAAAAAATCAGCAAAAAAGGTCATCAGCCATATGTCCAAACTCACTATTTTTCTCTGACATTGTTAGGACCTTCAATTTGCAGGTCAAATCAGTTTGAAGGCCTAGGTTTGGAATCTCAAATCTTTCCCCGAAGTAGAATCCAAGCCAAAACCCTGACCACAAAGCAAGGTGGATTCTATTTTTTTAGAAACGAGATCCTGTTTTGTAAATCGGGATCTCGTTTCCTAATATTAAATGTGGGGATCGTTGACAGGGAAATGGGGTCACGTTTCCTTTTCAACGGTCCTAACATTTAATATTGAGAAAGGGGATCTCGATTATAAAACAGGATCTCTTTTCTTTTTTTACCATTTTTTTAAAATTACTGGCAAAGTTTTACTATGAAGTCTACAATTTCACATGTATGGCCGAATGCGACATATTGGGCTATTTTCTATCAACTTTTGTCTTGTTCAACTTGCATTTTGGATTGAATTTTTCAAAGGAGGCATCATGTGATTAGTTTTTGAAGTGGAATTGTGTTAGTTTTCTACTAGTTTGGAGGAACAAAAGAGGAAGAATTTTTTATTATAGGTCTTCAACTTGCAATTTGGATTGAATTTTTGAAAGGAGGCATCATGTAAATAGTTCTATAGGTGGAATTGTGTTAGTTTTCTACTTGTTTAGAGGAAAAAATGCAGAAGAATTTTCTCCTTACAGGTCTTCAACTTCCAATTTAGATTGAATTTTTTGAAGAATTTCACTATTGATATTCATTTGTGCTTGAGAATTTTATAATCGTGGGTTCACATGCTTGTAATAAGAGGAAAGATAGGAAGACATTGGCTCCTGAAGAAATTCAAGCAAAGAGAAATAAGGAGAAACAAGGACAAAGAAAGAAGAATGAGAATTAGATCATTGAATGATGGTGGAGCATCCAATTCCAAAACGATTGAAGATGAAAACATTTAGAAGACCATGGTTGTAGACGAAGCTAATTTGCAAGAAGTCAATTTGGAAAATAATATGACTATAAAAACAATTCCTAGTATGTCTTCAAATCCCTCTTTCAATGCTATGGGGAATGTCTCAATAGGCACAAATCTAGGTATGCCTTCAAATCCACATTTTAGTGAAATGAAAAATTTGTTTATAGAAGTTTTACAAGATATTGGACTTAATGATGTTGACATTGATAATATTCTGAGAGATGAAAATTTTATAGAATTAGTCGAAAATACATTAGAAAATGAAAATAAAATTGTTTAAATGTTATTGAAAATGAAAATGAAAAATATTTTGTTGAAATTGAAAATGAGAATGATCCTTTTGTTGAAAATGAAAATGAAAAATGTTTTGTTGAAAATGAAAATGAGAATGATCCTTTTGTTGAAAATGAAAATGAAAACCGTTTTGTTGATGAAAATGAAAATGAAAATTATTTAGGATGTGATGTTGAATTTAATGAAAATACTTAAAAAAAAATTGAAAGTGATGTTTTAGATAATCTTCCTAGTAAGATTTCTTCAAGGCAAATAAGAAAACATGAAAATACAATATACCAAAAATTATTTTATCATAATAAACTTGTATTTCAATGTCAACTAATGTTGCAATTGATGAGAATGTTAAAAATGAGGAAAATAATGAAATTTTTTGGCTTTTTTGTTAAACCAAGAAGAAAAGATGAATCATTAAAACATGCCATATCTACTGTTGCTAGTTCCATTCAATCTATTAGGAAAAATAGTCGATCTAAAGATAAAAATGCAGCAAGAAGAGCTATAACAACTGCTATAGTTAATAAAACAACTTTGAATAAAAGAATGGTAAGTAATATTAGTGAAGTTCTACAAATACATCCTAAAACATTGCTAAGAGAGAAAAAAAAGAATAGAAAGTATAGAAAATGATTCAATTAACCAATGTTAGAGTTTCAGTGGTCGACTCGCTAGGTCTGACATGAAATTGAATGTTCAAATTAAATCTTTGATTGAAAAATATTGGCATAATAATACTAGAGTATCATCTAATGCTAGAGATGTTTTAAAACTAAGAGTGGGGTCCAAAGTTCATGATCCTCATCCAAAACATCTATTAGATACAACACAAATTGAATTTTATAGAAATTTTTGTGGTGATTTAGTGTTACGTGGTAATATTAAAATAAATCAAAGGTCTTTTGAAAAATGTAAACCCTAACTAGTATGTAAAAATTAATAAGCAACGAATATCTTGTTGTTGTAAAACGCATGTTCAATTTTGTTATTTTTATGATGTTTTTCGATATATACGTTGTAGTTTGCATACTAACATGATTATACAGGAATGTGGTATTAATATGCCACCTAAAACAATCAGGGAGTTTATATTAGGTTTATTTTGTGAAATATCTAATGGTAAATTGTTTTATTTAAGTTCTTGTATTTCTGAACAATGCACTGGTTGTGGAAATCTTTCATTCTTAAGAATTTGTATGCATGAAAGTTTTGATAATGATTTTGGACAACAATTAGTAGATGTTAAAAGATTTAAGAATGTTTAATATTCTTTAAAAGATGAAAAAATAGGAAAGCATTGTGATTTAGTTACAAAAAAATTTAGTGTACATGCATTCATGAGTGAATTTAAGAATACGATTGTACCAAAATATGTCATGCACTCTCAACATGCTCGATGGCTTGATGGCCAATTTCGCACATCTAGAATCACATTTCCAATTGGTAGTTTACTTTTAGTGGTTGATTTTGTGGAAAATTATACTCTAGCTCCGTATGAGGAAATTCAATCACAGTATTATAATTCAGTGAAAGTAGCTATGTTTGTCCATATTGTTTATAGACATGTAGATGATAGCACAAAGGATGACAAATTTTTTTTGAGGGAGTATCATTTTTATTTGAGTGACAACCGGTTACACTCATCATAATTTTTTCAATACTGTTTCAATATATTTTATAGAAATTTAAGAGAAAGAGGAATCCATATGACATAACACCTCATATGGTCAGATAATTGTACGGGGCAATTCAAGAATGCCCAAATGTTCTATTGGTTAAGTAGGGTTGACAAGGAACTTAATGTCCAACATATATGGATTTTTTTTTAAGTTGGGCATGGTAAAGGAGAACATGATGGAGTTGGTGCATGTGTCAAAAGGAGTCTTGCTAGAGATTAATTAAAATTTACATATGCAGTAAAATTTAAAGATGCACATGGGATTATGGATTGGTGCAATACAAGATTATCTACACCTAGTTTGAGTGAGTACTCTACAGTTCATCAATTCTTTTGGTTGGTTGAAGAAGAGAAAATTTTACCTAGAGTTGACTGTGAGACAATCAATGGATATACTAAATGGCATTCATTTAGGAGTTCGACAACAAGCACGTGGACTATCTGAACAAGGGAGCTTACATGTTTTTTTCAGTATTGTATCTCATGAGATTGGGAAGTATGTGAAAATATAAAATGGGTTGAAGAGTGGGAGAAAAGATCATTGACACCTACACAAGCACACAATCAATATGAAGGAACTATTGAAGAAAATGATCAAGTGTTTGCATCTGAAGACTATGACCATGTTTCAGACCTTGTAAAAGAAGGTAATTTAATTCAATTTATTTCATTTTATTTCATTTTATTTCACTTTATTAAGTTATTTTGTAATACTAAATTATTTATATGGATACACGCAAGTTAAATTAAATCAAAATTTGTTTGGAGGACATGTGTATGTTGTTGTTGCACCTGAGGGGAATGAAGAGGAAACAAAATATTGGTTGGCTCGTTGTGTGGAGACTAAACATAAGTTAATATCACCTCAAGAAGATGATGATGGCTATCATTATCCAACAGGTACGGTGATCCCCTTAAGACATCCCCTTAAGCAAATTTTGATAACAAGTATTTGATCGGGCCTTAAGAAAATTTTTAGAACAAGTCTTTGATCCCCTTAAGAAAATTTTGAGAGCTTATTTGATGATGGTTTTCATGTTTTTGAATAGGATCGATGGTGGTTGTTGGAACTTGGTACAAAAATACTTGATAAGGAAGAATGGTCTACCTGCATTTCAAAGATTATGAAACACATAAAAGGATTATACACACTATTCAGATTTGGTGGTGGCAACAAATATAAAACTAGATCGGTATCATTGAAGACCTACAAATAAAGTGTTATGGACAATTTATATGGAAGAGCATGAAACAATCATAGATGTGCTGCAAACTAGAGAGGATGGAGATGGTATAATGGAATAAGTAAATACAGGTAAATATAGTTTTAGTTTTATATCAAATCCTTTTAAATAGATAAAATACATGTTTTCATATTGCTCAAGTGTGTTATTTGTTGAAATTGATTTAAATTTTCCGTTTATAGATCCTTAAGCCATAATCACAAAAAGAAGAGTCCATGTAGATTCAACTTAGAAAACATGGAATACTTGGTAAAAATAGGCAATTATTAGTTAAATTATATTTAAATACATGTTTTGATTGTATATTGGTAGTGCTTGTACATTAATAGTTAAAATTGATTTATCATACTTTTTTGTATCCTTAAGCCATCATCGCATTGATCTCATACTTTGAAACAAAAAGGAGAGGATGATTGGATTCAACCTACACACATGTGTGGAATACTTTTAAATACAGGTACTTGAGTTGTGTACATATATATAGTTTTATATAAATTAAAATATGTTTGTTTTGATGATTTCATTGATATAGCTTGTGCCTTTTTGATATCAGGTTGTGTGAATACCTACTACATTTCGGGCACGAGTTTGAGATGCCGTATAAGGACCCCTTAAGACATCCCCTTAAGATAACTTATAAATTAGTGTTGGATGCTATTTTTTGTTTTGACAACTTATAAATTAGTGTTGGATGCTATTATTTGTTTTGACAACTTATAAATTAGTGTTCAATGCTATTATTTTTTTTGAAAACTTATAAATTAGTGTTGGATGCTATTATATGTTTTGACAACTTATAAATTAGTGTGTGATGAGCTATTATTTGTTTTGATAGCTTATAAGTTGGCATTTTTTGTGGAACATGAGGTCAAGAGGGCTTTTATGCTCTTAATTTTTCTCTAAGATTTTGCACATATTTTTCAAATATGGGACTACATGATTTAATTTCAAATCTTTAGCCTATTTTTGGATAATTAAGTTCTTTAATTTAATGTTGTAAAAGAACTAGGAGATATGGTGTATACTTATAGAAAAATGTTTTTGCAAAACTCGTTGCATTTTCATTGGTATTTGTGTTTTGTTTATAGAAACCCTAAACTATAGGACCTAAAGCCTACGATATGAGCTCTAAACCATAGGACCTAAAGCCTAGGAGATGAGCCCTAAACCATTAACCGATATAGATTTGTTATTCTAAGCATCTCATGAACCCTACAAACCCTAAACCCTAAACCATAAGACCTAAAGCATAGGCGATGAGTTCCCTAAACCATTAACCCATATAGATTTGTTATTCTAAGAATCTCATGAACCCTACAAACCCTAAACCATAAACCATGGGACCTAAAGCCTAGGAGATCAACCTTAAAAGATGTTTTATTCTTAGCATGGTTTTTGTGTACTTTATAATGATGTTGCTCAATTTCTCTCATTTTATTTTGGAATATTCTTTCAATAATTTATCCTTTTCTTGGACACTTCGAAAACCTAGGAATGTAACAAATTAAATTATAAAGCTCCACAAACTCTACTTGATAAGGGTATCTAAATTGATCTATTTAGGGAGGTTGTTAATACAAATGCATTGAACTTATGAATTTCCATAACAAATGTTCACTTAGATAAAGTTCTATAATGGAATATTTTTAAACATATTTTTAGGTGTTTGATATTATCATTTAATTGTTAGGATAAATCTAGAGCACTATTCATCATAGAAAGAAGGGATAAATAATTAGTACCAAGTGAGAAATATCTACTACCCTATCACTATGGACTTATTCTTGAACTAGATGTCCATGAACTTAAACATTCCTGATTAAAATCCAACGAAATGGTTGATGGACTAATATATCTTTTAGTTTTTAAGGATATTCTACATCATGTAGACCACATTGATTGTCATATATTAT
The DNA here is from genome assembly GCA_007115665.2 of Sequoiadendron giganteum. Classification (NCBI taxonomy): domain Eukaryota; kingdom Viridiplantae; phylum Streptophyta; class Pinopsida; order Cupressales; family Cupressaceae; genus Sequoiadendron; species Sequoiadendron giganteum. Next base: position 290,236,464 of record CM021100.1, read on the forward strand.
ACTCTTCATTGATTCCCTTAAGACGTCATATTAGGACCCCCTTAAGACATCCCCTTAAGACAACCTATAAATTATGTTTAGTTTATAGAATTTATTAATTCTTTTGTTCTCTAATCTTGTATGTTATTGTTTATTTCTTAAAATTTCATCCTTTATGGTATATAAATGGATTTATTTTGTTTGTAGATTATGACTTTTTTCTTATTTTATTAGATGTAACCTGTGTATTACGACCCCTTAAGACATCCTATTAGGACCTTTTAAGACATCCTATCAGGACCCCTTAAGACATCCCATTAGGACATGAATTGAATAAGTTAATTGACTAATTATCACTAATTATTGAATGTACATATCATGTATATCATGTACATGGATCACTAAATTTGTAAAGTACAAGTATTAAAATGTCCTATTAATGTCAACTTTAATTTCATATTTATATCTAATTTCACATTAATGTCCTATGTACTAATGTCTTGACTATGAACATAAATGCATAAATGTACATGTGTAAATTAAAATTGAACAATAATAATGTCCATCATTTACAATATATTAAGTGCATGAAACCAATATATTAAGTGCATGATCTAAAATCCAACAGAGTACAACCCATGAAATAAAGTCCAAAAAAGTATTTGACCCATGAAATAAAGGCCAACATGGTACATGAGAAACCAAATATGTAGTCGGCTATGTGCAGGATCATCATGGAAAAAATAGGCCCTTAAGTGGCAACAAAATTCAAAAAAATCAGAGTTAGGAAACTTGACATAAAAATTTGAATAAGTTATCAATATTATTTCTAAAATATGTAAGAAAATAATCTGTAGAAAATTGAGTGTAGTTTCTAAACTACTAGGTTTATTTTAAAAATAAATAAATATATTTGGTGAAAACTTGAAATTTCAATGCAGTAGTACTTAAATTTCAGGGGAAAAATAAGAAGTAGGTGTCTGTCTGACCACCCTTACAAAAATAAAATTATAATATTTTTTTATATTGTTTTAGATATAAGTAGAGGACTCATGTCCCAATGTGATGCATATTTTTTTGTATTTTTTTTCCAAGTAAATAATTAATTATGATTTTTATATTAAATTTTTTTAAAAATATAAAAACTCGTATGTCTAACCACCTTAACTTGGTCAAAACTTCATGAAATTCTTTTTTTTTTAATCCTATAGTATGCGAAACATAGAATGTGACGCATGTTTAGGATTCAAAAAATGTGATACCGTTTGAAAGCTATATATTTTTTTCAATCAACCTATCAATCAAGACTTTAGTCATAATTCAAATAGAAAATGAATAATAATTATTTATTAAATTCAAAGTAAAGAATAATTTATATTGGTGGAAATCTAAGAATCTCCTTTAAAAATCCTTTTTGTTTCATCAATTTTGGGTAAAAAAAAAGTTGTCAGCCACATGGGCCATCATATCACTTACATATCACCACTTTTTGGCCCACCATGATCCTGCACATACCCAATCCATGAAATAATAAAAAATAACCCATAAAATCATGTTTAGGTCATGTGTTGTCTCTATAATCAAGAGACCTCTTCACACCATGCAGACTATGCAGATGACCTGAAACACTCTATACAAAAGAAAGATGAAATCAGATGTAAGACGAAAAATTATTTAATGACAATTTAATTTATAATTCATCATAAAATTAAATTACCATCATATCTAGGTTTGGATGCTTTGGTGCACCTAAACCAACCTCTAAATTCTCTGAATCAATCTACATAAACAAGACAAAGAAAGTTTAAATTAGATGTAAGTCTATAATTAAAAATGATTTAATTCATGTTAATTTATATTTTATCATATTTTAATTATACCATATTCTGAGATTGTGCACCCTCTACTCCAGGACCTATTTGTACATGTTCAACTACAAGATGTGTCTCATTCTATAAAATAAAAAGAGTTTAAAACATGTATTAGGTCATTATATATATATATATATATTCAAATTTTAATTTAAAATTAAAGTTATTCAAAATATATAATTTGTAATTGAATTTAATAATAATAATAATAATAATTACCATGATATTTGGAGCCTACTTCGCATGTCCTCTTGGAGGTGTAACTAGGATTGAGTCATTGCAGAAAGTCATAGTAACAAAGTCCTACAAGATCAAATTTAAAGCATGTATACTTGAATTAGGTTAAATATATATTCAAGTTTGCACATTTTGTGTAGAGAATTTTTTAAACAACCTAAAATTCAGAGTCCTCATGAGTAGCCGCAACATCTAATGTTTACTCAATGCCCATTCTCATTGTTGTATCAACCTAGACATAAATGTAGGCATTTGACACTTATAATATTTACAAGTGTACATGCACATTTGATATATATTGAATTCAAAATTCATAATTGTAACTATACTAATGTAAGTTAAATAATTTATAATATAAATGTACTTGGCCCTAATCTGTGACGCTCAATAGTGGAGGAGTTCTCAACAAAACCTCGGGTGGAATCGATGTGGAAGTTGATTGACTCCCCTAAACCAACATAAATATTTAAAACATGTGTTCATGATTCAATTATACAATTTAAAACTAAAGTTAAAATTATTTCATATGTAATTTAAAAAATTGAAATCAAAATACCCCATAAGGGTTGCCAGCTAGGACTAGTGTCAATGTATGTACTCGCAGAGCAGATGATTGCCCCATTGTTAGTGTCATTTGTACACCACAAATAGTTTGATTGTTAAAATGTATTGCAAAATTTTCTTTGATAAACATTCATTAAAATTCTTATAAATTCAACATGTAGATGCATATGTATACCTGTTTCACAGTGTCCTCGGGGTGATGGTCTGCTATAATAAATTCTACAAATGAACTGAGGCAACCAGATGAACCACCAAAATCTCCACGTCCACCAGAACTAGGTGTGGCTAGATCGGGTCCATATCATAATTGATGGCAACTAGTACATACATGTGGTCTCGAAAATCTTGGAGTGGTACTTAGACCAAATCCATAAAACAATCCTCCATCACTGTCATCTCTATTCTCCCTACCATCTATTGTAGAAGCATGTTGATCAAGGTCTCATACGACCATACTAAGGGATTCTAATGTCGATACCATCGTACAGTGATGCACAGGTGCAGGAATGGCAGGACCAAGAGGAGCAATAAGGGGTTGCACATGTATGGGGGATTGGGGATAAACCCTCACCCCTAACCTCTGTTGTGGCATGCCTCCACCAATACCCTGAAATGATTTAAAATCAAAATAATTGGGTTTTTGCCCCATAAAAAACTCTACATATAGTTTCCTCAAAAACTTCAATGGGACCTCCAAATTAGCTTGTTGTCAATGGAATGCCAAATACCATACACCATCAATCCCAAAAATGTGCACTCATCTGTGGATGCATACACCACCTCATGGATATTCAAGATTTATTGGGATGAATTGGTTGCCAAGTAACAAGGTCGATAAAGTAAGGGGCTAGATGGGCTTTCATTATTTTAAGGTCTAAATTTTTTTTATAGGAGAGACTGTCTATATAAAATTGTCTCATCTACTCTCTTTCTCGTTGATGCCTATCTAGATCAGAATCAATAGTCCTAATGGAATCCATAATGTTTTGCATCGCAGATGAAAAATGTCTAACACGCAGTGGAATCAATGCTTTATTTTGCATAACATTGATTTGATTTTGTATGGATGCCACTTGATCATTTATATGTGCTTGCAAGGGAGCCTCGTCAGATCCAACGGGTGGTGGATGTGGGATATTAAGTGGAGGGGGTGGAGGGGGAGGTGGAGCTTGGTGTGGAGGTGGGATATTAAGTGGAGGGGGTGGTGGAGCCTGGGGTGGAGATGGAGGTGGCTGAAGTGTTGGATTGATGATATCATCAATTTTAAATTGATCCATGATATCAGATATAAGTGCACCTGCATTAAATTATACAAAATTAACATACAAACTTACAAAATTACAAGAAATAGTTTAATTTGAAACGTACATGAAAATTTGTTTAAATAAGATGTGCATACATTGATTGAACTTGAGCATGTGCATATAAATTTCAAAATTTAACATGTACATACATTATAAATAAAAAATATGATCCATAATTTTCATGCATACATCAGTCAACTAAACTATATAGATACTTACAAATTTCAAAATTTAACATGTACATACATTTAAAATAAAAAATACAATGCATACATCATTCAACTAAAATATGTACATACATACAAATTTCAAAATAAATAAGATCTAGAACTATGCAATTTTAATACATGTACATACTAAAAAATAAACTTGAAACATTCACAAAAATTTCATTTTATGTCTAATGTGCATATATATATTACATTTTTCCAACAAGAGAAATCATGATCTATCTAGATGGTCATAAAATATATACTATTATAAATTAATCATTACAAGTTCATAAATTCCACCAAATTCATAAAATTCATGTCACTAAAAATATCCATCCAACCAAAATCATAAATTCACGTCACTAAAAATATCCATCCTGGAACCAAATTCATAAATTCATCGCACAAAATATCCATCAAATCAAATTCATAGATTCATATAACTATAACTTCTATCACTGTCTTAATTTATAAATTTTTGTGGCTCTCTACTACATATCTTCATTTCTTTGTGTTTTCCTTTTCAGAATGAGAAGTTCTCCTCTCCTCTAACAATTGACGATGCTCATCTAAGATCCCATCATTAGACCTAACAACATCAACAATAGTTTGCATCCTAGATGCAAACATCCTCAAAGGTGGTGTGATACATTCTTCATTTTGAATAATGTTGATTTGATCTTCGATGGTTCTAACATTGGCATTGATTCGTGATTGCAAGCGAGCACCATCAATTTTAGATGGTGGAGGTGGGGGGTTATGAGGTGGAGTAGGTGGAGTTGGAGGTGAAGTTGGTGGAGATGGATGGCATGGAGGTGGATTATGAATGTTATTGAATCGATCCATGTGATCTCTAAGATATAAGTGAACCTACATTAGATTTATAATTTCAAAATGTAAGATACATGTTTAGGAAATACCCTTAAACCATTCAATATAAATGGCCTAATTGAATACAAATGATAAAATGTGTAAGCCTCATTTATGTATAAGACATGTTACTTGAATGAAAAAACAATAAACTATTAATATAGGACAATTTATGAATGCTTTAGGGTTTACGGTTTAGACTTTAGGATTTAGGTTTTAGGGTAATAGGATGGCTTAAGGGGATCTATGTAGTAATGTCCTAGTACAAAATTACATGGCTTAAGTGAATAAAATTTGGTGAAGATGCCCAAGACAACCAAATTTCATTAAGGTTCAAGGCAACTTCACCAAATTTTATTCACTTGAGCCATGTCATTTTGTCCTAGGACCTTACTAGACATAGATCCCCTTAAGCCATTCTATCACCCTAAACCATAAATTGATCAACCTAGATCATGGAATCTCATTCATATTATAATCTTGCACGATCTTATATTATTGTTAAATTTGGTTGGCTTGGGAAACTTCACCAAATTTTTAGAACTTATTTGATCCCCCTTAAGAAATGTCATATTAGGACCCCTTAAGACATCCCAAAGTATGGCTTAAGGGAATCTCTGTAGTAAGGTCCTAGTACAAAATGACATGGCTTAAGTGAATAAAATTTGGTGAAGATTCCCAAGGCAACCAAATTTCATTAAGGTCCTAGGCAACTTCATCAAATTCTATTCACTTGAGCCATGTCATTTTGTCCTAAGACCTTACTAGACATAGATCCCCTAAAGACATCCTATCACCCTAAAATGTAAATCGATCAACCTAGATCATGATTTATCTCATTCATTTTATAATCTTGCACGATCTTATTAAATTGTTAAATTTGGTTGCCTTGGGCAACTTCATGAAATTTTTAGAACTTATTTGATCCCCTTAAGAAATGTCATATTAGGACACCTTAAGACATCGATTTATGGTATAGGGTGATAGGATGGCTTAAGGGGATCTGTGTCTAGTGAGTTCCTAGGAAAAAATGACATGGATCAAGTGAATAAAATTTGGTGAAGTTTCCCAAGGCAACCAAATTTCATTAAGGGCCTAGGAAAAAATGATGGCTTTAGGGTTTAGGGTTTAGGGTAATAGGATAGCTTAAGGGGATCTATGTAGTAAGGTCCTAGGATGAAATTTGGTTGAGTTTCCTAAGGTAGCCAAATTTCATTTTAAGGTCCTAGGATAAAATGAATGCTTTAGTGTTTAGGGTTTATATTTTAGAGTTTAGGGTTTAGGATTTAGGGAACTTAGGGTGAATTTTGGGTGGCCTTTGGAATAATGGATGTACAAGTTAGTGAATTTTTTTTTTCTTGTGGAACAGTTGATTGAGATAGCTCTTGTTTCAACTGACTAACCTAGATCATGGAATGTCATTTGTATTATAATCTTGCATGATCTTATTAAATTTTAAAATTTGGTTGCCTTGGGAAACTTCTCCAAATTTTTAGAACTTATTTTATCCCCCTAAGAAATGTCATATGAGGAAGCCTTAAGACATCGGTTTACGATTTAGGGTGATAGGATGACTTAAGGAGATATACGTCTACTGAGGTCCTAGGGTAAAATGACATGGCTTTTAAGTGAATAAAATTTGGTGAAGTTGCCCAAGGCAACCAAATTTCATTAAGGGCATAGGAAAAAATGATGGCTTTAGGGTTTAGAGTTTAGAGTTTAGGGTTTAGGGTAATAGGATGGCTTAAGGGGATCTATGTAGTAAGGTCCTAGGAAAAAATGGCATGACTTAAGAGAGTAAAATTTGGTGGAGTTGCCTAAGGAAAACAAATTTCATTTTAAGGTCCTAGGATAAAATGAATGCTTTAGGGTTTAGGGAACTTAGGGTTAAGTTTGGGTGGCCTTTGGAATAATGGACTTGGAAGTTAGTGAATTTTTTTTTCTTCTGGAACAGTTGTTTGAGATAGCTCTTGTTTCGACTAACCAACCTAGATCATGAAATCTCATTCGTATTATAATCTTGCATGATCTTATTAAATTATTAAATTTGGTTGCCTTGGGCAACTTCACCAAATTTTTAGAACTTATTTGATTACCTTAAGACATCATTTTACAGTTTAGGGTGATAGGATGACTTAAGGAGATCTATGTCTACTAAGGTCCTAGGACAAAATGACATGGCTTAAGTGGATAAAATTTGGTTAAGTTTCCCAAGGCAACCAAATTTCATTAAGGGCCTAGGAAAAAATGATGGCTTTAGGGTTTAGAGTTTAGAGTTTAGAGTTTAGAGTTTAGAGTTTAGGGTTTGGGGTAATATGATGGCTTAAGGGGATCTATGTAGTAAGGTGCTAGGATAAAATGACATGGATTAGGGGAATCAAATTTGGTGGAGTTGCCTAAGGCAACCAAATTTCATTTTAATGTCCTAGGAAAAATGAGTGCTTTAAGGTTTAGTGTTTAGAGTTAAGAGTTCAAGGTTTAGGGTTTACGGAACTTAGGGTGAAGTTTGGGTGGCCCTTGGAGTAATGGAATTGCAAGTTAGTGAACAACATTTTCTTGTGGAATAGTTGATTGAGATAGGTCTTGTTTTGACTGACCAGCCTAGATCATGAAATCTCATTCTTATTATAATCTTGCACGATCTTATTAAATTGTTAAATTTGGTTGCCTTGGGAAACTTCACCAATTTCCATAACTTATTTGATCCCCTTAAGAAATGTCATATTAAATGACGCCTTAAGCCATCGGTTTACTATTTAGGGTAATAGACTGACTAGTTTATGAATATTTTTGATTTTATGAATCTAGATTGACTATTTCCATAATAGAAACACATAACTATATATTATTAAGATTGATTGTGATGTATATTTTAACTTTATATTTTATTAATTGAATATAAGAATATTTTATTTAACATTTTTCTCATTAATATTTCACACTTAAATGAATTTTATGATATAAAATGTATGATAAAATTAGTTAATGTTGAATCTTATTTTATTTTTGATTATTTGGAATTGAAAGAACCTAGAAAATAAAAATATTTAGTTTCTTTTAGTGTCTAGGTGACTATTGTAAATTGAGATTTTAGACTAGAAACTAGAAGCCTAATTAGCAATTAATTGACTAGAATGAGAGTTAAGATTGTCGAAAGATAAGAGACAACACATGCAAACAAGAAATGGAAACAAGGCATGACTAAGATAGATCAAAACATAAAATAGAAATGAATGAAAATATTATCTAATTAAGTGACAATTGAAAATTTATTGTACACTTGGATTTACTAATTTGCTAACTAAATTTGCAAACAAACATTGATAATTTATGAATTGTAACTATTCTTCAACATATTTTTTTCTAATCTAATTATAATTTAACATTGAATGTAAAGTTTAACAAATTATAAATTCTCCATACAATGCAAATGGAATTTAAAACATTTAAGCAATGCAAACCATTTTTTTCCATTATCAAATATTCTTCAGCTCGAAATCAGGGTTTTCAAATGCAAAATGATTTCTTTGATTTCAATTTAGGGTTTTAGAAAAAAAAATATTTGAATTCAATATAGGGTTTCAATCTAAGCAATTAGGGTTTTTAATGCAATTTTTTTGTATATTTGAAACTAGGGTTTTCAAATCCAATCTTTTTTTGTTTGATTTAAACTTAGGGTTTCAAAAAGTAACTAGGATTAAATTCAAATATATTTTATTTTATTTTATTTCAATTTAGGATTTTGTCAATGGAAATGTTTTTGTTTCCAAGTTCAATTAGGGTTTTCAATAGCAATTTTTTTTGGTTTGATTGAACAATTTAGGTTTCAAAAGCAAAATTTTGTTCTTAACATACAATTTAAGGATGATTTTTTGCTTTCTATTCAATTTCTTCAAGGTTTCATTACATATTTTCATCTAATTCTACAAATAATCATTTCTACTTTATAGGGAAATAAAATGCATAAAACGGTAAATAAATTGAATAAAAACATGCTAACGGGTGATCCCACAATAATGGGTTACACTTTTTGGCCAAACTTGACATTGAAATCAATATTTTTCACCAGATCTTCACTTTCTTACACTTATAGAAGCTAAACCATTAAGAATTTGAAGATGAAGCAAACTAGTGATTTGTGAGATTTTGTGTGTAGATTCTAATCGTATTTTTTAATAAAAATTTAAAATATAAATTGTGAATCCTTTTATGTAATTTTTATTAGCTTACTTTTCTACTAAACAACATTTTCAAAAAGTGATGTTTACTTTCAGTTGCATAACTTTTTTTATAGAAAGGATACAATTCTAATTTTTTAAATACAAATTTTTCACACCAATATTTAGTGGATGAATATTTTTTCATAATTTTTTGTTGCATATTTATTTTTTAATTAATCTTTTAAGTCAGAGTAATTATAATTTAGAAATATTATACTTTCAGTTGTTTAACTTTTTTTGTAAGCATTTGAATTAACTTATTCTTTTTTTGTTGGAATAAGGACATCAATAGCTAGTGTACATGTATTTTTTAGGATTTTTTCTCTCTCTTTTCCTATTTTTCCATATGTGTGAAACAAAAACTTTGATGTTCATTACAAAATCCTACATTCACAAGAAATAAAAAATAAATATAATAATTAAGTTAAATATATTTAAAATTATACTTTTTGGGAAGCTTATAATAAGGAATACATGTTTACAAAAGATAAATTTTAAATAAATTAATTTGATCCCCCAAAAGGTAAATCAAAAATAGTTTTTTTTAGCATTTTGATAGGTGTAGAGGAGACTCCATTATAGGTATGGTTTAAAACTAGGAGGTTTCTATCCAAGGGGGTTTGATATAAGTGGGTTTGATCAAACCCTCTTCGATTTAAATATTTTAAATGGAACCTTTTTAAGGCTTAAATCATTATATTTTCTAAAATATATCTGATTTCAGCAAAAATCAGGATGTCCCAAAAAGTGTAACCCATTATTGTGGCAGCACCCTAACACACATTATTGTGTTAAAATTTAAAAAAAAAATGTAAAAAACTATAAATTTTGGGGTGGTGGCATACTTGGAGGTCGCTACACTGTTTATGCCGTCTACTAGGAAAATTCAGGATCTTGTACAAAATGAAATGAGTTTTGTTTTGTTTTTAATAAATACTATCTCAAAATAGGATCCCGATTATTAAAAAATGGGATCCCACTTTTTACAAATCGGGATCTCGTTCTATAATAATCGGTAACCCATTTCGCGTCTGTCGGTTCGGGACCCTCTTACAAACGGGATCCTAATTTAAAAAAAAAGAGATCCAATTTTGAATTTAGGCTCGGGATCCCGAACCTAAATGAGCTCCCATTTTAAAAAAAATTGGGATCCCATTTATGAAAATCGGGATCCCATTTTTGCAATGTTGATTTCATTTTTTTGGCGAAGGCAAAAACTTCCATATTTTGTGGACTCAACTTCTTGCAGTTACCCCAATGGTAGAATTGACTTTCAGCCTTTAAGTGAGTCAATTCTATGAAAGATCTTGCAATTTCCTTTATGATATAAAAAGTGTAAAATATGTCTAAACAACACTTTTGGGAGGTAAATGGAAAATACCAAATGAATGAAATTATGAAATTCAAAACTTGTATCATCAATTTAAATCCTTAATCTATTAGAATCAACAAGATTCTGACAAATCTGAGATGAGTATGAATTTATGCACATGTCACCAAAAGCTTCTACTGAGTGTATTCCTAGGATAGATTCACCCTAGAATGAATGAGTCTTTTTTAGACTTTTTTGCTGAAATTTTAGGGTCCTCTAGAGGTGGATCTAAGCTTCTATTTTCCCTAGGTTTCACTATTAAAAAGTTAGAAATAAATTTGAGATATGAGTTTTCATGGCCTTGACAACTTTTTCAATTTTGCACTTTTGATATCTTCAATTCTAATCCCTTCTTCAACCTAAGATATGCACATAGACAATAGAGGGAAAATTAGTTTTTTTCTATAATGGTGAATAGGGTTTTTCCTTGGTCAAACATCATATTTGTATTTAAACCTTGAAATTAAACAATAATGAAAGGGAGGAATGATGAATGAACAATGCTATGTTGCAATTCACCAAACCCTTGAATCGAGATCCTTGAAGGACTGAAATCTAACACATCTCTCCAAGGATTAGATATTGCATGAAATTACTTGATTGGATGCTTGATTTGACACTTGATTTGATTCTTGAAAACTTGAAAGCCGCATCACAATGTTACATCAAAAAACATGCATGAATACAAATCAATTTGACATGATGATCTTGATCTTGATTGTTTCTGTAGATGCTTGATAAATCTTCTCTTCAATGTGTTTGACAATAATATTTTATATTTTGAATTTTTTCCTCTTCATTCCTCATGTTGAATTGATAAAATAATTGTATTTATAGATGATTTTCTAATTTCCCTATAATTAAACATTATAAGTTGACATTTAAAATTTGAATTTGGGATCATAATTTTTTTGCCAAAAACATATGAAAAATTGGGTTCTAAAGCTTAAGGGGGGCCCATTCACCCTTGGGTGAATGGGTCCTAGGCCCTAAGACTAGAACACACACTTTCCAAGATGTTAAATTAAGTGTAGGAATTAATTAATTATGGATTCTCCCTTTGAAAAATATAATTAATTTTACTTATAAATACATAATTGGGTCAATTAGAGGCCTAATTAAGTCCAATGAAATTAAGGGACCCAACCATAGTGTGAAAATGTAAAGGTGTACATTTTTCTACACTACATTTAGCCCACACTTTAGTGAGAGGATGAGCCCTATTCTCAAACTCACACTAAAATATACAAATATGTGTCAAGAGGGCTCTGAGTGTATAGATGTTGATGGGACAGGATGGCAAAGATCAAGGAGGTGGCCAAGCCCCCAAGATAAAGATCCCATGAAAACCTAACTTAAGCACAAAGGGACACACATGAATGTATGATATGAAGGAGCAAGATAAGATACAAAAACACACAATGTCAAAATTAATGGAAAGTGGAAAGAAATATGAACTAGAAAGTTGCATTATGCCATGTCCATCAACTACACTCATAAGGATGTAAACTAACTTATGAAAAACATTACTCCATTGGAAATCAATTTGTGTTATGCTTAGTGGCCATGAAAAATACGCTCACAAGGGCTAGTGAAATCCGATATACACTAGGTGAGCCCCCAAGAAAGTGAGAAACACACACTAGGTCAGTATGTACTCACAAAAAGGTGATTGATGGGAAAGGCATGTCAGGTCTACAGGCTCCCATGTATCAACCATACCAAAGTTATACCTCATGATAACTATGATAAGATGCCACAAAAATGGTCACAAGGCTAGTAAGTTGTGTTATGCTAGGCAGTCATGATAAAGGCTCCATTGGCAAGAAAGTTGTGTTATGCTTGGTGACCATTTTAAATTCAATACGATAGGATAGTCAAAGGGGTTTTGCTTAGTTCATGAGAGGTATCACCTTTGGTAACATCATGGAAGATTGTCTTTCAAGAGAGGACTAGTTGAGGATAAAAGATTCACAACTTAAGTAATGCAATCTGTAGCATTACCACTAAGAGGAATATCATATGACAAGAAAGGTCACACTCTTGTAGAACATCAAGTATAATATCACATGAATTTAGAAGACCAAACTTTTAATAAAAAAATCACACTTCCTAGGAGATGTATGTTATCATCACTAAGAAGGGGACATGCAAACAATGAACGGGGGGCAATATGCACCCAACTTAAAATTTCAACATGCTTTCTATGTTGGTATTATAAGTAGAAAGAGAGAAAGAGAGGATCCTTGGAAAGAATGCACACCTCCAAAAACTAGTTATCATTTCCCTAGAATCATAGAGACAAAGACAACCACCAAGAACTATCATGTTGCTACCAAGAGAAATATGGTTGTACCTAATATTGTACCACCACAAATGGTGATGAGCAAGACACATAAAGCTACTAATGCCACATAGTGATGAGCAACATGATAGGATGCACATCATTATCAATTAGAGGAAATAGGTGCATCAACACAAGGAAGAGCACTACAATCCTTAAGATGTTGAATTTTATCTCTCAAAGCCTTACATTCATTAGTAGAATTACCATGAACTCTATGACATGCATAAAATGAACTTCTATTGTAAAATTTCTTTCATTTTCTTGGAGGGAGAGATATCAAGAGAGCTTGGAGAAGCTTCAAAAATGTACTGTCTTGATCAATGTTAGAATTTATGTGGCTTTCTTTTGTGACAAATATATTTCTTTCTTAGTATAATGTGTCATACATATACATGAATATTTAGATGTGATATTTTGTACTATTTTGTAATGGAGGGTGTAAAATAGATGAACCCCAATCATTACTAAGGCATGTGTTTGAAGATTTCCTAGGAGTGTTTTGCATGATAATATTGATATTAAGTGAAGGTTTATTTGATGCTTTTGCTTCTTTCGAAGGACAATAGACAAGACTGCTAGTTGTTTCTTGTGTATTAGGCTCTATAGGGACATGGGTACCTTGTTTTTTTAGCACCACATCCTTTTCCATTATAGCCAAGTTGTTTCAAAAGTGTGTAATCTCTTCCATAAATATTTTCCATCTCTTTTGAACTTGGTGGTTTCTCGTGATCATACTCTTCATATGTGGATGTGTAATTGTCATTTCCTCTTCTTTGCTAAAAGTTGTGGACTCACTTGCTTTTGATGACTCAACTTGTGTTGATATTATGTCAAGTTATTTATCTTTTCTTGGTTTGTGTGCAATCTTGTATTCTCCCATGAACATAGGTTTAAAATCCAATTAACCCCAATCATCATCCAATAGATTTTTTAGCTCTTTGATATTCTTCTCTTTTTCTTCCTCTTGCACGAGTTCTATTTTTATAGTTGGTGTCAATGTTGTAAGATGATTTTTCATTCTTTCTTCACTTTGTAAACAACTATCAGGCTTAGGATTGGATTTTATCATGTAAAAATTGTTTTTATAAGTTTAATTCACTACACGTTGTGATGGTACCTTCGAATTTTGCAAATTTGAATTTTCCATAATAAAAAAAATTCTTTGCACTCATAAGTGCCCCTAAAAAATCTGCCCCAATGACCTACTTTGGAGGGTCATAATTCGGAGCTAGTCAACTTCCATGCCAAATCCCTTGATGAGTGTATTCATATGACATATGTGAACATTTATGTCTAATTTCAACTTCCTATGATAATTTTTGATAGGGTTTTGAAGCGCAAAGCTGGAGGGTTCTGAGATTATTCTTTTGTTTGCATACTCAGCCTTACAAAGTGGCCTCTAGTTCAGATTGATATTTCACAATTGGATGATCATCATGACAAATGGACTGGTGCCTTGCATTCTCCTCAATTTCATATGCTCCTTGGTTTAGTTTCAAATCCATGGGATCAAGTTTAACATTTTTACCAAGTCGAAAGAAAATGTAGTTTGTTCTTTTTTTACATCTGCATTTCCAAAATGTTTTGAAAGGTGGTCAATTTGACCCCTAATATCTTGTGAAGAGTTTAGATTGAAGAAAATCCCTCTTTCACACATACTCAATGGACCTAAATGATTTAATGTTTGCACTGACAACTTTCCATGAGAAGATTTGGTATTTTTTTGAAGTGGTGACTTGGTGAGCCCTAATTGGTTTTGGATGGGTATAGTTGCATAAAATTCTGAGTGAGCCACTTTGGCATTGAATATCTTGCACCTCGAGATTTTTTTACTAAGTTGTTTGTTGCACTAAGTATTCAGTTCAAATGTATACATGCCTATGAATTTTCATGGCTCTAGGAGGTTTTTTTACTAGTTTTCCAAGGTGATTCCAAAGGCCATGTGACCTATTTTGATCACTATGCAAATATGCTAGAAAGAAAATTTTAATGACAACCCACTTCAATTTTTCTCGCCAGAAGCATGTAGAAGCAATGTGAGGTCAATTGAGGATGAAATTTGTTTCTAAATAAATAAAAAATTAGTCAAGCCCATAAGGGGACCCAACATGTGCCATACAACTTAAGGAAGCTCTGGATCGTGAGAGACAACAAATGGAGCTATAGCTTACATTTTATTTCTTCCAAAAGAAAAATGTAGAAGATTGGATAGAAGATTCATATAAGTAAGTTGGAATGCATGATTCTCTATGAGATGGTGGTGGGATTGGTGGCATGGACTCTTAGGCCAAGCATAGATTGAAAAGATAGGATGCATTGCAGCCTATTGAAAGATACTATGGCTATGAAAGGAAGATGGGCAAACAATGCTTAAATTTTTTTTTAACTTGATTCAAAATTCAATGGGGGAGCCTTTTCCTACTACTAATCTAGTTATTGTGAAAGAAGAGTACACATTTGAAGCTCATACTGCTCCTTTCAATAGTTTCCATGCATCTACTATTGTTGAGATTGAGCCCAATCGTTTGTTAGTTACATATTTTGGAGGGATTTATGAGGGCTGCAAAGGTACAAGGATGGTATGTGATATGCTCCAAAGGTGGGAGATTAAGAACCTGAGTTTCCATTGTGGAATCTAATTTGTTTTTAAATTTCCTAGTGGTGAATTGCTTTTATTCTACAAAATTGGTCAAGAGATACAAAAGTGGAGTGGATGTATGAAAGGGTCAGTTGACAAGGGTATGTCTTGGTCAGAATGGAAGCTTATTACGTGGCTCCTTAGTTGAAAGTTGGAAATTTGTATGCATATATGTCAACATGGAATTGGAAGCAATGAGGAAAATACAAAGTGAATCCTTTGTAAGAGGTTCTAATATTAATTTTTCATTTATAAATTATGATCATTCTATAGTTTTTGAGATGATATGAAGGATATAATTAATGAGGGAAACACATTTTGTGATGGCTCGAGATGCTGTTTTGAGGAGTGTTGGCACAAGACCCAAGAAATGATTATGTGCAAATGGCTACCATTGTGCTAGCTGAATGAGGACCATTTGGTATTGCAATAGAAATACATAGAAAATGGAGATGCATACCACAATATAGTCTGGAGAAACGTAGTTGAAGCTGCATTTGTAGAAAGAAAAAATGGGAAACAAAGATGTCACAAACAATGTGACTAGGAAATCAAACTAGTTTGCAACTGCAAGCAGAGTAATTAAAGAAAGCGGTAACACATTTGGAGAATGCTCAAAAATTATATTTAAAAGTGTTAACATTGAATTAAAGGAAAATGTTCTTTTGCAAGCTGAGGGCACCATTATGCTCGATGTGTAGGAGTCATTTTGATGTTGCAAAAAAATATTTACACATGAACAAGGGGTTGTTGCAGGGAGAATCCTTCTTCAATGCCAATGTGTAGGTAAACCTAGCACATGTTTACTTTTTAGAAGGCATGTTTAGGATTGCAATGTAGTGTATCAAAGGTATTTGAGAAAATTTGATCTTGAAAAGCCACCCAATTATACGCATAATGATACAAAGTGATGGCAATTCTGTAATAAAACATGTATGAATAAAAGCCCACATGAATTGTAATAAGCAACATGATTGGTGAAGGAAAATTATGAAGAGAAACTCATTTGGCACCCTCGATTTTCATGCATGGATTTGATGAGGAAGATATAATTCCTTGTTAACCACTATAAATAGTTACCCAATGCCGCCATTTCCATTGTGAGAACCAACAATGAGATGAGTTAGGGTAGAGGGGAGCATGATCAAACGACCTACATTGAAGGATGAGGTATTGATCTATCTGGACCCTAGCCCACTAACCCTGTAGGATGGAGAATGAGGGTTGTGGGGTGTGTGGGGAAAGCCAAGGTGGGCCTATGAGAATTAAAGGGCATGGGTAATGTTTTATAGTGCCCCATTAAAAATTAAAATTCTCACCGCTAGAAAAAGTAAATTTTAAATATGAGGTGAAAAGTGAAGAGGCACGAGGAAAAGAGTGTGGTGCCTGGTGAATTAAATATCTTCACATTTGGGAGAAAGTTTTAAATATACAATAAAATACTAAAGGATAAAATCACGGGTTAAAAGGATAAATGCTCAATTAATAGAATTAAAGCCTTCATATTGAAAAGCAATATTTCTCTGCTAGAGATAAAATGAAGCACCATGGAAAGTAAAAATTAGAAGGCTCCATTAAAAAATTAGAAATTATTCTTTGCTGGGAGGTGAAAATGCAAAGTGGGTTTTCTATAGCAAGGTAAAAGTAGAGTAAAAAAGGGCTATTAGGAGAAAACAAAGTATTTTTAGTTACAAGTAAAATAATGAATACAAGAAAAATATAGAGGCAGAAAATAAAGAAAGATATATATGTTGATCAATGGAAGATGAAGGATCTCGGTGTCAACTGTAGATTCATTTTAGGGCTGCTTCTTCTTCCTTTTATTCTCATTCTTTCTCATTTGTAAAGGGTTTTGAAATTCTGAATTAGGGAAGTAATGTAGAATAGAGTTGAGTCTTAGTCATATATGGAGAATGTAAATTATAACAGTTGGTTTTTATGAGAAAGTTTTAACCAATTTGTGCAACAAGATATTATTGTCATGAATTTGTCTCCAGATTTGTAAGCTTTTAATCATATGAATTCAATATATCAAAGATGTTTTAATTTTTTATCACATCTTTCCTATGATTGTGTTGTTTGGCCATGGTTCTCTTTCAAGTAAAGAGTTAAATTACTTTGATCAGATAACTGTGATTTAGAGGCATGAGTGGGATTTGATAAATTGAATTTTATGATGACATGAGTGGATTTGTTAATGTAAGGTATAATTAACATATTTTAAATCCATTGGTTGAACCTAGTTTGTTGATAGGATCTCTATTGCAGCTTTATATTTGACTTTGTGGCCCATGATTAGGCATTGATCTATCCAAAAGCCTAAGAATTTTTTAGAAACAATCCAAACCATTCAATTTTTTTTTTCCTATTTTGTGGGTTGTTTGTATTTAGCATGTTCTTCATGCTAGTTAATGAAATTTACCCAATATCTTAGCCAATGTTGAGTGATATTTCATGTTTCTTGGCATATTCTTTTGAGAGAATTATCTATTAAGAAATACCCTATTGTGTGTGTGTCTAAATCTTTAGGTGTTGTTAAAAGGGTCACCCCCTAGGTCCTATAGAGCTTAAAGTGTAGTTGAAATGTGCTCCAATCTCATTTCATGTTTGTTGGCCAAATAATACACTAGATCTAAGCATGAAATTTGGCTTACTTCTAGGATTTAGTGGATCTATTGATTTGGGAACCAATAGATTGGAGACTCTACTAGGGAGAATTAGTTGAGTATCCATTTGCATAGAGTCAAGAATTCGGTGAATCTAGACACCGGGTTCAGATATTGAGAGGCTTTCAGACCTGGAAGCTATTTTGTTGCAGCAACTTTAAATGAATTTATGTGTGGATTTACTGTTAGAGAAGACCTCGAATGAAATTTATCTTTCAAAGAGCGTCATACTGCTTGAAGTTTAGTCCTCTATGAAGAGAGGTGGCAACTCTATCAAAAAAAATTGCTAAAGGATACAAGAAAGTTTCAAATCTAAAAGTATTTCTAGTTAGGAAGAATAATTTATAGCAACTGCAACATATCAAGGTATTTTTTCACTTTTTGGTTTTCAAGAAGTTTGTGTGTGAAAATCATATTTGAAAGTCCTGAAAAAGCTTGGTTCTCTATTGAGTTAAATAACACTAAGAAATGGAAAGGATAGCAATATTGAATTTGCATGATTCTATGATAAAAGTTGTAGTTAGTATTATGTATAAGTATGCTTGTTTTTATTAGAGCTACTCATGGTGAATAGACCTTCAACATACTTGAAACTAGATGTTGTACTTTGTAGATGATTTAAGGTCATATGTTTTATAAGGAAGCTAGGAACTATGTGGATAATAGTTGCATTAGTGTGAATTTTTTTCAAAAGTAATATCAAAATGCATCAATATATGCATATTTGCATGGTTCCTAGTGCAACCCTGGTTTGTGATCAGCCCTAACCAGGTTTTCAAAGAATTTTTAACACTGAAAGATATAGACCCATCAATTTCAGTGGCATTAATGGTTACCCAAATGTTATTCCATCTAAAATCAGAGATAAAATACCAAGATTCAATGGAGGGAAGTTTGAGTCAACATCACAACATTTACAAAGTTTCATTAATCTGATAGAGAACTATCAAATAGATCATGAGAATGTTATCATGAAGTCTTTTGTGATGACTTTAGAAAATGTTGTAGAATATTGTTTTTCTAGCTTACTATTTCATTCTATATGTTCATGGCGAGAGTTTAGAATACTTTTCATTGATCAATTTGAAAGAATATCAGTAGACAATGTTTTCCTGTTTGACAATAGACATTTGCATATCCAAGCAAAATTTGAAGAGCAATCTAAAAGAAAAGTTGAGTCCATGTCACATGTTGATGCATTGTGTGATATAAAGAGATCTTTGGATGAATCCTCATATCATTTTCATGATAGATTCATGAAAATTCTATTTTCTATAGACCTAATGAATCACTATGTATTAATTTTTTTTGTAAAAGGCTTGAGCCAAGTCTAGGTACCATGCTAGCTAATTTAAAGCCCCCTAAACTTGAGTGTAAATATATCAATGGCTTTTCGTGATTGAAAAAATGATAGAAAAGTTTTGAAGTGGCTTTCTAACTAGACTATGTGATGGTACCTTTTCTAGAACTGATCAAATAGATCTAAATGGTATAGTAGAAGACAATGACAATGCATCTTGTGGTGATGAGGATGTTTTTTTGAACAAACTATAGAAGAAAGATACCCAGATGACGATTGCAGGAACAATAGTCATAATGTAGTGAATGAAACGTGTGAAGTCACCCCTTCTATTTGCTTTGAAAATATAGAAATAGAGAGCCACTTTTCTATATTAGATGAAGGTTGCAATGATGCAAATAATATCCTGAATGATCATCTCGGTTCAAACTGTGTTGATGATATTTTCTCTTCAAGCAATGAGTGTGATGTTGTGAAGAATAATGGGGTTCAAAGTTCTCCTAGAAAAGAGAATGATGAGGGGTATGAATTGAATGCAATTTTTGAAGAAGAGATATGTAATCAACAGTGCAATGATACACTCATTCATACCAATTCTACAAGTATGTGTAGCATTGATAAAAAAATTCATGATGATGAGTCAAATGAGTTTTTTGATTTTGGAAATTCTTTTGAGAATTTCAGTGTATCAAATGCAAATGATAAAGTGTGAAATTAATTTAAGTTGGAGAGATCATCCACAAGTAGCTGGAATGAAGACACAAATGATGATTTTCAATTTGACAGTGAAGAATGTGACCCTGCTAAATGTCGCAACAATATGAACAAGGAAGGAGATATGTATGCAAGAGATTCATTTGATGAATCGGTTTAGGTAGTTGATTATGAGGAGAATGCATTATGTTGGTAATGTAAGTGATGAACAAGGAACTCTTTTCTTGTTTGACTTTTCACATTCTCCTATTCCTTTTTTTGATTTTGAAGTTATCATTAAATTTTTTCATGAGGATAGCACAAATGTGGTTGTATATGAAAGTGAAAAGGTATTGATAAATATTGGTACAACAGATGAAGCTCTTTATGATGAATTTTCACATGAAGAATTTGATTGTATCTATCACATTGATCTGCATATGAGGACATTTTTTCTGAATGTGCAACTCATAGTCTTCCTTATGATCAATTCATTTTAGATATTCATGTTGGTGCTACAGGAGGTAATGTTGATTATAATGCTCTTTGCAATAGTGAATGTGTCTTGAATTCTCACTATGAGCCATTTTTTGTAAATGAATATTTTGAGTCATATGAACATGTACTTGAAGCTTCTTTTTGTGATAACATATTGAGTGTTGACAATCTTGTCTATGAGCTTGAGATGGAAAATATTGTTTGTGTATGGGATGCTGACATATATTTTGAATGCGTGATCTGTATAAAGATGAAGGTATTATGGGTTGATGAATCTTCTTTTCAGAACCTTGAGACATATGATAATGTTTTTGGGTTGTGTTGTTTTGATGATGATAAATTGACCTGTGATGCAATTCAGTTGAAGGATTTACAAATGTGTGATTATTCTTTGCTCAATATAGAGGAGGATTGCACATTGTTTTTGAGGCATATTATCTTCTCTGAGAATAATCATTATGAGGGGGTTAGTAAATGTAATAATACTATGTATTCATGTAGTCTTGATCATTATCCTCATATTTTACCACTTGCTACAAAATCAAAAAATGAAGAGATTGGTAGTGATGTAGCCTATGTGATTTGGTTTCCATGTGATAGAAAAGATAAACAGGGAGCAAGTTTCCAATTGTACAAAGGTACCCTGATACTTGTGTTTGCAGAAATTTAGTCACTCATGTTGTCATGGTGTGACATATGCAAGTATGGATTGAGGAAGATCAACTCCTTTAACAAATTAGTGTTTGATAGGGGTAAATATTGACTTCCCTTTTTTGTTTGGTGGCCTGGGGCCATCAAATGTAGTTAGAAAAATTGAATGAAGGAGAAGTTTTAGAGCACCTAATGGTTGTAACACTTGGTCTACTCCCCAGAGATCTAGAATCTCGCCATTCCCACAAGGAGGTTAATGTATCCCCAATCAGAGCCACTAACGACACCTTCAAATTTTGCAAATTTGAAGTGCCCATGATAAAAAAAATAGCTTTGAACACTCAGAAGTGCCCTTGAAAATTTTTCCCCACTGACCTAATTTGGAGGTTCATAATTCAGAGCTAGTTGAATTTCATGCCAAATCCCTCAATGAGTGTATTCTTTTCACATATGGGAACATGTATGTCTGATTTTAGCTTCCTAAGATAAGTTTTGATAGGGTTTCTGAAGTGCAAAGATGGAGGGTTATGGGACTGTTGCACTATTTGTATACACTCGACCCTACAAAGTGGCCTCCCTTTCTGATTGATATTTCACATCTAGATGATCGTCATGAAAAATGGATTGGTTCCCTACATTACCCTTACCTTCATATGCTCCCCGGTCTGGTTTCAAAGCCATAAGATCAAGTTTGATATTTTTACCAGGTGGAATACAAATGCAGTTTGTTTTGTTTTTATAGATGCATTTCTAGAATGTTTCAAGGTGGTCAAATTTGACCCTTAATATCTTGTGAATAATGTGGAATGAAGGAAATCCCTCCTGCACACATACTCAATAGACCTAAGTGATTTAATGTTTCTAGTTGCAGCTTCCTAGGACAAGATTTGGTATTTTTTTGGAGTGGTCACTTGGTGAGACCTAATTGGTTTTGGATGGGTACAGTTGTAGAAATGCCTAAGTGAGCCACTTTGGCATTGAATATCTTGCACGTCGAGATCTATTTTACTGATTCATTTAATTCACTGAGTTTTTGGTTCAAATTTATACATGCCTATGAATTTTCATGGCTCTAGGAGGTTGTTTGACAAGTTTTCTAGGGAAATTCTAGAGGCCATTTGACCTATTTTGATCACTATGCAAATATGATAGAAAGAAAATTTTAACGAAAACCCACTTCAATTTTTCTTGCAAGAAGCATGTAGAAGCAGTTTCAAGTCAATTGAGTATTAAATTTGTTTCAAAATGAAATATTTTTTAGCCAAACCCACAAGGGGACCCAACATATGTCATACAACTTGAGGAAGCTTCTATCCAATTGGATCATGAGAGGAAATAAAGGTAACTATACCTTAGATTTTATTTCTTCCAAAAGAAAAATGTAGAAGATTGGATAGAAGATTCATATAAGTAAGTTGGAATGCATGATTTTCTATGAGATGGTGGTGGGATTAGTGGCATGGACTCTCAGGCCAAGCATAGATTGAAAAGATAGGATTCATTGCAGCCTATTGAAAGATACTATGGCTATGAAAGGAAGATGGGTAGACAATGCTTAGAAAATTTTGAACTTGATTCAAAATTCAATGGGGAGCCTTTTCCTACTACCAATCCACTTATTGTGAAAGAGGAGTACACATTTGAAGCTCATACTACTCCTTTTAATAGTTTTCATGCATCTACTATTGTTGAGATTGAGCCCAATTGTTTGTTAGTTTCGTATTTGGGAGGGAGTTATGAGGGTGCACCTGATGTGAAGATATGGAGAAAAAGGTACAAGGATGGTATGTGACATGCTCTAGAGGTGGGAGATGAAGAACCTAATTTTCCAATGTGGAATCCATTCTTTTTGTAAATTTCCTAGTGGTGAATTGCTTTTATTCTACAAAATTGGTCAAGAGGTGCAGAAGTGGTGTGGATGTATGAAATGATCGGTTAACAAGGGTATGTCTTGGTCAGAATGGAAGCTTATTACGTGGCTCCTCAATTGAAATTTGGAATGTTGTATGTGTATATGTCAACATGGAATTGGAAGAAATGATGGCTATACAAAGTGAATCCATTGTAAGAGGTTCTAATATTAATTTTTCAATTGGAAATTGCGATCATTCTATAGTTTTTGAGATGAGATGAAGGATATAATGAATCAAGGCAACACATTTTGTGATGGCTCGAGACTCTGTTTTGAGGAGTGTTGGTGTAGCACCTAGGAAATGATTATGTGTAAATGGTTACCATTGTGCCAGCTAAATGAGGACCATTTGGTATTGCAATCGAAATCCATAGAAAATGGAGATGCATACCAAAATATAGCCTTGAGAAAAGAAGTTGACGCTGCATTTGTAGAAAGAAAAAATGGGAAATAGAAATGTCACAAACAACATGACTAGGAAATCAAATTGGTTTGCAACTGCAAGCAAAGTAGAATTAAAGAAAATGGCAACACATTTGGAGAAGGCTCAAAAATTATATTTAAAATTGTTGACACCAAATTAAGAAAATGTTATTTTTGCAAGTTGAGGACACCATTATGCTCGATGTGTAAAGGTCATTTTGATGTTGCAAAATAAATCTTTACACAAGAACAAGGGGCTGCTATAGGGAGAATCCTTGTTCAACGTTGATGTGTGGGTAAACCTAGCACATGTTTACTTTGCAGAAGGCTTGTTTGGGCTTGCAATGTAATGTATCAAAGGTATTTGAGAAAATTTGATCTTGAAAAGCCACCTGATTCTACACATCATGATACAAAATGAAGGCAAGTCTGTAATAAAACAGGGATGAATGGAAGCCCACATGAATTGCAAGCAACAAAATGATTGGTGAAGGAAAATTATGAAGAGAAAATTGTTTGGCACCCTCCATTTTAATGCATGGATTTGATGAGGGAGATAGAATTCCTTGTTAACCACTGTAAAAAGTTACCTGATGTCGCCATATCCATTGTGAGAACCAACAATGAGATGAGTTAGGGTAGAGGGGAGCTTGATAGAATGGCCCACATTGAAGGATGAGGCATGGGTCAATCTGGATCCCATATCACTAACCCTGTGAGATGGAGAATGAGGGTTGCAGGGTGTGCAGAGAAAGCCAAGGTGGGCCTGTGAGAATTAAAGGGCATGTGTAATGTTTTATAGTGCCCCATTAAAAATTAAAATTCTCACTACTAAAAAAAGAAGATTTTAAATATGAGGTGAAAAGTGAAGAGGCATAGGAAAAGAGTGTGGTGCTTGGTGAATTAAATATTTTCACATTTGAGAGAAGTTTTTTAATATAAAGTGAAATACAAAATGACAAAAGCATGGGTTAAAAGGTTGAATGCCCGATTAACAAAATTAAATCCTTCATATTGAAAAGCAATATTTCTCTATTGGAGATAAAATGAAGCACCGTGGAAAGTAAAAATTAGAAGACTCCATTAAAAAATCAGAAATTATTCTTTGTTGGGAGGTGAAAATGCAAAGTGGGTTTTCTACAGCAAGGTAAAAGTAAAGTAAAAAAGGGCTTTCAGAGGAAAATAAAGTATTTTTAGTTGTAAGTAAAATGGTGAATACAAGCAAAATATAGAGGCAAAAAATAAAGAAAGATATGTTCTCATCAACAGCAGATGAAGGATCCATGTGTCAACTATTGATTCGTTTTAGGGCTTCTTATTCTTTTTATTCTCATTGTTTCTCATTTGTAAGGGGTTCTAAAATTATGAATTAGGGAAGTAATGTATAATAGTGTTGAGTTTCATTCATAAATGGAGAATGTAAATTGTAAAAACTACGTTTTATGAGCAAGTGTTAACCAATTTGTGCAACATATTAATGTCATGAATTTGCCTCTAGATTTGTAAGCTTTTAATCATATGAAATTAATATATCAAATATTTTTGAATTTTTCATCACAAATTTCTTGTGATTTTGTTATTTGGCCATGGTTCTCTTTCAAGTAAAGAGTTGAATTAATTTGATCAAATAACTATGATTTAGAGTGCACAAGTGGGATTCAGTAATTATACCTTTATGATGACATGAGTGGAATTGTTAATGTAAGGCATTAACATATTTTAAATCCATTGGTTGAACCTAGTTTTCTGATAGGATCTCTATTGTAGCTTTATGTTTGAATCTGTGGCCCATGATTAGGCACTGATCTATCCAAAAGCCTAAGACATTTTCAGAAAATATCCAAACCATTCAATTCTATTTTTCCTATTTTATGGGCTATTTATATTTACCATGTTCTCCATGCTAGTTAATGAAATTTTCCCAATATCTTAGCCAATGTTGAGTGATATTTCATTTTTCTTGGCATATTCTTGTGAGAGCATTATCTGTTAAGCAATACCCTATTGAGTGTGTGTCTGAATTTGTAGGAATTACTAAAAGGATCACCCCTTAGGTTCTATAGAGCCTGAAGTGTAGGGGAAATGTGTTCCAATGTCATCTCATGTTCATTGGCCAAATCTTACACTGGATCTTGAGCATGAAATGTGGCCTACTTCTAGGATTTGGTGAATCTATTGATTTGGGAACCAACATGTTGTAATGTGGAAGGCACCACATTCATTGCATGAATCCACGGTCTACCTAGGAGAAGATTATATGAAAGATCATTGGGCTTGGCATGACTAGGAGTTTGTAATGTAACCATCACAACAAGTGGTTGTTCCCCACATTGTAAAGACCATGGCTAGATAAGGAATCTAGTTGAATTTTAGTCTTTTCCACTCCAATTTTATCCAAAAGGTTTACACTACAAATATTGAGTGTCGAACCATTATCAATGACAACACACTTAATGTCACACTTGTTAATACTAGCCAATATAATCAAAGAATCATTTTGTTTTTTCACTTCTAATGGAGGTAACTCATCTTGATGGAATGTAATGTTTAATTTGATCGGGTTCATAACTTGAATTAGGGCTTCTACATAATTTGGTTGCACACTAGGAGGGATAAAAACTTGTTGTAAAGAAAATTGTGAAGCATGCTATGGTAACTAGGTGAAGCTTGAAACAAATCCCACAAGGATATCTTAGTAGGAGTGTTGTGAAGTTGTTTTACAAGATCATACTCCTTTCCACTATGCAAAGGCAAATGAGGAGCACTAGGAAAGATAGGTTGAGGAAGTCATAATGATGTAGGTATTGTTTGTGGTTGCCTATTGTTCTTGTGTTGTACATGTATGAGCAACAATATTATAAATTGCTTGTTTTGAAACATTGTTACTAGTGAGTTGTCTTGCAAAGTTTAAGATAGATCTTGGAGGTTGTGGTTGGTGTTGTGGTGGTCCTATGATAAGAAGTGGCTTAGGGGATAACTTTGGAGGTCCAATAATTAGAGGACTCTTAGGAGGTCCAATGATTAGAGGACTCTCAAGAGGTCTAATAATCAAGGGAGATCTAATGTCTAAAACCTCAAAATACGTATCCTTATTTTGATGATATTTTAGCAAAGGGGAGTCTAATGTCACCTCATCATCTTCATCTCAGGATGCCACATTACTATTATTTGAAAGACATGTATTAATACTATAATCCTCCTGAAATATGATATCTTCCCTAGTAGGAGAGTTTTAGGAGAGGAGAAAATTGTATTTCCATGGTATTCAATGGTTGGATCTTCTAAAATAACTTCATCACAAGTAGGGGAGGTATCTAGAGAAGAAAAACTATGATTTTATTGCTTATCAATGATGGAATCCTCTTTTTCAACAATGTCTTCCCAAGTAGGAGAAGGGAAACAAATAGTATTCTCATGGCTCTCAATGATGGGTTCCTCTAACACCAAAATATTTTCTTCACAAAGATGAGAGATATTGGGAGAAGAACAAACCTTATTATCATGATTTTCCAAGATTGCATTCTCTCTCATTAAGCTAGTTGACCATGTTGGCATTGATTTTTCATTGATTTCAAGGGCTCACAAAGGCTCAAAGGTTGAATTGGTATATCATTAATTTCAAAAGATTAGTTTCTTATGAGGGTTGCTTTACAAAGGTTTGAATCAAACTTACTTCATTTAAAGGTTTTGTGATTCCTTATTGGTAAGGATTGTTATTGCATTTGAAAAGGTTTGATCCAATTACATGTTTCAAAGGTTTTCTCTAAAACACTCAAGATTTAGAGTTTATAGTGACTACCAAGGCAAGTTCTTCATATGCTATAACTTGAAGATGATTTATTGTTATGAATTTGTCACCAAGACATATACTATTGGCCTAGAAAATGCATTATTCTTATTACATTACTTTTAACACTTCGAGGACTTGTTTTTTGAAGTAGTATCTTGCAGGAGTCCTTGGTAAAATGATCTAGTTCATAGTTTTAAAACTGAAATCACCTCAAGCAAGGGAATACAATGTTTATTATGACCAGTCTTTGATTTTGAGTAATCGTCTTCTTTCAAGAAAACTGTCTCCATTTGGTGGTTCTTCAGTAATGAAATTTGAAATACTTGTCGACAACAAATGCAATCAATTAGATATAAAGGGTTTATGATTAACCATGATGGAACAAAGGTTAAAAGGTTTTCAATTGGGGTTATGATTACTATAAATATAAGACTTGCGTACAATGTAGAGGGTTCAAAAAAATGATTCTATAACTCTGTAAGTTTAATTGTTTGACAATGTGTGAAATCTGAAATGAATGATTTGTACATAGATAAATGAAAATCATAGTAGTTATTGTATTGCAAATGTAATAAAAATCATTTTGAGTTTCAAATCTAAGTGAAAACTCAAAGATGAAATGCAAACTGTGATTTGAGAGTGATCACAAGTTATGGTTTTTGTGTTAAAGCCAAGATAGTGTGTGCATGCACTGAATCAGAAGATAATCATGTATTGAATGAATAAGTTGTATATGTGAGTGAAGTGTTCCAATCATTATGTTGTTTCATTCTTTTCTTGAGTATGTGAGGGTCAGATTGTATGTAGAGTTTTCTTGTAGTCAAGGTGTTGAAGGTGTATATTTTGTTGGTGCATATTGTAATAGGGTGTAGACATGGAAAATATACCGACACACTTGATCCCGATTACTAACATCATTTCATCCTGAATCATCTTCGTAGCTTGTCATCACATTTCATCCCTTAACCGAATAAATAATTATTTATCTCATTAAGTCATTCTCCTCTATTAATTAAAAAAATCATTTTATTTAATTAATCTGATCATCCCTCTTTTAATTAAATAATTCACTTTATTTAATTAAATCTCTAAAGTCATCTCCTTAAATTAAATAAATTCATCTTTTTTTTATTTAATCTAACATCATTATCCTTAGTTAAATAAACCAATTTTATTTAATTAAATCTAAAATCATTATTCCTCTCATCTTTGATTTATTTAAATCCTAAAATCTGAGTCAAAATTGTCAAATCATCTAGTTTCCATTTAATCTAATCAAATCATGATTTAATCTAATCCTAATCACTCCATTCCTCTATATTTTGCAACTTGCACAATAAATCAATTTATTTTATCTATAAATTCATCAATTTCCATTCAAAAGGGCATATTTTGTGGAATATTCTTCCAATTCAAAAATCCTTCCAAAAGGGATGGGTACTTCAAACAAGGCATTTAATGCCTCTTACATGCCCTTGGCCTTGAGCCAAGTGACATTAACTCAATTTCCCTTCCCTCTAAACATGTCACTTTCAAATTTAAATTTGAATCTCATATAATTTATCATGCACATTGACCAAAATGTGCTCATTCATCCTCCAATCACATGTGGACAAGTGGCCTTCTCTCATTGATTGGTATTTTTTCCCACATTCACTCAAATACTTCAATCTTCTATTCGTAAAATCTATAAATAAAGGCCTCATCTATTGCATTATTCATCCACAATTTGAGTAAACACACTATACTCAATTTCATCTTCAAGCATATCCATTTTCATCTATTTTTAGCTAGGTTATGCAAGAATTCAACCAAAGTGAATCAATTCTTTATCAAATCATCATAAAGCTTACAAATGAGTTGGGAAAGGTCCAATTTCTACAAATAATTGACAACAATCCCCCAATGGTATTGAGGATTTGCATGCTTAATTAGGATTTATTTACTTTCTTGTCTTGTTCTTTATATTTTCCTATTTTGAGCATTGCTAATGAATTTCATGAGGAAACTTTGTTCTTCCTTGTATATGAATCTAATTATGTGTTTGTTTCTTGTGATTTGGTTCTTTGGAAGACTTTCTCTAGAGCCCCTATATGTTGTTGCTTGGTTTGGTTGGACTGTTGAATAATTTTCTATGCATGAAGATTGTTGTAGTTGTTGTGGATGTCCCTGAAGGTTTCTTAGAGATGGTAATATTTCTGGTGAAGTGTGTTGGGTGATCCATGGGTGATCGTCATACTGGATATGCATGTACTTCAAAGATCATTAGTGTTTTCATTAGGTTTGGCAGACTTGGTGTCTACACATTACATAAAGATTTTGCGTCGAACTAAGGAAGTGTGTGATTGATCCAAGATTTTGTTTGGGTCCTAATTAAATGTGTAATTGGTCCTCTCTCATTCATATCCACCATGGGAATGTTGAGTAGCTGACCTAATTTTAATTTTCAAATTGAAGGAAGTATAGATGACCTTGGAGAATGCTTCTAGGGTTGAAGATTGTATATTGTGAATTATATAAAAAGCAAGTGAAGTGTGCGAGCAAGTGTGAAAAGTAGAGTGTGTAAGAGAAAATCAAGGCAGCAATAGTTTGATGTGTTAGATTCCTAAAAGTAGTGAATTGATGGTGTCTTCAATCTTCTGATCAAGTTGCGAATGTGTGGAACCTTTAGTGGTGGATCTTTATTTATCTTTTCTTTATCTATAGACAGTAAGCCTCCTTCTGGACAATGAGTCCTATTGTAGGTAGTGAGCCTTTGTATCTAGGAAGTGAGCCCTCTGACAGTGAGCCTCTGTATCTGATATTGCATTATTATTATATTGTGAGATAATCCTCACTGTGGTTTTTCCCTCATTGGATTTTCCACATAAATCTAGTGTATCTGGTGTTTTCTTTTTGTTATTTACATTTCATGATTACACTTAATAACAAACTGAGTTAATGTGGAAATCATTAACGTTAGAAGTAAAGTAATTTGATACAATTGATTCATCTCCCTCTTAGTTATCTTGTACATTTCAACAAGAAGGATTGGCTTCTTCACGAGAACACAAATCCTTTCTAGGTTTCTTAAGGTTATGCATCATCCTCTCACGAGGGATGGGAGTTAAATATCCCCTATCAACACCTTGGGGTAATGTTGTTGATGTAGAACCAAGTTGATAAGATGAAACATAAGGTTTCTTTGGTTTACATTGTGATATTTTATACTCTCCCATAAAGGAGGGTGTAAAATCCAATGAACCCCAATCATCACTAGAACTTGTGTTTGAAAAAGAATTATTTGTATATGACTCTTTGGACTTTGAGGGTGAGAGTTTGGATTCTTTATTGAAAGAAGACATAAAATATAATGACCCCTGATTATCAGTAAAGAGTTTTGTTGTAGGTGAGACAATTAGGATCAACTTGTATAGGCTGACCTTTTGATTTTGGAATAGAAGTTTTAGGGGAATTGAGAGTGTTGTGATCATATGTTTTATAGCTTCGTTCAAATGCTTCAACCATGTATATCTTGTTTTTGTTTCAAATTTCATTACACGGTGAAGATTAGATGGAACTCCTTTCATATAATGAATCCATGGTCTCCCTAGGATAAGATTATACGAAAGAGATCTGGGCATGATATGGATAGGGGTAGGAAACACTACATGTCCAACCTCAATAGGTAATGTGATCATTCCTAAAGGTTGCCTATTAACATTTTCAAAGCCATAAATATTAACATCATTAAGTTGAACAAGCCTCTTGTCCACACCAATTGTATCTGGGAGGTCAATGCTACAAACATTAAGACCTACTCCATTGTCTATGAGAGAACGCCTAGTTGTGGTTTCATCAATGATCGTTTATCATCAAGGCTTCATTTTTATTTTGAATCTCAAGTGAGGGTAATTCATGTTTAGGGAATGATATTTATGACTGTGTGACATGCATGTGATCAAAGGAGGGTGTTACATTATTCAATTTCATATAAGATTTGATCTCCTCTTGCTTTATTTGTAATATTTCTTGGAATAAATAACTGTATGTAGGTGATAGTTGAATAAGTTTCCATATGGATACATCAGTGGGATTCTTTTTAAATTCTTCAACTTTTTTATGAAAATTCGAATGAGGAGCACTAGGAAAAATATTTTGAGGCAATGGTAATGAAGTGGGGGTGGTTTTTGGTTTTCTACATGTTAAAGAAAATATGCCATAACTCATTGCTGCAAAACATTGTTACTATTAGATTGAATCATAGATTTCAAGAAATCTCTCATTTTCTTATGTTTTTCACTAATGGGAGGTGACTTAAGAGGCTCACTAAGTAAAGGAGATTCAATTTGTGTCATCATAACCTCAAAAAAAATTTATTTATTTACATGATCTCTTAGTGAAGAGAACTCGAATGTCACTTCATCATCTTTATCCAAGGAAGCCTCATTACTAGTTTTCTTAAGACATGTGTTACTGCACCATGATATCCTCCCTAGGAGGAGAGTTTTTAGGATAACTACAAACCATATGTTCTTTAAATTCAAAGGTTGGTTCTTCTAAAATGACTTCATCACAAGTAAGGAAGTTATCAATGGTTAGATTTTCTTGTTCAATAAGGTTTTCTGTAGGGGAAAAGGGGCAATTAAGATTCTCATGACTTTCATCGATTGTATCTTCTAACATCCAAGTATCTTCTTCACATCTAGGAGAGATACTAGGAGAAGAATAAATGTGATTGTCATGATTTTCCATAATTTCATTCCTTTTTCCCATAATGTCTTCTAAAATAGGATAGGTAGGGGAAGAATCATAAAGAGGTTTGTCATAGATCTAAAAGGTTTGATTATCTAACATCAATATATCCTCATCATTTATAACATTATCACAAAAGGGGAAGATGTTGGGAGATGAATGTAGAATAGTTGAAGTGTTATGAAGGTAGATTTAAATGGTCTCTTGTTATTTCATGTGATCGTCATTATTACTGTTGTGCCCTCAGCACACACGCCTCTTTCGAAACGGGGACCCTTTCCTTCTTTCACCCTGTCGGGTCATTTTGTCGTTGCCTCATTTTGCGTTCCCCCATTTTGGTGTCCTAGATTGTCATTGTGCCTCTGAAGTCTCATCTAAATTTGACCATATTTCCCCCCCCCTCAAAATTTTCTAAGTCCTGAGTCCTCATGGAGTTCTTTTGGCACTTTTCCTTTTACAGGCAATTGTGGGACCTTCTGGGCCCGACTCGCCAAGTTTCCCTTGTTGGTTTTCCTTGTTGCATTTTCTCTCTCGAGCAGCCCTTGGCCTGCGTCCTTTTGGTGACTGAGGCCCAACTCCCCAATTTCCATTTCACAGACTTGCACTGCAAGACGATCATCCTTTGCAACTTATGGGCCCGGTCCGTCGGGTTTCCTTGCACAGGATTCCTTGTTGGATTCATTGTTCTTAACGACCATCATCTCACATATCTTCGTCCATTGGACCCCGGGCCCCTCTTCGCTATTGGTTTTCCACTTGGAATTTCAGATGGCCATGATCTCACATCTTTCTAGCCTCTAGGTTTTGGATCTCCCGCCATCGTCCCGAAATTCAAACTCACCAACCTTTTCACCCACTGTACCTAAATTAATTAGGTGCATTAAATGCAGTTAGGGGTATAAATAATCACGCTAAAATGTCATTTTCACATTTCAAGAATTTCAAAGCAGTGCAAATATCTCCCAGCCTTCACGCTCGGTGCATCCCTTCGTCGTTCTTCACAAATTCACCAGCTATATTCATCGAGTTCTCGAGGTGAGTTCACCGTCTGACCTCTTGCTACAATTTTTTTGTGATTTAATGCTTAGATAACAAATGAAAAGGGCTAAAACTATATGAATTTGATAAAATAGGGATAGTGCCACAAAACCCATGTAATAGAATTTTAAGAAACCCCCTCAAATCGCCAAGTGATTAGCTTTGGAACTTCTTCGCTTCGGCGTCGTTCTTCCTCAAGGGTGTTCGTGCCCTCCAGGTCTGAACGTTCCCTTTGCTGAAGAGAACTTAACATGAAACATAACTCTGATGGTGGGATGCCTCGCGGGTTTCAGACCCCAGAACTCTGCCTCCGGAGTGTTGTCCCCTTTTCGTTGTTTCAAATGGTGTTTCTGCCTCGACAATCTGAGCCTTGAAGCCCGACCTTTTGTTCACCATCAATCTTGTTAAGTAAAGTTGCATCACCCCAATGCCCTTTGGGTCTCAGTTCATAGACCTCCATCCATAGATCGTCATTGTTACTTTACTGATTCTAATAGCCTTAGGACGATTGCCTCCCGGCCTCCGGGCCGTGAACTTCTCGATTGTTAGAGTAAAGGTTTTAACTTAATTATGTTAGTTAAATTACCTTTATTCCTCTCTTAAGATTTCACTTTAGTTTGCATATTGTGACATTTAATAATTATATTAATTATTAAATGTCTACCTATTAGGGTTTATTTTAGGGTTACACAATCTCCTTTTATAAGGATTGATCATTTTATTTTATACTCTCTCTAATTAATACAATTTTCAGCTTTCTGAGCACCCTTACTTTTTTGTCTTCAATGTCTTCTTTTGTGACAGGTTATTTGTATGCAGGTGATCTTTGGGGTCTGTGAAGTTGGATTTCACAACTTCTACATGGTATCAGAGCTCCAGACCTATGGCTTCTTGTTCGTCTTTTGATGATATTTCCTCATAGTGATTTTTTCTGTGGAAGGGTTTCAAGCTACGGTAGTTTTTCGCCAAATCAGAGGGCATTTTGATCATTTACTTAAGAAATTTAGACCTTGATCTCTCAAAAAATGCATGCTAGTGCAAGAAAAACCTCATGATTGCGCTCAAAAGACCCAAAAACCCCTATTTTCATATAAAATATGATAGGATTTTCTGAAAATTGATTTTTTTTAATTTTTGGGGTTTTTCAAAAACGTTGGAAGAAAAATCTGTACAAACGTTTCAATTTTCATGTCAGTTTTCCTCGATTTTCATGCCATATTTTTTTGGTACCTAGAGAATTTTTGAGCTGCCTCAGTTTTCATGCCATTTTGCCACAATTTTTGTGCCCTCTCGATTTCAGTGTTGCCTCAATTTTCGTGCCATGAAGGTACAATTGAATATTTTATTAATTTTTTAATCTTTAAATTAATAAAATATTTTGTTTAGTTCCTAAATGAGCAATTTTAGTAAAATGGTCATATCTTGGGAATACGGTGTCGAAATCGAGCAAACAAGATATAGTCGAAAAGTTGGTTCCAGGACTATCTAATGGTGTAGGTTTGATTTTATGGGTTTGCCATTTTGATGCATTGTTTGCCAGTCAAAGTCAAAACTTATTTTTTGCACTTTGGGGGGCGTATATTTTGCATCTAAACTTTGTTTTTCACAAACGAATAGGTGTTGGAAAGGCGTTGCAGTGCTCTTTCCAAATTTATAGTTTATTGGATCAGAAAATTTACCAAGTATATTTTATTCAACTTTGTGTGTTTTTACACTTTGCATAATTACTTAGACATTATGGCACCTACATGGGTTTTTTTTGTTTTGGATGGGTTATGTTGATATGATTTATCATGGCTGAGATCATTAGTCTCTGATTTTTTCATTTGAAGTGAGTATCATGGGTTTTTCTACTCACCCTTTAGTTGTATTTCTGGAACGAGGTAATTATGAGTCATGGGCAAAGGGCATACTTACACATTGTAAGGGGCTCAATATTTTTCCTTATTTATATGATCTCATACCTACATCAAACACATCAAGGGGTTTATTAGCATGGGTTATTATTCGAGATCATATTGTAGGGGTTATTGGTCATAATGTTAATTTTGACACTTTGTGTGCTTTATCTGACATTCGTTGTCCTCACACACTTTGGCAACATTGTTGGGAGATTTTTGGAGACTCTAATATCTCTCCATTCCTAGAGGATCTTGTTGTAGATTGTCTCATCCCTCTTGCAGATGTAGATTTCATACCCTACGATAACCGTATTCTAGAGGAGCTTGAGTATCTTACAGGTCTTGCATGTGCCGATAGTTCAAAGAATTATATTCATGTTCCCACTCTTTAGACTGAGACTTCATCAACATCTCTTGTTGTTCCTGATTCAGTGCAGTAGGGCATCATTCATCTTCTAGAAATGTCTACTTTGGACTCTTATGTTGTAGACATATCTTTCTTGTTTTTGGAGTCCTATATTGCATATTTGGAGGATTATTTTGAGGACATTCATCTCCTCTACCTTGACATTCAAGTTATCATTGTCCACCCACCATTATCAGTGCATTCAGAGGTTGCATTTCAAGATTCTCCACATCAGTTTGGATTTGACATCATTTGTTTCAGTTCAGACAAAGATATTTTTCAGCATCTTATCATGGCACACATAATGAGACAAATTGGTTCATCACTCTTCATAGGGTTTCTTCGACATTGTCTTTTGGATCCGTTTCTTCCCAAGGGGAGGAATATCATTTGTCGCTTCAGGGTCTCCTTTTGGATTCTACATCAGGCATCTACCATTGCGACAAGAGTTTCTTCATTGTAGGGGGCCTCCTTGTCTCTTTCTATCTCTCCTATGGAGACCATTGTATATGTACTTATATGATAGAAGTTGTCTATGGGGGGTATCATGTAATCCACCTCCTATCCTTCTTTCATTAGTGCATTTCATTTCTTTCTTTGCATTCTATTTTTGGGAAGAGTTTTGTTCCCATTGGTTTTTCTCCTTTACCTTGTTTCCTTTAGTTTGCATTGCATTTGTAAATGGGTACCTGATCAGGCCTAGTTGTCGGGACCCATGTTTACTTTCATGCATTGTAGTTAAATTTTCTTTCTTGCATATGTTTGTAGCTACACTCTTGCTCATCGTAAGGGGGGTGTTAGAGTAAAGGTTTTAACTTAATTATGTTAATTAAGTTACCTTTATTCCTCTCTTAAGATTTTAATTTAGTTTGCATATTGTGATATTTAATAATTATATTAATTATTAAATTTCTACCTATTAGGGTTTCTTTTAGGGTTGCACAATCTCCTTTTATAAGGATTGATCATTGTATTTTATACTCTCTCTAATTAATACAATTTTCAGCTTTCTAAGCACCCTTGCTTTTTTGACTCGAATGTCTTCTTCTATGACAGGTTATTTGCATGCAGGTGATCTTCGAGGTCTATGAAGTTGGATTTCATAACTTATACATTGATGCCACATGATTTTAAGCTAGAAAAATCCAAGTCCTTACCCCTACAGGGCCCCAACCATCAGACTTCCGTCGTCAGGACTCCATCCCATTTTGGATGTCCAAAACGGAAAACTCAGATCATCCTTCTGACATTTGGGCCCCGATGTTTCGATCGCCATCAGTATTCAATGAATAAATTATGATGCAAATTCCACACTCGGGTCTAGTCTGTCAGGTTGCTTCCACTAGACTTCCATTTGTGGCCCTCCGTTTTTCACGACCATCCTCCAACAGCTTTCTGACCTTCGCGGTCAAAGCACTCAAACGACTAAAGAGTTACAAAATTGACCAGCCGTCCTTCAACCCCATAGGTTCTGGATCCTGAAACTCTACCCCCGGAATGTTGTTTCACCAAAGCCATTCCAAATGGCTAACACCAGACAACTTTCCCTCCTTATGACTCTAGGTGTCCCAACGATGATCCAAATTCCCTCCAATCTGGAAACAAACATTGACCCACATGCTTAAATTGGACCTTCTCCCACATGAATATGTTAAATCATCTAAATCTAACATCGGGAGAAACCATCCAGACTGCCCTAACTTGTTTGCCCTTCAAAACAAAATTTTGACTAGGGAAGTCCGGTCTCTTGGGCCCGGACCATCCAATGATATTTTGTAGGGATTTGGCTAGCCATTGGTGTTTTTAGGATTGATTATGCTCACCTTGCCTCTATGTGCAAGATATATGGAATCAGGTAAAGAAACCTTGGGGACGATCACAGATAAGGACAAAGGAAAGAAAATAGGCAAGGCCCCTCATGAAAAAGAGGACAAAGATCAAATGAGGTACCGGTTCCAAGGGGAACCATTGCAATCTAAATTCACCACAAAGTGGAAAGAGATCTCCAATACTAATATCAGACACATGGACATTGATGACTTCACACAAAGGGTCAAGTTCAACCCTAAAATATAAAGTGCAAGGTTAATCAAAAGTGACGAGATAGCTAAAGTTGTGGGTTTCCCTTCCTCTCTTGTTTCCCCTAAGCTAGTAATGTCTTGCACGAGAGGCATACCAACTGGAAACTAGAACAATAGTAGACAAAGATGGGAATGTGTTGGCTGACATGTCTATCAATGGAATAACTAAGACCTTCCATATCCCTACCTTCAGGGAGATGGAATTACCAACTATAAAAGAGCATAGGGAAATGTGGGATGAAGACCCCATGAAATGCAAAAAGCTTATAAATCAGCATTGGCTCAAGGAAAAGAGGGCCATTGCTACAAAGGTTCCTCAGGAGCTCTTTCACAGTGATTTATTTCAGGACTATCATAATCTAGTGACCCTACTAAGTAGAATAATGGGCCTCCCCACCATTGTGTATTTTCAAGAATGGATGTTCTACTTTTTCAAGAAGATTCTCTATGAAGAGGAGGATAATACATTTTATTGGGGAGGAATAATCAGTGATTGCTTCCATGAACAATTCATGAATGTCAAGAAGACCTCCAAATTCTATATGACATCCTATCTAGTATACTCACTGGCCGAACAAAGGCATTCCAGTGTTTTGTTTAGAGCTCTGAATGAAGAACTTGGAAGAGAGCTCAAAGTCTATGACAAATACCCTCATCTGCAATTCATGAATTTCAAGAAAGACTATTGGAGGGTGAACAATGCTTTCATAGGTTACATCATCAGACTTCTTGAGGGAGATTTCAAGAGGAGAGTCTCCCATAGTGCTCAGGTCCTCATCAAGCAATATACTTTCTTGTTCATCCAATATCCTAAGTTTACATATATCTATGCCCAAGGGTTCTCAGAAAGACCGAACAAGTTGCCCCAGTATCCTAATGACTGGATAATATTGTTAGAACTTTCTTGGCAGCTATGACATATTCACGCCCTCCTAAGCAACAAGAATCTAGTGGGGATCCCTTATCCCCTTATGCTTGGCTAGGGGATGTATGAGCTTTATACTTCCTAGTGTGCCCAAAACTTAGAGAAGGAGTTGGTTGAATATCATTTCAAGCTCCACACGGCCCTGCCACAAATGGGTCCCTATGGCCACATCAGGAAAGCACTCGGACAAGAGTATGCCCATCTTCATAATGTTGAAGATTTTTGGGCCAATTGTAAAGATGAATTTGAAGTTTGAATAAGGCACTATATGCGGATTCCCACATACTTTGTGAAGAAGGTGAATTTGTTCCTAGTGCTAGATCAAATGGAAGAGGATGGGAGCATTGTGATAGACCCTAGATACAATGCAATTGCTAATCTACCAATGCCATTAATTGATTGGGTTGAGCAAGAGGTCGATGACCTCAACATTCTCACCAATCCTATTGAGGCTCGAACAAAAGAATGGATTGATGGGAAAGTTGACCAATTGAAGCAACAAGGGGGTGTCTTAACATATAAGGGGCTCGAGAGTGAGCCAAGTGGATCTGATGGTGGGGTAGCTACAAAATCAATAGGAGAAACATCAAAGTCCCCTCCATCCACTCATTCAAGGAAGAGAAAAGAGACTGATGAGAAATAGTCTAATCCAAAGGTGTATGCTAGAAAGGCCTCAGAAGGTGAACCTTCCAAGAAACATAAGAAATTAGGCAGCATCACCGAAATTCTTGTAATTCAAGAAGATCCACTCCATGAGGGAGAGGAAATGGAGGTTGATCAGCCACAGTCTCCACCTATCTCATCTTCTACAGCCACTATTGTTGTTTCCACCACCTCGCCTATCCCACACACAACAATTACTACCTCTTCGCCTATGATGGACATCATTGTCCACCTTGTCTCTACCTCTCCCATGGCACAGGTAATATCGGTGGATTCATCATCAGCCACCACCTCACCAATTTCCTCATCATCCATGTCCCCATCTTTTTCTCTCCCAATTGCCACCGCAGCGACTACAATGCCTACCCTTACCCTTCAAGATTCCTTTGTCAGATATATGCATAATGTACCATCTGAACTCTTGGGGATGTTTGCAAACCCAGCAGTGCAGGCTTCCATCACCCAAGTAATAACCAATCTCCTGGTTCCTCCTCCTCCAACTGAGCTGACCACAAAGGAGGCTACCATGAATATTTCTGAGGAGTTGGAAAAACATCAACAAATGGAGGCTCTTAAGAGCTTAGAAGAAGAGGTGGATGACTACCATGAGCACCCTATATATGAGCACAGAGTAAATGATGAAGTCATTTATGAGTCCTCCAGTGATGATGGTGAGAATCTGGATGCAAAGATTATTGAAGAGACCTCTGATCCTGAGCTTGATGATGAGCTAGCTAAGTATTTCAAAGAAATTGTAGATAAGGAGGCTGAAAGACAACCTATTGTTGAAGAAAGGGTTTCCACCATAGAAATAGAGGGTGATAAAACTCCAGGAGAGGAATGTGACCACAACCCTAGGCATGATGAGGAGGTGATCCCTCATGATGAACAGAAATAAAAGGAGGAAGATAAGCCTAAAGAAGAGGCTGAAACTCATGAGAATCCAGAGACTAAGTAGCCTGAGGAGCATGGGCATGATGTTGAAAAAGAGGAAAAGGATGTTGAAAGGGAAGACAACCCCACGTAATGCCTACTCATCAAGGTCCCCATCAAATGCATGGTGTTCATCCAGGACTCCGATGAAGAAAAGGAGGATATGAGGACAGAGCAAGAGGCTCTAAGTGATAAAGAGATTGAAATTAGAAAAGATGAAAACGAAGGTGACCAACAATTTCCCAAGGGAAAGTCCTCAATGCCCAATTGGTTAAAAATGCAACTAGAGAAGAAGGCCCCTTCTCCTAAGGACTCAAAAACAAGATTGGAGGCTATATTGGCCTGAGCTCAGATCAACACCAAGAAGGAGAAGAAACCTAGAATCAGATCAAAGGTAACGATGGATGCCTCTAGATCTAGAGCAGTACAAATTGCTATGCCAGTGGTGGGAGAACAAGGAATAAGATACAACATATCCACCAGTGACTTGGGAATGGCCACCAGGGAACAAAAGGTAGATCACCTCTAGGATTTTGTTGCCATGGTGGTGCATCTAATTCAGCAAGATAAGGTCTCAAAGGAAGAGCTCAAGGCACATGTGTCTGATCTAATAGCCTACATCCAACAATGGTCGTCAAGAAAAGAACAACCTACCACATCTTCGGACTTGCCACAATTGTTGTCCAAGGAACAAATAGATAAGCTAGAAAGGAGAAAGAAACTGGATAAGACCACAAAGAGTTGGTTCTGGTAGGTCTTGAATACTGGAAACATGGGCATCAATCATGTTATTCGAACAAAAAACAAGTTCTTATATGTACAAAAGTCTCTTGAGGGTACAAAGAAACTTTTACTGACTTCCCAAGGAAATATGCGTCTGCCTACCTGAAGATTGAGGCTATCCTCAAACTGCCAAGCAAGATTTGGGAAAAGGAGTTTTCATTCGAGGATGATCATTGGTTGATGGATGTATGGAAGCGAGATTTTGAAAATAAAAAAGAAAGGTTGTAGCAGGTGCTTGAAAAGGTAAACCTAGATATCGATTGGGCCAAAGAGGTTTGGACAGATTGCAGTCGATACTTGAAGCTAATGATAGGGTACGATGTGTCTATTTTCCAAGTTAATCCAAAGAAGATAAAGCCTCATTTCCAAAAGAGGATGGAAGATGGGATGTCGGGTGAGGTAACTAGTAATTTCGTGAGTTTTGATGCTCAAGTCTTCACCTAGTCTAAGTTGTTTAGGGACCACACTGTCAAGTATGATTAAGCTTGGGAAAATCTCATTGAAAACTCCAAGGAATGGATTTACCAAGTGTTGCGATCTGAAATTATAGAAGTTGATAAGCTCTAGCCAGTGATTCTAAAATTCATGGAGTATGCTGCTTTGAAAAAGAAGGAAGGCAACCCTATTCTTGGTGAAGATTTTCTTACAGAATAGCTACAACAAAAGATCAATCAGGAAGAAGACAAAACACTACAATGATGTCACTAGAAGCCAAAATAGGGATGATGACAAAATTGTATTTTAAAATGTAATATATTGTCAGGGTAGGTAGAACCCTAGTTTACAGTGAATCTTGGCCACACAAATGTAAATCAATCTTGGCCATTCATTCTACTTTTTGTACACTATAAATAGGGGGTCTCCTCTCATTTTCAAGATAGAGTTGAGTTGTTGTAATGGCATGCTACCAATTTTTTAATAGAATTACATTGACTTTGGTGGATTTCTAAGTTTCTTTGCATGTTTCATGATTCTTCTCTCCTAGTTAGATGATTTGGTTAGATTTAATTTGTTGTTTCAATTATTTTCAGTTAGTTTGGTAGATTTAGTAATGTTGTTCTATGGTTGTGGAGATTTCTATTGTGTAGATGCCTTCTTTGTCCATACTTTTGGTTGTTTGTTGCTGGTAGATGGCTGTGTAAAGTTAGTCTAGACTTAAATTCAAAGCTTCTTTAAATTTTTTGTCTTTGTTCATGCATGTACATGGTGAATGAATGATGAAAAATTTGTAGACCTCAAAAGATAGAATAGATTTCATGACACTGCAAAATTTTTGGTTAAGTGAAACTTTGTTTTAAGCAAGTTGTCCATAGTAGAAACCTCCATGATCATTGTCCATTCGTTGTTGCAAGTCCAAGAACCTCCTCTCTTCCCTGCCCTTTTTCTTTTCTTTTTTTATAAGTAACCTATGCTAAGGTTCATTGCACATTGTAAATCCAAATCTTAAGTCAAAACAAGAGTTCAAGATCGATGTCCGAACCTACATCAAAGTGTGCATCCAATTCCCATTTAAAGAACTTCATTCAAAGAATTGAATTTCTTCTAGCCTAACTTCTGTAAGTCCTCCCTTTGATTACTAGCAAGATCACATTAAACATCAAATAAGATATTCCATGCAAGTCATGACCTGACACCCAAGAGACCTTGGGGTAATTTTTAGCAACTTGTGTTGGAGATTTCCTTTCAAGAGAGGTGATGCACCTATGCATTGCCTATGTTGAAAAAGTGTACCAAAAAACCTATCAACAATTACCTATTGTTATGTCTTCTTGTTTAGTAATTTCTTGCCTAATAGGAGAGGTAAGAGGAGATAAACAAGAAGGGTTCTCAAAACTCTCATCGATTGGTTCTTCTAACACTGAAATATCTTCTTCACAAATAGGACAGATATTATGGGAAGAATTTATATGATTGTTATGATTACCCAAGGTTGTGTTATCTTTCAATAAACTAACCTCACTCATAAAAAGGAATACTAGAAGAGGGATGAATGATGAAAAAAAAGAGAGGGGAAAGGACTTCATATTCATATGCACTTAACAAAACTTTCTTACAACATTCAACAAGATCTGAAAAACATGAAGTATGATAACTATAGATTTTTACAATGAAAACATGATGTAATGATTGTCCTACAAACTTGAAAGACAAAGAAAACATGCAAAAGGATAATACAATTTTAAGATTTTGAACATGATAATTGACTGATTATCCTATGTAACAATCTGGAAATGAAATAATGTAAATGAAAATTTTAAATTCACCAATACATGAAATGAACATAATTAAGCTAGATCTAATGAAATTCATGTAACAAAAACTCAGCCAATTGAAACAAATAACTAATGGCAACAAACAAAAGTGGAGAAACAAGGTTTTCAATGCTGTAAAAGGTAGTTTTAGGGGTGATCTGGGACTAATTCGCTGAAAGGGGTGTATGTGTCCCAATCATGGTTTTTCAGGGGTTCAAATGTTGAAAAATGCACAACACAAAAATCCTAGAAAGTAAGAAAAACAAATTGTATTGGGACTAAATCACCTAGAGGGGCGTATGAGTCCTAGTTCAAGGTTTTTTCACCAATCTTAGCAAAATTCTATGTGAATGTTATGTTTTCTGGTTAGGA
This sequence comes from Sequoiadendron giganteum, assembly GCA_007115665.2. Taxonomy (NCBI): domain Eukaryota; kingdom Viridiplantae; phylum Streptophyta; class Pinopsida; order Cupressales; family Cupressaceae; genus Sequoiadendron; species Sequoiadendron giganteum. The sequence goes on from CM021100.1 coordinate 290,280,099, forward strand.
TGATGTCTAGGGTAAGTGCAAATGCAAATTTTAGATGAAATTCAATGATGCAAGATGAAAAAATGCATCTTATATGCACTTTCACTAATGCAAGATTTAGAAACCCTAAATGCCAATTAACTAATGAAAACATGATGCAATGTTAATGCAAGCTAGATATAGGATGATAATGGACTCCAAATCAGGAATAAGGTGTTCTAAATGTAGGTTCACCAAAATGATTTGTCAAAAATTGTCACCCTATGGTTTGGTATATAGAACAACAAGGTTTCTCCAAATAACATTCAAGGAGACCCTAGAGATCTCAATCCAAGGATGTAAAGGGGGAAGAGATCTGCAATAGGGATGTCCTAGGATAAGATCAAAGTCTAAAAGAGGGCTCACCACCAAGCTATAACTTCGAAAGACAAGAGATGTAAATGACATACAAAGTACTATACAAAACCTAAATGACCTAGGAAATGAAATTGAAATGTATAATAAAGGACTAAGAAAATACAGAGGTGCAACGGGAAAAAGGATGAGGTGGAAACAAGCTCCAAAACCATGGAAAACTATTGTTTAACTCCCACTAGGACTCATATTCCAGTCTGGTAGATTTAGTCCCAAGCTAGGGTTTTTGGATGGAAACAAGAATCTAACAGTGGTGAGTTTGAATATCTTGAAATATGCAAAATATGCTATACTGGGTCTCATACACCACAAGTGGCATATCAGTCCCACTCTAATTTTTTAGAGGGTTAAGATATTAATTAGGTCTCTAATATTTTCTCTTCCTTTCACACTTTGCTTCTGGGTCTGAAACTCAGATTTGCAACTTGTAGGTGACTTTTTGTGAACATGACAACCTTGTGATAACTTGATGACTTTCTTCCACCTTGCAACCTAATCTTCAAAGGATATTCAAGCTTCAAGATATCTAGATCTGCAATCACACATGCAGGGAGAGAAAGATTTGTTGATTGTTAGGAAATAGGGGTTTTCCTTGGTCAAACCTCATTAAGGTAATTAAACCTTGTGATGAAACAATGAAATATGAACATGAAACATGAAATATGAAATATGAAACATGAACAATGATACTTTAAATGATGTCTGGGGATATAAATTAATAATCTAGCATGAAGTGTCCATGTAGGATATAGATCTTGATCTTGAACTTTGATATGAAACAATGCTTGTATATGGATATTCAATGCTATATCATAACACTAGCTCAACAACATGATCGATGCTTGATGATCTTGACATGATGATGGATCTTGAATTTCTGCAACAAATGATGAATAATTTTAGCCATGAATGCCTTGAATATGCTCTTGAATGCTCTTTTGAATTCTTGTAAACTCTTGTAATCATAAAATTTCTATTAAGAATGCTCTAGTGAAAGTCTTGGGTGAAAATGAGTGAAATAACCTTTTATTTATACTCATTTATGCCAAATTTCTTAAAATTACAACACTACAAGCTGACATCAGATCTAGGAAGATGAAATCTTGCCAAAAATTAAATTTAAATTAGGTCATGACTAGAGTGGGACTCATATGCCAAAGGTGGTATATGAGTCCCAATGGTTTAAAATTGGGGCACACACTCCAAGATAGGTCCTAATTAATGTGAAATCCAAAATCATTTCCCAAGGCCTAGTTGGGACTCATATGCCCAAGGTGGTGTATGAGTCCCAAACCACTAAATCTAGAACATATGACCCAAAACACCGAATTATGATTGCCATTTGATAATGTCAGAATTATCTCCAAAAAAATGTAATTAATAAAGCTTGTGGATGCAAAATAGGTCCAATTAGGAAATCGATAAGCCCAATTAATTAATAAAACCCTAGATTAGTCTGAAAGTGTTAGGGTACACTTTACAACACCTTAAATAAGGCACCATTGATTTTATTTAGTTTACAAGGGCCCAAAACTTAATATGAAGGTGCAAATAAATACACTTTACAACATTAAATTAAGGAAAAATTAGGTCAATTTAGCTTAAAAGGTCCCTAAATCTCATTTGAATGTGTAAAATATATTACAACACTAGATCAATGTGACATTAGGTTTATTTTAACCTTAATCATTCCCAAATCAAGTAAGGAAAAGGGATACCTTTTTTTTTGCCAAAATACTCATATGTAGGAAGATTATAATTATACAAGCATGCATTACCATATCAAAACATCTTTGAAAAGGAAACATGTTTCTACTTGCCTTATAGTTCAAATGATAAAAATTATATAGTTTTGTAAACAAAATTGAAAAGAATACATCAAATCTGGATAGAGGACATTGAGAGAGCTTTGTCACATAAATTTAAGCCAAAAACAATAGGACATAGGTTCCCAAACAAGATAGGGGCACCCAAGGGCATCTGAGTCCTAGATAGGGGTTCTAAAAATTTAAAATTTGATTGTGTAAGGCATTGCTGAAGGATTATTGTTCTGCTTGCAAATAGGTTTAATAGTGAATGTTTTTCTCGTTTTTTCTCAATTTAAGACAATGTACTTCAAAATGCAAGTTTGCAATAAAGTTGAAATTTTTTGACAAGTTAAAATGCATTTTTTTAATTTTAAATGCAATAATTGAATAGTTCTAAGATACAAAAAGGATATTTTGATTCAATTTTGAAACAAAATAATGCATTTTTTTTTACTTTTTGACTTAAATTAAAGATGCTTCAATGCATGCAATGAGCAATTTTATATTTTTAATGATGAAAATGAATGCAATTTGAATATAGATCTAATATAAATGAATGTAACAAACTCTAATGCAACCTATGATGCAATATGTGATGCCAAATTTTTGAATATTTATGGCTTTATGATGTAAAATTAAACCCTAAATGAGAAATGCAAAGCAATGCAAAGAAAATCCTAGATATAGGGTTTGAAAGACTTAAAATTTAAAAAGGTGTATGATGTCCAAATGTCAAGTTTACCAAAATGAAACATAGAAAAGTGGTGATCCTATTTCTAAATGCTTAGAAAAATAGGATTGAAGGCATTTTCCTAGGGTATTATTGAGAAGGAGATCAACAAGGTGTATAGATGAGCCAATTGGACTTGGATCTCCATCTGTAGGGGATGTGAAATGGATTGGAATTGATTTTACTTGACTAACCTAACTAGACTATATGTTCTAATAATTTGATAATTGATAAACTCAAATAGTCAATTACAATTAGATCTGGGAAGTGCAGAGGACTGTGTACCTACTCAAAAAAATTGGTGATGGTTTGAATAAGAGGAATTATGTGCCCAAGGGTGGATGGGTCCTTGTAGGGGTGTCCTCTAATTTTGCAGTCCTTTGATTGTAGATCTGATATTCCCATTTCCACTTGCAAAGCTTTTGGAACACTTTCAGATAATTTTGTAGGTGATTTTCTATGATTTGACAAGATGTAGGGATTCAATTGCAACAATGAACATTTTTTATTTAATATTTATTCAAACCTAAAACCTACATATTCAAAGAGAAGAAAAGGGTTGTGCCATTTAGGGGCTCACCTTAGTCAATCCTCATGTAAGTATTTCCACTTCCACAATGTCAATGTCAATGATAAAATGATAATGGATAGGAAAGAATGATGAAATCAAAAAGTGCTACAACTCACCACCTTTAAATGGATTCTTTGGAGGATTAAATTCATAAACATCACCTCAAGGTCTTGGATCTTACTTTCTTGAATAATTGAATTCTTTTGAGACCTAAAAAAGTGTTAGCCTTCACAAAACAATGATAACATGAACACACATAAACTCACATAGTAGTTGATATAATGTTGGATCTTGAATTGTTGCAATAATACTTCTACTCTTGACTTGATCAATGATGCTCTTGATGATAATAATTTCTTGATTATTTCACTTAGATTTAAATGATGCAATAACTAGGTATTTATAAGCAATTATGCTAATTTCTCAAAAATCAAATCCTATAATTCAAAATTTGCAATTTGAATTTTGAATATTAAAATTTTGACACATATATATACTAAAAATTGGTTCCTACCATAATAGGGGGACCCATATGCCCTAGGGAATATGGGTCCTCACCCTATTTTCCAAGACATTAAGTGTCAAGAGAAAAATAATAACTTGATGCATTTGTTTAATGCTTGCAATTTCTTAGAAAGGGGTACAAATAGGCTCCAAAATGCATAATTTTAGAAAATTAGGAGCTTAATTAGGGCCAGCAATTAAAGCGGGACAAAACACATTGTGAAATTATCAAGGGTGAAATTTTTTGATGTTATATTTATTACATAGTGCTAAGGTATAAATATGCATGGTTAGATCCCATAATGGTATGGTTACTAGGTTTACTTAAAATAGTTCCCTCATTAATAATATTGAATCTTGAACAACATACATGAACTAATATATTCTTAATTTACTAGACTATAGCTAATAAAATAATGTTGATTAAAATATGGATGTTTGATCCCTTACTAATGTGGACCGTAGTGCCTACTCCATTAGGTAACAAATTCATGAACAACAAAGATGTAAGAGATAAAACTTCTAGCATATCATAAAAAATGGGATTACAATTTGCATACAGTCATAGATTTGCATTTCATGCAACAAGCATACTTAATAATCCATAATAAAAACCACAAAGACCCACATGGAGATAAAACTTGTAGAATATCATAAAAAATGGTATTTCAATTCCCATACAATCATAGATTTACATTTCATGCAACAAACATACTTTATAATCTACAATAAAAACCACAAAGACCCACATGGAATAAATGATTGATTATTAAAAATATATTTTCAATAAATCATATTTTGTCACATATACACCAAAGCTTCATTATATTTGTGCTAGCAATTGTGGAAAAAGGAATTATGCTACTATGATTACAATATTTTCTTAAATATTGGCAAGAATTATGGATGGATATAATTATAAGAATATGTTAGAACACACTAATATACTAAGGGGGGGTTAAGATAGTATATCCTACAAGCTAATTCAGTTCAACTTTATCAACCAAATTTTTAGACTACCTTAAATAGATAAATGATTGAACTATGCAATTCAAAGCATAACCACACAACCATAACACTATATCTACATAGAAACCCCTAGAAGGGAAAAAACCATAGTCACCAAGCTACTTGGAACTACTGTCCAAATCGAGCCTCACAAATAAAAATAATATTTACAACAAGTTTTATACGCTACAAACCCATGAACTATAATTTTTATGGCTTCAACCAAAGGAAGATACAACTCCCTACAAGCTCTGTACAAAATACTTGACAAAATTTTGTTGATCAATCACCTCTACAACATCAACACTCTTCGCACTGACATATATCTTTAACACCTCTTTCTTAACAACCTTTTTCATCTTTAGCACAATACCACATACATATACTTGCACATACCTCCATGCATACTCACAAAAACTCATCATTTTTGCAATAAACTTGATATTTTATTTCTATCCTCTGCAATCTTCAAAAGAATTCTCCTTACTCAGCCAAGATGCAACATGTAACATGAAACATACAATAGCCACAACAAGTTGACTCCAAATATATTTATGATAAGTAGAAATTAAATTTGGTGTTAGGTCTCAAAAATGTTGGTTCGAATGAACCACGAGAGGTTGCCAATCTCTCACAACGTTATTGGCCAACTAACAAGGCCAACCAATGTAGTTGAAACTTCTACTCTTAAGGCTCTGCTAAACCTAGGCGGGTGCACCTATATGAATGACATAGATCTTCAATTATGTTTCCTACTTGATCTACTTATCCACAAATGGAAATTTGATAGTGGAAAGATATGATCCTAATTTTGGTATAGATAGTCTAAGCAATATTCTAAAGGATCAAATTTGGTATAAATTGTATATGCAATATCTGAAAGGATCAAATTTGGTATAAATTATATATGCAATATCAAGATATAACTATATGTTCAGTTAGCAGATGTGAATAAAATGGATGAAACCTAAAAGGATAAAATAAGACCAATGCCTTGTTGGGTAAAACATAGTCAAATGAAAGTCTCTGATGAATGGCTCTTATCAGGAAAAATCTCTAATTGTTTGGCATATATGAGTTTATAACTGGTATAAACATGCAAAAAATGTAATCAATAAACCCTACTTGAGGGAGAATATTAATCCTAATTATTTTATTCTTTTTATTGATCCAAATAACATTATCAGATTACTGTAATTGACTGAAAGGAATTTAATTCTTCTTTAAAGAACCCGATTAATCAAATCATACAGATACAACAAATGTGCACTGATAAATTAAAAATATTCTTGATACTTCAATTTAAATAACCAAGAAACACCAAACTGGAGACAATAAAATAATTGCAGAATTTTAACAAACAACTGATACCAGGATGAAACCAGAACATCAAATGTCTTTCATTATCTTCCTCAAATCTTATACATGCAACATAGTCTTCTTGAATGCGAACATTCTGAAAATATTATCTTCTACTACCTACTATCTTCTTCTTAAAATCTATCCCATTCTAATTCTACCTCCTTCTACCCACTAATATTGATGATTTATTTCATCTTACATATATACATCATATTTTTAATAGTTGTGATCCTTCATTGTCCGTCAGTTGCATCTCTTCATTACATTTTAATAAATTTTCTTTGACAAATTAAAATATTTTGCTCTTCGTTACCTTTATAGTTACTTTTAATTTCCTTCATGAAAAATTAATCTTGATTATTCAATAAGCTTCTCATGTCGTCAATTCACCCATTTGAAAAAATACTCTTCGGGTAATCACAATTACCTGCTCCTTAATTCCTTTGGTGAAAAAAATTCCACTCCTCAATATAAATATTTTATAAATCTTACCTTTCGTACATTTGTGGGTAGAATAATAATTCACCTTATAACTTCTTTTGTTAAAATATTTTATGTTTGGGTGAAAATATTTCACCTCATGAAGAAAATATCTTATGTTTCCACCTTTATTTGATAATTTTCACCCTTATGTCTTTTAGCATTTTCTCGTTTCAAAATTTTCCTATCAAATGTTCATTTTTAATAAACCATTTTTATAATTCCATTTTTTGATTAAATTCCTTTGGAAAATCAAAATGCTTTAATCTTCATCGCCCGTGAAATTCAATTCAGATAGTATTCCTCCTTCGCTGGGCTCCACCGATGACTATGAATTCCCTGTATGAATTTTTTACATGGCTGTCGGCACGACTTTATTCCATCGAGGGGGCTCCAAAATTCTTTTACCGATATCAACTATCTTGCCTATATTTTTCCATCAATGTGACACACATAGGGGAGAAGACCCAGTTACCGCCCCCCATCCAATAACCGCCACCTCCATGTTCACTTAACCCCCCAAAAAAAATTTCACTCTGATCCATTAAAAAACTTTATTTGATTGAGTAAATAATTACAAAAACACCAATTGCTACTCATTATAATTACAAAAACACTAATGGCTGCTTATTAAGTGTTAAAGTGCATGTTTAAGAGTGGATTTAAGGCATAAACAACTATAATTGATGGAAATTAGAGTGGGCGGATACTGGGACATTAGGTGGCGGCAACCGGACGACACCTCTAAAAGGTGTCTTTTTGACCTCCGTGCGCATATCCAACGCTCCCGCACTCTACCAAATTGCCCAGAAGCCAAAAGCATAGTTATAAACTCTTAACTCATGGGCGAAAAAAACCCATAATTTTTTTTTTTCGATTCAACGCACGGTTCACATTCTATGATTGCACGAAGTTAGCCCTAGCGGGTACTAGGTCTTCTCCCCTAGTCGGTGTGACTTGAAAAACTCTTTCTCCAAGTAACCTTCTCTTGTCGATGAAATTACTTGTTGTTGGCTTATCGGCAGGACTCTTCCTGAAAAATCCCATCGAGGAGACATTCATGATCAGAAGGAGTTTAGGAACTTGCCCCGATTGCATATGTTACACCGATGCATTTAGGTTTTTAGCTTGCTCATTTCCTGCGTACTCAACCAACCGAGCCCACTGTGAATATTCTAGCTCTTTATCCTTCGAGAGACATCTCCGCCTGATATCTCGTGCTTCATTTTCCCATAGTTCACACTGATGTTTCATTTTATACTCCTGCATCATGTTCTTCCAAGTCTTTTCCATATTCGCCTATTCATATTTTAGGATTACCTGCAAATTGTTCTTATGACCCAAGGTTTTCTTGTTGTTTTTTGAATGTGAAACTTCTATTTTCTGCACTTTATCTTGTGTCACGGTGTTGTTCACCTTTTGATGATGTTCCACACTCCTTAAAATACCATTGACTTCACTACGATTTGCATGGTTATTTAAGATATCTTGACTCCACCGTGATACTATAGGATCACTGACATTATCCCTTTAATATTTATTGAGTCTCTTCATTCTTAGACGGTGCTTTGAATTGGCTTTACTTGTTTCTTCTCTTCGTAATGCTTGCTTCAAATTCATTTCTCTTGATATGCTTGCCTCAAATGCATGTTGGAGAAGAATATTTTATCCTCCCATGTTTGTCGTCTTAAGATTTTGCAACCTTGCATTTGGGATTTTATTTATCTTTGCATGTAATTTATTACTCCTTTTATTTTCTATCCCAAATTGAATATATGATTTTCATGGTCCTTACTCTGGATATGCAATTCGGCATGCTACTGTCCCTTAGGCCTTGGGGCTTCATTATTTAAAATGTATCATCCCTGAACAATCTCTCAAACTTAGCTTTTGGCTTTCATCAAAATAGATAGTTCGCATAAATTCATGAATATACCTTTGCTTTCCACAACCGCAATTTCCCCCATTTTATAATATATCAAAGCATTCAAAATGGTTTTTTACTTAATCTACAGGTATGCCGATGAAGCTCACATAAGGGCACCAGTCATTTCTTATACATGAAAGTTAAAGTCTTTTCCTCTTTGTAAGAAATAGGTTGATGGTTCACTGCATCTCTGTATCTTCTTGCGAGACCAAAATAAACTTGATTTGCTTCCTCCATCAAGACTTATAAGAGAGTTATCAGGCTTTTTATTTCGATGAAAAGGTATCTTGATTTAATATAACCTGTGTTTGGATACTCTTCGAGAATTGCAAAATAACAAATTATTTATCTAGACTTTGAATTGATATGTTCATTACAAATTTGTGCCTGCTAGGGTATTGGCCAAATTCTTCCTGATCACTTACCAAGCCACAATTTTTCTCCTTCACAAACCTCAACGTAGATAGTCGGTTGATCATCATTTTTTACAAATCTGAAATAGTGTTGTGAGCACTACATGCATTAGGTCTCTGTCTTTGGCATTAAAACAATACATTGGCATTTATTGTGTAATTTTGAAGCCAACTTAGGCATCATTCTTGTATCCCGTTTGATGTCAATGGCTTATTCTTGATGAATATCCATGATGGCATAACTTTATTTTCAAGAACCCAAGAAATCAACCCTTGAATTCCTTTATACATAATGCAATGTGAGATTTAGGTTCTTTCATAATAGCTTCTATCCTTCACCCAAGAACTCAACATTGTAGGTGTGTCTTCTATTCCCTATTGATAAACATACGAACTACTATCACCCTAGTCTCATATTTTTGTTCAAAAACTCAGTGTGAAGCCTTCTTATGCTTGATATGAATCTTGACTATTTCTACTAGAATTTTGTATGTTGCTCCTTGCTTTTAATTGTCACGAGCATAGTTCAATATATTGTGCCATGATTGTGATTTTGTCCCACTAGGAAACTACCTTTGTCTTTCCTTCTCACATAGTCCCGTGATTTATTATTGAGGTCTTCCTAAAAACATAATATGACGCCCATTTAGCCAAGCAATCAGCCACCCCATTCCATTCTCGAGGAATATGAGTGAAAGTAATATACTCCAAAGAAGCACAGAGGGTGAGAATTTGTTGCACAATCAAAGTCAGTTGCCAGCTCACATCATCCAAACATTGCCTTTTCAGCAAGTTCACCACAACCTGTGAGTCAGACTCACAAATGATCCTGCGCCAACCTAGTTGACTGCCCCGCTCCACAGCCAATAAAATAGCTTGAGCCTCCATAAGATTATTAGTATGGAGGCCCTTATACATAGAAAAGATAAACTGTACCTCACCATAGCTATCCCTGCCAACACCCCCAATCCCAGCATGCCCTGGGTTTCCCCGAGAAGAGCAATCAGAATTGATTTTAAGGACACCATGAGGGGGAGGAGTCCATCTCCCCTCCCTATTCACCTTCGGGGTAGGATGTCTACATATGTTATGCATGAGCTGATGTTGCGGAGGAGGAAGATGAAGATGATTACAATAATCAACGTCATGAGGATCCACCAGCACAGTCATATCACACTTAGCCGCAATGGTTTCCCCAAGAGAATGTATAATTTTCCACCATAGATGAGGGGCCCTCAGTAGCGAATCCTGAAAGATCCGCCTATTCCTTTCCAACCACAAGTTCTAGATAATAAAGGAGGGCCCAAGAGCCCAAGCATCCTGAAGAAAGGTGGTAGAAACAGGGACCTTACCCCACCGTTCCCCAAACTCCACCAAAGAGGAAGCATGCCAGCAAGCTGTATTCCACACCCCCACCAGAAATGCCAAATCTCCCTAGCATAGGCACAATGAAAGAAGAGATGGGAGACACTCTCTTCACTACCATGACATAAAACACACATAGAGGGGCCATGAAAACCCTGCTTACATAAATTATCCCAAGTAAGACACCGGTTCTGAGCCACTAACCACATGAAAAAATTGCACTTGGGCCAAAATAGCTTGTGCCAAACTTGCTTCCACCAAGGGACCTCAGTGTCCCCAAACAACTGTCTACCCAATTTCTTATAACCAGCCACCATAGAGTACTTTCCAAACAAATCAAAGCCATCCCAGGCCAAGACATCCGGGCCCCTAAGAGAATTATAGGCACGGGAAGCCAAAAGCTCAAACAGCTCTCGCCTATCCCCCTCAGACCCTCCAAGCGGCCATTCAAAAGGGTACTTCCAGCGAAAACTAATAGCCAAGCCACCATGTTGTGCCACCTTATAATGCTCCACAATATCCCAGCCAGCCGCAATAAATACATCTCATAGGGACTAGAGGTGAGGACAAGAAGAGAGAATAGAAGGGTGACCATCCCAAGAATCCGCCCAAAAAAGAGCCTGTGACCCTGAATGACAAATCCAAAAAAGTGCACCCTTAATCAGCTGCTCACCCACTTTCAAAGTCTGCCAGATCATAGAACCACTCCCTTCTAGAGCATAGCGAGGAACCTCAAAAGAGGTAACACCTCGAAGATATTTATGGTTGAGAATAAGAGCCCATAACTGATGTTGATTGGTACACCATCGCCAATACAGCTTGGCAGCGATAGCTTTCCCATTCAAAATGGCAGAGCATAAACCAAGCCCACCCTCCTACTTCGGTCTACACACAGAATCCCACTTAACAAGGCTCCACTTGGGGGACAACAAATTTCCGCTCCAAAGAAATTGGTGAGAAAGAGCATCAAATTCCTTAAGGAAATACATAGGAGCCGCTTGAACAAAGCACCTATAGGTGGGGAGGGCCTGGATAACAGACTTGAGAAGAGTCACCCTAGCAGCAGTAGACAACCAGCGATGAGTCCAATGAGTAACCTTCCTCCGAAGGTTATCAAGCAACAACTGCCAGGAGGACCTAGGCTGACAGCCAATAGCAAGAGGAATGCCTAGGTAGACAAAGGGAAGAGACCCAATTTAGAAATGCAAAATAGTAGCAATCCGTTGTTGGATGGCAAGAGGAGTATTAAAGAAGAATATGGATGACTTTTTCTCATTGACTTTATGTCCCGAAGCCGCAAGATAGTCATCCAAAGCATTCCTGAAGGATTCAGCCTCCCTAATACGAGCTAATCCCATAAGAGAGGTGTCATCCACAAATTGAAGAAGGGAAAACTTTGGCAAGTCCATCCCCCACTTCCACCCATGAATCAAACCATGAGAGACCTGAGATTTAAGAAGCCGACCAATCCCCTCAGCCATAATAATAAACAAATAAGGTGAGAGCAGATCTCCCTGACGAAGGCCCCTAGTAGCCCCAAAAAGCTCTGAAGGTTCCCCATTCACAATAACTAAAAAGGAAGAAGAGGTCACACAACTCAAAACCCAGCTCACCCATTCAGGGGAAAAACCAAAGGCTAAAAGAATCTTCTGAATTAAACTCCATTTAACTCTGTCATAAGCTTTGGCCATATCCAACTTGATAAACATAGACCTATCCTGAGAGGTAGCCATGGAATGAATGGCTTCAGATGCAACCACCACCCCATCCAAAATTTGATGACCAGCCACAAAGCCACCTTGCTCCTCCGAAATGATCACCGATAGGCAACATTTGAGCCTCTCAGCAATCAACTTTGTAATAATATTATACACCACATTACAGAGCGCAATAGGTCTAAAGAAATCAAGTCGGTCAGCCCCTTCCTTCTTAGGAATGAGAACAAGAAAGGTAGCATTCATTGCACGAAGCATTTGCTTACTATGGAGAGACTCACAGACCACTTCCAACACATCAAGCTTCACAATATCCCAAAACTCTTGAAAAAACTCAACGGGGAAACCATCAGGACCAGGGGCTTTTCCCTTGTTCATCCCAAACATCACCTCTTCAACTTCTGACAAAGTCACAGGCCGAATAAGAGAAGCATTCAAACCATGGGAGATTAAAGAGGGAATGCAAGCTAGGACCCTATTCTCTGCCACCTCCGCAGGGAGTGAGTCCTCTTTGAACAGATTAGAGTAGAACCGGCGAGCCTCTCCAGACAAAGCCTGTTGTGAAGAAATTGAGAGACCCTCAGAATTAACAAGAGAAGGGATAAAACACTTATTTCGACGAGCTTGCACCGAATGATGGAAAAATGAAGTATTCCTGTCACCCTCTTGAAGCCAATCAATTCTAGCCTTTTGTTTCTAGAAGATCTCTTCGCGAAGCTCCCATTTCTCCACCAGTTTTAGGGCCTGAGCCTCAGCATGACCAAGGGCCTCCGAGAAACCCAAATCCCAGATTTGGCAGGTAATAACAACAAGGCAATCCTGCGCCTCTCTTTTCCTGGCCCGAAAATTACCAAAACACAACCTATTCCAATGCTTTAGGTGATACTTGACATATTGCAGCTTCTTAACCAGGCAATACATGGTCGTACCATACGCAGGGGCGCCATCCTACCACCACTTAGCAATAAGATCTCCCAAGGATGGGTCACATAGCCACATAAGCTGGAATTTGAAAGGAGGATTCTTTGGACTTGGGAAGGTAGAAGTCGAAAGCTTTATTGGCCAATGATCAGAGCCACACCAGTCCAAAATCTCAGAAGAAATAACCCAGCTACCTCTAACCCAAGAGCAAGAGACAAGGAAACGATCAAGCTGCTGGGAGATCACTTCAGGCCCACTCTGTTTATTATTCCAAGTGAAAGTTCCGTTAAAGGGTTTAACATCCACCAGAGCAAGAGAGTCCACATTAGCCCGAAATAGGTCTGAAGCAGGGCCAAGCCTAGGCAACCCTCCTCTTTTCTCCTCCAAGCTCAACACCACATTGAAATCACCAGCTAAGATCCAGGGCAAAAAGGGTGCACAAGACCTAACATACCTGATATGGTCCCAAAGTTGGGTTTTACCTTGAATGTCAATCGGAGCATAAACATTACTGACTAAAATAGTCTCCCCAGATTCCAAAATAGAAGCCACCACAGAAATAGCAGACTGACTTGAGATCCACCAGTGAGGAATAACCTTACGAGGGTCCCAGAAAAGAGCCAGACCCCCAGAGGTTCCCCTAGACCCAATACACTGGCACTGGCCTGTAAACCAAATATGAGGGGCTTGTTGAAGCATGAGATCCACCCGAAGCTTAGTTTCCTGGACATAGAAAATATCAGGAGAATGCACCATAGTCAAATCTTGAATAGCCTTTTGACGGGGGGTGCTATTCAACCCCCTTGCATTCCATGAGAGAATAATCATAAGGAAGGTTGAGAAAAATGGGCCTCCAGGGTCTTAACAGACCCAGATTCCACCAAAAAATCTCCAGTAAATTTAAGCTTGTCAGCATCCTTCTTACGACCAGCTTTCAAAGAATTATCAAAATGGCCCTTCTTGAGAGGGCGTTGTTGGATCCCCAAAGCAAGAGATGCTCCCCTACCTTTACCTGAGGAAAACACTACCTTAGCTAAATCTGCTAAAACAATATCATCCTGCCCATCCGTAGAGGCCCCAGGAGGCTCAGAAATCCGCTGCTCTAAAACCGGAGAGATATGCTGAACAACAATTGCCTGCTCCAACCCTATATCTAGCCCACCAGCCATACCTATGTCCCCAGAAGAAATCTCAATAGGGATCCCTTCCTCCAGAGATTGATTGTCCAAGGCCTCAAACCGATTAAAACCTTGGTCACTCTGCCTATCCTTATGGGCATGCTTCTGACCCCTCCCTTTGTTTCTTTGCTTAACAGGAATAAAGCCTTCCTTATCCGGCCCCCTCTCAGCCACAGGCGCCTTTCCTTTATCCCCTTTATCCATCGAAGGCCCAAAAGGAGGCGAAGAGGAAGCCCCAGCCGCTTTGGGTGCCCGAGGACACTGGCACTGAAAGTGTTTGTACTCGTGACAAAAGCGGCAACGAAAAGGAAGGGACTCATAATCCAGAGATTGAATCCATGAGGTAGAGCCAATACAAATCTCTAAAGAATCTGGCAGAGGATTATTTAAATAAATTTCAACGCAGATGTGAGCATAAGAGAATAGCTTTTTATCCAAAGTATTTTGGGCGATGGCAGCTGGCTTCCCCAACAAGGCAGCAATCTGATGCAAAATATCCTCTCTCCAGAACTCCAAAGGCAGCCATGGAAGACGAACCCAAATAGGAACTCATGTAGGAAGATCCTCTGTCGCATTAAACCCTACGTGCCAGGGCTTAATGAACAAGCCCACATGATTGTAGAAATATGGTCCTCCCTCGAAAACACGATTGCGATCTAAGATGCAAGAGAAATCAACCATAAAATAGCCATTCCCAGCCACCAACAACTCGAAATCACCCTCAACCTGCCAGGTGCGACGGATCCAGGAATCCAATGCCAAGAGGGGTACACGAATGCCCAAAAACTTACAAATCAGAACGTGTTGACTCCAATAAGCAATGTCCTCTTGAACTGATTCAGGAGAAATAACCAGAACAGGACGATCATGGCACCACGGCAGGCATCCGTTCACTTTCTTGAGCTTAGAACTCTCTCCTACAAAAATGAATCCGTCTTGTGTGCATGCATGGCTTTCGAAAATGGCTAAGACCGCTTTGGCCCAGCAAGCACCATGCTATTGGTAACCGCAGCCATACCCCACCCCCGACACTAACCCCAACACCCACGCCCACACCACTTCGACCACCCACCCCAACGCCCACACCCGACACCCCACACCCCGCACCCCACACCCCCTCCTTCCCACTACTCCCCTCCACGTGAAGCACAAGAAACACAGGCCTTGGCCTGTTACTAGCCACGGGCAACCAAGGGCTGGTCGCAGTCAGGGACTCGTGCCAGCAGCTTCCATTCGCCAGCAGCTTCCCAAGCTTTGTACTTGGAGTTGCATTGTAATCCTTAATTGAAGTAATACATAAGTACTATGTTTAGAGGGTGGGTTTTTTTATGAAATGCCTCTTTAACTAAAGTTGGTAATTATTTAATTTCTGATATCTTTGAATAGTGACTATCATATTTCAAGTGGCCTCCAAAATCATTTTAGAAAACTAATCAAACAGTCTTCAAAAGCCATGAAAATACACCAGAGAGTTATTTGAAGGTAGGGGAGTATGGTTGTAAAATGGTTTGGCATGAACTTGTCAAAATTGAAAACTGTCAACAGTCAAATTAGCTTATTTAGTGATTTTCTGCAACTTGCCACTGTCAAATTTTTAGTTGAAAACCACCATTTTACCTTCTTTGAAAAAATATTAAATCTCTTCCTATGAAGCTGCAATTTTGGAGATTAGTTTATTTAGGTCCATGAGCATGTGTGCAAAGTGGAATTTCATCAATCTCCATTGTTTGCAAAATATCAAATGTCAAAGTTGACCTCTGTGAAAATCTCCTGGAAATGCAGATGAAAAAACTGTGTGAAATCATTTTGCTTTTGGCTTTGAAAAAATACCAAACTATGTCCTGAAGCTCTGAAAATTGGCATGGACACACATTGAGATGCGGAGAATTTGGAACATCAATCTTTTTGTCATGAAACCCTTTCAATTGCTTAACATTTATCCCCAAAGTTGATCATTTTGACAAAATCTTCACTGTTCTGACAACAGATTTTCTCAAAAACCCTTCAACATGTCGCTTTGAAACTTTGTCAAATTTGATTATATGGAGCTGAAAACTGATGTGCATACTCACATATGTTAGATGAACACACCTACAAGATGGCATTGCATGTAAATGACCAGATTCAAAATTATGATTTTTCACAATATGCTCCTCGGGCTATCTTTTCAACTGAGTTTTTGAGTGTTGTATTTAGATTTTTTTGACATGGCACCCTCAAATTTTGCCAAAATTGATGGTTCCAACATGCAGTTCGGACCAAGAGATAATTAGGACTTGTTTTACCTTAGCACACATCTCCACTTTGGTGCACACTTCCAAATACCTTACGCAATCATCTCAACATACCAAGTTGGCCCAACAAACACCTAAACTTTTAAATATTAGATCTAGACCAAAAGTGGTACCCAAGAGACCAAATAACATCATGAAAATCACTTTACAAAAATTATATGACATGAAGAAACATTCTCATACACTCCTTTCGCAACTTCATGCTACCTTATGCTAGCACAAACAAATATATACTGAAACCAACATCTCTTGCAAACTCTAAATAGATAGTCTTAAAATAGAACACTAAAAACTAGACTTGTGGTACTCCTCAACACTTGAAACTTGAAATGAGTCATAAAAAAAAAATTGAACTTATCCTCCAAGTCATAATATCACATCTTCAAATGTGAAGAAATGTGGAGCATTCCTCTGGCCCTTTCTAATTGAAACAACACTATACTATTGTCTTCATTCTACTAGCCTTGGAATTTTATACAACAAACCTTATGCACTGAAATCAAGAACATACATTTTGGTGTGAATAAGTCTTGTACCTAGTTAATTCCTTTGCTAGGGACTTAGGGGACTTAATTCACATGTTAGGTTTACTTAGGATATAAGCATTTTCTAGAAGTCTTAGTTGTCTTATCTAGACAAGTCATAGTTATCTTATCTAGACTTCACATCATCCTAGGTAGTTATAAGTTAGCTATCTCATGTGATAGGATTGAGACACTCATAATGATCTTGTCTTATCCTATCTCTCATCCTTTCCTTTATAAGCAAGGCATCTCTAGAATTGCATTGTATTGTATTACATAGCATATTGATCATATTGTATCATATTGCATTTATTGTTTGGTGGAATATAATCTTCCATTGTTGCTTCTCTCTATCTCTTGTGAAGGTTATTTGGTGTTGTGAATTGAAGATCTTGGTTACTCACTTCAACATGGTATCAAAGCTTTGAATCTTGCAATCCCCTTCCATTTCTTTTTCATTAGATATTTTCCATCAAGTTTTCTATTGTGATTTGAGTTTCTTGTATGATCTTGCAAATTTCCTATATGATATTCTCTTGCATTTCAATACGATATTGAGAATCGGAAAGGGTTTGCAAATGTTTTTTAATCCTATATTGCATGTATGCATTTTGGAGACATCTGGTGATTGAAGCACTTTTGGCTATAGTGAAAGTATTTTTGGTTGTCCCATTGCATCTGGGAGGCTTGAGAAAGTCATATTTGGCTTTTGTTTCACTCAATTTGGTCACCATTTGCAACTTTGGTAAACAAGGTTTGAATAATAGATCTAGTGAACAACTTTTAACAAGATATTTTTTGAAAAAAATAATCCTTTCATTGCGTCCGGGTGGCCGTTTGCAAGAATTTTGATATATAATTTGACTATATTTGGTGAAAGTTGAATTTGGAGAAAATGTTTTTACCCAAAGTGTCGTACAAGTACATGTCATCACAAATAAAATTTTAAAAAAATCATTTTCTGCAAATATTTTTTTGGGTGGTGTTTTTACTTTTCAAAAAAAAAAATTATAAAATTATAAAATCGCTTAAAAGTGTTGTTAGCCGTTCTTAAATAAGCCGCAGACTTATCTAAGTCTATGGACTTAGTTTGGGAACCCACGAAATTTCCTCTAGTTGCTAGTGGCCATCACCAACAAACCGCTGCTTAAAACTATAACTGTCATAAGGTGGGTGGTGTTAGCTAACCATCAGCATAAAACTTAACCACCAGGACTACTAAGACGCCCATGTGACCAGCAAAGAGGTAACCGCTAGTGGTTTCAATAACCACCAAGTTTTTTCCCAAGCAAAGCACACAGTCATGTGGAGGACTAGGAGCTAGCCCCTAGGGGTTATTTTTTGCACCTAATTAGTGCTTTTTTTGACCCTGGTTAGTGTTCAAAGTCTCTTTTCTAGGGTTTTTTTTTCAATTTTGTATAACTTTTCACCACGGTGTCGGATTTTCAGAAACGAGATATCATCGAAAAGTTAGTTCAATGAACATTGCATTTGTGTAGGTTATTTTTCCCTATTTTGACATTTTTTGCTAGTTTTTTTAGCCTC
The DNA here is from genome assembly GCA_007115665.2 of Sequoiadendron giganteum. NCBI lineage: Eukaryota > Viridiplantae > Streptophyta > Pinopsida > Cupressales > Cupressaceae > Sequoiadendron > Sequoiadendron giganteum. The sequence goes on from CM021100.1 coordinate 290,298,837, forward strand.
AAGGTACATGTGCATTTATTTCTTGTAATTGGCATAAATTTTTCATACAAAATCGAAATTTGGTAAAATTTTTTTTGAAATTGCTCAGAAAATCATAAGGAATCTATTTGTAACCTATATTTTCAGTTTTGGAAAGCTCTTTTTAAAAAATAAAATAAAAATCACCATGTGTTATAAATGGTTGATTTGAGTTTGTCACTTGTACAAATTACAAAATTTATTCATTGTAATTTGTTGGGGTGTCACAAATTCAATTTTAATACATTATGGGGGTGAAAGGCACAATTTAAGTGCCACTTTTTCTTCTTTTTTTTTGTGTTCATGGTGGATCTAAGGAAAATTGAACCACTCACTCCACACAATTATCATACATGGAAGATGAAAATGACTCAATTGTTACAATATAAGGGTCTATGGCCAATGTTTGATGTAGAACAACCTGATTTCATAAGGGATTATGAAAAAATTGTCCATAGATGTAAAATGGATGAAGCAAAAGGGCTCATTAGCTTACATTTTTATCTGATAACTTGGTGTTTCATATTTCAGAGTGTAAAACACCTAAGAATGTTTGGGATAAACTTGAAGAATTATATGGTAAAAGAAATTAGTTCAGAGTCTTACAGCTTCAAGTGGATCTTCAATCACTTTCTCTAGATGCATTTCCTTTAATTTAGTATTTTCTTGCACAATTCAAGTTGATTTTTTCATAGTTCAAAAGGTGTGGGCATGAAAAATCTAGTGATGAATGTATCTTCTTGATTTTTTCTAAGTTGAGAGGCCCTTATCAAGTGTTTTCTTCTACTTTCTATTCAACAATGGATGCCATGGGGAAAGATTACAAAATGCCCTCTTTTGAGTTGTTTTGTGAGTGTCTTACTAGGGAGGAGGCCAAGTTGATTCAGTTGGATGCACTACCTAGTTCTAAGAATCGTGATCTAATGGCTCAATCATCCAAGGGTAAAGGAAAGAACAAAAGTAAGCCCGAGACAAAATCATATTCATGAAGTGAGAATCCCTCCAAACCAAATTCAAAGAGTAATCAGAAGTACACTCCATCTCCTTCTTCTACCTCTAGAGATTATTCTTCCACATCCAAGAAAAAGAAATGAGATCCTTGTTCATTTTGTGGAAAAATTGGGCATAATGAAGCTCATTGTTTCAAGAGACTAGAAGTCTTGGAGGAAGCTATGAAGAAACACAACATTTTAGTGTCTAAGCCCTCTTCCATGGGAAAAGGGAAAGCTCTTTCAGCATGAATCATTCATCCATCTTCAAATAGTTGGATTCTAGATTTACGTGCTTCACATCACATGACCAATTCGCGTGATCTTCTTGATTCCATTGTTCATACTTCTACTTATTAGACTGTAGTTGGAAACTCTTCACAAGTTCTAATTTTGGGGATAGAATCCATTCAGATGCTAGATGGGTGCATTGAGGATGTTCTTCTTGTTCCTAATATTTTAGCGAATCTCCTTTTCATATATTAGATTTGTCATTCTGGAGATGGGAAGTCAGTTGAGTTTACTCCAAAAAATGTGACTATTAGATAGTTGCAAGATCTTGAGAAGGTTGTTGCTACAAGGATAGCTGATCATGAGAACCATTTGTATTGGTTTGATGGATTTAAGTCTTCATCAGGTTCATTTTTTTTTCTCATGCTGATTTAATGAGAAAGCTTTGGCATGAAATATTTAGGCACTTGAACTACAAATATCTTTAGCAAATGCAAACACATAACTTAGTGGTTGGTCTTGCAAAGATCTCTTGAATGTATGGTGTTTGTCAAGGTTGTGTTCTTGGAAACCAACATCAAGATCCTTTCCCTAAGGTTCAAGCTACATGTGCAACCACACCCCTTGAGTTGGTTCATAGCGATCTCATGTCATTCCCCACTCCTTTTTCAAGGGCTAAGTATGTGCTCACATTTATTTATGATTTTTCCTAACGTGCATGGGTCTATTTTATGAAGCTCAACATTGAATTTCTCACCATCTTCAAGACCTTAAAAAAGTTTGTGGAGAAGCAGTTAGGTTTTTCTCTTCGACAAATATGCAAAGATAATGGGGGGGGGGATTATTTCAATCAGGCATTTCAATATTTTTATAGTAAGCATAGTATTCTTCATTAGCACATAATTCCTTATAATCTTCAACAAAATGGTGTGGCAAAGAGAAACAACAGGACTCTTGAGGAGATGGCCAATTATATGATTTAGTCTAGGTCCATGGATCTTGCCTTTTGGATCAAAGTTGTCAATTTTTCCAATTATATTCATAACTATTTGCCCCACAAGGCAATGTGGAATATGACTCCTAAGGAGGCTTGGTCTCATCGCAAGCCTAATGTTTCCTTCTTTAGATTATTTGATAGCGAGGCTTGGGCATTCATTCTAGATGGTCGACGTGAATCAATGGAGAAGAAGAGTCAGTGGTACATCTTTGTTGGCTATTGTGAGGATTGAAGGCATAGAAATTGTTTGATCCTGACATGTGTGAGAGGTTCGTTTCAAATGTGATGTTAAGTTTTTTAAGTCCTTCACACAGAAATATCCTCCTTTGAATTCTTCTTCATCACAACCTACTCAATCTTCTTAAGTTGATGAGGTTTTGCTACTTGAGGAAGATTTTGATGATGGTCTTGATCCACCTCCTCCTCATTCACCCACTAGGCCACAATGGGCTAGAGTTACTCTTGAGGATTCTGGTCCACTTGTTAGTCATCCCTCAGACACTTATCATGCTCATTCTTAGACTTCAAGAATAAATCTTTTGAGTCATGACGTTTCAAATGATCCTCAGAATTTTTCAAATGCTTCAGGTACTCCAAAGTGGGATAGTGTTATGGCTGGTGAGTATTCTTCTTTGATGAAAAATTATACTTGGGATCTTGTTCCTCTTCCTAAGGGAAGAAATTTGGTTTGGTGCAAGTGGGTGTATCGTACCAAGTATGAAATAGATGGTTCCATTGACAAGTATAAGGCTTGTCTTATTGCAAAGGGGTTTTCTTAGGTTGAAGGAATTGACTATTCTAAGACCTTTTCTCCTATTGCCAAGATGGATTCTATTCACCTTGTCCTTTCTATAGCTGCATCACAGGGATGCTCAATGTATCAAATAGATGTGAAGAGTGCTTTCTTGCATGGGGATTTTCATGAGGGGATCTGTATGGAGAAACCACCAAGTTTTGTCCAGGACCCTTCACTTGTTTACAAGATTCAACGTTCATTGTATGGTCTCAAATAGGCCCCTCAAGATTGGTATGAGAAGATGGATAGTTTCTTGCTTGCTACTGGCTACACTTGGTATCATTTTGATCCCATAGTTTATACTTAGCGACATGGATAGGATATACTCATACTTGTGCTCTATGTGGATGATTTGATTCTCACGGGGAATTCTCCTTCCATGATTCAGAGTACACAATGAGCATTGGTGGATTGAATTGATATGTTTGACCTTGATCTTTTACATTACTTCCTTGGTCTTTAGGTTCACCAGACTTCTAATGGGATCTTCATTTTCTAACAGAAGTATGCTCTTGATTTGCTTCAGAGGTTTGGCATGGTTGATTGCAATCCTACTCCAACTCCATTTTAGTTAGGTGTTGTATTCTCTACTAGTTTCACTACTCCTATATTTGATCCTACCTTGTATCAATAGTTGGTTGGTAGTCTTTTGTACTTGACACATAGTCGTGGGTGGTCTCATAATAGTGGTTTACACTTTTTTGGACATCCTAATTTTTGATGAAATCACATATGTTTAGAAAATATAATGATTTAAGATTTTAAAAGTTCCATTTAAAAGATTCCAATTGAATAGGGTTTGATCAAACCACCTTATATCAAACCCCCTTTGATATAACCTCGCTATTTTTAAACTATACCTATAATGGAGTCTCCTTTACACCTATCAAAATGTTGATAAAAAACCACTTTTGATTTACCTTTTGGGGAATCAAATGAATTCAAATTTATTTATTTTTTTGTAAATATGTGGTCCTTATTATAAGCTTTCCAAAAAGTATAATTTTAAATATTTTTAATTTGATTATTATATTTATTTTTTATTTTTTGTGAATGTAGGTTTTTCACTGAAAATCAATCTCCCTATTCATCACATGTGGAAAAATAGTATATTATCAGAAAAATATTATGAAAAATATTCATGCACTATATATTGATTTCCTTGATCCAACAAAAAAAATAAAAAAATTTAATGCATGCAAAAAAATTTATGTGTTAGCAAGTAAACCTATGTCTGAATTGCAACTGGCCTAACTTCAAAACTTAATTAAGAAAATAATATTCAATAAAACGCTATGAAACCAATTGCATGCACTAGAATCATAGTCACAAATCTAAATTAAAAAAAAAAAAAAATTATCCTTCATAGAAAAAAATTTATGTGTTAGTCAGTACATGTCACTCTTTAAAAATATTGTTTATTGTTAAAAACTAGTTTCTGAAGGAGATGGAAAAGGAAATGCAATTTGATTCCAATTTTTTTTAAAAATATATATTTAGAATCTATAGAAAAAATTTCACATATCACTAGTTTTCATCATCTTCAAATTCCTCATGGTTTAGCAGCTATAGGTGTCCAAAAGTAAAAATCTAGTTAAAAAAAATTAGTTCAATGTCTAGTTTGGTAAATAATTGTAAACCAGTATTGTGGGATCACCCTCATCTTAATATTTCCTTTGCAGTTGAACTTGTCTCTCATTTCTCGTAGGAGCCTCATGAGAGCCATTGGAAGGCTTCCAAACATATCTTGTGATACATTCAAGGCACTACACATTTCAACATTCATTATTAATCAAGTGCATCTCAGATTGTGGGCTTCAATGACTCATATTAGGTCAATGATGTCAATGATCAAAATTTTACTTCTATCTTTGTCTTCTACCTTAGTTTTGGTCTGATTGAATTGTAATGCAAGAAGCATAATGTTATTTCATTATCATCGACAAAGGCTTAGTATCGAGGTGCAGTTTTGGCTAGTCAAGAGGTTTTGTGGCTTTGTCAGTTGATGACTAAGTTCAGATTCCCTTCCACTCAACCAACTACTCTTTGGTGTGACAAATAGATTGTCATACATATCTCTCTCAACCCAATGGAGCATCAATGTACTAAGTATATTGAGATCCACATGCACTTCATCAGGAAACTCATCCAAGATGGTGTTCTTAGCTTGGAGTATTTGCCTATAGATCAACAGGTTGTAGACATTTTCACTAAACCTTTGGCATCACCTCATTATCTTCAGTTGTGATTAGTGCTTGGGCTGAAGGAATTTTCCTTGGGGGTTCTTAAAGAGTCCTCCTTCCTTCTTCATTTTTATTTTCATATTTTTCTATGTTTTTGAGAGGAGTTTTCTCCCACAGGGTTTTTCTCCTTTTCTCTGTTTATGAGAGTTTTTTGTTTTGTACATGGGTACATCATCAGGCCTTGTTTTCAAGATCCATCTTTTGCACTGGTTTGTTTCTCCCTAAGTTGCACTTTAGGGGGGGTGTTGGTGTTAATAAGTCTTGTACCTAGTTAATTCCTTTACTAGGGACTTAGGGGAATTAATTTAGATGTTAAGTTTACTTAGGATATAAGCATTTTATAGAAGTCTTAGTTGTCTTATCTAGGCAATTCATAGCTATATTATCTATACTTCACATCATCCTAGGTAGTTATGAGTTAGTTGTCTCATGTGATAGGATTAAGACACTTGTCATGATCTTGTCTTATCCCATCCCTTATCCTTTCCTTTATAAGCAAGGCATCTCTAGCATTGCATTGTATTGTATTGCATAGCATATTGATCATATTGTATCATATTACATTTCTTGTTTAGTGGAATAGAATCTTCCATTGTTGCTTCTCTCTATATCTTGTGGAGGTTATTTGGTGTTTCTGATTGAAGATTTTGGCTGCTCACTTCAACAATACATACTTCACACCTATTTTCATCCGAATTTCAAACCACGAGGCCATATATTCAAATGCAAAGGAACACGAAGTGTTCTCCCACCAATATATGACACATAAAGGTGCCACTTTTGTGTTTTTACCTAAAATGGGCATTTGGAGAGTGCCTAGTTTGGAGTGAAAAATTTGGCGCTCACCAAATGGCTTGGATGACCAATCCCAAGGCTCGGTATGCCAAAAATTTAAATAATTTTAGTGCTATTCATTTGGATAGCACCCAATTTGGCACTCACCAAATGTGAAGCATGAATTTTGCAATGAATTTTTGTGAACTCTTTCTTCTCTTTCTCTACTAGGGAGACTATATACATGAAATAAACATTTAAGTATAAGTTGAAATTTACATATGAGCATTTACTTTCTTATACTTTAAGTTATATTTCATGTATATGGTTTCAACATGTTTGAGAGTGGTTTCAGATCTCTAGGAGTTATAATTCAAATTCTAGCTTTGGGAAGATCTTAAAAAATTTAGACAATCAAATTTCAGTAATGAACATGTCAAATTTTAGTAATCAAGAGGTCAAATTTTAGTAGTCAGCAAGTTGTATCATCTTTCTCTCTTTCTCCTTCTCTCTCTACTCTCTATATATCTGCTCCCTCCCTCTCCCCCTTCATCCCTCTCTCCCCTCCCTCTCTCTCTCTCACCCCTCTATCTCCTCCCTACATCTACCTCCCTCCCTCCCCTCTCTGATTCTCTCTATCTC
>CM021100.1:290305626-290377916 GCA_007115665.2 Sequoiadendron giganteum
TACTTATTTGTATCACATATCTCTATCACCTCTATCTCTCGCACTTCTCCCTCCTCTCTTTCCCCTTTGCTCTCTACTCCCTCTCTATATCAACTATCCACATATCTTTCCATACCTCTCCATCCCTCCATTATCTCTCTCTTTCCCTCCCCCCTCTCTCTCTCCCTTCTTTCTCTCTCACTCCCTCCTTACTTCTCTACATCTTTATCTCTCCATTCTCTCTCTATCCTCCACTTCTCTTTATCATATCTCTATCACCTCCCTCTCTCTCTCTCACTTCTCTATCATTCCCTCTCTCTACTCTATCTCTCGCCTTTCTCTCCTTACCTACATCTTCGTCCATCTCTCCTTTCCTCTCTCCTTATCTCTACCTACCTATCCATTTATACCTCTTTCTCTCTCCCTCCCTCCCTCCTCTCTCCCAATCTCTCCACCTTTCTCCTATCTCTACTTCTCTCTCTTTGAATTCTCCCTCCTCCCCTCTTTCTCTCTCCCCTTTTATCTCTACTCTCTTTATTTAACCTCTCTCTCCCCCTCTTTCTATTTCCATCTTTCTCCTCCATCTCTCCCTCTCCCCACCTTCCTCCACTTTTTGTATCACATATTTTGAACATTGAATAGAGAGAAAAATAAAGAGACAAAGAGAGAAAGGAGGGAGGTTTGGAGAGAGAGGAGGGAGGGTGGGAGAGAGAGAGGAGAGGGTGGGAGAGAGAGAGAGAGAGAAAGGTGAGGGAGGGAGAGGTAAAGAGGTATAGGTGAGATACAAAGGTAGGTAGAGAGAAGGAGAGAGGAGATATAAGTTGAGAGGTAGGTAGAGATAGAGAGTGGTATGGAGTTATAGATGGATAGGTAGGTAGAAAAATAGAAATGAGAGGTAGAGAGAAGTAGAGAGGGAAGAAGAGAGGGAGAGAGTGGTATGGAGGGAGAGAGAGGTGAGATAGAGAGAAAGAGAAACAAAGAGTTAGAGGGAGGAAGAGAGGGAAGGGAGGGAGAGGCAAAGAGAGATAGTTGTGAAGATTTTGGAGTGGGGGAGATAGCTAGAGAGAGGTGAGATAGAGAGAGAAAAATAAAGAGAGAGAGAGGGAGGAAGAGAGGGGATGTCAAGAGAGGTAAAGAGGGATAGTTGTGAATATTTTAGAGGGAGAGATAGCTAGAGAGAGTTTTGAGATAGAGAGTAAAGAGAGGGATATGAGAGAGAGGGGGTAAGTAGAGAGGGAGAGGAGAGAGAGGTGAGATAGAGAGGAGGGAAAGAGGGATAGGTAGGGAGAGAGATGTGAGATAGAGAGAAAGAGAGTAGAGACTGAGCGAGAGAGAGAGAGAGAGAGAGAGAGAGAGAGAGAGATAACCAAGATAGAGAGAGAGTAGAGAGGGAAGGGTAGAGAGAGAAGTGAGAGAGAAGTAAAGATGTAAGGTGGAAGGTAGATAGTTTGAGAGAGGGAAGGAGAGAGGGAGGGATAGATGAAAAGGTATACATGAATAGGTTATTTAGAGAGAATTAGAGAGTGAAGGTTGGTGGAAGAGAGAGAGAGATAGGGTGTGAGAGAGAGGGGAGGAAGGGAGAGGTAAAGAGGGATAATTAAGATAAATAGGAGAGAGAGAGAAGTAGGTAGAGAGAGGATGAGGAGATATAGAAAGAGGGAAGGAGAGATAAATGGAGAGGTAGGGATAAATGGAGTGATAGTGATGGAGAGAGAAAGGTGAGAGACAAAGCAATAGAGAGAGTTTGGTAGAGAGATGGCGGGGAGAGAGAGAAGTAGAGATAGATGTGAGATAGATGTGAGATATAGAGAGAATAGGGAGGGAGGGATATATGTAGGGATACAAAGTTGAGATAGCGAGAAAGAGAGTAGAGAAGGAAGGGGGGAGAGAGAGTGAGAGAGAGGTAAAGAGGAAGGTAGACAGATTAAAAGAACGGAGGAGGGAGGTAGGGAGATAAAAAGAGGTATATAGGGGTAGGTGAGATAAAGAGTAGATAGAGACGGTTGGTGGAAGAGAGAGAGGAGGGAGGGAGAGAGAAAGATGTATATAGGGGTAGTTCAAATAGAGAGAAGTAGAGAGATGGTTGGTGGAGGAGAGAGAGAGGAGTGAGGGAGAGGTAAAGGGATAGTTGAGATAGATATAAGGAGAGAGAAAGGTAGGTAGAGAGAGGGTGAGGAGAGATAGAAAGATAGGGGAGGGAGAGAGGAGAGATAGAAAGAGGGGGGAGGGAGGGAGAGATAGAGATAGATAGATAGATAGAGATAGGGACGAAAAGGTAGGGAGAGAGAGTTGATATAGAGAGAGTAGAGAGGGAAGGAGAGAGAGAGAGAGAGGGAAACGTAGGGAGAAAGAGAATTGAGATAGAGAGAGTAGCGAGGGAATTAGAAAGAGATAGAGAGGGAGGTGATAGAGAGATGTGGTAGAAAAAATTAGAGAGGGAAGAAGGTAGAGATATTGAGAGAGGGAAGGAGGGAGGGAGAGAGAAATAAATATGTATAGAGGGATAGGTGGGTAGAGAGAAGTAAAGAGGGAAGGGGAGAGAGAAATGAGAGAGAAACATAGAGAGGTAGGTAGAGATATGTTTCTCTCTCATAGACACACATCTATCTCCCTCCTTAACTCTCCCTCCATAATTCCTTCCAACTCTAAGTTTCTCACTATCTCTCCTCTCCCTCTCTCTACCTCACCCTCCCCCCCTTTCTTTTCTCTCTCCTCTTATTCTCTCTCCATTTTTTTCCTTTGTCCCTCCCTCCTCTTTCTCTCTCAATCACTCTTGTTTTATATCTCACCATTCTCTCTTTCTCTCTCTCGTGCACACACACACACACCTATATCTCCCTCTACCTCTACCTCTCTCTCTCAATCTCTCCCTCTCTTCACCCTATTTCTCTCTCACTCTCTCCTTTCAATCTCATAATTCTCTCTCCCTCCCTCTCACTCTCTCCTCTCTATCTCACCACTTTCCCTCCTTCCCTCTCTCTATCTCACCTATCCCTTTCTACCTCTCCCTCCCTCCAACCTCCCTCTCTCTCTATCTTTCTCATTCTCTCCTTACCTATCTACTTCTATCTATCTTACCACTCTTTGTATCTCCATATTAATATCCCTCCCTCCCTCTCTCCCTCTTATCCATCCCTCTCTCCTTCCCTCTCTCCTTCACTCTATCCACTCCTTACCACTCTCTCTACCTCCCCCATATTTCTCTCTTACTCTCACCTTCCCTCTCTCTACCTACCTCTCCCTCCACTCCCTATCACTCGCTCTACCTATTGTTCTCCCTCCCCCATATTTCTCTCTTACTCCCTCCTTCCCTCACTACTCTCTATCTCTCTCTCCACTTCCCTCTCTACTCTCATTCTCTCTCCCCCTTCCTCTCTCCTATTTTTTTCTTTAACTCTCTCCTCTCACTCACTCTCTCTTTCACACACTCACCTCTATATCCTCCCTGCCTCTCCATACCTACCCTCTCTACTCCTCTATATCCTCTCTCTACATATCCTTCCATCTCTACCTATCTTTATCTCCCCTATCCCTCCCTTTACCTATCTCTCCCTCCATCACTATGTATCTCACCTAAGTCTCCCTCCCTACCTATTTCCCTCTCTACTATCTATCTCTCCTCTCCCTCACTCCACTCATCTCTTTGTTTCTCTCTATTCCTCCCTGCCTCCCACATTCCCTCTATACCTATCTCTATCTAATCTATCCCTCTACACCTCTTTCTCTATCCCTCCATCCCCTCTTACCTCTCTCAATATATCCACCTTCCATCTTCCCTCTCTAATTATCTCTTTTTCACATCTCTCTATCACCTCTCTCTCCCTCTCTCTCCCTATCCCTTCCTCCCTCCCTCTCTCTCCCCTTCCCTCTCTACTCTCTCTATCTCACCTTTATCTTCCTCTCTCTATCTCTCCCCCCTCTCCCCCTATTTATCTCACTCTCGATTGTCCTCTTTGTCCCCCTCCCTCCCCCTCTTTCTCTCTCACTCTCTCCTTCCCTCTATACTTCTCTCTATCTCTCTCTACTTCTCTCTATCTCACCTCTCTCTCCCCCTCCATCCCTTCTTCCATGTCCAATTTTATTTATCTCCCCCTCTCTCTATCTCTCTCTTCCTTCCTCCCAACCACATTCCCTCTCTACTTCTCTCTCTCTAACCTATCCATCTATACCTCTTTCTCTCTCCCTCCCTCCTTCTCGCTCTACTTCTCTCTATCACATATCTCTATCAACTCTCTCTATCACTTCTCCCTTCCTTCCTCTCTCTCTCCTTCCCTATCTACTCTCTTTATGCCACCTCTCTCTCTCCCTACCTCTCCCTCCCTTCTCTCTCCATCTCCCTCTTTCTTTCTCACTCTCTTACTCTCACTTTCCCCTCTTTCTCTCTCTCCTTTCATCTCTACTTATCTTTATCTCATTATTCTCTCTCCCTCCCCACTCTCTCTCATCCCTCCCCACTCTCTCTCCTCCCTCCACCTCTCTCCCCCCTTTACATCTATACTTATCTCTATCACATCTCTCTATCACCTCTATCTCACAATTCTCCCTCCTTCTCTCTCTTTCCCTCTCTAATCCATCTCAACTCTCTACATATCTATCCCTACCTCTCCCTCCCTCTCTCATCTCTATTTCTCTCCCTCTCTTTCTCTCTAACTCTTTCCCTCTCCTTCCCCTCTTTCTCTGCCACTCTCTCCTTCCCTCTCTACTTCTCTTTATCTCACCATTCTCTCTCTCTATCAATCCCTATGTCCCCTCCAATTCTATTTATCACATCTCTCTATCACCTCTATCTCTCTCACTTCTCCCTCCATACCTATATATCTCTACTCTCTCTATCCGACCTCTTTGGAGCTTGGGAGAGATAAAGAGGGATAGTTGAGATAGATTGTAGGGAGGGAGAGAGTAGAGAGAGGGAGTGGAGAGAGAGGGGGTATGTAGAGAGGAGAGGAGATAGATGTGAGTAGTGATAACTTTAATAAACCTCCCTAAAAATATATATATAAATTCTTGGCGAATAGTTCATTTTTTTGGAAAAATAATTTATTAATTTCTATTGGCAAATCATTCTTTTTTTCTAAAAAAAATATTAATTTTATTGGATTTTTTTTTACATCACTAAAATTTTGTAGAAAATATTGGTGAATCTTGGAAAATAATAGGAAAAAGAATTAATTATGATGGTGAATCCTTCCAATCTAAAAAATATTTTTTATGAAAAAGTAGAGGCCCAAGGGTGGAAATTATTAATGGGTTTAATGGTAGACTATAATTTTTAATTGCCATCATTGATTTAAAATATAATATAATGGACCTCATTGTATTCCACAAGGTAAAATGTACCCGTAAGCTATAATACTCATTGGGCCCAAAATTTATTTTGGATCGTTGATCTTCTAAGATCAATGATCTAATAGAAATTTCAAGCCCCATTAGCAATATAGATCATGAATACATTTTACCTTGAAAAATACAATAAGGGCCATTAGATTATACTATAGATCAATGATGGAAACTAAAGACTAGAAATAATGGCCCTAAAGAATCTAATAATTATGATATACAATTGACAAATTAATATAGATTTCTACTATAACTTATAAAATTTAGGCAAATATGATCTAATCATGTATCGAATATTGTGGCGAATCTTTGAGTTAATTTTTTTTATAAAATAAATTCTTAGGAGATTTAAATAGGACTAAAATAAAATTTCGTAAAAATGTGGCGATTCAAGTTACATTATAGCTCAAACTATTAGCCCATTGGCAAATATTAGCCACTAAAAAATCACTAGATGTGAGGTAGAGAGGAGGGAGGGAGGGATAGGTAGGGAGAGAGAGGTGATAGAGAGAGGTGATAGAGATATGTGATAGAGAGTAGTAGAGAGGGAAGAAGGTAGAGATACTAAGAGAGAGGAGGAAGGGAGGGAGAAAGAAAGATGTATAGAGGGATAGGTGGGTAGAGAGAAGTAGAGAGGGAAGGAGATAAAAATGAGATAGAAACATAGAGAGGTAGGTAGAGAGAGGGGGGAGATAAATAGAAGTATAGAGGGAAGGAGAGAGGGAGGAAGAGGTAGGAAGGGAGGGAGAGAGAGGTGAGAGAGAGAGATGATAGAGAGAGATGATAGAGAGATAAGTAGAGAGGGAAGAAGGTGGAGAGTTTGAGAGAGGGAATGGGGAGGGAGGGAGAAAGAAAGATGTATAGAGGGATAGGTAGGTAGAGATAAGTAGAGAGAAAAGGTTGGTGGAAGAGAGAGAGGGTGGGAGAGAGAGTGAAGGAGGGAGGGAGGGAGAGATAAAGAGGTATATGGGGGTAGGTTAGATAGAGAGAAGTAGAGAGAGAAGGTTGGTGGAAGAGAGAGAGGAGGGGGCAAAGGTAAAGAGGGATGGTTGAGGTACATAGAAGGAGAGTGAAATGGAGGTAGAGAGAGGGTGAGAAGAGATAGAAATAGAGGGGAGGGAGAGAGAGAGAGAGGAGAGATATAAAGAGGGGATCGGGAGGGAGAGATAGAGAGATAGGTAGATAGAGAGAGCAAGGGAAAGGTAGGGAGAGATGAGATATAGAGTAGGGATGGAAGGAGAGAGAGATGGAGAGAGAGGGAAAGGTAGGGAGAAAGAGAGAGTAGAGAGGGAAGGAGATAGAGAGATAGAGAGAGGTAATAAGGAGAGGTGAGAGAGAGATGTGATAGAGATAAGTAGATAGGGAAGTATGGAGGGAGGGAGAAATAGTTATGTATAGAGGGATAAGTTGGTAGAGAGAGTGTTGAGATCTAGAGAGAGATAGTAGAGAGAGGGAGAGGAGAGACAAGGGGTAGGTAGAGGGGGAGAGGAGAGAGAGGGAGACAAGAGATAGAAAGAGGGGGAGGGAGAGATAGAGTAATAGAGTAGGGAGAGAGAGTTGAGATAGAGAGTGATTAAAGAGGGAAGGAGAGATAGGGAGGGAGAAGTGAGAGAGTAGAGAGAGAAGGAGGAATGTGGAGATATTGAGAGAGGAGGGAGGGAGGGAGAAAGAACATAATATAGAGGGATAAGGAGGTAGAGAGGGAGGAGGAGATAGAGAGAAGTAGAAAGGGAAGGATAGGTAAAGAGAGTTGAGATATTGAGTAGAGAGAGGGAGAAAAGAGAGAAGGAGAAGGTAGAGAGGGAGAGTGGAGAAATAGGGAGAAGAAATAGAAAGATGAGGGAGGGATAAATATGTAGGTAGAGAGATTTGAGATAGAGACAAAGTAGAGAGGGAAGGAGAGAGGGGAAGGGAGGGAGAAGTTATAGAGAGGAGGAAGGTGGAGAGATTGAGAGAGGGCATGAGGGAGAGAGAGAGAATGAGGTATAGAGGGATAAGCTGGTAGAGAGAAGCAGAGAGGGAAGGAGATATGGAGGGAGAGGTAGGGATGGTGAGATAGAGAGGTAGGTAGAGAGAGGGAGGGGAGATATAGAGAAGTAGAGAGGGAAGGAAATATGGATGGAGAGGTAGGGATAAAGGGAGAGATAAGGATTTAGAGAGAGAGGTGAGAGAGAGCAATAGAGAGAGGTAGGTAAGGAGAGTGAGGGGGAAATAAAGAGAAGTAGAGAGGGGGGAGAGAGGGAAGAAGAGGTAGGGAGGGAGGGAGAGAGAGGTGAGATATAGAGAGAGGAGGTAGGGAGGGATATTTAGGGAGAGAGAGGTGAGATAGAGATAAATAAAGTAGAGAGGGAAGGGGGAGAGAGAGAGGTGATAGAGAGAAGTAGAGACACAAGGAGGAAGGTAGAGAGATTGAGAGAGGGAAAGAGAGAGGGAGATAGAAAGAGTTATATATGGGTAAGTTAGATAGAGAGATGTAGAGACTGAAGTTTGGTGGAAGGAAGAGAGATAGGAGGGAGGGATAGGTATAGATGGATAGTTGAGATAGATAGGAAAGAGAGAGAGGAAGGTAGAGAGAGGGTGATGAGAGATAGAAAGAGGGAGAAGGAGAGAGTAGAGATAGAAAGAGGGGGAGGGAGGGAGACATAGAGAGAGTAGAGAGGGAAGGAAAGGGATAGAGAGAGGTGATAGAGAGAGAAGTAGAGAGGGAAGAAGGTGGATAGATTGAGAGAGAGGAGGCAAGGAGGGAGAGAGAAATAGGTATAGAGGGACAACTAGGTAGAGAGAAGTAGATATGAAAGGAAATATAGAGGGAGAGGTAAGGATGGAGAGAGAGGTGAGACAAAAATAGAGAGAGGTAGGTAGATAGAGGGAGGAGCAGATAAAGAGAAGTATAGAGGGAAGGAGAGAGGGAGGAAGAGGTAGGGAAGGAAAGGGATAAGAGAGAGATAAGAGAGATAGGTATGGAGAGAGAGAGAGAGAGAGAGAGAGAGAGAGAGAGAGAGAGTGATAGAGATATATGATGGAGAGAGTAGAGAGGTAAGGAGGAAGGTGGAGAGATTGAGAGGGAAGTGTTAGAACCCATTTTTTTCGCTTAAACCCTAATGGTTTTTTCAATTTGAACCGATTTTTCCATCAAAACCTAAGGGATTTTATTAGTTTGTATCCTTTATTTTCCTATCTTTCCCTTAAAAATTCATTTTTCCAATTTATAGTGTTCAAATTCCTTTTACCGCCATATACTTAACCCCATGGCTTTCACCGCTATACTGCGGACAACTCAATCCATACTCATGGTATGGAAGTAGTGGTTAACAGGTGGGCAAAAAGTTCTTATCGCCACACCACACACTGTCAAGTCATACACCGCAATGACACGGTAAACAGTCAGCGGTCAGTGAGGGCAGTTAGCCTGGATGGACAGTGAGCAATGGCGATCGATTGACGGGAGCAGCTAGCGGCTTGCAGAGCGGCTACCATGGTACCGCTGGCAGTCAAGCCAGTGACCGCGGTAGCGTGATGGACAGAAAAGCAACCAATGACAGGGAGATACATGGTTACCGCTATACCGCACACAGTGAGTGTGGAGACCACGGTGATTGCAGTAGTGTTTGTAAGCAATGGAAGAGGTAGGTCAGTATGGTCACCGCATAACCGCAGGGAGTCAAAAATTTGATCGCGGTAGCGCAGGTAATGGTGGAAATAGTAATAAAAGTTGAACACTGCGGAATCGCCAGAGACAGAGATATAGACCGCGATGGTGGTAGTGGACATGGAGATAACTGTGGCGGTAGACAAAGGAGATGGTGCCGGTTAATGAATTGGTTACCACGGTACCATGGGAAGGCGATGGGTAGACCGCAGTAAGGCGGTTGACGAAGAAAGGCGATAGTTGATGTCATACACCGCGGTACCACCAATGGTCAAAAGGGAGACTGCGGTAATGCGGTGGTTGGGTAGATAACCGAGAAAAGTAACAGTTAATGAGATACCACAGTATCGCCAAGAGCAAATGCTAAGACCACGGTAAGGCGGTAGGAGGGGAAAGAGCCATGGAAAATTCAAACACCGCGATACCACGGCGAGAAAATGTGAAGCAGCGGCGGAGCGATAAACGGAATAAAAGTCACGGGAAAGAAAAACATAGGCAGGAAAAAGTATTCAATTGTAACAGGAAAAGCATGGAGCAGATACAGTATAAAATGAAATATTAAGAGTGACCAAAGAGGCATAAATTGTAAAGGCGGGTAAAGGTATAATGTAAAATTAAAAGCCCGAATATAGTTTAAAATATTTAATTTGCCGACAAGCAACTTAATTAAATATTTTAATTTCTGTCAATAGAATGTAAACGGTTCTACCAGTCAATTGAAGAGTCGTGACTGTTGGAATTTTCTGTATAAAATGTATTGAAAAATCAATTAGAAATGGGAGGGTGGAGAGAAAAAAGGAGTTAGGCTGTAGGAGGTAGATTCTTCCCAAGAAGGGACTGGAATGTAAATAATGACAGATTTTTCTTAAAGCAAAATCAATGGAGAAAATATGTTAAGCTGGTAAATTTCTTTTGGTGTTCAGTTGTTGTGATAAATAAAATTCATATTCTTTATTTTGGTTGTCTCCAACTTGGGATCTTTTAATGATTTAAATCAGCATATCAAGGATATAACTGGTTTATCAAAATGCATTCTCATTTTGTGTGATTTAATTAAGCTAGTGTCTGTAAGGTAGAATTAAATTCTCTTAATAAGTCACAGTGGTTTTGAGATTTCTTTTGGATAGTTAAAGAAGAACCTGATAAAGGGACATTCCAACACTATTTATGCAAGTCATAGACTTAGTGAATTTTTATGCCAGCCATAAAAATTTTAGAGTGCCTAACAACTAGAGTTAAACCAATAGGAGGAAACACATATAATTTTGACTCCATTGCCCATGTGGATAGAAGGCACTGATCTGCCACAACCCAAAGATACAAATCCATATCAAACAATTTATTCAAAACCTTTCATTTGTTCAGTAGGAGTAGGAGTAGGTGTAGTAATTTTATCTGTCCACTTCCCTTTGCCATTGTGGGTAGATAGTTCAAACTGGAAAGACTTTTAAATCTGCAACATATAGATAGGTGCACCCGCCTAGGTTTTGCAGAGCCTGAAGAGTAGAAGGTACAATTGTATCAATTGGCCTTGTTAGTTGGCCAAAAGCATTGTGAGAGCTTGGCAACCTATCGTGGTTCAAACCTGCATTTTTGAGACCCAACAAGAAGGATGCGGGAGAGAGAAAGAGGTATAGAGGGATAGTCTAGATAGCGATAAGTAGAGAGAAAATGTGGGTGAAAGGAAGAGAGAGGGAGAGAGAGGGGAAGAAAGAGAGGTGGGATAGAAAGAAGTAGAAAAGGAAGGAGAGAGAGGGGTAGATAGAGAAAATTAGAGAGGGAGGGAGGGAAGGAGAGAGAGGTGAGATAGAGAGAACTAGAGAGGGAAGGTGAGAGATAATGGCAAGATAGAGAGTAAAGAGGGAAGGAGAGAGATAGAGGGAAGCAGAGAGTGAGAGATATATATAGAGATATAAGGAGAGGGAGGGGAATTAGAGAAATGTAGAGAGGGAAGGAGGGAGGGAGGGAGGGATGGAAGGAGAGAGAGGTGAGATAGAGAGAATTAGAGAGGCGAGGTGAGAGATAATGGCAAGATAGAGAGTAGAGAGGGTAGGAGAGAGATAGAGGGAAACAAAGAGTGAGAGATATATATAGAGATATAAGGAGAGGGAGGGGAATTAGAGAAATGTAGAGATGGAAGAAGGGAGAGAGGGAGGGAGGGAGATAGATATTAGAGAGGGAAGGAGAGAGATATTAGAGAGGGAAGGAGAAAGAGATGGACATGTAGAGATGTAGTTCTTGAGCTCAAGGGAGAGAGTGTCAGATAAATGGATAAAGATAGTGAGAGAGAGAGAGGTCTATAAAATAAGAGATGAAAATGAGTGAGATAGAGAGAAAAAGATAAAATTTGACCTCCTGATTATTGAAATTTGACCTCCTAATTACTATAATTTGACAGGTTGATTACTGAAATTTGACTATTTGAATTTTTTTAAATCTTCCAAAAACAATATTTCTCATTATAACTCCTAGAGATATAAAACCACTCTCAAACATATTGAAACTATATACATGAAATATAAATTAAAGCATGAGAAATTAAATGTCCATACATGTATATAGTTTCCCTAGCAGAGAAAGAGAAAATGAAAGAGTTTAGAAAAATGCATTCCAAAAGTCATGATTGACATTTGGCAAGCGCCAAATTTGGAGCTAGAAAAATGAAGCAACACATTTGGCGAACACCAAATTTGGCACTCACCAGATGATGCAACCAATTTGGCGAGCAAAACATTTGGTGCTCACCAAATGATGCAACCAATTTGGTGAGCGACAAATTTGGTACTCGCTAAATGGGTTGCATTGGGAAATACCAGCCAAATGGGTTGGATTTTGCATTGGGCATCCAACCCAAAGGTTTAGACAGCCATTTCATGCCAAATATGTGATTTTTTGATAGGGTAACAAAATTTCACACGTTTTTCATTGTGCTCACCATCACATTTGCACGTCTTTCAATGCATATTTATAAAAAACCATGATGAAGTTAGGCTCTCTCTTAGCTATCTAAATATAATTTTTGTTTTTGAATTTTGATTAAGATAAGGTTTTCATCCATAAATTCTCTTGTTATTGCCTATGTTTTTTGTCAAAAACCAGCATGTGCTAGTTTTAGGATCTAGATTTTTACTCATTCATCAAATCGTGAAACAAATTATAATTTTTTTAAACTAGAATCCATTCTACACATGATGATAAAAAATTCAAAATTTTATTAGTTTTCAAAAAAAAGCATGCTCAAATTTTAACTTTTCAGGATGTGTCCACTTCGAAAATTCATAAAATATTATATATTCATTAAAAAAACTAGTCGAAAGAACAGGGATAAACTACATGGTGTTAGCTAATTTCTCACCATTTGGATTTTTGAAATTCTAAAAAAAAATTTAAAAAAAAGGGGGGTCCATAATACGCAATGCTATTTTTTTTATAAAAATAAGACGTGTTTTTGTTCCCCCTTTTTGAAACCCTTAGTTTTCATTAATTACAAAAAAACTACTAGCTTAAAAACTAGACTCGGGGCACTTCAACTTTTTTAATTTTTGCATCTTCAAATTTTGAGCGTAACTATCTTCATTATCTCATGGACATAAAATTTTGTTCATTTAAATTAAAAAGTGGCATCTTAAGAGCCATTTTTGTGTCACAACTTGGTGCACTTACCCTTTTATCTCTTGTGCAATTATTTATGTCAAGGGATATAGAATAGAAAATTCACACCATCATAGACAATAATTACAAATCTTTTCATCAAAAGCAAGAAACCACAACTTCTTCATATCATCATACACCTCAACCTATCAACTTTCACCTATCATGAACTTTAGAAGATATGGTACAACTATGTATAGATAATATTGATCAAATAGCATGCTCATGGATTTCATCACCGTGTCCTTCACCTCAAAATAACTTTGTTTACATCACATGCAACCATCCACAATACAAATTTGTTGACAACACATGCAACATAATATAGATCAAAAAAACTTTCCAACACTATTACAAATAATATCCCCTCAATTAAAATTCAAACATTCAAATTTTGATGCTCTAGAACACTCTATAGACTTTAGTAGACCCAAAAAATAATACAACAACCAACTCTTTTGAATGAAAATGAACTAGTATTTGTAGATCCTTCATTTTGGTATCTAGCTCACTTGAGGAAGCCTCAAGATGATAAAACTTAGATGGAATGTGAAAATTCATCATCCCATGCCCACCACTATCCACAGATCATTTTTTGTTTTTGAAATTGCATGAAAGCCACTAGAAAATATGTTGAAATCCACATGAGCATCATAAGGAAAATATTCTTAGACCTAAAAATCATTTCTTTATTAATCATGCCTCTAGATCTATAGTTAAATTGCATGAGGAAGCCATGAAAGTGTGCTACAAATTCAATCTATACATGTTGTGAAGATATAAAGTTCTAAAAACACCAACAATAACATTAACTAGGGCATGTTGTTTTTCCTTTTTCACCTCTTTGAATCCATGCCTATAAAATTTAAAACTTATCATGTGATTGATCCAATCATGTCTAGTGGTTGTAGAGGCCACCACTAGACATTAAAGGAAAATTTGGGTCATTTCCATCATTACCATATGTTTTAGGTAGCAAAATTATTGTTCTAGGGATTAGGGCAACCAAACTGGTCAAAAATGACCTTTAAGATTGTATAGAGTGGTAAGTGAAATCTATAATGAAAATGATGAGAATTTTAAAATATCAAGGATTAGGGATAACCATACCACTTATCTTTGGTCAAAGATTCAAGAGTTGGAGTTGGTGGAAAATCATGCTATTATGATACCTGGAATGGAGAAAGTTTAAGAAAGAAATCCTAAAAAAAGGTTTTGGTTTTTGGAATGTTGGGAATTAGGAGTTGGAAGTACCTTGTGGCAAGTACCATGGTGAAGGGAATGATGATAATCTAACTTTGAAAGGAAATTTAAAGGGATCAAGGGAATTTCAAAGGATCAAAGGAAGGGATGTAAGAAAGGATAGGTCTAAAAATATAAAAATTACACAAGAAATTTTCATAAGACACAAAATCAAGATGTTAAGGATGGCATGAAAAGGGTACATAGAAAAGAGGAAGCCTTTGATGTTAATTGCATTTTAAAGGTCATTGATTGGGAGTCATTACCTTATATTTGATATTTGTATTTTCTTCAACTCATTCACAATTGTTTGATTTTATTATTCTAATTTTTTTTCATTATGATACCATGCTTTTTTCCTTTCATGGATTTCTTGGTTTCCTAGAAGAAATGGGTTTGTGAAATACCTCTTTATATAAACCAATGACACTAAATTTTGAATTTTCATAACTTTTGTTGTTTTGAAATTTTTTTATAATATATAATTAAAATTCTTTATATATATAGTTATTAAAAAAATCCATACTAGGGGAGAGGTCCTAGTAGCCACCCACCCTATGTCTGTGCACCTTCAGCTCCTAACAAGTACATCAGATTTTGATGATTTTTTATTGAGTTTCTTTGTATGCGAGCGACAAGCTTAAAGATATTGTTTTAGCTTTTGAGCAGTTACGATGAACATGTAAGGATTCATTATGTCCACAAAGTGTTCATTTAGATGTGATGCCCAATACATATTCATAAATTCCCCAGTAACCATGAACTAAAACCACCAAAAATAATTGCATAACTAATCTAATACATATTCATCTAATAAATGTTCCTACTAGGACCTATTCACAAATGGACGAAGAAATCTCTCGACAAAATTTTTGGAACGAAACCAACAAATCATAGCCACCATTATCAGGTGATTCTTATCACGACAAGCTCTAATGTAGTTAAAATCAATGGCCGAAATGGTTGGAGGCCCCTCTAACCCTCTGTTGATGGAGAAAACTGAAGAAACCAAGCTTGAAATGGAAGATAACAACCAGTATCACCATGATTCACTTTTAGTGAACAATACAAATAGTTCAAGCACAAAATCGAACAAAATTATGCCAGAAGATCACTACCATGATGCGGTTTTGGAGGAAAATCCCAACATTTCAAGAAAAGAATCAGATGAACTCATGCCATAGGAATGCCTAGGTAAAATCATAGAAATACAATTCCCTGATGATGTTTTTGATGTTATTTCTGAATGCCAAAAATAGAACTGTTATCTTGTTTTTTTAAGAGGTGTTCCTTTTGAAACTAAATTTTACAAATGGGATTAGATTGAACTGGGAAAGTCAGGGATAGTAAATATAATCATTAAGAGGTCTTGGAAAAGGGTATGTCTCTTGTATGTTCGAGTCAGGTGATCATGCCCAAGCAATTTTACAATATGACACTTGGGTCATATGTGGACAAATATGTAATTTGCAAGCTTATAATTTCAATTTACACCATGAGGGCCTATCTAATTCACACTATCCCATGTGGGTTGAGCTTCCCTACCTTAATATGGCTTTTAGACCATTCTTAAAGGACATTGTTGCTAGGTTGGGTGGAGTAATATGGTGTAAACATAACTATTTTTTTTTCAAGTCTAAGGGTCCACCCAAGGGTTTGTGTGGAAGTAGACTTAAATAATCCATTTCCAGAGAACATCAAACTGATTGGCCCAAGGTTTGAATTGAGTTAGCTACTTGTATATTTAAATAAACCAAATGCATGTTTTTATTGTCAAAAAGAAGGCCATTTGATTCGACAATGGCCTATTAGAAGGAATAAAATCACTCGACCACCAATGGTTTCTACTCCGTATAATGGTCATTTGTCCTCAAATAGTTTTCCTCCTATCATTTAGTCCCCTCATCATCCAAATTCTCTCACAAAAAATACCCCTACTCCTTCCTCTAGCCATGGCGTGCATGATGAACCAACCCCATCTTTCAAAGATGCAGTTATGTCAGATGGATGGAGGATGGCTTGGAAGAGGAAAGAACCATCCCCTATTTCCACCTCTCGTTCGTCAATCCATGATCATTCTCATTCAACCTCCCCTCCCTCTCCTAATGTCCTTGCCCAAGCTTCTATCCCCCATCCCCGTCGCTCTTCTCCTCAATCGAATCATCTTGACCCAACCTCTCTCATTTCTTCCTCTCCACATCATTCTAGATCTCCTTCTACTACCCAAGATTGTGAGCTTAAGAATGTGGAATTGAATCTTGTTAATAGGTTCAGTGTGCTAACTCAGGTTGATGACTCAGATTCTCTTCATCATGAATTATAAGATCCTTTCTTAGAATGTTAGAGGGTTTTCCCTCCCTCCTCGTAAATATAAAACTAAAGAGGTTGTTATGAAATGGAAGCCTCATATTCTCTTCCTTCAAGAAGTCAATCTTAGTGGTGTTAGACTTGAAGCATCTTTATGTAATGGATGGAAAGAATCCATGTTTTTTTCTACTACTCATATTGAGGGAAAAGGTGGGGATATTATTGGTATTTCTCTGTGGGTTGCTAAGTGTGTCATCGATAAGGGTGAGGACCCTTCTCACAGTTGCATTTGGGCCCTCACTTTTATGAATGGGAAGCTCATTGGTTTTTGTTCTATTTATGCTCCTAATTAAGCCAAGGATCATGTTGAATTATGGAATTGGATGGCTAATAATTTACCCAATGTTGAATGGATATTAGGGGGTGAATTTAACATGGTTGAACATACTCATGATCACAACCAATCTAAATATTTTAATCTCAAAAAAGAAGAACTTGACAACTAGTTTTTTTGTCGAAACTTGTTTGGAGTAGTAGATCATCCTATTCATGAAAAATTTCCCATCCATTCTATCAATAGGTATACTTGGTCCAACTGCAGAATGGTAAGTAATAGAAAATTAAGTAGATTGGATAGATTTTATATATCACCTACCTTGCCCCTCACCTAAGATCCGCTGGGTTTGTGTGTTCAAGTGGACTTATCTACCACTCTCTCTAATCATCATCCCATTGTTTGCAACATAATTTGGTCTCCTAAGTCAAACATAAGTGACTCTCTTCCCTTTAAACTTAATGTGTCTCACTTAAAGAATCATATTTATTTAGCTACTCTTGAAAGGATTTGGAACTATTTTCCTAAACCTAATGAAGGGGGTCATGGATTGATTGGTGGTGTGCAAACATTACTCAATGTGCCAAATTTTTGTGCTCATTTGGCAAACAAATGGCCTAGAAATGAAAGAACAAATAAAAATATCTTCAAGTAAAACTTACTCATACTCAAAAACTGCTCAATGCTAATCCTAATAATATCAAAATTCAAACTTCCATTGTTGTCATAGAAGCTCAATTGCATAAAGTTGATAATTTCAAAGGACAATGGGCCAAAGTCAGATCTAGATTACATTGGATAAAAGAAGGAAACAAGGGCACACAATATTTTTTTAATTATCTCAACTATGAACATAAAAAAGTAAGAATTGGTGCTATAAGGGATGAATCTAAGGTTTTACAAACTAATCCTACTAATATATGTAATTTTGTCAAACGATTTTATGAGAATCTCTTCAAAGATTATCAATGGCAGGATATTCAACAAATTCTAGAGGATATTGTCAAAGATCGCATTCCTAACAAAATCAATTTTGGATACAACCAATACTTAGATAGAATTTTTCCTTGGAAGAGCTGGAACATGCTCTCTTCTCCATGGCCCCTCATAAGAGCCCTGATAGCAATGGGCTTCCTATGGAATTTTACCAAGCTATGTGGAAACACATTAATGAATATTTTTACTACCTATACCTAGAGGCTTAAAAAATGAATCTTTAGGTTTTAGCATCAATGGTGGAATTATTAATCTTCTCCCTAAAGTAACAATGGAAGATTCCAACTCTAGTTGACATCCCATCACATTACTTAATAATTCCTATAAAATTATTGGAAAAGCTTTGGCTCTTAGAATAAAACCAATGGTGCAAGGAATTGTTAGAACAAAGAAAAATGTGTTTATTGCTAGGAGATATATTCTTGATAATCTTATGTTAGCATGGGAAAAATGTGATTGGGCACAAAAAATAGGCCAAAATTCTATATTTTTTAAACCTGACGTTGATAAGGCATATCATAGAATTCGTTGGAGCTTTATTCTTAATATGCTTCAATGGCTTGGCTTCAGTCCTAAAATTCGTGCACATATTCAAATGTTGTTCCAAGATGCTAATGCTCAGATTATTATCATTAACATGATGACTAATTCATTTCCCTTATAGAGATCCATCTGTCAAGGATGTCTTATGGTTGGTGCTTTGGATTACCTTCTCCAAAGTGTCATTAACAAGCAACTCATTTCAAGAATTTGTATTCCTCATAATGTCGTTGTAATTAATTCTCACTATGTCGATGCTAGTTTATTATTTTTACAAAATTTTGAAAAAGATATATCTAATATGATGGATATATTGGAGCTATACTATGAAGTTTCGGGATCTAAATTGTCTCCTAAAAAAATAGAATTCTTGATGGTTTAAGCTAGGTCTATCCCTCAATGGATTCCCAAGGAATGGAAGCAAATCAAGCATGAGGAAATTATGAGGTACCTCAGAATATCATTTGGTATTGGGGTTTCTCTTTGTGACATGTGGAATCAGTATCTTAGCACAATCAAGAATAAACTTTCTAGTTGGGGGTATAAATTCTTTTCTTTGGTTGGTAAAATTCAAGTTGATAATAAATTTTTTTTTGCCACACATGTTTATTATTCCTCATGTTGGATGCCTTCTAAAAAGGGGTATGAGGACTTAATCAAAATTATTCAAACATTTCTATTGCCAAAATGGGATGGTAATCCAAGATATATATCCACACCATGGTCTCATTATGTACAACCGAAACATAGAGGTGGTTTGAGGCTCATAGATCCTAAAACACAAGGGATTTGTTTGGTTGCTAAATAGATTAGTAGAGTTTTTAAAGGGGATGAACCATGGAAGATCCTTATTCGACATCGAATTAATATTGCTTCAGTCAAAGGATAATGGTAGCCAGTGGGCTGGTTAGATAAAATTACTCACTTTATTATTTTCAATCAAGGCTTCACCCCCCCCCTTTATTTTGTCTAGAAAGCTTGGGAATATGTTTGTCATCGTTTAAAATGGAGAGGAAACTCATCTCTTCAGCTTGGTTTCAGCTTTTCCACCTCATCTATTTGGTGCAACAAACATATTCTTTATCATGGTCAACCCCTCACTTTAAGCTTCCTGAAACATTCCTATCCTTTGTTTAAAAAAGCGGTTTGTAATGTCAGCAACTTGTGGGATTTTCATACAATGAGTTGATTACCATGACATATGATTAAAAATAATTTCAATCTAAGCAACAAATATAAAGAGTTTTTTATTTTTGTGCAGTCATTGGTGCCATTAGAGATGTCTATGAAATTATGTACTCGTATCCAATGCAACTTCTTAAAAGACTGGTCATGGATGTCATCTTATCCCTTTTTGGTGTTTCCTTTAAAAAAGATATACGTGTAGCTGCTTCCTGACTTACCCTTAAAGTCACGCTTGAATTCCAAATGGAACTGCAGGTTTAGTGAAAAGTTTTGGTCAAAATTATCTGCTCAAGTTTGGAGAACAAAAGTTAATCCAGATGCACAATTAATAGCTTGGAAGATACTTCACTTTAAATTAAATTACACGATGGGGATAGGTTAAAGTACATTATGATCCAACCTATTAACCGCCATTTTTGTCACAGGCATGAAAATATGAGGCATATTTTTGGGATTGTCAGTTTGTTAAAAACAATGAAATGCCATCTTAATGATTTCCCTACTATTTTTTATCACAAACTAAGTTGGAGAGAAGCTCTTCTTGGAGCTGGGTTACATGCTAATGTTATTGCTGATGGTGTTAGACATGTAATTTTGCTTCATATATGAAGAACTAGATGTAAAGCTATTTTTAAAAACAATAATGTTCATCAAAATTTTGTATTTTTAAGGCTTTACTCTGATATATTCTACTATCGTGCTGCCCTCTTTTCTTTACTCCAGACTGAGGCTATGCATAATCTCAAGATGAACCTTTGGATTCAACAAATTAAATGGCAAGTCAAATAGTTTCTAAACAAAAAGAGTTTGTATAGTGTAGGGATTAAGATCTTCTTTGCAAATTGATTGAGCTGCGGATCCCAGGAAGAATGCAAAGATGGATTCTCAAATTCAATGCTTCAAACAACAAGTGGATTTCTCAAGGGCTAAGGTCTCTTTTTTTATGATAATTCTTGTATATGTTGTTGTTATAGTTGGTACATATGTCTTCATTGTTGCTGTTCCAGCTGTTCTGTTATTGTTGTTCAAAGGTCTCCAGCTTATTGCTGTAATGTATTTTGTTGTTCGTGCTGCTTGTATTTTTGTTGTTCTTGTAGAATTGTCCAAGTGTATTTTGCTGTTTCAGATTGTTGTATTGTATTGTTGTTATTAGCTCTATGCTGTGATGCCATGTATTCTTTAATATTTCAATTTTTTACTGCATTTTTATCTCTGTAATTGTATTTTTCTCAATATAAAAAAAAAGACCTATGCACAAATGCTTCAGTAATTATGCGCTATGGGTACCAATAAAGTTGCACAACTCCAATTAAATATTCAAATTCTAACTAGTGGATATATAAATGAGTGGTGGTCAGTACATGTAAAATATTTTAATGAACTTTTAATTATCATGTATTGCAATTTTTCAAAAATAATAACTAAAAATTTGATGGATAAATTATTGAAATATGGATGAGAAGTGAGACCTCTCCCCTGAACCAAGTCAAAACATATCATAAATATACATACCAAACAAAACATAGGCAACGTCTACCCAGCCCCAAAACCTAAGCCTTGAGAAATTTGCAGTCAAACATATTATGTTTGGCCATTTCGTGGACTGAGGCCATTATTAAAAATCTTTATTTCTTTCAGATGTTACATCAACCTGTCACAATTACGCTATTCGAGAGTACATACCAATTACAAATCTAGATGAGATTGGGGAAAAGTTAAGAGTTGCTTGCAAATTAAATGCACCGTTACGAGTCCCACCTGATCTGATATTGAGTTTCTGCGTGGATTCAAAAGCATCCAGCTTTAATGCAAAATTTGATTCGAAATGATCATGCTTCCACATCAGATCTTTGATTTGATCAAATGAGTTCACGCTTTGATATCTGAAATTTGATAGTTTCACGCTTCATATCTTTGATTCGAAATGACATTGGGAAAATGTATGTGGATTTGATTGCTGATTAAATAAGCCACTAGCTAATATCTTCAAAGCTGTTCACCATATATTGCAAACAGTGAAAACCAGATTAAATGCGCATTCAATTCTCAGAAACATTGTCTCTTCAGTCCTCACTCCTCACTCCTCACTCGATTGCATTCTCTTCAGTAGTTATGAGAATTGAGTGACCACTCTCCTAATATATGAGAATTGCCTAGAGTGGCGCAAATTTCACAATAAATACATGAATGCAATCTAGTAAGCAGAATAAAGAATAGATTTTGTGTCGCTGTGTGGAATGCTATCACATGTTCTTGGGAATGAATCTGCAGCTTACACGTTTGCAGTTTTGAAAGAATGATGTTCTACCGACATCGATCTGCGTGGATTCAAATGCATCCAGCTTTAATGCAAAATTTGATTCGAAACGATCATGCTTCGACATCAGATCTTTAATTCGAAATGAGATCCTACTTTGATATCTAAACTCTGATAGTTTCACGCTTCAGATCTTTGATTCGAAATGACATTGAAGAAATGTGCGTGGATTTGATTGCTGATTAAAAGAGCCACTAGCTAATATCTTTTCACCATATATTGCAATGAGTGAAATACCAGAGCAGGATCTCCTTATAATTGTAAGGAGTTCATTATCTCTTAATTCACTCCTCACACGATTGCATTCGCTTCACTGGTTATGAGAATTGACTGCCCAAAGTGGCAAACTTTCCAAATAAATAAAAGAATGCAATCGAGTGATTTGAATAAAGAATAGATTTTGTGGTACTCTGCGGAATGGTATTACATGTTCTTGGGAATCGAAAGAATGATGTTCTACCTGCATCGATCTACGCATTAATATAATACCTACTTTGCTCTTCGCTATTGAAATTCAGTAAAAAGCTCAAATAACTGGTGTACGGGTGAATAGCTTTCAAGAAAATGACGCAATTAATTTGCATCACTCAACACATTCCCCCGGGCAACGTCTATCCAGCTCCAGGAATGCACCCAGTATGGATGTATGGGCATGGATGCCATCCGCCTCGTTTCTAACGTTCCGTGCAAACTGTCCGTGATTATTCTGCGTTCCATATTTATTTAATGGTAAATGTGCATTGTACGTTCATTATTATAAGAAGAGTATATATAAAAATATAATGTAATATATAGTTAATATAAAATATATATTATATTTAACAATAAAAATTATTATAATTAATAATTAATAATTTGAATATAATACAAATTAATTTAACATGTAAATATAATGCAACACATAATTACTATGCAATATATATTTTATATAATTATATATACATAAAAAATTCGAATAGTATTATATCTAATATAATAAAATTTGAGAGGGGAAATATTAATTTAAGAAATTTAAAACATAATTGATAGAAAAGATGGAAAATATGATTGCATTTATATTTTTTAAAAATAACATTTATATTTAAAAAATTTAAATGTATTTACTATATGTTATATTTATATAATGTAAAATTATTTTTTAATATTTTGCATAATGTAAATTAAAAATTTAAAACATTATTATTATTATTATTATTATATTTTATATAATTATATATGCATAAAAATTATAATAGCATTATATATAATATTATATAATAAAATTTGAGAGGGGAAATATTAATTTAAGAAATTTAAAATATATATGATTGTATTTATATTTTAAAAAAAATCATTTATATTTAAAAAAATTAAATATATTTATTATATGTTTTATTTAAATAATGTCAAATTATTTTTTAATATTTTATATAATGTAAATTAAAAATTTTAAATGTTATTATTATTATATTTATTATAGATTATATTTTATATTACAAATTATTAAATAAAAATATAATTTAAATAATTAATAAAATATATATTATTATATATTATAGTTTTTACCAAAATTATTATAATTAATAAATAATATATTTTTATATAATATATATTAAATTAATATATAAATATAATTCAAAACACAATAATACATATAGTAATTACATATTGCATTATATTTAAATATTAATTTAACTTGCATTATTTAAAAATATATTATGCATTTTATTTAAAATTAATTCTTAGATAATAATTGTTATATGTATTATCATGGATGATGCATGGATGTCTAGTGTATCTAATTAGTTCTACGTAAATGTTAAAACTAAGATATTCTATTTATCTGGAAATAGATTATAGAGTATATGTATAATTTTAAATATCTATTATATTTATTTCACATTAATCATAAATAGTACATTCATTCTATTATACATATACTTTTATAATCTAAAGCATTATACATATATTTACATTAGAGAACAAATATATCTTGCATTTCTAGTTTTTTGTATATCACCTTTTAAATAAATAAAAATAGTTTTTTAAATCCATAGTCCAGTATAATTCTATTTTATAATTATTGCATGATACATTTCTAAAATTATGAAATTATAGATAACAATTTTAGTCTAGTAATATAATGTGAGAATTAGTTTCAATATTCTAATGTTGAATAACCTCTTGTTGAAATAATACTCTAATAATGTGAAATAGCATCTTGAATGCTATATTTAAGTTATTAGACTTTGCATGATGAGAACGTCTCACATTAGATATTATCTCTACACTTCAAAATAGGTAGGTTAAATAAATAAAAATAACTTTTTAAATAACATAAAATAATTTAAAATAGTAAAATTTATGTATTGCATATATTAAATTGTATTTTAATTTATAATAGTAATATAAAACTATTATAATTAGATTTATAAAGTAAAAGGATAAATTTAATTAAATATTTCTACATTATTATTTTGAATGGTATGAAAATTATAATATAGTAATTTTATTTTATTGTTTCTAAAAAAGAAATAAATAATTTTCATTCACATTTTAAAAATAATTATATAAGAGACAATTAAAAATATCATACCTCTTTTACATATTTTTTCCTAAAAATGAATATCCTAGTTTTAACATTTACCTAGAAACTAAAACAAAACAATAACAAGTAAATAAAATAAAATAAATAAAAATAGTTCTTTAAAGAAATATAAAATAATAAAAATAAAATAACTTTTAAATAAATAAAAATATTTTTAAAAAAAAATTAAATAATTTAAAAGATTAAAATTTATGTAAACTATATATAATAAATAAAATGATTAAGATATTTCTAAATTTTATATTATTTTTTATTTTTATATACAAAATAAAATATAAAATATTATAAAAAAACAATTATTCTAAAAACAACTATTATTAAAAAATTAACATTAAGTAAATATTTAATTATTAATCAAACAAACTTAATGTTAAAAATGAAATTTGAAAAAGATAAAAAAAATAAAAATAAAACATAAGGAGAGTATGCAGCAGCGCTTAGCAGTGTGACTAATGAAAATGAACGTACAATGCACATTTATCATTAAATAAATATGGAAGGCAGAATAATCACGGACAGTTTGCACGGAACATTAGAAACGAGGCGGATGGCATCCATGCCCATACATCCATACTGGGTGCATTCTTGGGGCTGGATAGACGTTGCCGCATTCCTGAAGCTGGGTAGACGTTGCCATTTCCCCGGACTCACCTGAAACTTGGTCCGCCCTACGCCGGCGGCGTTCATAATTGCATTTGCGTGCAATTAAGGCTTCAGCCCTCTATCATACGGAAATTCGATAATAATTAACTAATCTAAATCTTTAGTATCGATAATTAACTAATGCTTCATATTTCTTGTGCTTATGGTACATACCACTCTTTCAAGTTCCTTTATTTTGAATGTATGCTCGCTTAATTTATCAATTTCTAATGAGATTGAACAATAAGGTTTAACTAGGATGGGTTAATAATTCATTGTTCTCTTTGTATGTAGCCAGTCCTGTGGCACAATGTAAATCAATGAGAATATTATTTGAGGAGAAAACAGATAAAAAAGAGAAGAGAAAATGATTAGAATAGATCAAGATAAGTTTTTTTTGGAGGACAAGGTATATGTGTTTTTTTTTATCTTAGTTCTAGTATGATTATATGTGAAAACAAATGGATGTTGAATCTTGAGTCATCAACCACCACTCGATAATAGTAATATTTTTTTTAAGTTTTTATT
This sequence comes from Sequoiadendron giganteum, assembly GCA_007115665.2. Taxonomy (NCBI): domain Eukaryota; kingdom Viridiplantae; phylum Streptophyta; class Pinopsida; order Cupressales; family Cupressaceae; genus Sequoiadendron; species Sequoiadendron giganteum. The sequence goes on from CM021100.1 coordinate 290,330,921, forward strand.
TTTTTAAGAATAAAACATTTATAATGATAAAAGCTTATTTAGTAGTTGCTTAAAAGAGTGTTGAGAAAACTCTTTGGATAACATTTCCATTTTTAGTAGAAATTGTAACAATTAATAATGATATACTTAATTATCTTAGATTTATAAATATAGAATATTAGCCTAGTATTTGAAAAGTTTCTAGTATAAACTATAAAAAATTGTAAATGTAGATTATGTGGTGGGCTTGGAACCTTTTAATGGGTGAGATGAGCACATCAAATTATAGGTAAATTTAAATGTACAATGTACCGTTTGACACTATAAATCTGCAAGGAATTTAGTTTATAAATACTTTGAAATAATTATGTCTTTAGACAATTGATTGTTGATTTATAATTTTTCATTATTTCATATGATTCTAAGGTATCGTGGCAAACACATTGATATTAGGTAGTTGATCAATTATGATCTTACTAGGGCTATGTGTAGACACTGAAAAATGTTTTGAGCTTGCAAATGCCATTTTTCCATATCGATTTCTCTTCTTCTCTTAATTGAATAATTTTTAATTATTTGATTATCTTTTAAAGTCACATTCTTCTATTAATTAAATAATTTTAATTATTTAATTAATTCACTTTTCGTTTCTTTATTCTTCCCTCAATTAATTGAATAAATTAATATTTAAAGATGTCATTAATATCTTTTTTCTTTCTATAATTAAATAAGTTATAATTTATTTAATTATCCACTCTTCACTTTGCATCTACAGTTAAATAATTATTTTAATTATTTAACTATTCATTATCCTTTTCTTCCTTATGTAAGTTAAATAATTATTTTGACTATTTAGCTATTAACTATCACTCTTCCCTCCATTATTAAATAATTAATCTAATTTAAATATTTAATATCTCTATCCTATTTCCTCCATGTTTAAATAAATGGTTGCATATTAATAATTTTAATTAAACCCCCATTTCCCTCATCTTCCATAAATAAATAATCATTTTGATTATTTAATTCCCCACATCCTCCCAAATTAAATAATATTATTATTTAGTTAGCTCCACTTTCCCTCCACTTCCTCTTTTGAATTTCCATCGTTGATCACTTGCAATCTTCTTTTAATCTTTATCATCTATCCTTAGCCATCCCTAACCCTACCCTTTCATGGTGCAAGCAACCTTGACCATTTATCTTGGCATCATTTTGGCTTTCGATCTTGACTGTCCATTCAAATAGCTTTTCTATAAAAGAGAGTTGTCTCCCTCATTCCAAACTTACAATCACATTCTCCCAAATTCTTGCTAGTCACTATCACATCATTGCCACTTGCAGGTACTTGCATACAATTTTTTTTATGGAAAGCTTGCATACATAGCAAAATGGAGGAAATGCAAGGAAGATGAATCAAGTTTAGCATGGAAAGTTTGGTATAGTTTTGTTCTTTTTTGATTTCCTTTTCTATTTTGCACTTTCTTATTTGGATTTGGGTCATTTTGGTTTAGATTTTGAGTAGTTGTGGTTGCTATTGTGGATCTTTACCTTTGATTATGATTTATGCCCATTTCTACATTAGGAATCTAACACATGAAACTAACGAAATCCAAAGAAATTCATGAGTTTTTGAGCTATTCAGGTTTGTGTGATGCATTTGTGAAGTAGCGCAATGCAATCATGAGATAAAAAAATGAATCTATTGATGGAGTGACAAAAATACAGAAATGACGCATTTACAGAATAAAAAGACATGTCTGCTTAGGATCAAATGATGCATTTGCAAATTACTGAGCCACATCTATGTGACAGTTTGCCACAGTCGCCAACCCTTTTGCTACAATCACTATTACATGCATTGCATCTATTGAACCACATTTGAAAGGAAAAATGACACATTCTCTTGTTTTGGGGTAAATTTTGTGAAATTCAATTTTTTTAGTTTTTCCTTTTTGGCTTGCTTTACGATAGAAATTTTTGTGTGATTTTATTTTTATTAAGTAGGAACATTTTACTTTGGGGCTTAAAAAAACTCATTTTCTTTTGTGTTTGGTGCATTTGTACGTCTTTTTTGTAGAACCCATAAGGTGTATAGTGAAAGCATCATCTCCCCTTGCCATTTGTGGATCTTGGGTGTAAGAGAAAGCACTTCATCTCTTTTTTTTGTAGAATGAATTGCCTTTGGAGAATTCAGCACTCCAAGGGGTACGACCCAAAGTGGTATTTCCCTTGAGATGCTATATAAATGATTAAGGTGAAAGCCAAGGTCTAATTGGCAAGTACCAAGTTCCAACAATGCCAATTCAAAAGGGGAGATACCTACATTCATGTGAGGTAGTTAGAGCCCCAAGTAGGGTTTCTTAAAGCCTTAAGTGGCTTGTTGGGCACTACCAAGACGTCAAGTCCCCAAACAGTGACTAGAAACCTTTTTATAGAAGCCCTCTTTTGACTGAGTTGTTGGTGCCATTCTCAATGCAGTGGATACACATCGCACCTAGAAGTTACTCACCATATGGCTCACTTGAGATGAGATATAAATCCCTAGGTTAGCATAAGCTACTTGTAGCTTTCCGAGGAGAGGGTGATTGGGTCATCCTTCCATCCCTAGAGGCCCCTACCTGTCCTCTCTCACAAAGATAAGAGTGTATACACCTATTAAGGGGTCCCTACATTTGAGTCAAAGGAGATTCCAAGTTCTGAGCCAGAGAGTGCTACCATTGGCCTTCGCCTTAGGATTAGGAAGTGTTTGAAGTGTTTTTGATATTGTGATAGACCAGTGGAAATTGGGCTGACTTTGGCATATGAACATACACTATTTATATATAAATTTGAATAATCAATAGCCAAAATATACTTTTCAGAGTGTTTGTTTTGTTTCAATTACATTCCAAAATTTTCCAAAATGAAAAACAATCTGAAAACATAAATTTTGAAACCAATAAACTATGAACCGCATCCATGAAACAATGAGCCACATTTGATAAAAATTGTGAACTACATTTGTGAAATAGTGCACCGCATTTGTGAAACAGTGAGCCACAATTGCTAAATCTTAAAATTTCAAGGAAATTTTCACCTGATATCAGTCCTATTCATACCTTGACAGTGACCTTACTTTCTAATCATAAGACTCTCTCAATTAAACTGCTCCATTTCATTGCTTTCATCTAGGATGCCTTGCATTTTCTAGATTGCATTGCCCTCCTCACATTGACTAGTTGGTCCTAGATCATTCTTAGCTATATGTACCTTTTATTTTTGAGACTAGGAGACCTACCATACCTTTGATTAGTCCATTGTTACATGTCTAGATTGTCTTTTCTCTTTTCTTTCTATCAATCATCATCATCCAACTTGGGTATGTGCAGGATCATGATGGACCAAAAAGTGGCGATACGTAAGTGATATGATGACCCACGTGGCTGATGACCTTTTTCCTACCCAAAATTGATGAAACAAAAAGGGTTTTTAAAGGAGATTCTCATCTTTCCACCAATATAAATTATGCTTTACTTTGAATTTAATAAATAATTAGTATTCATTTTCTATTTGAATTATGACTAAAGTTCCGATTGATAAGTTGATTGAAAAACATCTATAGCTTTCAAAAAGTATCACATTTTTTGAATCTGAAATATGCATCACATTCTATACTTCACATACTATAGGATTAAAAAAAATGAAATTTCATGAAGTTTTGACCAAGTTAAAGTGGTTAGGCATACAAGTTTTTATATTTTTTAAATGTTGTAATAAAAAAATCATAATTAATTATTTACTTTGGAAAAAAATTACAAAAAATATGCATCACATCGGGACATGAGTCCTCTACTTATATCTAAAATATTACAAAAAAATATTATCATTTTATTGTAGTTAGGGTGGTTAGACAGACACCTACTTCTTATTTTTTCCCTGAAATTTAAGTACTGTTGCATTGAAATTTCAAATTTTCACCAAATAGATTTTTTTGGGTATGTGCAAGATCATCATTGAAAAAATAGGCCCTTAAGTGGCGAAAAAAATCAGAAAAATCAGAGTTAGACAACTTGATGTATTTTTTGAATAATTTATCTATATTATTTCAAAAATATGTAAGAATAGAATCTTTAGCAAATTGAATGTAGTTTCTAAACTACTAGGTTTATTTAAAAATAAATAAAATCTATTTGGTGAAAATTTAAAATTTCAATGTAGTAGTACTTAAATTTTAGGGAAAAAATAAGAAGTAGGTGTCTGTCTAACCACCCTAACCACAATAAAATGATAATATTTTTTTATAAGATTTTAGATATAAGTAGAAGACTCATGTCCCAATGTGATGCATATTTTTTTGTAATTTTTTTCTAAGTAAATAATTAATTATGAATTTTTCATTACAAATTTTAAAAAATTTAAAAACTCTTATGTCTGACCACCTTAACTTGGTCAAACTTCATGAAATTCATTTTTTTATAAAAATCCTATAGTATTTGAAGCATAGAATGTGACACATGTTTCGGATTCAAAAAATGTGATACCATTTGAAAGCTATAGATGTTTTTCAATTAGCCTATCAATCAGGACTTTAGTTATAATTCAAATAGAAAATGAATAAGAATTATTTATTAAATTTAAAGTAAATCATAATTTATATTGGTGGAAAGCTCAGAATCTCCTTTAAAAACCCTTTTCATTTCATCAATTTTGGGTAAAAAAAGTCATCAGCCACATACCCTATACATACCCATCATATCGCCACTTTTTGGCCCATCATGATCTTGCACATACCCTTTTATTTTTTAAATAAACCTAGTAGTTTAGAAACTACATTCAATTTGCCACAGATTCTATTCTTACATATTTTTGAAATAATATAGATAACTTATTCAAATTTTTACATCAAGTTGTCTAACTCTGACTTTTCTAAATTTTGTTGCCACTTAAGGGCCTATTTTTTCCATGATGATCTTGCACATACCCACTTATGTCTTATTTTAGGCTCACTTTTTCAAATCATCATGCATTTAGCATTCATCCTTTAAGGGCATGACAATCTGGTTTGTTACCTTGGGCTTTCATATCTAGTTTAGCATCCCTTTCTTAGGTCTAAAGGTGCATGTCTTTAGTCTCATATCATAAGCTTTGGTTATAGTCCAATTTAGTCTCATTTCATATCATATCCTTTGGTCATAGGTTCATTATCATCATTACATTTTAAACATTGGTCTTAGGTGCATTAGCATTTGACATCCTTATATTTTCAAAAAAAATCCCAAAAATATAGCATAGTCACATATCCCACCTTGCATTATCACTTTGCATTGTCAATCCTTAGGTTGCAAGTCTTATATGGTTCAAACAAGGTCATGAAGGAAAATAACATACATGAATCCCTCAAATGATTAATTTTTCAATCCCACTAGCGAAATGAACCTTGGTTCATATTCAAATCCACCTCAGACACCACAAGGAGAAACCACAAATCCATTTGACAATCTTACGTTGACTGAGGTCAACAGATGTATAACCCTTGAAGAAATTAAACATGCCTCTCAAGACCCAATAATAATATGTATTATGGATGAGCTTGTCAATGCAGACCCTAATAAATTATCTCGCACTTGCCAAGTGAGGTGTCAAACTCCCCTTTGATTTCAACATTTCCACAATTATAGAGGAATTAACACAATCATAGACCCAAGGTCCTAATAAAAATACATTCACACAAGTTCAACCCATTTCATAGCAAATGTTTACTAGTTTACCACTTGGAGCAACAACACACATTGCAACAACTACAAACATTCCCAATCCTCCAACATCTGGAACCAAGAGAACACATACTACATCCCAAGGACCAACCTTCACATTTGGTAGCTCATCTTCTAGTTCCTTGTGTATGACATTTGTAAATCCATTTGGTACTCAGAACACTTCACCATCAATCAATGCTCATAAAAATCCACCTAACAAAATGAGAAGAATTCATATTATCACATCTAGAGGGCCAACACAAGTGATCAACACTACACCTAATACCAATATGACCTTTAAGATAAATTTGAAAACCAATCTCCTTCCATCACAACAACATGTCATGCAAAATACCAAATCTATACCACAAAATCAAACCAATACTAATACCATTTTCACCCCCCACTATCAACAAGGTAATCAGAATCCTTTGCAACAAAATTCCAATCCAAATCACACATTGGTGGAAAACTCATCAAATAACCATTTTAACACTCTTAACACAAATACTAATCTCCTTATGCAAATCCAACACAACATGAAACCATCCACCATGGACACCTTGATGTAACAGATGCAAGAAATACAACAACAAATGGAAAATATACAATTGGGGACAGCCAAGAAGACATATTCCATGGAGGAATTGTGCCCTTGTCCTTTCGAAAGAAGCCTATATATGCCACCTTTTCCCTCACATTTCACCACTCCAAAATTTAACAAGTAAAAATAGAAAGGGGATCTTGTGGAACACATGTGAGAGTTTAACGTGACCTGTGTGGACATTTCTTTCGAGCCCAGATATTTGATGAGGCTATTTCCATGAAGCATTTTGAGGTCGACTCTTGAATTGTTTGTGCACCTTCCTCCTGGTATACGAACATGGGGTGAATTGGTTGAAAGGTTCATTACACACTTTTCCTACAACATAGAAAGTGATATGACCCTAGAAACATTGTGCATGACCAAAAAAAAGAGGGAGAGTCACTCACATCATTCTATCAAAGATGGCTTTAAGCATGGCCAACAAATTTCCCTACCACATACCTGAGAAATAGTTGGTTACCATTTTTATAGAAAGCCTTAATATAGAAATGATGATTCAACTTCAAGTTCAATGTTTCACCACCAGGGATAACTTTAAGAAACCCCCCCTTGGCAAAGGTGTAAAATCCTGGTGAATCTCTCCTTTTATTTGAAAAAAACTATTAATTTTCCTAGTGAATCTTATGCACAGTATTAAATGTTTTGTAAAATCCTGGCAAATCTTAATGAATAATTGGTAAAAAATATTAATCATAGTGGCGAATCCTAGTGAATCTTGGCGCGCTCCTATCACAATACAAGCAGGGTCGAGGGCTAGATCTTCCCCCATTCCTAGCAAAATTCAATACCATTGGCCTAACAATGCTTCATCAACGAAACCCCCATCACAATCCTGTCGATGGCCCGATGAAAATGGCTCACAACCTAGTATTGGTGTAACAATGGTGCATCAAGGAAACATTATCTGGAATCCCACTGATAGAACGAAGGACGGCTGCAAGTTCATTTCGCACCCTAATACACATGTGCCTTTTTAAAGGCTTGTTGAGGCCCGAAATTTGTTTTGGGCCACACAATTAGATTTAATCATGTGGCCCAAAACAAAATTCGAGCCTCAACAAGCCTTTTAAAAGGCACATGTGTATTAGGGCCCGAAATCAACCTACAACCGTTCGATTAAAAAACTAATCTATGGCAATAGATAAAAGAAAATATTCCACAAATTAAATAGTAATTTATTATTAGTGGTGATATTGCCCCAAATTTAATCAAAGGAATATAATATTACTGGAAAATATAATTAAATTTTTTAGTTACTATATAAAATACTGGCGAATCAGTTTTGACAACGCATCGTTTACATGGTGAATTAATCGAGACAAAATTATTTTTTCGTAAAAACCTGGCGATTTAGTCTTCGTTTCAGCTTGTACTATTAGCCATTTTTGGAGCTCTTGATTTCTATTATTAGCCAATTGGCGAATATTTGCCACTAAAGTTTTCCCTGTTCACCATCTTTGAAGTTGTCATTGGAAAAGGGGTCTTTATTGAGAAAGCTATTGTGGCAAAAGGACTAGTCAAAATTTTCAAAGAAACCCCAAACACTCCTAGTGACAAAGGTAAATTTTGGTCTCGAAATAAGAATGTCACCAATGACGAGGTAGTCAATTCTAAAGTGGTAAATCAAGGTCACCCCACCCTTCATCTTAAAGGTCCATTCACATCAAATACACCAACACCTATCCATGATTAGACAATGAATGTGGTCCAAAATCATCAACAATGTAAATGACCTCCACACACTAAAAGAACATACACACCCTTAGGGGAATCCATTGAGTTGATTTTGAAGAAACTTTTACAGTCAAACATCATTCAACTTCCTCACATTAAAAGATATGAATACACACTAGCTAAACCAAATTGGTGGAATGAAAATGAATTTTGTGAATACCATCATGGTGAAGGACATAAAACATTAGCCTATTGGACACTTAAGAATCTCATCCAAGATATTGTTGAACAAGGAGATATATCAATGGAGAGTTCATAAGTTAAAAACAATGTTGATCACACCATATTCAAAACTCCCTTACAAGACCATGGAAAAAGGGAAGGCCTCTAGATCAAAGAATAATAACAATGCTAATTATACCCATGTTGCACATGACTATACCATTAGTCACATTCAAGCCCTTGATAACCATGTTGCTACCATCACCATTAATAAAAGTTCAAAATGTGCAGTTACCACCCGTAGAACTAAGATGACCCTACAAGGGGTTGTCTCTAATCTGCAACTGAAAAGTCAATATAACCTCTTCGATCATCTAGGAAAGACTCCTACACAAATATTGATCCTTGAGTTACTTCACATCTCCCCAGAGCATAAGGCGATTCAGGATAAAGCCCTACAAGATACATATGTGCCCATTGGCCTAAATGTCAATCAATTTTAGGGTATGGTAGGATACCTAGCTACCCCCACCATGTCACATTCTCCGAGAAAGATATTTCCACACAAAATAAAAATCATAGTGATCCCCCACACCTTGAAGTCTACATTAATAAGCATAAAATCAGACAATTCTTGGTAGATAGTGGAGCATGTCTAAATATATGCACACTAAAATTGGTCACTACATTGGGATTCTCTAAGGCTTGTATAGATGAATCTGAGAGAATTGTTATAAAGGATTATGATGATGTTAAGTTCTCCTCTAAAGGATTGATCACACTTCCCATGGGGGTTGGGCCTTCTACTCAAAACACAATATTCCAAGTCTTGGATCTAGACTTATCATATAATCTCCTCCTTGGTCGCCCATGGATCCATGCTATGAGATTCATACCTTCCACCTAGCTACCCCCACCATGTCACATTCTTCGAGCAAGATATTTCCACACAAAATAAAAATCATAGTGATCCCCTACACCTTGAAGTCTACATTAATAAGTATAAAATCAGACAATTCTTGGTAGATAGTGAAGCATGTCTAAATATATGCACACTAAAATTGGTCACTACATTGGGATTCTCTAAGGCTTGTATAGATGAATCTAAGAGAATTTTTATAAAGGATTATGATGATGTTAAGTTCTCCTCTAAAGGATTGATCACACTTCCCATGAGGGTTGGGCCTTCTACTCAAAACACAATATTCCAAGTCTTGGATCTAGACTTATCATATAATATCATCCTTGGTCTCCCATGGATCCATGCTATGAGATTCATACCTTCCACCTACCACCAATGCTTGAATTTTCCCTACAATGGCATCAAAATTACCACACCAAGTGATCACGATCCCTTCCAATACTATAGTAATCTGACAGGGACCACTGAATGTCAAGTTCCTATTAATCAAGAAGCTTCATCCTCAACCTCTTCACATTACATTGATCCATCTTCCTTGGTCAAATCATCCACTCCATTCACCACACCTTTCAAACCCAAGGCCCAGATTCATGACAAGAGATGTGGAGAATATAACATGGAGAGCTTATTTTGTGTCAAAAAGCTACCTACTTCAACCAAGTCTTATGGAAAACCTCAATCCTATTTAGAAGGATCTTAAAATCATCATCCACAACTCTCCCACTACCTTCACTAAGTGGGGAGAATCGAGCAAAGAGTCTATAGGTGAGGATATTTCTACATGGATTTATGAGGACAAAGAAGACATTAAGCCTAAGAAGTTACTAGTTGAACAGTATCCAAAATCGTTCCAGATCATGAAGCAACAACTTGGATATGATGGAAATAGTGGTCTTGGTCTAAATAAACATGGAATGGGGGAACTGATAGTACCTCCTCATGTACTAAATAAAATTGGGCTAGGGTATGTACCATCAAAAGTGAGTCCTCCTAGTACTAAGTTGACTTTGAGTGAGAACATTAATATTTCAAATGAAATAGATACATCTAAGGAATACTATGCTGAAATTGACTCTAATGAGTGGGAATGGGATTCCTACACATCCAGTGAATATGACCTAGCTAGACCTTTCAAGAGTTTTATTTATCCTCCCTGACCAATGTCACGGACATCAATATTCGAATTGATTCCTTTTGGGATATTGAAAATACCCCTATATCCACCATATCTACCTACTCATTGACCCTCAATGATATCGATGATATTTTACCCCCTATTTACCCATAGCTAATAGATTGGGACCAATAAGGACCATAGAGTAAATAGACACATTCGAGCATGACAAAGCAATCGCTAAGTTCATGAGACTTCATGAAGGAATACCAAGTGGGGACCATAAATTTGGCTTCATCATACATATTGATAATATAGTATACTTTGGAGAGTCTTCTCCTCTCTCTAGTCACAAAAATGAGAAAAATGAGAAAAAAAAAGGAAAAAAAGAATAGGTCTCTAGGTGAAAACTAAAAGGCACCTTTAGACGAAGAAAAAGTAAAAATAAAGGATGTAACTGAAGGCAAAAACCTCTTTGAATCACCTAAGGATGGAGGGTTGGAAAATCTCCCCATCAACTGAGGGAGTTTACCATTGCTTGTCAAGGAATCAAAAGAGTTCAATCTTGGAACAAAAGACAATCCTAGAATCATTCAACTTGCATCATCTTTGACCACTAAGGAAAAACAAATCTCATTGCGTTCTTTTCAGAGAGACAAATCAATTTTGTGTGGTCATATTTTGATATTCCTGGATTGAACCCTAAACTTGTTCTACATCATCTACCATTTATTCCAAATGCTAAACGAGTCAAGTAGAAATTGAGGAAAATGCACACAAAAGTTGCACTCCTAGTAAAGGTTGAATTGAAGAAGCTTTTGGATGTTGGTTTTATTCATTCCATAGACTACGAAAAATGGATATCAAATCTTGTTCCTATCACTAAAACAACTGGTGGTATCAGAGTGTGCACGTATTTTAATGATCCGAATAAGGCTTGTGCTAAAGATGATTTCCTATTGCCTAATATTGACATCATAGTAGACTTCATAGCTGGATTTGAGATGTTATCACTTATGGACAATTTTTTTAGGATACAATCAGATTATAATTTCCCCTAAGGATAAAAAAAATAGCTTTCACCTATGCTCAGAGTACCTTTAATTAGAGTTCATTATGCCAATTGGTCTCAAGAATGTTGGAGCAACATATCAGAGATATATGACCACCATTTTTCATGTTTACATGCATATATTTATGGAAGAAAATGATAATTTATTGAAAAAAACCTTAACAAGAGATGGTCATATAGCAATGTTAGATAGTTTTTTCATGAGGCTAGAAGAATATAAGGTCAAGCTAAATCTGAAAAATTGTGTGTTTGTGATCCAATCAAACAAACTCTTGGGATACATTGTCTTTCATAAAGGAACTAAATTTGATCCTACAAAAGTAAAAGCAATAATAGATATGCCCCCACCCACTAGAACATTAGTTAGTTGAGAACTCTACGGGGAAGATTGCAATCAATAAAAAGGTTCATTGCCTAGTTAGTAGACAAGATTCACCCATTTCAACATTTTCTATGCAAATGAGTTCCTTTCATATAAACTGAACGTTGTCAAGAGGAATTTCAAAAAATAAAGGATTATCTATTGACTCCTCTAGTTCTCATGCCTCCCATTGATGGTAGACAACTTATCTTATAATATCGGCCACCACATCAACATTGGGGGCATTATTAACACAAAATGGAAATGATGGAAAAGAGAGACCTATCTACTATATCAATCACACTCTTGTAGGATATGAGATTAAATATAGTACCACTAAATGAGCATGCCTTATAGTTGTCTTCACTGTAAAGAAGCTTAGGAATTATATGCTAAACCACATAATAAAATTTATAACTAAGATTGGTCCTTTGAATTATCTATTGAGCAAAGAAACCTTAATAGGTCGGCTAGCAAAGTGGGTCATTGTATTTAGTGAGTATGACATAGAATATGTTTATCGTAAGATAATAAAAAGACAAGTGATAGCTAATAAACTTGCATATGCACCAGTAAAATAGCATATCATCCTCTAGTTTCTAACTTTCCTGATGAATCCATCCTTGCAATAGAAATTCCTACAATGTGGAAATTGTACTTTGATGGGTCTTATATGAATCATGGTTCAGGGGCTAATATTATTTTTAGCACACCTCAAGGGGAATTCATTCCTAAGTCATATAGAATAGCATTCCCATGCACGAATAATATGGCTGAGTATGAATCATTGTTGACAAGACTCTGAATGGTAATCAAATAAAAAATCAATGATCTTGAAGTCTATGGTGATTCCCAATTGGTTCTCTGTCAAGTTAATGATGACTATGATACAAAGGATGAGAATCTTACCACCTATAAGTGTATGGTGGATAGTTTTAAGTTGTACTTCAATGTTATTTCTTTTAAATTTTGAGGATTCAGAACAAAGCATATGATGCAATAGAAACCATTGGATCTCTCTTGTATATTCCTAACAATGCCTCGCATTATGAGTTATTGGTGGAACAACTGCTAATCCTTGCATTCAAGGTCCCCGAATCAAAACTTGTCTATGAACGTGTTGATATTTAATATCCTTGGTATAAATAATTTTTATAACTACATGCATGACCTAATTACCCCTTGACTTTTCCATGATCCAATGCAAGACCTTTATTCGGAAAGCCTCCAAATATGTCATTATAAGTGATACCATTTACCACCATAGCCTAGATAGCACCTCCCTAAGATGTTTTGATTTATATGAAGCACAAACAACCTTTCAAGAGGTACACAATGGTATATGCAGAGCTCACTCTACTAGTCCTACTCTAGCTAAGAAGCTTATACGAATGGGATATTATTGGCCTACAATGGAGCATGATGCCTAATACTTTGTGAAGAAATATCGCCAATGTCAGATAGATGGATATCTTGTACATTCACTTGCTTAGGAATTTAATCCACTTACATCACCTTGGCCTTTCTCTCAATAGGGACTAGACCTCATGGGAAAGATTCAACCTACATCTACTAATGGTCATAAGTTTATCCTTGGCACAACTGAATACTTCACTAAATGGATTGAATCCATTTAGATGATCTACATTACTGACAAAAAAATATCCAAGTTCATCCTCAATTACATCATATGCTAGTATGAAGTTCCCAAATCCATTGTCATGGATATTGGTCATCCTTACAAAAAATAAGTTGTTCATGAATTATGTGAGAGATTCCATATCCAACATCATTTCACCACTCCATATTACCCCCAGGGAAACAATCAAGCCAATGCATCTAATAAGACCATCCTTTTAAAGAAGATTATTGATTACACTGGTCATGACTAGCATGTCCAACTTAATCTTGAATTATGGGACCATTGTACTAGAATCCACACTCCCATAGGAGCCACCTATATTCTCATGCCTTTGTATCCAAATCCATTCTTCCCATTGAAGTTGAGTTACCATCCTTGAGTGTATCTATGCAATAGTTTATTGATGAAGAAGAGTACCGTATATCCCATTTGTATGAGCTAGAGCTATTGGATGAGAAGAGAAATAATGACTTAATCCATTGAAAGACATACCAAAAATGTCTTTGATGTAGCTACAATAAGAAATTTTGAATCAGATACTTTGACATTGGTGATAGTATTGAAAGATAATCCTAAGAATTAGATGGATCAAGAAAATATTGGAAAGTTTGAGCATAATTGGTTGGGTCCCTACACCATCACAACAACATATGGGTCATGTGCTTATCATATTTCCACTCTTGAAGGTTAACCATTACCAAAGCCTATTAATAGCATGCACCTTCATTGATACTATACATAGTTTCTAGAGAATCCCATCAAAACTTAAAAACATACAAAAAAAATAAAATAAAAATTATCACCGTGATGAAAACCTAGAAAAGAGGCATCTTGGTGACATCAAAGACAAAAAAATAGTAAAGAGAAATAATTCATCTAATAGTGAAAACCACTTCAATGACACTTTGGATAAGTACTATGGTGAGAACCTGGCAAACAGGTGCCATGTGTATCCAATCTTTTCTCTATCGTCTACAATCATTCTATCTAGTTATTCACACCCATCCACCCATATTTCAGTTATCATAGTAAATCTTTGTCATCCTTCTCATGGCCTAAGAACCATTGAAATTTAGTGTCCTTCACCTTTCATGTCCATCAATCCCTTGGCATCCATCATAAGGTGGTCCTATACCTGACTAAGGGAAATTCCTTGACCTGTGTCTTTATGGGATCCTAAAGAATAATATCATCTTTTAAAACATAAAAAATCCAAAAATTCATAAAACATCAAAAATATAAAAAATCATAAAACATCAAAAATATAAAAAATCATAAAACATCAAAAATCATAAAACATCAAAGTCCAAAAAAATCATAGAACATCAAGAATCCAAAAAAATCATAAAACATCAAAAATCCAAAAAAAAACATAAAACAGATGTCCAAAAACTTCAAAAATAGAGTCAGAGTTTGTGTCAGTCCAAGTTCAATTGAACTATGTTGCCTTTGTGTGTATAACATAGACAAGGCCATCTTTTGATGAGCCGTTGAGGCACTAGGTCAGTCCTTTAGGGTTTTGTCAAGTCGAGTCAATCTTGATTTGCATCTAAATAAGGAGTCATCCATGGTCAAAGTCAATCAAACTACGATGTCTCTTCATGTATAACATAGGCAAGGCTATCATTGATAATCCCTCGAGGCACTAGGTTAGTCCCTTAGGATTTGTTGAGTCTATCTTGATCTATCATCATTTATCCTATAATAAGTTTTCCCTTGCTAAGTTCAACACTTCAGATACTGCTAGTGTTTTTTCAATACCAAACTGATCTCACAAATTAGCCTACAGAATTTTCATCTTCCAATGGTTAGCTAATTGGATGGACTGGCCAACGAATGAGTGAAAGCTACAAAAAACTTTCTGGTGCAGGGGCACCAGGTTGATTTTTGAAAATTTGGTCAAATGAGGCCATTTGATAGAGTTTATGGTGTTTTAAATCTTTTGAGTCCAATAAGGTAATAATAGACCATGTGTGATGTAATTGGAGTCATTTGAGTCATTTGGATCAATCTTGCTAAATTTTTCATATGCAATATTGTAAAAGTTGCAAAAATGCACAAAGTGGAAGTTGAAGATTCATGTATTCAAAAAGTCAGTTAGGGACCTTTGGTTCTTGGTCAATTTTGGTGTGTAAAGTTTAAAGGGCCTCACATAACTCAAGGCAGGGTTCTAAAGTTATTTTTGAAGTGAATACAATAAACAAACAGAGTTGTCCTTGCATTTTTAGTGGTAATTTGTTGTTGCAGAGATCTGTACGGACCCATACTAGGTATTCTTGCTCCAAAATGCATTGAAACTAATGGTTTCATGAACTAAGGATATTTTGGTTTTATTTTTAATTGTTTTCATAGAATTTAAGATTTTTATTGTCAATTTACTATAGGCGGTTTGAGAGTTCAAAATTTGCGGTTTTGAAGATGTGAAATGAGTATTTAGGCCATTGCACTCAATGAATCTTGTAATAACTTGGTGGAATGGCATAAATAGATGTAGGATGTTGGTTCACGTGGTTTCTAAGAGCAGGGAAGGTAGTTTGGTGGATTTAATATGCTACCCTAGTTACAATTCTTCACGATTTTGGTGAAAAGTGGTGCTTTTGGATGTAGGGTTTGTATAAAACTTGTGGAATTGGTCATGTAATGGTTTTTGAAGCATATGCAGACTATAATTTATGTGTTCAAGGAGTTGGTAAGGTAAAATAATTCCTAGAAGTTAAAGATTCAATAAACCCTCTCTTGTGGAAGCCAAAATAAGCCTAAAGCAACGGTTTTGTGTTTAGGGAGAATTTGTGACCATTTCCCTGTTAAAAGTTGTTGGTTTAGTGTTTTTGTAACCTGGTTGTGAGTTTTCAATTGGAATTTGGGGTTGAGAGAGAGATTGAGTGGGTGTTGCTTTGGAAAATAATCCTAATTTGGCTTTGTTTCTGCATGATCGTCAGATGTAGGGAGATACTTTTAAAAACAATCATATTTGGTTTCTTGATATGTTTGAGGAGGCCCAAATGGATCCTTGAATCTATGTTCTATTTTGGGAGACTCAATATATTTGGAAAGTTGTGCTTGATTATTTCCATTGGGAATAGTACAATCAAACAAGTCTCTTATGAGCACGAGCTTTTGGAAAAGTGAGAGATCAGAGTTATAAAAGACTTCCATTGGCTTGAATTTGACAATATTATAATATTCAAAGTGTTTTGAGGAATTGAGAAGAGTTTGGAACCCTGATTCTAATTTTGGGTCTTTCGTAAATTTGTCTCGAGCAAAGTGCTTTGTGAAGGGAATGTTGAGTCAAAAAAAAAGGATGAATAAGCAAGAATTGTTTGAGTTTAATTAAATTTTGATTGTTTGAAGGATCCCCCTCCCTACTCTACATCAATTGGTATTAGAGGATAGGTAGAAGATCTTTTGAAGAAGAAAGTTGAAGGTTGAGAAAGGAAAAGTGGTGATTTGAAATGGAAAGATGCCTCCAAAGAGAAATCCAATGGACAAAGAAGTCAGATAACTAAAGGAACAGTATGCAAAGGAGGTGAGACTTTATAAGGAGTCTCAAGAAGCTACCCTTGCTAGAATATCAGCCCTGGAGAAGAACCAAAGAAGAGATGTGGTCAGTGGTGACCAAAGTGACAAAGAGGATGAGAGATAGAGTGAGAACCCTCAAGGAGGAGTCCATGAAGAAGAGGAAATGGACCCCAAAGAATCGAGAATGGATAGGATGCTAAAGGTTGTCAAGGGGGATAATACTCCAAAGGTGAAGGTAGAAGTGCCTATGTACAGTGGAAAGGTGGATAGTGAAGAAGTATTGGGTTGGATAGATGCTTTGGATAATTTCTTTGAATTTGAAGAAGTAGAGGAAAATAAGAAGGTGAAATTTTAAAAAACCAAGTTGAAGGGACTTTCCCTAACGTGGTGGAACTATGTTCAAGAAGAAATACTAAAGAAGGGAAAAGAAAAGATAAGCTCATGGGACAAAATGGTAGCTAAGATGAAAGGACAATTTCTATTTGTTGATTATGAAATTCAAACATTTAGAAAGTTGCAGAGCCTAAAAAAAATAGTTGGATATCATGGCATACACTGAGGAATTCCATAGGTTAAGCATTAGAGAAGGGCATGCAGAGAATGAAAGGGAAAAGGTAGAAAGATACCTAAATGGCCTAAGGTACAACATTCAAGATGAAATCAGCCTCACTACACCTAGGATAATTGAACAATGTTTTCAATTGGCTATCAAGGTAGAGGAAAGGATAAAAATAAGGCAAGAAAGACAAGGAAGAGGAAAAGGCAACACTAATGGAGGAAGAGGTACAAGGAAGACCTATGAAGAAAAAGAAGATACAAGCCAAACCAAAGACCAAGTTGTTGATCAAAGAGGTGGTTTCAGAGGTTTCAGAGGAAGCTTTGTACAAGGTAGGGGTTCAAGCTCATTTTCAAGAAGATGTTACAATTGCAATCAGATTGGCCATGTAGCATGGAAGTGTCTAGAGAAACAAGGTTCTACTTCAAGTGGTGGTGATAAAAGAGTATAGTTGGTGCAAGAGGATGATTGTGGAAGTGTCAATTTTCCTAATCAACTTGTTGTTCTAGAAGTTGGGGAACTCTTGATGGTGAGAAGAACACTCCTCCAAGAATCCAAGGAGAAAGAATCAACACAAATGAGACCACTATTCAGGACAACTTGCAAATGCAATGGAAAGGTATGTAAAGT
The DNA here is from genome assembly GCA_007115665.2 of Sequoiadendron giganteum. Taxonomy (NCBI): domain Eukaryota; kingdom Viridiplantae; phylum Streptophyta; class Pinopsida; order Cupressales; family Cupressaceae; genus Sequoiadendron; species Sequoiadendron giganteum. The sequence continues at coordinate 290,348,957 of CM021100.1, forward strand.
TGTAGACTCTGGAAGTACTGATAATGTGGTATCTACTGAAATGGTTGATAAACTGAAATTGGAAAAAGTACCTCATGAAACACCCTACAAGGTGTCATGGTTGAATGATGATCAATATATTTCGGTGAATGAGAAATATTTAGTTGAGTTTAACATTGGTGGCTATAAGGACAAGATTCTTTGTGAGGTGTTACCCATGAATTGTTGCCAATTTTTTTGTATTTACTCCTTGGTAGTAGGCCGGCCAAAACCTAATACCAAGGATTAAATACAAAAACGGATTCTAGAGCATCACCCAAACATCTGAGAATGCATACATACATGCTTCCAACTATTATAAGCCTTCTCACAAAACCTTAGATCATACAGATTATCGGAGAGCATATGCGAACCAAAAATACCATAATTTTCAGACCAAATACCGGATAGGATAAACTAGTTCTGCCACCGATACAGGGTACCAGACCAACATGATGACATCAATGGAAATCTAAGACATATTTCCAACAATCTCCTCCTTTGTAATTGATGGAAACATAACAAAAGTCCAATTCAAAAATTCATGTCTCTCCCTCTTAGATCCATATCTCTCAAAAAAAACTTCATCTCCCCTTATCCATATCTCTCCCCAAAATTCCAATATCTCTCCCCCTTTGACATCAATGGCAAAGGGAGCGAAAAAGAGAAAAAAAATAACATGGTGACTTTGAATATTCAAAAATTTCAAAACTTCAAAAAATTTCAAGCATCCAATTCTTCAAACCATAAAAACTATCTTCACCTCAAATATATTTTTATATCTTTCTTTGATCACCGAAAGCAATTTCTTCCATTCCAGAGCTGAAAAGTCCATTCTTGTAGACACACTTTCCAACACAACCAATAGTGTGAAGTAGGATGACCAGTCTACAGACGAATTTTGTTTCTCACAGTCTTCTGCATCAAGGAGTATTCTGACAAAATGTTCTATGTGGACCTCAACCATCTCCTTTAGAAGCCAGAAGGTCTTAACTACATCATCTATTTTTCTCTACATAATTATCATTTTAGCTTGCAATTCACCAATTCTCAACTCTTGCTTCCCATCTTTGTCCTCAAATATGCAAAATTTCTTCCCAATATTGTTCACCTCAGATTCTATTCCTTCAATCCTGCTTCGAAAATTGTCAATTGTTGCAGGCCATCGAAGGCAATATTTATGAATATAAGTAATTTATTTTATACATTTCTTTGTTTCCATAATCAATTTAGATAGTCTTTATTTTATTTTAGTACATCTCCTATCAACTAGAGCTTCCATCTTGCGTCCTTTCAAACCTTCAAGCAACATTATTTCTTCAATCACTTCAACTATATTCTCAGGTAGAGAATCAGAAACAACAAAAGCATCAATACCTTTATGAAACAAATACTCAAATAGAGCGTCATCAAATTTAAGCCTATCAACTGGAGAGGTTGTACTCCAAATTTCACCAAATTTCGTCAACTTTCTTTTAATCAACATAGACTTGATGTCATCTGGATTAGATGTTTCAGATCCAAGTGAAGATCCTTCTTCTTCTTCCAACCCTTCAGAAATAACAACGATATCTTCAACAACAACTTTTCTTTTCCTCGATTCTAGACAGGAATCACTAATAACAACTTCCAATTCTTCCATTCTGGAGGAAGAACCTTCCTCAAATCGACTAGGCATAACTTCACCAGAGCTCATTACATTCTGAAACAATAAGAAAAAGTTCTTGCATGCACTCGCTTTATCCTCAAGACTTTCCAAATGTCTGCAAGTCCATTTTGCAATGGGAATCTCGGATTCCCACTCAACATTCTTCTTTCCCAGTAATTATTTTAGAAAATAAAAATCCAAACATTTAATCAACAATCCAAAATGCAATGGATATTCTTCCCTCAGTGGCAATTGTATGTTTTCGACCAAATTCTCAAGAACTAGCTTACATAGATCAAATTGTATGTTCTCCATAACCATCTTATATGCCAAATATATTGCAATAGCCGAAGTAGAGCTTTCTTTGTTCCTAAAAAAGATTTTATACAAAATTTCGTATGCAACATACCTAACCAAAAGATCATCAATAGTATCAATCACTAGTGTACGGGGATCTTTGTCGACACTCGTCAATTCCACTACTTCCTTGTATTTAATCATCTTCCATCTAGGAAGGTCTCCAACACTGCACAGACTGGTGACTTCTTTGATCACTTCCTTCGAAAGAAGATAAGATTTTTCCAATACAATGCTATAATCCTTGAATTTTCTCAAGAGGAACAAAATAAATTATTTATAGGAAAACCAAGGGAATTCTCCCCATATACCCAAACCTAGGGTTTGCAAGTTCTGAAATTCACTTGGTTCCAACCCTAATTCTAGTTTCTTTATCTTTCGATTATCAAATTCATCTAGCTTGAGTCCTTTCAACTTCAAAGGAGTATTCCTACTCGATCCTCTGATAGAATTTTCCATCATAGATCTTAAAATTTAACAAGATAAATTCTTCTGTTATCTTCTTCTATAGTCGTGAGATAGTGAAAATTATTGTTGGTGTTTTAAATTACAACCCAACTAGACTTTGAAACTCTCTAAGAGGTTGTCAACATATATAATAAAGAACCACAAAGGCCTAGTGGCCAACTAACAAGATTCAGTGAAAGGCTGACATCTCCTACACTTCTGGCTTTGTGAAACCAAGGAGGGTTTTCCTGAGTGTGTTCATGAGAACATTATATGACTGTTAAAGAAAAATTCTTCTCATAGATTGCAGTCCCCCACACTCACAATGAGATAGTAATTACCCTCATATTGGCAGACCAAAGAATAATAACAGTTATCTTAGAGCAACAGGACTAAAGGTTTTGACATAAGATTTGCATCTCGTAAAGATAAATGGTTTAATATTTTGGTTTGTTCATATCTCAGACCACCACGCTTAGAACAACAACCCTGTAGTAATCCCAAAGAAAATAGACAGTCCCTCATCCATATGGCAGGAGTCAAACAAGGAATAATCCAAATATTATGCACACATCACCATAATGATTTACATTATGCGAATTTTAGTTTTCAAAACAACACTTCTTAGCAAATCTTGAATATATAATCATAACTCTGTAATTAATTTTCAAGAAATTTGATTAACTCATTGAGTTAAAACAAGGAAATGAAGAACACGTTCAAATATACCATTGAAGGTGAATGAACATATCATTAATAGGTTCATTCACAATTTATTACACACAATGAGGAGAGTAATTGTTTCAAAAGATTATTATTTATTTGTTTTAATATCCTTCATTACATTAGCACAGCATGCTAGCTTCATAGTAGACTTTGACCAGAAAAGATACCAACTAAAGCCTTCAAGAAAACCACATAAAATGAACCGACTGTACATATATCCAAAACATCTCGGACCCAAAGAAATCTAACCCTCCTTTTTATGGAGCCATGAAATCTCCTTTATAGATAGGAGAGCAACAAGCATCGGGCTCCAATGTTAATTTCAAAATGAATTTCATCCCAAATGAAATTCAAAATTACATTTAAAAAAAATTCCTCATCATTAGAAAAAACCATAATTGGTTTGAGGAATCAAAAACGGTTACACCCCTGTAACCAGCTAGAGAGAAAAACCAAAAAACATGCTAGGCACATGCACGTCCATATCAACGCAAAGAAAAACAACCCAAAAAGTAACATCCCCAGTCATGAACACCCACCATTAGCAATTATTTGTTTAACACACGACCTCGGTAGAGGTGACCGCTTCTGGTTCTCGCTTCTATAAGAAGCAATTCCATCTTCCTTTTATTCACATCTACATGAGGTCTAGTAGCATGGCACGACACCATTGCAGTTATCGGTGCAACTGCAAGGGCCTCTTCATCAACTCCCACAAGCTTAGTCATGAAAACTAGATAATAATGGTAGTCTGAGTCTATTTCAAACCCGTTGCCATCAGAATTCAAAGATGCACAACCGAGGATTCACAACGCACAGGCCTTTTGCCAGTTTCCCAAACAATAGTATCGGGCATGCCAGGAATAGGTTGCTCCTCACCGATTCGCAACCTCCTTGTCTTTATCCTGGTGCTCCTACGCACAATAGACTTTTCCATCAAAGAAATTTACCTCACAAAGAACATGAGAAAATTGACCACCTGCAAACAAGACAACTCAAAATGCAATGAGAACCCTGGATAACTCAACAAACATTTATAGAGTGAATTGGTGCGAGGGATATTAATTTCTCAAATGCAGTATGAGAATTTGAGCGATTAGTGGTTGATATAGCCACCACAAAATTATTCTGGGCTTACACAAAGACGACGTACAACCCATCATTGCACTTATCAAGAGAGCATCGTTCACACACAAGAAAATCAGGATAAGATCCACTAAAAAACCCACGCCATTAATGAGAACAACTTGTAGAGCACAAGAACTCCTTACACAGATGGATAGTAGCCCATCATAATCAAACTGCCAATATGGATCAGACCGTGTGAATCAGACAACTCAGATTGAATCAAAAATCATTTGAGAATCCACATCAGCACTTGGAAAAACTGTGTCCAATCACAGCTCAGGAGGACAAGAAATTGTTACCAGGAAGTAGGCCCCACCTAGCCTTCCTCACTACAAGAAACAAGTAATGTGTTGCCCATTCACAAACCTCGCAATACCCTTGGGGGCACTTAATCTGATCATGCAAGGCCTGCGAGGAATGGTTTTCATTAAAATCCCACAAGTAGGAGACACCCACTTGGCACCGATGATGCATCAGGAAAGGGCCCCATCCCTTAGTATATGATAGATGGCAGCATCTCACAAACCTCGCACCACTTGAATTCCATCATTAGGAAAACCTGCGAGGTCTGCGAGGTACAGTTGAGATCATCTATGATTTGACGGTTCAGCAAGAAGAATGTAACAATTATAAAATAGTGGTGGGGCCGGCCGACAAACCCTCAACGACACAAATATTAAAATCCAAAGTGGCAGATAAGAAACCGGTAGTTCAGGTGAAAAGGGGCTGGTAAGAGGACAAAGGAAAGGCTCTACTAGATAACTTAAGTGACTGATTACCCTCGGTAGCAAGTGAATGTTGAAATATAATGTGAGGGCTACAAAAGTTGATAAATTATATTACTATGGGTAATATAAACCCTAAACCCTTAAGTTTCCCTCCCTGTAATTTTAAAAGTCCCACCACTTCTGAAACCAACTTTCGAATATCCATAATGTTCTCTTCAACGGTCTTCAAATTGCTTCAGAAAAAGCTTCGAGAGAGTTTCAAATCGCTCTACAACTCCTTTGAATGTATTGATGATCAAAATGATTCAATAAACTTCCTTTATATTCCATCATTTTTCCCTAATTCACATTAATTGCAAAAAGTTGACAAACTTTTCTTCCATTCGATTCAGAAACCCTAATTTTCTCTGCAAAAGAACATGCTCACTTCTTTTCTATCGGTTCCTTTTGCAACACCTCTATCCAGACATTCTTCACAAAATATCCACGTGCCATCACCTAACACATCATACTTTTGGGGGTTTAATTGATTTTCTGATAAAGCTCCCCCTAAGACCATGCTAGGTCTAGTTCCCTAAGGAATCATATACACCAGATGAGGGTACAAATGCATTAGTAGTATCTGATTCTTCTTTCTTTTTCCACATCTTGCTCATTTCCTACTTAACCTCTTCCTTGTCAACCTTTTTCATCGGTTTATCATCTTTCATCGGAGTCAACTGCTTTCCCTTTTTAATTTTGCACAGTTTCGAGATATGTCATAGTTTCTTGCAATGATAACATAAAATGTTTCTTTGTTTAGTTTTATTTCCATTCATCCTTGTTCTGCATTAACTATCTTTATGTCCAAACATGTTATAGGTATAACAGTATCCATCAAAAGATTGATTTATCCTTCCTCTATTAAATATGTTCATTATCACTCTACTAACCATCCTTACTTGTGATCTGCATTCAATAGCTTTATGTCCTATCTTCTTGCATGTATAACATTGTTCGAAGAAGAGACCAAAAAATTGATTTAACCTACTCCTACACTCAGTTGCCTTATGTCCAAATTTTTTACATGAGAAACAAACACCATTGAAAGATGAATACCTTTGTGCACTCAATTTTCTGATAGGTGGTTTCCTTCCAGAGTTTCTTTTTTGCTTTCCTTTATCCTTAGTCTTTTGATTATCCACTAGATTTGAATTCTGCATTTTTCCATCAGCTTCATTACCTAAGCCACTTTTGTCTTTAGAAGGTTTTTGTCAAGCTATTAACTCATCAAGCTTGGTGGAGCTTGTCTTAAAGTCATCTTCATAGAGTTTTTCTTTCTCAAGTTTTGATTTCAAATTCATTACTTCCTGTTCAAGCCTATAGAGAACATCAACCTTGCTTTCTATCACTATTTTCAAGCAATATTCAACTTTCATCTTTTCATTTATCTTCAGTTTCCGTCTAGTACTCTCATGCAATGGTGTTTGTTTTCATCTATTTTCACCTATCAAACAACCGAATGCACAAAGGTACTCATCATTCAATGGTGTTTGTTTTTCATGTAACAAATTTGGACATAAGGAAATTGAGTGTAGGAGTAGGTTGAATCAGTTTTTTGGTTCCTTTTTGAACAATGTTAAACATGCAAAAAGATAGGACATAAAGCTACTGAATGCAGATCACAAGTAAGGATGGTTAGTAGAGTTATGATGAACAAATCTAGTACAGGAAGGATAAATCAATATTTTGATGGCTATTGTCATACCTGTAACATGTTTGGACATAAATCTAATCAATGCAAAACATGTATGAATGGAAATCAAATTGGACAAAGACAAATTGTGTGTTATCATTGCAAGAAACCAGGACATATTTCAAAAGTGTGTAGAAGTAAAAAGGGGAAGCAGTCTGCTCTAGTAAAAGATGATGAACCGATGAAAAAGGTTGACAAGGAAGAGGTTAATCAAGAAATGAGAAAGACATGGAAAAAGAAAGAAGAATCAAAGACTACTGATGTGTCTATAGCCTCATCTGGTGCAGATGATTCCTCTGGGAACTAGACCTAGCATGGTCTTAGGGGGAGATTTATCATAAAATCAATCAAACCCTCGGAAGTGCAGTGTGTCAGGAACTAGCATATGGATATGTTATGAAGAATGATTGGATAGAGGTGTTACAAAAGGAACCAATAGAAAAGAAGTGAGCATGTTCCTTTGTGGAGTGAATTAGGTTTTCTCAATCGAATGGAAGAAAATTTTGTCAGCTTTTTGCAATTAATGTGAGTTAGGAAAAAATGATGGAATATAAAGGAAGTTTCTCAAATCATTTTGATCATCAACAAATTTGAAGGATTTTTAGATTGACTTGGAACTCTCTTGAAGCTTTTCTGAAGTGATTTGAAGAACATTGAAGAGAACATTGCAGGTATTCGAAAGCTGGTGTCAGAAGATTTCCTATCTTGTGACTGCAAAGGAAGGTAATAGAAGAATTTTCTTGCTGAATTTTAAGACCTATAATGGAAAGTTCCATCAAAGCATAGTATAGGAATACTCCTCTGAAGTTGAAAGGAGTTGAGCTAGATGAATTTGATAATTGAAAGATAAAGAAACTGGAATTAGGGCTAGAACCAAGTGAATTTCAAAACTTGCAAACCCTAGGTTGGGATATATGGGGAGAATTCCCTTGGTTTACCAATAAAGAATTTATTTTATTCCTCTTAAGTAAATTTAAGGATGATAGCATTGTATTGGACAAATATTATCTTCTCTTGAAGGAAGTGATCGAAGTCGTTACTGGTTTGTGCAGTTTTGGAGAACTTCCTAGACAAAAGATGATTAAATACAAGGAAGTAGAGGAATTGACGAGAGTCGAAAAAGATACCCATGCACTGGTAATCGATACTATTTTTGATTCTTTGGTTAGGTATGTTGCATATGACATTTCAAATAAAATATTTTTTAGGAATAGAGAAATCTCTACTTCATCTATTGCAGTATATTTGGCACATAAGAATGTTAAAGAGAATATACAATTTGATCTATGTAAGCTAATTCTTGAGAATCTGGTCGAGAACATACAATTGTCACTAAAAGAAGGATATCCATTTCATTTTGGATCATTGCTTACATGTTTGGTTCTTTATTTTCTGAAATCCCTACCAGGAAAGAAGGATGTTGAGTGGGAATCTAGGATTCCCATTGCAAAATAGATTTGTAGACATTTGGAAAGTCTTTAGGATAAAGCAAGTGTGTGCAAGAACTTTTTCTTATCTTTATGGAATGTAATGAGCCTCGGTGAAATTATGCCTAGTCGATTTGAGGAAGGTTTTTCCTCTGAAACGAAAGAATTGGAAGTTGTTATTAGTGATTCCCCTCTGGAATCGAGGAAAAGAAAAGTTGTTCTTTAAGATATCGTTGTTATTCCTGAAGAGTTGGAAGAAGAAGAAGAATATTTGCCTAGATCTGAATCTTCTAATCTAGATGACATCAAGTCTATGTTGATTAAAGGAAAAATGAAGAAAGTTGGTGAATTTTGGAGTACAGCCTCTCCGGTTGACAGGCTTAAAGTTGATGATGCTCTAATTTGATTATTTTTTTTGTAAAGGTATTGATGTTTCTACTGTTTCTAATTCTCTACTTGAGAATCTAGTTGAAGTAATTGAAGAAAGAATGTTGCTTGAAGGTTTGGAAGGACGTGAGTTGGAAGCTCTGGTTGAAAAGAGATGTACTAAAGAAAAATAGAGGTTATTTGAATTGATTATGGAGATGAAGAAACGCATGAAATAAATGACTGATATTTACAAATATTGCCTCTAGTGGCCTGCAACAATTGATAATTTTCAAAGTAGGATTGAAGCAATAGAATCTAAAGTGAACAATATTGGGAAGAACTTTGACATATTTGAGGATAAACATGGGAAGCAAAGGCTGAGAATTGGTGAGTTGCAAGCTAAAACGATCATCATGTAGAGAAAAAAGGATAATTTAGTTAAGACCTTCTGGCTTCTAAATGATATTGTTGAGGTCCGGCTAGACCATCTTGCTCGAATACTCTTTGATGCAAAAGATTGTGAGAAACAATATTCATCCAAAAATTTGTCATCCTCCTTCACACTGTTGGCTATGTTGGAAAGCGTGTCTACAAGAATGGATTCTACAGTCCTGGAGTGGAAGAAAATGCTTCCGGTAATCAAAGAAAGGTACAAAAGGGTATTTGAGGTGAAGACAATTTTTCTAGTTTCAGGAATTGGATGCTTAAATTTTTTTGAAGTTTTTGAAATTTTGAATATTGGATGTAACCATGTTGATATTTTTTTTGGTACTCTTTGCCATTGATGTCAAAGGGGGAGAGATATGGATAAGGGGAGATGAATTTTTTGGGATAGACATCGGAGAGATATGAATCTAAGGGGGAGAGATATGCATTTTTGAATTGGACTTTTTAATGTTTCCATCAATGAAAAAGAGGGAGATTGTTGGAATTATATCTTAGATTATCATCGATGTCACCATGTTGGTCTGGTACCCTGTACTGGTATGCAACCCATCTGGTATTTGATCTGATAATTCTGGTATTTTTGGTCCACATATGCACTCCAGTAATTTGCATGATCTAAGGTTTTGAGAAAAGGTTTATAACAATTGGAAGTTTGTATGTATGCATTCCCAGATGTTTGGATGATGCACTGGCATTGATGTTTGTAATTGAATTTTAGTATTAGGTTAATCTTGGTAAACCTAATATTCAGTCTAATGGATTGTGAATTATATGTGAATACCTACTCTTGGTCCCAACCGATATGATGTTGAATAACACGGTTGAATTATTCTTGAAGCCGACCTTACCATCACATACAAATATATATATATAAGGCAGTTAGAAGAAGATGAACGCAAATAACTTTTGTGATGTGAAGAAAAAGAAGTGGTTGTGGTGTGAGATGTGTAGTGCGAATGTGAAGAAGAAAATAAGTATAAGTGTGTGAACTGAAGATCAATCTGTGAGCAAACACTCTATGCATAAGGAACTGAATTTGCACTTGTGGTGCGACTTCATTAGTTCAACCTTGGCAATTAGCTAAAAAAAAATATCCATTTTTCAAGGTAGTGAGCCTCCATTTTGGACAACAAGTTCTCTGTAAGCTGTGAGATTTTGTACTTGGCAGTGTGCCAGTCCTTTTTGATATAACTATATATTGTGAGCTAATCCTCACCGTGGTTTTTCCCTTCTTGGGTTTTCCAAGTAAAATCTGGTGTTTATGTGTTGTTGAATCTCATGCTCTGTTATTGTTCATATTTGTTCTATGATGAAATTAATTAATGGTAATTGTTTAATAAGTTTTAGTGGATACTGATTCACCCCCCCTTCTCAATATCTGGATTATTCAACAAAAATTCAGTTAGGGACCATTGGTTTTTGGTTAGTTTTGGTGTGTGAAGTTTAAAGGGCCTCACATAATTTGAAGGAGGGATTCAGAAGTTATTTTTGAAGTGAATACAATAAACATAGTTTTCCTTGGATTTTTACTGGTAATTTGTTGTTGCAGAGATATGTATAGACCTGTATTGGGTGTTCTTGCTCCAAAATGAATTGAAACTAATGGTGGAATGAACTGAGGAGATTTTGGTTTTTGTTTGAATTTATTTCATAGAGTTTTAATATTTTTATTGTCAATTTATTGTAGGCAGTCTGAGAGTTTAGAATTTGGGGTTTTGAAGGTGTAAAATGAGAATTTAGGTCATTCCAGCAGTGAATCTTGTAATAAATTGGTGGAATGGCATAAATAGATGTATGATGTTGGTTCAAGTTATCTCTAAGATTAGGGAAGGTATTTTGGGGGATTTAATATGCTACCCTAGTTACAATTCTTCATGATTTTGGTGAAAAGTGGTGCTTTTGGATGTAGGGTTTGTATAAAACTTGTGGAATTGGTCATGTAATGGTTTTTGAAGCATATGCAGACTATATTTGATATGTTCAAGGATTTGGTAAGGTAAAATAATTCCTGGAAGTTAAAGATTCAATAAACCCTCTATTGTGCAATCCAAAATAAGCCTAAAGCAAGGATTTTGTGTTTAGGGAGAATTTGTGAGAATTTCCCTATTAAAATTTGTTGGTTTAGATTTTTTGTAACTTGGTTGTGAGTTTTCAATTGGAATTTTGGGTTGAGAGAGAGATTGATTGGGTGTTGCTCTAGAAAATAAGCCTAATTGGGCTTTGTTGTTGGAGGACAGTCAAATTTAGGTAGATAATTTTCAAAATAATCATATTTTGTTTCCTGATATGTTTGAGAAGGCCCAAATGGGTCCTTGAATCTGTATTCTATTTTGGGAGACTCGATATATTTGGAAATTTGTGCCCATTTCTTTCCATTGGGAATACTACAAGCGAACAAGCCTCTTGTGAGTGAGCATTTGGAAAAGTGGGAGATCAAAGTTATAGAATAATCCTCTTGTCTTGAATCTACTAGTCTTATGATGTTCAAAGTGTTTTGTGGAATTTAGAAGAGTTTGGAACCCTGATTGTGTTTTTGGGTTTTTTGTATCTTTGTAGAGCCAAGTGCTTTGTGAAGGGAATGGTGAGTAAAAAAAGATGAATAAGCAAGAATTGTTTGAGTTTAGTTAAATTGTGATTGTTTGAAGGATTTGCCTCCCTGATATACACCACTTCCCTCCTACACTTTGGGCTCTACAAAACCCGAGAGGGTGATCTCACACAATGTAATTAAGATTATTTGTACTAACTAACCCTGTACATTATAAATAAAAAATATGCTCTACACATAATTTCTTGACAATTCAATGAATGTAAAGATCTAGAAAATTATTTACAAATTAATCATTTCATAAGAATTAGAGCATGGTAGACTTCAACTCAACATACATTTCAATAGAAAATTAATGACAATGATTTTGAATGTAGTGTTTGTGAAAGATCATGAATATGCAATATAAGTATAGATCCTAGACCAGTGCCTTAACCTAGGGTATGGAGTCCAATTTGACACAAACCATGATGAAAAACATCTTAAAACTTAGCATCAAAGAAATATTACAACACTACATTAAAAAATTATACTCAAATATCCAAAACCACAACTCATTATCATATCCTCATACTCAAATTACATAAATCTACAATTCTATCAAAGTGATTTAACTAATTCCTTGAATTAGGAAAAAGCTAAAATCATACATTAATTGGAACACAATGGAGATCATTGAAATGACCTTTTATCATTTCCATTGATAACTCATATAAAGAATACACAAGGAGAGAATTGGCTTGAGAATTATGTCATTCTTGTATTTAGATACTAGTACGATCATACAACATTAAATTTTCTAAAACTAAAGACTCAAAATCCTAGATACAAACTCAAATTCTATTCTTTGTACTATTTATTATAAAATTTATTTTGGAGATCAATAAAAAACCCATGTGATTGGCCTTGATTTCCCTTTTATAGAAACAAGGGAGAAAAACAAGCTTCAGGCCAATGCACGCCTGTCACATTTTCATTTGAATAATTACCATTACATTTCAAAATAATTGGAATATTCTAAGGACAAAACCATTCTATTTACATTTGCAAGTATTTTTCACTTTAAGATACTTTTCTTCTCCTTTCTTCATTTATCTTTGAAGGTTTCCCGCGGGAACTGAGCTAGCATGTGAAGACAAAACTTCATGTTTACAAAAATGAAAAAAAACCTACTAACACCTCTTGAAATATTTGTAGACCATTGGAGATGCCAAGTAGACCAAAAATGTTGTCATATTACTGTTGGAAAGGATTACAAGTTTGGAATATTATTGTACTTGTTATCCCATGTTGTATAGTCCTCCTCAGTAGGCTAGTTGAAGGCCATAAATTTATCTAATTTAGTTCTATAAGGACTATATTTTACCATTATCTGTATGGAATCTTTCTCAAATTCCTCCAAAAAGGTGATGGAATCTGGAAACTTGTTCATACTATCTTTTGACATAGCCATCTTCACATCTCCCTCCTCACAAATCAAAATAGCCTCTGCATTTATGACTACATCCATATGACCTCTCCATTGTTCATAGCTCTTGACACCTCCTTCACTATTGAGGATGTCTAGTAGGAGGCCAAGATCACTCTCATAAAAAAATTTCAATAGTGCTTTAATCCTTTTCTCGAAGGGGTCTACCAACCCTTGGTAATCAATTATCTCCTTCACCATTTTATAAGTTGGAGCTATTTGTGGTGGATTATTTTTATCATGGGTGGATCTAATAACCATATTATTCAAAACACTTAGCCTGGGCACCCATGTTTGCAACAAAGGGAAAGCAATGGCTTTATCCATCTCCAACATACTTATTGACTGAAACATCAAAGAATAGTTAGAGTGCACATTTCTCACTCTTTTATTGCTTTGGATAAATAATGTTCCAATATATTTGTGACATGCAAAAATTATTATCATTATACAACCCAGATAATTCTTCAAAAACCTCCATTTATTGTATCAATTCCTCCTTAGTTACTTCCTTTGGAGGGGTTGTATTTGATGTACTAGGAATAAGATATGCAATAGACACATTGTCTGGATTGTACACAACCAATTCTATAGCAATTGGAGGAGAATAGGTAGGAGATGGTGATTGTACTAGAGAATGTGATGGGGATGAATCCTACACCTGATTTTTTGATGGGCCTATCATTGATGTTGACTTGGACTATAGTGTTTGCAATTTCTCTTTCAACAATGCATTCTCAAGTTGCAATTATACAATCTTTTGTTCATCCTTATTTTACACCATCACCAAATCATTATATTATTTATTCTTTGCTTCAAATTGCTCTTGCAAAGACTCAATAGTAACCTTATTGAATTGGGCTATATCTATAGCCAATGTGGTTTCCTCTATAGCTAAATTATTTGATACTCTTTTTATTATCAACCTTCTTCTCAAATCAACTATTGGCTCTACAACTTCAAGTTTTCTTGTGTTAGGGGCTGATTTCCAAATGGCCAATGTGTCCCACTATGGACTAAAAGCTGACCCTTGCAAGGCTACTATTGACTCCTCAGTTGAAAAAATATTAGTATTGTGTCTCCTCACTGTATCAAAGGCTATGGAAAATTCCATATCCCACTCAGGGAAGAGGAGCACTGCACTTTCTCTAACAAGTTTCCTACCCTCTATAGGTGTTAGTTCTTTGTAATTCTCCTTCATATGTGGTGCAATAATTTTATCCTCAATGGCCTTCCTTGGTAGCTCTGGTTTTTTAATCATCTCAATTTTCATGCTTTCATCATATTCTTATTTTCTTGCTCTCCAAACAAACTCCCGGAAAGAACTAGTTTTGAAAAAAGTGTCATCATTCATGAAGTCATTGCATTCCTTCTCCCTAACATCATTAGTATTATTGACTCCAGTAAGATCAGATTTTCCCAACTTAAGCCTTTGAATTTGTATTTTTTCCTCCCTTAGGGGTGAAGGCATACCTGTTACCCAAAAATTTGAACTCAAAAAAATTCAAATTTTAGTGCATTTCCTTACATGCCTTTTAGCTTGCCAAGTCATGAAAATAATTAATTTTCAAAAATCTATGCTAGCTGGTACAAACTCCTCTTATGGGAATGATTTTATCTCCATTACACCCAATCTGGCAAGTTTTCATGCTCAGATGTCTCATTGTTTGCAAGAGTTTTAGCTTCACTTTTTTCATCGAAAATTTGCAAATAAGGCCAAGTTTAAATTTTTTGGTTGCTAGAGCTTAAAAGAATTCTGAGTTTTTCTCAGAAGAACCCAATCCTTTTTTTGTTCAAATTTCAAGCAAAACAGAGCTGATTTGTGGAAGATATGAAGATTTTCATCTTTCAGTTAGAGCATAATGTTGGGGAAAATAATTGATGTCAATCTAAATTCCATATGTAAATTTTAAAAAGGCTGGAACTTTGATGTCATGGGGTTCCCAAATTTCCTAACCTTGTTGCGGGATTCCCAAATTTCCTAACCTTGTTGCGGGTTGCTCAAATTTCCTAACTTTCTAGCCTTGTCGTGGGTTGCTCAAATTTCCTAATTTCTTAACCTTGTCGCGGGTTGCTCAAATTTCCCAAATTTCCTAACCTTATTGGGGGTTGATCAAATTTCCTAACTTTCAAGCCTTGTCACGGGTTGCTCAAATTTCCTAACCTTGTCATGGGTTGCTCATGTTTCCTAACTTTCTAACCTTGTCACGGTTTGCTCAAATTTCCTAACTTTCTAGCCTTGTCACGGGATTCCCAATTTTCATAACCTCCTCATTTAAAGACATGAAAGTCAAAAGTTAGTCCAAGAGACTATTACAACAAGAAAGAAATGGTCATTTTAACTTCTTCAATAAGCGGTTAATCTCAAAAAGGAGAATATTTTTCATTAGCAATGGATTTTAAAGAAACGGTTATGAGACCAAAGGGAGGGCCTTTAAAAACTTATCGAAGGCTATTGTAAAGGGATCTTCTTCCATCTATTTGAGAAATAAGGAGCAACATATTTTTCTTTTCTGCACAGTCTTGATGTACAGGGGTATTGAGTTTGTGAACTCATATTTTGAGCATTGGGAAATAAAGGAGATATTATCGAATCTTTGCATTTATTAATGTTCTCTTTAAATTGCAGATGAACTTTGAGTCATTGTAGTTATTATTCAATGTTTTTTCTATTATATTGAACTGTGTATGTGTTATTCTTGAGACTTTGAATTTAGAATAATTCATCTATTGAAAGGAGCTTTGTTGTTCATTATTTTTCTACAGAATCATTTAGGTGCAGAATAGGTGAACTTTGCATCATTTATTTGCATATTTTTCATTCCAAGTTAAAGCCATTGCATCTATTTCATGTTTAAGGGTAGATGTTAGTTTTCCTTTTTTGCTTTCTGGTTAAAAGAATGCCTTGTGTTTCCATTCATTGCATATCTATTGAAGGTAGTTGCACCTTGTAAAATAAGTAGAGAGCACTTGCAATTATCATTGCAAGTGACTCAACTATTGGTCTGTTTGTCATTAATGCAGGCAAGGAGTATAAATTTAAAGTGAAAAAATTTGTCAACCAATAGATTTTTGGTGACTCCATTGGGGATTTGAAATTGAAGAACGGTGTTTTCTTTTTCCAAGAAATTTGAAGGTGCCTCCCCGAGGATGGAGGTTGGTGACTCTGCAAGGTGGAATGTACTCAGAAGCATTTTATCTAAATTTTTTTTCATAATTACATTATGGCATTGGTTTCTTCTCAGCCATGGGGAAAACACTTTGGGCCTCTTTCTTTGCCACAATATTCACCATTTCCTGAAGGATTAAGAAAGCACTTCCAAAAATTCAGTGGAGAGGGTTCCTAAGATGCTGAAAATCATATTCTCGCATTCAAAGTTGCATGCAACATTTTGGGGGTAAGTGAAGAAGATGTTTTTGTAAGATTATTTATTGAATCTTTGATTAGATCTGCAATAGATTGGTTTTATTATTTGGAAGATAGCTACATAACTGATTGGGATTCATTGAAAAAGAAGTTCTTGGGAAGGTATAAGGGCCATGTTGATGAAGTTTCTTTATTGGGCCAATTTTTCAATATTCAAAAGCAAAAAGGTGAACCAATCAGATATTTTTTGGAAAGATTCAACCGACTACTCAAAAAAATTCCTACTCTTATTCAACCAAGTAAGCAAATTCAACTTGGCATTTTAATTTCCTCTTTGCGTCCAGATGCTCAGTTTTTATTGAAAAGAAGTAAGATAAATGATGTAGAAATAGCTCAAGAAGAGGCTATAAAAATAGAAGATGATTTGATATTAAGTGGTCTTTGGAAAGTGGATAATTCATTTGGTGAATCTATAAGGGAGATTATCATGCACAAACCAAGTTTTCAGCCTGTAAGATTTCAAAATATAAAACCTCCTTCTATTGAAGGTTTTAATCTCACTGTTTTTGGTCCAAAACACTTTGGTAGAGATGAAGTAAGTTTGGCAAAAATTAAACCTCATATGGATAGGAAAATTGAAGCCTACTATTTTCATTGTGAAGAATATAAAGATGAATCTAAAATCTCCTCAAATGGTGAAGCAAATGAGCCATCCTGTCATGATAAAAATTGTAAAGAGGGTAATGCAGATGATATTGCTTTGGAATCCTTATCTACCACATAAGTGGAATCATTCACTTTCACCAGCAATGAAGAGAAATTTGAGGCTACACAACATGAAGATGAGGTGTTGAATATCCATTATTTGAAGTGTATGCAAGCTGATTATGAAACTTTCACATTTCTTGAGCAAGATGATATAGAAGTATGGATGCAAGAAAATGTCAGGAATGATTTTTCATTTTGAATAACATGAATACCAAAATTTTTAAACAAAATTTGGAAGATGAGGTTAAAAGTAGCCATATTGAAAGTGGTCAAATAGATGGAAGCAATGAACCTCATATTGTGTGTATTTCGAATCGGTACCTCAATGCAAGTGGGGATGAATTTTTGTGTGGAGAAGAGGCTATTTTATTTGATTTGTAGCTTATAGGTGAGAATGATGAAGTGAGTCACACAATACATGAATTAGTTCCAGTGCGGAAAAATAATATCATTCTAGTTGGGGGTGATTTTTAGTCACATAAAACTATTATTTGTAATACTTATTTTTAAATCAATTCACTTCTAGTTTTACATTGGACACATATGGCTAATGGTTGGTCTTCTAGTGATTCAATTGGTTGTTTTCAGGCATGGGACACTAATTCATTTGTAGGAAGGAACGGTTATATGCAAGAGCATGTTTAGCATGCTAAGTGGTTTTTTGGTTATGAAACATTATTTAGGAGATATTTTTGCTTCATAGATCCTAGATTATTGCTTCAAATCATGGGATGGTTGCTGAGTTTGCAAGTGCTTCATGGGTACACCTCTCTTTTGCACTCGGGTATTTATTTTTCCTAGCTTGTTAATGAATTTGCATGACTATCCTGGAGTCATCTGAAGTAGGGTCTCTTGACCATGTACATATTAGGGGTTTTGTTTTGTTGGTATTTAGTTTCCTTTCTTGTTTTTCCTTGTTTTTTGTTTGCTCTAGCTCCTTGTGTTCCTCTTCTATTTATTTGACTTTGTACCCAATGAACT
This sequence comes from Sequoiadendron giganteum, assembly GCA_007115665.2. Taxonomy (NCBI): domain Eukaryota; kingdom Viridiplantae; phylum Streptophyta; class Pinopsida; order Cupressales; family Cupressaceae; genus Sequoiadendron; species Sequoiadendron giganteum. The sequence goes on from CM021100.1 coordinate 290,367,119, forward strand.
TGGACTGGTCTGCCCCAAAGCTTCTGGAGTTCTCTACATTTTCTACAAATATACAAACCCCAGTCGAAGCCCATGTTACCCCAAAATTAGAACTTGAAAATTTTCATATTTTAGTGAATTTCCTTACATGCCATTGAGCTTGCCAAGTAATAAAAATAATTAATTTTCCAAAATTTATGCTAGTTGGTGCAAAATCCTCTTATGGGCATGATTTTATCTCCATTGCACCCAATCCGACAAGTTTTCATGCTCAGATGTCTCATTGTTTGCAAGATTTTTAGCTTCACTTTTTTCATCGGCAATTTGAAAATAAGGCCAAGTTTAAATATTTTGGTTGGTGGAGTTAAAATATTTATGGTTTTTTTTCAGAAGAACCCAATCCTTTTTTTGTTCAAATTTCAAGCAAAACGGGGCTGATTTGTGGAAGATATGAAGGTTTTCATCTTTTAGTTAGAGCATAATGTTGGGAAAAATAATTGATGTCAATCTAAATTCCATATGAAAATTTAAAAAGGGTTGGAAACTTTGATGTTGGGGGATTCCCAAATTTTCTAACCTTGTCGTGGGTTGCTCAAATTTCCTAACTTTCTAGCCTTGTCGTGGGTTGCTCAAATTTCCTAATTTCCTAACTTTGTCGTGGGTTGCTCAAATTTCCCAAATTTCCTAACCTTATCACGGGTTGCTCAAATTTCTTAACTTTCTATCCTTGTCAGAGGTTGCTCAAATTTCCTAATTTCCTAACCTTGTCGTGGGTTGCTCAAATTTCTTAACTTTCTAACCTTGTCGCAGGTTGCTCAAATTTCCTAACTTTCTAGCCTTATCATAGGATTCCTAATTTTCCTAACCTCCTCATTTAAAGACGTAAAAGTCAAAATTCAGTCCAAGAGAATGTTACAACAAGAAAGAAATAGTCATTGTAACTTATTCAATAACCAGTTAATCTCAAAAAGGAGAAGATTTTTCATTTGCAATGGATTTTAAAGAAATGGTTATGAGACCAAAGGGAGGGCATTTAAAAACTCATCGAAGGATATTGTAAAGGGGTCTTATTCTAGCTATTCAACAAATAAGGAGCAACGTATTTTTCTTTTTTGCACAGTCTTGATTTATAGGCATATTGAGTCCGTGAACTCATATTTTGAGCATTGGGAAATAAAGTAGATATTGTTGAATCTTTTCATTTATTAATGTCCTCTTTAAATTGTTGATGAACTTTGAGTCATTGTTGTTATTCTTTAGTGTTTGTTCTATTATATTAAACTATGTATGTGTTATTCTTGAAACTTTGAATTTTGAATAATTCATCTGTTGAAAGGAGGTTTGTTGTTCAATATTTTTCCTGAGAATCATTTAGGTGTGGAATAGGTGAACTTTGTATCATTTATTTGCATCTTTTTCATTCCAAGTTAAAGCCATCACATTTATTTCATGGTTATGGTTAGATGTTAGTTTTCCTTTTTTGCTTTCTAGTTAAAAGCATATCCTGTGTTTCCATTCATTGCATATCTATTGAAGGTAGTTGCACCTTGTAAAATAAGAAGAGAGTACTTGCAATTATCATTGCAAGTGACTCAATTTTTGGTCTGTTTTTCATTAATGTGGGCAAGGAGTATAAATTTAAAGTGACAAATTTTTCAACCAACAATACCCTGCATCATCTCTTCAGTAGTGATAATAACTTACTCATCTGAATCAATAGGATAATCAACAAGTCTGGGAGATGCAACACTACTTGATGGTTCTATTTTTCTTATTTTTGGTGATGACTCCCTTGGAGGTGAGTCAAGATCAATAATATGTGGGGATGGAGGTCTTACAGGTGGATGGGATGGCATGTGATGCATAGGAGATGAGACTCTAGATCCTTCAGAATGAGTAGGATTGGGAGCAATCTGCTCCTTTCTTACAATACTCTTTCTCCTTGAAAACACAAATTGATTTTGAGGTGGCTAATATGTTGTCCTTTCCTCACCCATGGGTACCTTTCCCTTATATTTCACCTCTCTTTCTTCTTTTATCTTACCCACCACCCTATCAAAATTCTGCAATATTGGTTCCATCCTCACAACACAATTTTCAATATCATAATATGTTCCTTTAAACTTTGGATCTCTATCTTTCTTTTCCTTGTCCAATTTGATAAAGGCCAACCATTTCATTTTCCTTCTTCCTACAATTGTAGGTCAAAAATATTTCTGATCACATCCTCAAGAAAATAAAATTTATGCCAAAATTGTCCACCCCTGATCCTATCTTTTAACCATACCATAAAGCCTTCTAGATCATGATTCTTGTGTCTACAACACTTCGTTCCAATATTTTTAGTCCTTGGGAACAATCTTCTTCAATCCATCTTTAACCATAAAAAAGTCAAAGAAAACAATATAAGTGGGGAAAAGAGTTCCTTTCTTCATCCCAACCAGGTGGGTGTCTTCAACATTCCCCAATTTTTAGATGACCTCAAGGAAACCAATCCTTGGTGTTGCATCTCTTGGGAAGACATGAGGTGTGACATTGGTGCCATAAATTTGAAGGATAGTGCACTTAGGATAGGTAATGATATCTCCCTTGTTGTGCTTGAGGCCTAGCTCAAGCCTCCTCTCCTTGGGTCTCAAAAAGTCATGCAAATATTTAGGGATCCTAGGTGGATCCAATCACTAGTATAGAAACAACAATAAACTATTGAAAAAATACTAAAAAATTCTTATAAATGACAATGGTTGGTCATGTGACCACTAGCAGTTTATTTCCATTCATATATAACGTGACTAGATTGATGACTAAACCATTTTTAGTAATTTATTGGTTGTTTTGATTGATCGATTTGATAGTATATTTAGTCTTTCATTGTTGTGATTTGGTCATTTATTTAGTCACTTTTTTTCCACTAATATATTTAGTCATTGATTTAGTCATTGGTTGTTGTAATCTAGTCACTTATTTAGTCATTTTTTATTCACTGATATATTTAACTGGTCACTTATTTAGTTGTTGATTTAGTCATTGATTGTTGTAATCTAGTCACTTATGTAGTCATTTTTTATTCACTGATATATTTAGTCATTGATTGTTGTTAACTTGTCACTTATTTAGTCATTTTTATCCACTCTTCACTGATTTCTATCAATTGGTAGTATATTTGGTCAATTTAATTATTAATTGATGTCAATTAGCAGTATAATTAGTCATTTTAATTGACTAATATTTGAGGATTTAAGCATAAAACACAGAAATGCACACAATAAGATAGCCATTGAGAAGGAAAAATTGGTGAACTATATTAATAAAAGAAAGGTTTTCTAATTATAGCTTAGAAATAGAGTATTACACTTGTTATTTTCAGTCACAAGACTGAAAATATGAATTACAATATTGCACAAAAAGAACTGTAAGAAAGAAAATTCTCCAAAAAACTTATGCAATGATGTAAACGCATCCTTGAAGCCCTTCAATGTGAGAACATGCCCCTTTCATCTCTTAAAACATCTATAATGTGGGAAATCTTCCTAGAGCAAGTTGTAACATGTAGAATCCAGAAAGGAGAGTGTTGATCATGTCCCATAGATGAAGCTCTCTCCTTCAACGCAGTTAACAATAACCCATCTAGAATATTTCCTCTTTTATATGCAATGTTCCATCTAATATGAGAAACAAGGTGCAGCCTTTTCTGCCATGAATGAAGGTGTGCCTCAATACAAGCAACAAAATTACTATTAGTCTCAATTCAAAAAGAATAAAAGTGCATTGTCTATTGCAAGTTTACAAAATTCCAAACACGGTAGAAAGATAAATCAATTAAAAAACTCTAGTCTTGTCAAAAAATGCCTTAAACATAGTGTTCAACATAGACCTGGAATATGCATATTGAACCCTTGATTTCAGAACCTTCTTCAAGTTTAAGAAAGGTGGTATGCTAGGATTATAGAATGAAGGCTATCAACACTAACCAGACTGGAACAACATTATCAATAGAAATTTCCTAGAAACCAAGCCCAAGAATGCCATCAGACTTAATTAGACAACAAAAATGTCAACCCTGGTTCATGTGTTGTCTGAGTAAAGACCTACACCATGGAAGAATCCATTTATACATAAATTCAAAATTAATTTGATGAGAAAAGATCTTTGATATCCAACTGGGAAGCCTTAATATCCAAAAAATACTAACTTGATGTTTCACAACAAGTTTCCCAACTGTTACATCATCTTTACTTAAAAAACCAGATATTGATCCACTACCATATTGAATTTCAAAGGATTCTCCTTCACAAACAAAAAATGATATATATTAATTTTTTAGCAACTTCCTTAATATCCCCCTGTAAGAAGACTAAACTAAGTAAGGCTGAGGGTTTGAAGTAGAGTACCATCTTCTTGGTATGTGCTTGACTTTGATGACTTGTATCTTGAATTAAAATAGCAAGCTAGTTGCACTGTAAAATCATTATTAATCATTGTTACAAAAATAAACACAAAATCCTCTTTAATTAAAATAATCCTTCTAGATATTTCATTTAATTTCTAAGAGAGCTAATTTCACTATCCAAATAACTGTCAATCTTTTTACTGTATATAATTTCCCAGAATTCAAAATTTGAATGTAATGAAACTAACCATAATTACCAAAGATTTGACACCAAAATGTGGTACAAAATGAATTGTTTGACAAAATGCTTCAAAGAGATGTCATCTCATGCAATGAAATGATATGATTGTAGAATGTGCACAAAATTGATTTTGCAAGGAAGCTCTCAAAATATTTTAATTAATGAAGCACTCTGGAGCACCAACATTGTAAGCATTTCTTGTGTTCTAGATGCATGCAGTCATGTAGGTTTGCTAGATGAGGGTTGCACATACTTCACACATTAGTAACCCTTATTGCATTACATATATAGTTGATCATTAGGTGTGTATGGTTGACCTTCATGCCTATGTTGGCTATCTTGAGGACACCCTAAACATTATTACTAAGATGCTAGTTAAACCTTTGGTTCCTCTAGATCATATATGAATATAGGCTAATTATTCAAGCAACACTAATGTTTTAGTTGGATCCTAAAAATGTTGCAACTTATATTCTTCTCTAAAACATATGTGCAGAAGCAAATAGGTGTAGTGAGGTTCAAATAGTAGGGAGATTGATGAAAGATAGAGGAATTAAAAATATACCTACATGTAATTGGATTAAAGGGCATAAAATGGTACATGATTTTTTATGTAGGAGATAGATCACATCCACAAAAATGGGAGATCTATGCAAAATTGGAGAAATTGGCTTGGCAAATGAAGGCGGTAGGATATTTCAAGATTCAAGACTTTTACTTAATGTTGTGGAATAGAGGAAAAAATAATCATTTATCTGCCACCATAATGAAAAGTTAGCAATTGAATTTAGTTTGTTAAACATGGCCCCTAGTACAACTATTAGAGTTGTTAAGAACCTTCGAGTATGTTTTGATTTTCACACTGCATCTAAATTCATCTCCAAGATTGTTGCAAGAGAAATTGTTTAGAGAGATGTGAACCATTTCCATAATTTTAAATAGGGACAATTTTCTTGTGGAGAATATTGGTGATGCTAAATGAAACAATCTAAAAAATAGGCTTACACTATAATAATTTGCACTACATCAAATATCGAGTAATAATGAAGGGACATCCATCAAACTTCAAAGCATAACAATAGGGATTTTTTTATTATCATATGTTGTAGTTAGAAGTGCCCTATTAGACATACATGAAAATGTGGAAGCAATATACACGAGGCAAGTGAACTATTTCAAAAAAATGCCTCAAAGAAATGTGATATTTTGTTTTATAGTTTAACCATGATATTGCACCATTTTTGACATGATCCTTGCGGTGATGCAAGATGTTACCACTACACCACACCATTATTGCTTGGCCTTCACAGTAATGTGCTATGTTGCCACTATACCACACCATTATTGCTCATCCTTTGTGGTAATGCGGGATGTTACTGCTACACCACACCGTAATTTCTCATCCTTCACAGTAATGTGGGATGTTACTGCAACACTGTACTGTGTATTCTTGTCTCTTGCAGGGATGCGGGAGAATTATTTGATTTACCACCATAATGCACATTTATTGCTTGGCCTTCGCAGTAATGCGGGATGTTTCTGCTACACTGCACTATGTCTTCTTAGCTTTTGCAGTATGGCGGTATTATGAAACTTATCAGAATAGTCTTATGAAACTTTTCACGACCATATACTACCTTGACACAAAAATCTTATGAAAATTATCAATATTTATGGGAACCTTTTAAATTACATTAAGATCTATAAGGAAACTATCCTATAGGGATGACAATCCTAAGAAACATGGAAATGGTTACACCAATAAATAGTTAACTAGAAACCAGGAATTTTCAATGCATAATGAAGAATATACAGAGTTAAGTCAGTGAGCAAACATCCTTGGAGAATTTTCATCAAAATTATGACAATTTAAGAGTTCATAGTAGAAAATAATATACCCTCAAAGACCTAACAATCAGAATAGACCTAGTGATAACTTTCAGAGTCATAAGAATAAATTCATAAGAGAATAGATGCAAGAGCATGAAAAGACACTAAGATGGAAGGGCAAATGGTAGAGTTGAAGAATCAGACCTGTAGTAAGAAGGTAGGGAGAACAAAGTAATTTACAGTCAAGAGCATCATGGCAGTTTCTCAAGTGACTATATTTGGGCAAGGAAAGAACTTAGTGACAACATTACCGTCAAAACGATAAGGATACTCAAAACCCTACCAAACTCTAGGGCCTTTTTCATCACCTTGTAGAGATCTCAAACATGCATGAAAATATTTCATAAAGACTAAAATCATCTCTATTTTTCATGATCACAAAAAGTAACAAAAAATTAGATTTAAAAGTGATGAAAAGTACATGGAAAGTATATTATGCCAATTTTTTTTATAAAAAAACTTAACCATTAACTATCCAATACAATCTAACAAAATACAAATATACAATGAAATATTATGATTAACAAAATGATAATTTTAACGGTTATCTTAAGGTAGATAAAAAAAATTGTGCAAGTGAAAAATAACACCGTTATATTATTGTGAACAAATAATATTTTCATTTACATCATTTTCAAGCAACAATTTTTTAGATCCGTCCAGCTGTACACAAAAATCAAATCGAATCTACAATGATCTCAAAGATTTGAAGGTTTAAAAAATTGATATTTTTAAATCTATTCTTGGGTGTATCCTGCTAACTTAATCATAGAAGGATGAGCCATCACCTCATTTAGACTTGGATGTGGAATTTCCTTTGTTGTTTCCATAGAATCCAAAATAGGCCTAACAAACGTTGGAAGAAATAACCTTGTAAACACACAAAAGGAAAAACTAAATCAATAGTAATTGACTAATTTTCATTCAACTTCTCTATAATCATTTTAAGTACCTGATTCTATTGTACATTAAATATTTAAAAAGTGAATTTTAACTATTCAAATAGCATAAATAATTTTAAGTTATAAAGTTGATAAATAGGCTTTAGCAATTCATAAAATATCCACTTCTAAAATTTTAAATATCTTTAATGTATCTATTTATCATTGTTAGAGAGTTGAAAACTGTGAATTTTCCTCTATCCTATAGGACTGAGAAAGGAACAATAATTTCAAATAGTGATTGAATCAGAACAAATAATCCAAAAAAAATGAAAGTTATTGTCAAATGGTGACAAAGATCTTTCCTCTAATTTATTTGCACATGGTGATTGAGAACACAGTGAGTAAGAAGTAAAAGAGCACTAGATCATAGCACTACAAAATGGTCATGAGTTATGCAATAAAATTCATTATTATTTTGATCACAAAGGGGATCGAGATAATAACCAACATACTGATGGGCACAAAGAATTTTCATGGAGTGTAAACTTCCTTATAGAGAAATTACCACAACAAATTGTGAGGTGAATTACTCTAGCTATTTTATGTTGATATGGATATGTTCTAGCCTATAGTTAATTGTTGTAGCATAACAGGGAGGGTAAATAGTTGTATACCATTGTTTTAAATTGTAAATTGATATACCTTATTCTAGGAGAAAATAATAGGGGGAGTCTATACATTGTTGATGGGTTCTTTTGTACACTTTGTCAACACAGGCGATGCATAGGAGCATCACCTCTCTTGAAAGGAAATATTCAGCAAGTTGTTGAAAATCACCCCAAGGTCTCTTGGGTGTCAGGTCATGACTTGCATAGGATACCTCAGTTGATGTTTGATTTGATCTTGTTGGTAATCATAGGGAAGACTTACGTGAGTTAAGCTGGAAGGGGAATCAGATCTGCGAACAAAGTTTTTGAGGTGGGGAAATTACTATACATTTGCTACAACTTCAAACAACAATTTTGAACTCTATTTTTGACTTGATATTTGGCTTTACAATTTGCAATGAGCCTTAGCATAGGTCACTTCTTAAAAAATTAAAAAAAGGGCAGGGAAGAGAGAGGGTTCCTAGACCTGCAACTACCAATGAATAGTGATCATGGAGGTCTCTACTATGGATAGCTTCCTTAGAACAAAATTTGACTTAACCAAAAATCTCACAGTTTCATGAAATCTATGCTATCTTCTAAGGACTGCATATATTTTACCATTCATTCATCATACATATTCATGAACAAAGATAAAGATTTAAAAGCAGCTTCAAATCAAGGTCCAGACTAACTTTCCATAGCCATGTACCAGTAGCAAACAACCAAAAGTATTGACAAGGAGGGCATCTACACAACAAAAATATTCATAACCAAGGAATAGCATAACTATATTTGTCAAAGCTAACTAAAAGGAAACTACAAAAGAAAAGTAAATTTAACTAAATCATCCAACTATGAGAGAAGAATCATGAAACATGAGAAGAAATCTAGAAATGCACCAAAGTCAATGTATTTCTATTGCAATTTATTCAGCATGTCTTTACAACAACTCAACTCTCTTTGAAAATGAGAGGAGACCCCCTATTTATAGTGTCCCAAAAGTAGAACATGTGGACAAGATTGATTTACATTTGTGTGGCCAATATTCACTATAAACTAGGGCCTTACCTACCCCCCAATATATTACATTTTTTAGAATACATTTTGTCCATATCCCTGTTTTGTCTTCTAGTGGCAGCACTGTAGCGTATTTGTCCCTTTTCTAATTGCTCTTTGTTACAACTATTCCTTTATAAATTCTTCATCAATAATAGGGTTTCCCTCTTGCTTCTTCGTAGCTGCATACTCCATGAATTTCAAGATCACCTTCTGGAGATTGTCGACATCAATGATGTTAGATCTCAACACTTAGTAGCTCCACTCTTTGGAATTGTTAACAAGCTTCTCCCAGTCCTCCTCATACTTGGAAATGTGGTCTCTAAATAGATCAGATTGGGTGAAAGATTGGGCAGCAAAGATCATAGAATTTGTAGTAATTTCGGCCGACATCTCGTCTTCCATCCTCTTTTGGAAGTGAGACTTTATACTTTCCAGATTGATCTTGACAATGGGTACTTCATACCCTATCATCAGCTTTAGGTATCAGAAGAAATCTTCTTTGGCTTCCTTGGCCCACTCAACATCTGGATTTACCTGATCAAGTACCTGTTCCAGCCTTTCCCTCTGATGATCGAAGCCTCATTTCCACACATCCATCAACCAATGGTCATTGTCCTTGAAGGAAAATTCCTTTTCCAAAATTTCACTTGGTAGCTTGAGGATAGCCTCGATTTTTGGGTAAGCAACCCCATACTTCTTTGGAAACTCAATGTAGATTCTCCTCGTACCTTCAAGAGACGTTTGCACTTCTAAGAAATTGTTCATTGTTCAAACAACAAGATTGATGTATGTGTATTCCCAATATCCAAGACCTGTCGGAACCAATTTTCCATGGTCTTGTCCAAGTTCTTTCTCTTCTCAAGCTTGTTAATCTACTCTTTTGATAGAAACTCTGGTGGGGTTGAGTATGTGTTTGGTTGTTCCTCTGTGGATGACCATTCTTGGATATAGGTTGTCAAATCAGCCACTTGTGCCTTAAGGTCCTCCTTCAAAACTTTTTCCTATTGAATGAGATGCACCACTTTGGTGACTGATTCCTAGAGATGATCAACCATTTTCTCCCTGGTGGCCACTCCCAAGTCTATGGTGGATATGTTATAACTTATTCCTTGTTCTCCCACCACCGGCGTAGCTATTTGTACTTCCCTGGATCCGGAGGCATCCATCGTTACCTCTAACCTGATTTTCTGCCTCCTCTCCTTCCTGGTGCCAATATAGCCTCCAACCTTTCCTTTGGGTCCTTTAGAGTGGGAGCTCTCTTTTCTAGCTATCTCTCCAACCAATCAGGCATTGAAGACTTTCCCCTAGGTGACTCTTGTTGATCCCTCTTTTCTTCTCTAACTTCAATTGTCCTTTCAATGAGGGCCTCTTGCCCTATCCTCATGTCATCCTTCTCCTCATCAGAGTCTTGTATGAACACTCTATGATTGATAGTGGACTTGGTAGGAAAGCACTCATAAGGGTTTCCTTCCCCTTCGACATCCCTTTTTCCATCATACCCATTCTCCTCGGGCTACTCAATCTCTAGATTCTCATAGTTTTCAGTCTCTCCTTCAAACTTATCTTTTCCCTTACCTTCCTACCCTTCATGAGGGAGCACCCCTTCATCATTTCCACATGCATGGTCTCATTCTTTCATTGCATACGTATCACCCCTCATCCTCATGAAAACAACCTCTTCTTCACCAATAGGCTATTTTTCAACCTC
>CM021100.1:290378593-290394445 GCA_007115665.2 Sequoiadendron giganteum
ATTTTGATTAATTTAATGAGGGATTAGATGATTTAACAATTTTGACTTAAATTGATGAATTGATTTAAATCAGAATTGAGAGGAAACGATTAATTAAATAAATGATTTTGATTTATTTAACTAAGTGGGAAAATGTTAGATTAGATCAAATAAGGTTTAATTTATTTAATTTAATAAGAGGACTTTAGAGACATTAATCAAATAAAATGATTTATTTAATTAAATAGAAACATAAGGTTAATTAAACTAAATTGATTAATTTAATCAATGGAGGAGAAAGACTTAATCAAATAAACATTGATTTATTAAATTAAGAGACAAAACATGATGAAAAGCTGGGAGTATGATTCAGGAGGAAATGTCGTTAGTGATCAGGATCAAGTGTGCCAATCTGAATTTGTACATTTTTCATGTCTACATTTTGCCCCTCTTTGAAGCAATGTATTTGTTGCATTGTTTCAAAGAATAAATGTGTTGTGATCAAAGTCAAAAATTTCTTGATTTTTCAAATACCCCACTGTTGCCCCAGCAGAAGGATTATGCTAGTATATTTCCCCCTCGAGAGATCGAGCGAAAATGTTCGCTTTTCCGGTCGAGATCACGATAAAATTTGAGAGGAGTGGTTCTATTGATTAGAGGGCGAGAGATAATTCTTTGATGTAGACAATGTTGATGATGTATAGATAGTCATCGACCATGGGTAGCCCTATGTATATTTTGATACAACACACCAATTTTAGATAGAAATGTTAGTAAAGATAGAAAAATAAGAAGAGAATGAGAAGAAGATCCACAAGCTTTCATTATTAATGATGATGGTGATGATTTTCTTATCGGGAGTCGATATTTTAAAAGGGTCTAATCACTTTATGTTTGATAACACACATAGCTACGATGCATCAAGGTATAAAGAACTAGGATGGCATTGTACCTAGTGTGTTGGATTTTGACTCGAAAATCAGATAGGAGTATCCCTATTCACACTTAGCATACATAACCTCATTCGAGGTGTAGTTTGAACATTCTAAACATCTCGGACCAAAACATAGAAAAGCAAGCCTTCCTATGTGGTCAAAAAGATACCTAAAGCACCCTCCCTACAAACCAAACAAAGCATGCATGAATAAATTATTTTACAAGAGTATCCCACAAGCAAAACAGATAAAAAAGATAATGATCGTTTTCCATATTCCTTTCTCTCTAAACCTTTTTTGTTTAGGCATCATCGAGAGGTCCTTGGAATGAGCACAAAATAAGATAAGTCAAAAAGACCAAGATAAAGTTAAAAAACAAGCTAATGTTCTTTGTACCACTAGCCAAGGCTAAAATACTATGAAGTACCTAATGCTTATGTCCACTGTGGGAAGGATTCATCCTAAGACATGTTGTGATCAAGGTTTTGGTTAGACTGATTGGATGATAAGCTGTTGATATTCTGAGTTGACCAACCTGATTGCTTACTGACCTAGACTTGAGACTTTGACGATTAGGGTGCTCACTTTAGAACCTACTAGAGTTTCTTCTGACTGACTTGCCAAAGTATGAAGGTGACGATTGATTTTATTAGGAATGATGATTATCACGGGTGAAAGCGAGATGAGATGGGTGCACCATTTTGGGTTTTTTAGATATTTTGAGGCTGTTTTTGGTATTTTTGAATTTTTTTACAAATGTTTTTGGATTTTTTGATTTGTGATGAAGAGACTAACTTAAAGACATATCCTAGGGGTCTTGGGAACTGATCCATAGATTAGCCTTTCCTACGTTATACACACAGAGACCACGTAGTTTGACTAACAACAAACTTGATAAGATGGGGAAACGGGTTGCCATTTTATTGTGATGGATGCTTAAAGGACTGACCTAGGGTGTGAAATGGATGGGCAAACAGATTGCCAATGTGACGGACACCTAAGGACTAACCTAAAATGTAAAATGGATGGGAAAATGGATTGCCAATGTGACAGACGCCTAAGGACTAACCTAAAATGTAAAATGGATGGGCAAGCAGATTGCCAATGCGACGGATGCCTAAGGACTAACCTAAAATGTAAAATGGATGGGAAAATGGATTGCCAATGCGACAGATGCCTAAGGACTAACCTAAAATATAAAATGGATGGGAAAACGAATTTCCCATGCGATGGACGCCTAAGGACTAACCTAAAATGTCTCGGGGGATGATCAAAGATCAATCCTTGCCTACGTTGAAGCTCAAAGACGACGTAGTTCGGACAAGGTGAAAGACTAACAAGACTGAATGATGAAATTTTTTGAAGACTTTTGAGATTTTTCCAATGTTTTTTGGATTTTTTTGAGAGTTTTCTCATTTTTTTGAGTTTTTGATTGATTTTTGAGAGTTTTATGATGTTTTTGAGTTTTTGATGCTCTCTGGACGATCACAAAGATATACACAAATCCGATTCAATGCAAGCTCAGGGGAATGCCCCCAATATCAAGTGATAGACTACTTCGATAAAGGCAAGACAAACTGGCCTTAGGAATATGAAGATTAGTACTATAGTGGAACATGATATGAACGCGAGATCAGGCTATGGTATGGTTGCAAACGAATGGATGGAAGAAAGATTACTGAAATGTAATGGAATGGGTGTGTGAGTCATGTAGATCCTGATGGATAGAGAGTGCTTTATTTACGCTTGGCACCTGTTTGCCACATCTTCACCAAGGTACTTGTCCAAAGTGCCACCGAAGTGGTTTCCACTAGAGGACAATTTTTTTTTTCTTTGCTTTTTTCAATCTTTTTTCTGATTTTTTGGATTTTTGATTTTTGTATTTTTGTATTTTTTTTTGTTGTTACCAAGACGCCTGTTTGCCAATTTTTCATCAAGGTAACCATTTTTTCAGGACATTTTCTGATTTTTTTTGTATTTTTTCATTCTATACCTTGCAAGGTTTTAGGCATAGAACTTTTTGAGATGAGAATTGTTCAGAGGCTCATGCAAATCTTGCCTTCTGGTGTTGCTAATTGATATACCCTTGATTTGTAGCTAGTTGTGATGATGAAAGGTCCCAACCAGTTGGGCTCAAATTTTCCCTTGTTATCTAGATTCAGCATTTTTTTCTGGTTCTCCTTTAGTACAAGCTCGCTAACTTAGAAAGTGCGTCACCTGATCTTCTTGTTGTATTTTTGCTTAAGCCTATTCTGATACACCTATAGATGTTTTAAGGGATCCATAAGCCATTCATCTAGTAGCTCCAAATTCAAATCTATAAATTGGAGGCTTCTCTCCTCATTCATCATCCACAATTTTGAGTAAACTTACTATACTCAAATTGATCTTCATTCCACATATCTCATGCAAAGTTACTCTCTTTAATTGAGAGCTAATTTTTCTCATTCCACTCAAGAAGCTAATCTCACCATCAACAATCACCAAGCTTACAAAGGAGTTGGGAAAGGGCTGATTTCAACACACCAATCAACACCAATTCCCCCATGGGATTGATAGTTGTTTAGTAAAATATGATTTACTTACCTTCATTTGCATTGTTCTTCATTTTCTTCCTATATTAATGTTTCAATCTAATTTCATGGGGAACCTTGATTCTCTATTGCATTTGATCTAACATTATGCTTGTTTGCTATGTTTGTGCATGTATGAATTATGGGTTCACAGGGCTAAGCAACTCAAGGAAATTGAAGAGAAGGAGGTTGAAAAATAGGCTATTGGTGAAGAAGAGGTTGTTGTCGTGAGGACGAGGGGTGATAAGTATCCAATGAAAGAATGAGACCATGCATGTGGACATGATGAAGGGGTGCTCCCTCATGAAGGGCAAGAAGGTAAGGAAAAAGATAAGTTTGAAGGAGAGACTGAAAACTATGAGAATCTAGAGATTGCGCAGCCCGAGGAGCATGGGTATGATGGAGAAATGGATGTCGAAGGGGAAGGAAACCCCTATGAGCACTTTCCTACCAAGTTCCCTATCGATCACATAGTGTTCGTACAAGACTCCGATGAGGAGAAGGATGACATGAGGATAGGGTGAGAGGCCCTCATTGAAAAGACAATTGAAGTCATAGAAGAAAAGGGGGATCAATAGGAGTCACCTAGGGGAAAGTATTCAATGCCTGATTGGTTGGAGAGAGAACTAGAAAAGAGAGCTCCCACTCTGAAAGACCCAAAGGAAAGGTTGGATGCTATATTGGCTCGAGCCCAGATCAACACCAGGAAGGAGAGGAGGCAAAAAATCAGGTCAAAGGTAACGATGGATGCCTTTGGATCCATGGCAGTACAAATAGCTATGTCGGTGGTGGGAGAACAAGGAATAAGTTATAACATATCCACCATAGACTTGGGCATGGCCACCAGGGAGAAAAAGGTTGATCATCTCCATGAATCAGTCACCACATTGGTGCATCTCATTCAGCAGGAAAAAGTTTTGAAGGAGGACCTTAAGGCACAAGTGGCTGATTTGATAGCCTATATCCAAGAATGGTCATCCACAGAGGAACAACCAACCACGTTCTCGGCCCCACCAAAGTTGCTATCAAAAGAGTAGATTAACAAGCTGGAGAAGAGAAAGAACTTGGACAAGACTATGGAAAATTGGTTCTGACAAGTCTTGGATATTGGGAATACAAGTATCAATCTTGTTGTTCGAACAATGAACAAGTTCTTAGAAGTGCAAACGTCTCTTGAAGGTACAAGGAGAATCTGCATTGAGTTCCCAAATAAGGATGGAGCTTCTTACCCAAAAATCGAGGCTATCCTCAAGCTACCAAGTGAAATTTGGGAAAATGAATTTTCCTTCAAAGAAAATGACCATTGGGCAATGGATGTGTGGAAATGAGACTTTGATCATTAGAGGGAAAGGCTGGAACATGTACTTGATCAGGTAAATCCGAATGTTGAGTGGGCCAAGGAAGCCAGAGAAGATTTCTTCTAATACCTAAAGTTGATGATAGGGTATGAAGTGCCCATTTTCAAGATCAATCCGCCGCTCCCACTGTTGCCTCCCTTTCCACCGCACTACCATGCGTCCCTCTCGGCCTATCCCCGGTGTAGTGGTAGTTGTCTTGATCAACTGTGCTAGCCACTTATTGCGCCACCGTGCAAGCTGTCTTGACCATTGGCGGTATAGCGGTAAGGGGTATGTTGACCACCCTTAGCTTCCAACCTTGATACCGCGGGCCATGGTATAGCGGTAGAAGTTTTAAATTTATGAAAAAAGATAATGGTATAGGATTTTCTTTTCTTTATAAAGGGGTAGTAAATGATTTTTTATAAAAAGGTGGAAATTTTTTTTATAGCTTATGTTTAATACATTAATGTATGACATATTTTGTGGATTATTTTATTCATATTAACGTTGTATTTTCTTTTACAAGTTGATATTGAATGAATCCAAGGCAAAGCAAGATTGGAGTCCAAAATTCACAAAAGTATTTTTTAATGCTTATTGAGCTAGATTTTCCATTTCCTTTCAAACCATCTCACATCTATCTTTTGGGGTTTAAAATTAATCATTTGACTTGATCCTTTTGGTTAAAATTGAACTTAGACATTTACTAAATTTCAATTTGGGTTCTAAAAATTGAACAAGGAAAACTCTCACACTTCAAAGTTGGTGCTTTAAAAAGAACTCGTTTCATTGCTTTGAGGATGAAAATGAACATGTGTACTTGATGTTTTGTAATCCTTTTCACAAAGTAATATCATTCAAAAGGAATATGTGCTTCTCTCATGCCTCACCACAATCTTGAGAATCAAAAGTCTTTTTGTGATATTAAGTTGTGAAAATAATTACCTCCACACTTCATTTTTTGGATTTAAAATTGAACAAAACTTGTCTAGTGTGAGAAAAAGGCATTGCAAGTGTTCTCTCTTTGTTGATGCAAACAAAGATGATCTTACTACGAATTCACTTACTCGCTATTGTGCACCTTTAGAGAGCTTGCCTTGGTGGGAGAAATTACTCACCCCCAGGGAATGACTCAAACTGGTAACGAGCTAAACGGCAAGCTATTCCCAACTGGTATACAAATTCGAACGGTGAGGAAAGTCCATCATTACAGGAGGTCTTGTAGACAAGTAGGTGATACTCTTTATATGGGTTGATCTTGCCTCTTGTGTGGCCTTCTGAATGGGTACCCTGATTACGAACCAATTTGTGAAGAAGGCCAAATCTTGATCTATTTTGTTGGTGCAAAAGGTCATGTCCTTTGAAGCCGCCCCACATTATACATTCGGTTTTTTTGTAGAGATGAAAAGTATGTCATGAGAGATTCATGGGTATTGATGCTTGGTTGACCCAAGAAGTGTGTGCACTGTAAGGGGGAGCCTGTGTGGTCAAGATTCTAGTCATCCGCACAATATATGTGCAGCTGGATTCGTCTAAGTGGGAACCCAACAAAATATTGTTTCTTCATCCTAGGGTTGTACATGTGCTTGGAAGTGGAAAATACATTGCTTGGTTCTCAAAAAAATTGAAAAACAAACATTCACAAGGGACTCAAAATTTCAAACCCCTTGGAGGAAACAAATATCCTTTGACGAATCTAAGTACTCTTGCTTTCCCTAGGGATCACATCCTTAGAGGTTTCTAAGTGCTTGGATTTTATCATCATTTGTTCTCACTAAGGTTAAACCTAGGAAAATTTTTCCCTAATTTCCTTGATTTCTACATAATGGACCTTGTGGGATGAAAAGAAAGTGGGACATTAGACATGCAGTTTGAAACATAATCAAGAATATGTTTTTGGTAAAAAGAATTCACTAAGGAAAGATAAAAGACAAATTGGACCTCACATGTGTTGTTTCAAATGATTTCCCAAAAATTCAAAATCCCAAAACCAAGATTCAAAAAGATTAGTCTAAAAGCTCGCGAACAACGTCTTGAAATACTCCTTGAAGTCAGAGAAAGATTGGTGAATAATTTCTATAAGAAATCTTCAAGGAATTACCCGAGTTTGTATGCATTCTATTATCAACAAAATCCTAATCTTTTTGAAAAGTTTTATTTTCTCACATAGGAAGTGTAGCATGTTCTTCAATACCGAGATCTTGTAAAAAAGAGTCGTGTCTAGGTCAAAGTCTAGGATCAAAATCCTCACTCTCATCCATTCCAAACATTAATCAAATATTGTCTCACCAACAAACTTTTGAGAATTTTGAAACATCATTCATGTTAAACTTAAAGGAAAAATCAACATCGTATTTGACTTAATACACCTAGTCAAATTATCAACTCTCTTGAACAAATTTATATTTAGGATAACACAACTTCCTAAGTTCTACTAGTTAATGATCACTTTGATTGGCTTAACACACTTAGCCAATCCATCCTCTTGTGCGAATTTTTCCTAGGATAACACAACTTCCTAGGGTTTACAAGTCACTACCATCCTGTTTGACTTAATACACCTAGTCAAACCATCACAATCAATCCAAGCCCTAAAGTTTAGCATAAAACCCTAAAAATTTCTTCAAAAGTTTCACTCATTCACTTCATCCATTTATCTCATCATCATCACCACCCCCTTTTGATCCCGTACTTTCCTTAGTTCTTCTCTTTTGAGCCTAAAGATTAAGATCACACGATCCCTATTTTTATGGTCCAAACAAGATCACAACACAAGAGGAACATGGAAAAAATCAATGAAATATCAACTTCCAGTGACTTAAGCCAAGTAATCACCGAAGTAAATCTTGTGGGATCAAGCAATCCCCCAAACATCTCTTCTCTACCATCACAAAATCCTCAAGAGGAAAGCTATGAAGAGGACATCACAAACAAGGACTTGGGAATGAGACAATCTGAAATGCTAGAAATGGTTCAAAATCTAGAGAATCATAAAATCGTCAACGCCATGTTTAAATACTTGTGCACATTAATCTAGGAATTAGTATGGACATACCTCTTTCAAACACATCTCCAATGTTGAATCTAAATATCACTCAAGAAATGCCCCAAACCATACCGACAAACATACCAACCTCACAAATTGTGAACAAAGGAAGTGCAATGTTTCTCTTTGTAAACAACAAAGAGGTAAGTGTCGGCACCACATCAGATAAATCTGTCCTGATGAATCCATCACACCCATACATCCCACTCACCTTCCATAATAATGTGGATTCATCCTCATTCCGTGCAACACTGGCTTATTCGTTAAACATACAAACTTCTCCATCACAAGGGGAAGGTAGTCTATTTGGAATAGTGGGAATCATTAACTCATTTTCATCATCACTCTCCCAAGGGAACATACCATCATTTCCTCCATTTCTACTCATATCTGTATCACCTCTTGGGTTCGATGTTCCCCCCCTACCCGTCGATAGCTTCTCAAATCAAGGAAATATGACCATCACATCAAGTCTGCTCTTCTTGATAGCAACAAGTGGCAACCACTCAAGCCACCATGGTCAATATGTCAGTCGGTCCTCAAATCTCTCAAAACATACCTTCTTAAGGACCAAACATCTCAACCACACCTCCAACAACTCAAATCTTGACCATCAACACCACCCTCCCGCTCGTCACAACGGTTAGCATCATTCCCAATCCACCACCAAAAGCTAACATGATAAATTCATTCATCACCATGATCCAAGCCATCCAAAAAGCCAATCATCAAATAGTACTTAAACAAAACCAACAAGATGCACAATAGGCTGCTCAGCAAGCACAAGCACAACTAGCTGCCGAACAAGCTACACAAGCCCAACAAGATGCACAAGCTATGCAAGAAGCTCAAGCAACCCAGCAAGCACAAGCTCAAAATAAATCCCAACACTAGGCTCAACAGGTGTGAGCACAATACCAAGCGCAACTACAAGCAATTCACTAGCAAGCATACCAACAAGCCCTATAAGACTTTCAGATAAAACAACAAGCTAAACAATAAGCATTGTTGGCCCAACAATAGCTAGACCAGAAACAAGGATAGTTGGAACAAAAATAGCTAGAACAACAACAAGCACTATTGGGACAACAACAGCTCGACCAACAACAAGGTTTGTCGATGCAATAATAGCTAGACCAACAACAGTCCTTATGGGAATAGCAACAGATGGACCAACAACAAGATTTTTTGGAACAACATCAACAAGATCAACAACAAACATTTTTGACGCAAATGCAGGCATATCAACAGGCTTTGAACACATAGTAGAGCTTGCAGAAGACTCCTACCAGTACTCTTCCCACCAATCAAACCCCCCAACATCGCAAAACACATTTATCCCACCCTCTGATCCGCAAAATGAATTCGCACCACAAATCAAACTGCTCTTGTAGTAGGTGTTGGACCTCCAATCAAGGAAAACAACCAGAATGTCAGGGAATTTGTGCCCCTATCATTTTGATAGAAATCTCACAATGGTATCATTCCCAAAGGGATTCGAGATCCCCAAATTCGATAAGTATAATGGGATGGGACATCTTGAAAATCACGTCAAGGAATTTCAAGTGCATAGCATGGAGGTTGCATACGATGATACATATCTAATGTGACTTTTCCCTCGAAGTCTGACTGGTATTGCCATGGAATGGTTTTCTCGTCTACCCATAGGCATTAAGACATTCTAGGAAATTGTGGAAGCTTTCCTTAAAAATTATGCTTTCAACATGGGTGCAGATGTTAGTTTGGAAGAACTATCAACCTCAAATAGAGAAAAGGAGAGCTATTCGCATCCTTCTTGAAAATATGGTGATCCAAGGCCAATCAAAGCAAGTGGACCATTCTAGAAGAACAACAAGTTTGCACAATCATATCCAATCTAGATGAAAACTTGACATTCTACTTGAAAATGCAATGCATCACATCATACGATAATTAATCCCAAAGGCGATCAACATCAAAAGATCCCTTATTGCATGGGGAGGCGCATCAACATTTACTCCACCACAAGATAACCACTTGTCCAAAAATTCTAATGAAAAACCTCGAACATGGTCGAGGAACAAAAACATCACAAACGATGGCGTGGTCGATGCTAAAGTGGTCATCAGTGCCCCTAAGCAGAACATCCAGACTCATCACCAACTACTGAATCACAATCGCAATAATGTTCAAACTAATGCAGTAGTAGCACAACAACCACTTTCCACCAACCAAATCAATCACTTGGGAAATCAAGGAGGACCACCTCCCTGAGGCAAATATCCTCCCAAGCGGAAGTTCACAGCTCTTGGAGAATCAATTGAATCCATAATGAAGAAGTTGGTCAAGGAAAACCTTATCAAAGTCTCCAATTCTGAGCAATACGCGGAACCCATGACCAAACCGCCATGGTATAATGAAAACCTCCTTTGTGCCTTTCACAAGATCAAAGGACATAGAACCACAAATTGCATGAGGTTGAAGAATATCATCCAAGACCTCATCGAGGAAAAGATCATGAACATTGAAAAACCCACTAGAAACCATGACCTTAAGATATACACAAATCCAATGCCAAATCATAATCAAGGAAATAGTCAGGGAAACAACAAAGGCAAGCAAAAACATGCTAGTGCTAACCTATTATATGAAGAGATAGTCACATTTGTAGATGAAATGGTCACTGTTATTAACTTCAAAGGAGCCAACACCGATTATGGAGTCACCACACATGGCGGAAAGGTCACCATTGCAGGGGCACCGCAACCATCTAAGACCCCCACTTCAAAAACCATCCCCTATGACTATAATATCATTGACCAGCTGAAGAGAACACCTGCCCAAATATCCATCATGGAACTGTTAAAAATTTCTACTGCCCATAGGAAAATTCTTGATGAAGCATTAGCAGCATCCACCATCTCCGCCACCCTTGACACAAATCAGTTTCAGGCTATGGTTGGTAATATCATTACCCCGAATCTCCTAACATTCTCTGATCAAGACTTCCCCCCATAGCCATCTCATAACCGCACACTTCACCTTCAAGTGCTAATCCATAAAAACAAAGTTAAAAGGGTCTTGGTGGATGGAGGCACAAGCCTTAATATTTTATCTCTCAAACTTATAAAGAACTTGGGATTCGTCGAGGATTCCATTAACAAAAACAAAAGCATCACTATAAGGGCATATGATGATCAAGAAAGAGTGTCTCAGGGCACCATTAAAATCCCAATCCAAGTGGGACCAACAACCATGGAGACTACATGTCAGGTCCTTGACCTAGACCTACCATATAACATCCTCTTAGGTCATCCATGGATCCATGGAATGAAAGCAGTGGCCTCAACATATCATCAATGCATTAAATTTTTGCACCAAAATGAGGAGGTCACTATACATGGGGATCTTGAACCATTCACCTACTACAAAAACTTAGAAGACAAGTTTTATAAAATCCCCCAAGTACCGAAAAATAATGAAGGCCCATCCACTACATACATTGACCTAGCTAACCTCGCCTCCACTTCTCCAATAATGACACCTGCCATCCCTGATATATCTGATATCAAACTCATGATCCAAGACAACAGATGTAGAGACTATAGAATGAAGAAGAGTGCATTTGTTGTAGGAGAGTTACCACAATCTCCTAGGTCACATGGGCAACCTTGATTAATCGAAGCACCTGTCCACACCCTTAGGGTAGATCCTTCTAGGTTCTATCGTTGGGGATACCTAAGTTAGGAAAATGTTGACGAGGAAGATATGTCAAGCATGATATACCTTGATGAAGGACCCACACCTACACTACCCATGGATGAAGCCAGTGGAGGATTGCAAATAATGCTTGGTATGGGCTACAATAGAAATGAAAGCCTTGGAAAGAGCGGGGATGGACGGCTGGAGCCCATCATTGCAGAAAGAAGAATGAGGAACCTTGGCCTTGGATGTACTCCCCTGTGTATAACCATACATGGCAGAGGTACTCCTAGTAGGGCAATCAGGTCCTCTCCTCAAGTATCGGCAACCACCCTTGGACCACCCGTATGCACAGGTATCCCACTAGATAATTACACTTTTGACATAATGGATGTCTGCACCAATAGTGAAAATGATGATACCATAGTAGGCCTTCCCATGCTCTTTGAGGATTCCTCCTTACTAATGATTAGTACCTCACCCACTGAGCCAAAAAACCAAACCCACAAAATCACCCTAGTATATCCTCAACTCATTGACTATGACCAATGAGGACCAACGATTCTCTATTCATTCAAAAATAATGAGGCACTCTCAGAATTTATGGGACTGAGAGATACAGTTCCATGCAAAGATCAAAAAGAAGGATTTGACATCATACTAGACACTCAAAGAATATTATGGGGAGACGATTGAGTCCTTCAGTCGCAAAAGAAAAAGAATGAGAACAAACTCAGAGTTATTGAGTGAAAACCACACCGCGGCACTCTCTAACCAAAGAATAGTAAAAATAAAGGATGCATCTAATAGTGAAAACCTCTCTAAGGCATTGGAAGATGAAGGATTCAATCTCCCCCCTACAGGACTGCATCAGGAGAAATCAACAGTTTTGACAAAACGGTGTAATCCTATCAACTTGGGAATGGAGGCAACACCACAAATCACCTTTTATGCTGAATCACTACTAACAAAAGAACATGAACTATTGGCGGAATTTCTAAAAGAAAGAAATATTAGATTTGCATGGACCTACGCTGATATGTTGGGTCTAGATTTGGAAGTTGCAGTTCACCATTTAGTTGTTTACCCTAGAGTGAAACCAGTTTGACAGAAGTTAAGAAAAATGCATCCCCGGATAGCCTTGCTAGTCAAGGTAGAGTTACAAAAGCTCTTGGATGTCGGCTTCATATGCCTAATTGACTATCTAGAATGGGTATCCAATCTTGTACCAGTCTCAAAACCAAATGGGGCATCCGCATCTACACTGACTTCAGAGACCTCAACAAAGCATGTCCTAAGGATGATTTTCCACTGCCTAACATTGATATGATAGTGAACTTGATGATTGGACATGAGATGCTATCATTGATGGATTGCTTCTTGAGGTATAATCAAATTATGATCACAAAAGAACATTCACATGTCCTTGGGGTACCTACTGCTAGAACATGATGCCATTTGGGCTGAAAAATGTGGGTGCAACATACGAAAGGGCTATGAAACTGATTTTCCATGACATGATCCATAAAATAGTGGAAGAATATGTGGATGACATATTGGAAAAATCCAGAAAAAGAAAAGACCACATAGCAGCCTTGAGCTGTATTTTTGATAGACTAGAAAAATACAAGGTCAAGCTAAACCCCAAGAAATGTGTCTTCGAGGTGCAATCTTGAAAATTTTTGGGATACATAGTGTCAATGAGGGGAATAGAGGTGGATCCCACCAAGGTCGAAGAAATGCTCAATATGGAAGCACCAAGAACACTAAAACAACTCAGAGGCCTACAAGGCAGACTCTAATCCATCTAGAGGTTCATAGCACAACTGGCGGATAAACAGATTTCCTATTCACATCTGCTCCACAAGGGAGTAGCATATAGGTGGGATGAAAAATGTGAGCAAGCATTTTGAAAGATCAAGGAATATCTACTTATGCCACCAGTACTAATGTCACCCATTGCAGGGAAACCATTGATTCTATACATCTCAACAACAACAACCACCCTTGGTGCCCTTTTAGCTCAACATGATGAAAATGGGATAGAGTGGGCCATCTATTATATCAACAGAACAATGGTAGGGCATGAGCTCAATTACACGTCAATAGAAAAATATTGCCTAGTAGTTGTGTTCGCAGCCCAAAAGTTTAGACACTACATGCTAGCTCATCAAATTAAGCTTATCGCCAAGATAGATCCCCTAAAATATCTATTGTCAAAAGAAATTCTTACAGGAAGGATGGCTAAGTGGGTCATGATATTATCAGAGAATGATATTGAGTATGTAGAGCGAAAAGCAATCAAGGGACAAGTCATTGCAAACCAGCTGGCAAAAGCTCCAATATATGTAGAGAATCCACTTGTATCAGAATTTCTAGATGAGACTATCTTCAATCTCAACATAGCTAACCATTGGAAGCTCTACTTTGATGGCTCATACACACAACGCGGATCCGAAGTTGGTATTTTCTTTATCACCCCACATTGAGATTGTATTCCTAGATCCTACAAATTGGCATTTCCATGCACTAACAACATTGCAGAGTATGAGGCTTTAACCATAGGTCTCAAGATTGCAGCACAATGGAAAATCATGACACTAAAATTTTATGGGGATTCATAGCTTATCATCAACCAAGTCAATAGCGAATACCAAACTAAGGATGATAAGCTCACACCATACAAGAAGTTGGTAGAAATCCTCAAAGAATCATTCATTGATATAAAATTTGAGCGAATACCAAGGGCTAACAATAGAGCAGATGATGCCATGGCAACAATTGGATCCTTGTTAGATATTCCTCGTAATGTATCAAAACATGAATTCTTGGTTGAGAAGCTTCTCGTACCCACATTTGAGGTACCGGAATCGGAATATACGTGCAAACTTGTTGGTCCTGGTGATCTCCGGTATCATGAAATGTACACCTACCTAAGAGTAAGAGTCCTCCCAGCTGACATAACACCAAAACTTAAAAGAACCTTTGTCAAAAGAGCCTCACATTTTCTAATCTTAGGAGAAACCCTTTACCGTAGAACCATTGAAGGGACCCTGTTGCGTTGCCTAAATCCTAAGGAAGCCTTGACTGCTTTGACTGAGGTACATAATGGCACATGCAGTTCACACTCGAGTGGCATGACCTTGGCCAAGAAGTTACTAAGAATTGGGTACTACTAGCCGACAATGGAAAGAGAGGCACATGACTTTGTCCGAAGGTGTCTCCAGTGTTAGTAGCATGGAGACCTCATTCACACACTAGCTCAGGAGATCCACCCTATTGTGACACCATCGCCCTTTTCACAGTGGGGACGCGATCTCATTGGCAAAATCACACCCACCTCATCCAATGATGACAAAATCATTATCACCGCCACATAGTACTTCATGAAGTGGGTCGAAGCAATTCTAATGACCTACATAACTAGAAAGAAGATATCCAAGTTCATCTTGAACTATCTCATTTGTCGATATGGTGTCCCCCAATTCATTATCTCTGATAATGGAACACCTTTCAAGAATCAGGAAGTCCGTGACTTGTGCTACAAATTCAAAATTCAACATCGTTTTTCCACTCCATATTACCCTCAAGGACATGGACAAGCAAAAGATATCAACAAAACCATTTTGAAGATCCTTAAGAAAACAATCAATGACTCTAGTCATGACTGGAATTTGCAACTAAACCCTACCTTATGGGCTTACCGCACCAGCATCCACACACCAACAAGTGCCACCCCATTCTCCCTGGTCTATGGATCAAAAACCATCCTACCCATCGAGATCGAGCTGGAGCTACTAGATGAATGGCATATGGATGCCTAAAACCATCTATAGGTGTATCAGAATAGGCTTAAGCGAAACTACAACAAGAATATCAGGCAACACACCTTCCAAGTCGATGAATTTGTACTAAAGGAGAACTAGAAAAATGTGTTGAATCCAGATAAGAAGGGAAAATTTGAGCCCAACTGGTTGGGACCTTTCATCATCACAGCTAGCCACAAATCAGGGGCATATCAATTAGCAACACTAGAAGGTGAGCCTTTGTAGGAGCCTTTGAACAACTCTCATCTCAAAAAGTTCTATGCCTAAAAACTTGCAAGGTATAGAATGGAAAAATACAAAAAAATAGAAAATGTCTTGAAAAAATGGTTACCTTGATGAAAACCTGGAAAATAGGTGTCTTGGTAACAACAATTTAAAAAAAAAAAATACAACAATCAAAAATCAAAAAAATCAAAAAAAAAATTGAAAAAAGCAAAGAAAAATAAAATCATCCTCTAGTGAAAACCACTT
>CM021100.1:290394545-290565766 GCA_007115665.2 Sequoiadendron giganteum
AAAATGTAAAATGGATGGGAAAATGGATTGCCAATGCGACAGATGCCTAAGGACTAACCTAAAATATAAAATGGATGGGAAAACGAATTTCCCATGCGATGGACGCCTAAGGACTAACCTAAAATGTCTCGGGGGATGATCAAAGATCAATCCTTGCCTACGTTGAAGCTCAAAGACGACGTAGTTCGGACAAGGTGAAAGACTAACAAGACTGAATGATGAAATTTTTTGAAGACTTTTGAGATTTTTCCAATGTTTTTTGGATTTTTTTGAGAGTTTTCTCATTTTTTTGAGTTTTTGATTGATTTTTGAGAGTTTTATGATGTTTTTGAGTTTTTGATGCTCTCTGGACGATCACAAAGATATACACAAATCCGATTCAATGCAAGCTCAGGGGAATGCCCCCAATATCAAGTGATAGACTACTTCGATAAAGGCAAGACAAACTGGCCTTAGGAATATGAAGATTAGTACTATAGTGGAACATGATATGAACGCGAGATCAGGCTATGGTATGGTTGCAAACGAATGGATGGAAGAAAGATTACTGAAATGTAATGGAATGGGTGTGTGAGTCATGTAGATCCTGATGGATAGAGAGTGCTTTATTTACGCTTGGCACCTGTTTGCCACATCTTCACCAAGGTACTTGTCCAAAGTGCCACCGAAGTGGTTTCCACTAGAGGACAATTTTTTTTTTCTTTGCTTTTTTCAATCTTTTTTCTGATTTTTTGGATTTTTGATTTTTGTATTTTTGTATTTTTTTTTGTTGTTACCAAGACGCCTGTTTGCCAATTTTTCATCAAGGTAACCATTTTTTCAGGACATTTTCTGATTTTTTTTGTATTTTTTCATTCTATACCTTGCAAGGTTTTAGGCATAGAACTTTTTGAGATGAGAATTGTTCAGAGGCTCATGCAAATCTTGCCTTCTGGTGTTGCTAATTGATATACCCTTGATTTGTAGCTAGTTGTGATGATGAAAGGTCCCAACCAGTTGGGCTCAAATTTTCCCTTGTTATCTAGATTCAGCATTTTTTTCTGGTTCTCCTTTAGTACAAGCTCGCTAACTTAGAAAGTGCGTCACCTGATCTTCTTGTTGTATTTTTGCTTAAGCCTATTCTGATACACCTATAGATGTTTTAAGGGATCCATAAGCCATTCATCTAGTAGCTCCAAATTCAAATCTATAAATTGGAGGCTTCTCTCCTCATTCATCATCCACAATTTTGAGTAAACTTACTATACTCAAATTGATCTTCATTCCACATATCTCATGCAAAGTTACTCTCTTTAATTGAGAGCTAATTTTTCTCATTCCACTCAAGAAGCTAATCTCACCATCAACAATCACCAAGCTTACAAAGGAGTTGGGAAAGGGCTGATTTCAACACACCAATCAACACCAATTCCCCCATGGGATTGATAGTTGTTTAGTAAAATATGATTTACTTACCTTCATTTGCATTGTTCTTCATTTTCTTCCTATATTAATGTTTCAATCTAATTTCATGGGGAACCTTGATTCTCTATTGCATTTGATCTAACATTATGCTTGTTTGCTATGTTTGTGCATGTATGAATTATGGGTTCACAGGGCTAAGCAACTCAAGGAAATTGAAGAGAAGGAGGTTGAAAAATAGGCTATTGGTGAAGAAGAGGTTGTTGTCGTGAGGACGAGGGGTGATAAGTATCCAATGAAAGAATGAGACCATGCATGTGGACATGATGAAGGGGTGCTCCCTCATGAAGGGCAAGAAGGTAAGGAAAAAGATAAGTTTGAAGGAGAGACTGAAAACTATGAGAATCTAGAGATTGCGCAGCCCGAGGAGCATGGGTATGATGGAGAAATGGATGTCGAAGGGGAAGGAAACCCCTATGAGCACTTTCCTACCAAGTTCCCTATCGATCACATAGTGTTCGTACAAGACTCCGATGAGGAGAAGGATGACATGAGGATAGGGTGAGAGGCCCTCATTGAAAAGACAATTGAAGTCATAGAAGAAAAGGGGGATCAATAGGAGTCACCTAGGGGAAAGTATTCAATGCCTGATTGGTTGGAGAGAGAACTAGAAAAGAGAGCTCCCACTCTGAAAGACCCAAAGGAAAGGTTGGATGCTATATTGGCTCGAGCCCAGATCAACACCAGGAAGGAGAGGAGGCAAAAAATCAGGTCAAAGGTAACGATGGATGCCTTTGGATCCATGGCAGTACAAATAGCTATGTCGGTGGTGGGAGAACAAGGAATAAGTTATAACATATCCACCATAGACTTGGGCATGGCCACCAGGGAGAAAAAGGTTGATCATCTCCATGAATCAGTCACCACATTGGTGCATCTCATTCAGCAGGAAAAAGTTTTGAAGGAGGACCTTAAGGCACAAGTGGCTGATTTGATAGCCTATATCCAAGAATGGTCATCCACAGAGGAACAACCAACCACGTTCTCGGCCCCACCAAAGTTGCTATCAAAAGAGTAGATTAACAAGCTGGAGAAGAGAAAGAACTTGGACAAGACTATGGAAAATTGGTTCTGACAAGTCTTGGATATTGGGAATACAAGTATCAATCTTGTTGTTCGAACAATGAACAAGTTCTTAGAAGTGCAAACGTCTCTTGAAGGTACAAGGAGAATCTGCATTGAGTTCCCAAATAAGGATGGAGCTTCTTACCCAAAAATCGAGGCTATCCTCAAGCTACCAAGTGAAATTTGGGAAAATGAATTTTCCTTCAAAGAAAATGACCATTGGGCAATGGATGTGTGGAAATGAGACTTTGATCATTAGAGGGAAAGGCTGGAACATGTACTTGATCAGGTAAATCCGAATGTTGAGTGGGCCAAGGAAGCCAGAGAAGATTTCTTCTAATACCTAAAGTTGATGATAGGGTATGAAGTGCCCATTTTCAAGATCAATCCGCCGCTCCCACTGTTGCCTCCCTTTCCACCGCACTACCATGCGTCCCTCTCGGCCTATCCCCGGTGTAGTGGTAGTTGTCTTGATCAACTGTGCTAGCCACTTATTGCGCCACCGTGCAAGCTGTCTTGACCATTGGCGGTATAGCGGTAAGGGGTATGTTGACCACCCTTAGCTTCCAACCTTGATACCGCGGGCCATGGTATAGCGGTAGAAGTTTTAAATTTATGAAAAAAGATAATGGTATAGGATTTTCTTTTCTTTATAAAGGGGTAGTAAATGATTTTTTATAAAAAGGTGGAAATTTTTTTTATAGCTT
Source organism: Sequoiadendron giganteum (assembly GCA_007115665.2). Lineage (NCBI taxonomy): Eukaryota > Viridiplantae > Streptophyta > Pinopsida > Cupressales > Cupressaceae > Sequoiadendron > Sequoiadendron giganteum. The sequence goes on from CM021100.1 coordinate 290,397,779, forward strand.
ATGTTTAATACATTAATGTATGACATATTTTGTGGATTATTTTATTCATATTAACGTTGTATTTTCTTTTACAAGTTGATATTGAATGAATCCAAGGCAAAGCAAGATTGGAGTCCAAAATTCACAAAAGTATTTTTTAATGCTTATTGAGCTAGATTTTCCATTTCCTTTCAAACCATCTCACATCTATCTTTTGGGGTTTAAAATTAATCATTTGACTTGATCCTTTTGGTTAAAATTGAACTTAGACATTTACTAAATTTCAATTTGGGTTCTAAAAATTGAACAAGGAAAACTCTCACACTTCAAAGTTGGTGCTTTAAAAAGAACTCGTTTCATTGCTTTGAGGATGAAAATGAACATGTGTACTTGATGTTTTGTAATCCTTTTCACAAAGTAATATCATTCAAAAGGAATATGTGCTTCTCTCATGCCTCACCACAATCTTGAGAATCAAAAGTCTTTTTGTGATATTAAGTTGTGAAAATAATTACCTCCACACTTCATTTTTTGGATTTAAAATTGAACAAAACTTGTCTAGTGTGAGAAAAAGGCATTGCAAGTGTTCTCTCTTTGTTGATGCAAACAAAGATGATCTTACTACGAATTCACTTACTCGCTATTGTGCACCTTTAGAGAGCTTGCCTTGGTGGGAGAAATTACTCACCCCCAGGGAATGACTCAAACTGGTAACGAGCTAAACGGCAAGCTATTCCCAACTGGTATACAAATTCGAACGGTGAGGAAAGTCCATCATTACAGGAGGTCTTGTAGACAAGTAGGTGATACTCTTTATATGGGTTGATCTTGCCTCTTGTGTGGCCTTCTGAATGGGTACCCTGATTACGAACCAATTTGTGAAGAAGGCCAAATCTTGATCTATTTTGTTGGTGCAAAAGGTCATGTCCTTTGAAGCCGCCCCACATTATACATTCGGTTTTTTTGTAGAGATGAAAAGTATGTCATGAGAGATTCATGGGTATTGATGCTTGGTTGACCCAAGAAGTGTGTGCACTGTAAGGGGGAGCCTGTGTGGTCAAGATTCTAGTCATCCGCACAATATATGTGCAGCTGGATTCGTCTAAGTGGGAACCCAACAAAATATTGTTTCTTCATCCTAGGGTTGTACATGTGCTTGGAAGTGGAAAATACATTGCTTGGTTCTCAAAAAAATTGAAAAACAAACATTCACAAGGGACTCAAAATTTCAAACCCCTTGGAGGAAACAAATATCCTTTGACGAATCTAAGTACTCTTGCTTTCCCTAGGGATCACATCCTTAGAGGTTTCTAAGTGCTTGGATTTTATCATCATTTGTTCTCACTAAGGTTAAACCTAGGAAAATTTTTCCCTAATTTCCTTGATTTCTACATAATGGACCTTGTGGGATGAAAAGAAAGTGGGACATTAGACATGCAGTTTGAAACATAATCAAGAATATGTTTTTGGTAAAAAGAATTCACTAAGGAAAGATAAAAGACAAATTGGACCTCACATGTGTTGTTTCAAATGATTTCCCAAAAATTCAAAATCCCAAAACCAAGATTCAAAAAGATTAGTCTAAAAGCTCGCGAACAACGTCTTGAAATACTCCTTGAAGTCAGAGAAAGATTGGTGAATAATTTCTATAAGAAATCTTCAAGGAATTACCCGAGTTTGTATGCATTCTATTATCAACAAAATCCTAATCTTTTTGAAAAGTTTTATTTTCTCACATAGGAAGTGTAGCATGTTCTTCAATACCGAGATCTTGTAAAAAAGAGTCGTGTCTAGGTCAAAGTCTAGGATCAAAATCCTCACTCTCATCCATTCCAAACATTAATCAAATATTGTCTCACCAACAAACTTTTGAGAATTTTGAAACATCATTCATGTTAAACTTAAAGGAAAAATCAACATCGTATTTGACTTAATACACCTAGTCAAATTATCAACTCTCTTGAACAAATTTATATTTAGGATAACACAACTTCCTAAGTTCTACTAGTTAATGATCACTTTGATTGGCTTAACACACTTAGCCAATCCATCCTCTTGTGCGAATTTTTCCTAGGATAACACAACTTCCTAGGGTTTACAAGTCACTACCATCCTGTTTGACTTAATACACCTAGTCAAACCATCACAATCAATCCAAGCCCTAAAGTTTAGCATAAAACCCTAAAAATTTCTTCAAAAGTTTCACTCATTCACTTCATCCATTTATCTCATCATCATCACCACCCCCTTTTGATCCCGTACTTTCCTTAGTTCTTCTCTTTTGAGCCTAAAGATTAAGATCACACGATCCCTATTTTTATGGTCCAAACAAGATCACAACACAAGAGGAACATGGAAAAAATCAATGAAATATCAACTTCCAGTGACTTAAGCCAAGTAATCACCGAAGTAAATCTTGTGGGATCAAGCAATCCCCCAAACATCTCTTCTCTACCATCACAAAATCCTCAAGAGGAAAGCTATGAAGAGGACATCACAAACAAGGACTTGGGAATGAGACAATCTGAAATGCTAGAAATGGTTCAAAATCTAGAGAATCATAAAATCGTCAACGCCATGTTTAAATACTTGTGCACATTAATCTAGGAATTAGTATGGACATACCTCTTTCAAACACATCTCCAATGTTGAATCTAAATATCACTCAAGAAATGCCCCAAACCATACCGACAAACATACCAACCTCACAAATTGTGAACAAAGGAAGTGCAATGTTTCTCTTTGTAAACAACAAAGAGGTAAGTGTCGGCACCACATCAGATAAATCTGTCCTGATGAATCCATCACACCCATACATCCCACTCACCTTCCATAATAATGTGGATTCATCCTCATTCCGTGCAACACTGGCTTATTCGTTAAACATACAAACTTCTCCATCACAAGGGGAAGGTAGTCTATTTGGAATAGTGGGAATCATTAACTCATTTTCATCATCACTCTCCCAAGGGAACATACCATCATTTCCTCCATTTCTACTCATATCTGTATCACCTCTTGGGTTCGATGTTCCCCCCCTACCCGTCGATAGCTTCTCAAATCAAGGAAATATGACCATCACATCAAGTCTGCTCTTCTTGATAGCAACAAGTGGCAACCACTCAAGCCACCATGGTCAATATGTCAGTCGGTCCTCAAATCTCTCAAAACATACCTTCTTAAGGACCAAACATCTCAACCACACCTCCAACAACTCAAATCTTGACCATCAACACCACCCTCCCGCTCGTCACAACGGTTAGCATCATTCCCAATCCACCACCAAAAGCTAACATGATAAATTCATTCATCACCATGATCCAAGCCATCCAAAAAGCCAATCATCAAATAGTACTTAAACAAAACCAACAAGATGCACAATAGGCTGCTCAGCAAGCACAAGCACAACTAGCTGCCGAACAAGCTACACAAGCCCAACAAGATGCACAAGCTATGCAAGAAGCTCAAGCAACCCAGCAAGCACAAGCTCAAAATAAATCCCAACACTAGGCTCAACAGGTGTGAGCACAATACCAAGCGCAACTACAAGCAATTCACTAGCAAGCATACCAACAAGCCCTATAAGACTTTCAGATAAAACAACAAGCTAAACAATAAGCATTGTTGGCCCAACAATAGCTAGACCAGAAACAAGGATAGTTGGAACAAAAATAGCTAGAACAACAACAAGCACTATTGGGACAACAACAGCTCGACCAACAACAAGGTTTGTCGATGCAATAATAGCTAGACCAACAACAGTCCTTATGGGAATAGCAACAGATGGACCAACAACAAGATTTTTTGGAACAACATCAACAAGATCAACAACAAACATTTTTGACGCAAATGCAGGCATATCAACAGGCTTTGAACACATAGTAGAGCTTGCAGAAGACTCCTACCAGTACTCTTCCCACCAATCAAACCCCCCAACATCGCAAAACACATTTATCCCACCCTCTGATCCGCAAAATGAATTCGCACCACAAATCAAACTGCTCTTGTAGTAGGTGTTGGACCTCCAATCAAGGAAAACAACCAGAATGTCAGGGAATTTGTGCCCCTATCATTTTGATAGAAATCTCACAATGGTATCATTCCCAAAGGGATTCGAGATCCCCAAATTCGATAAGTATAATGGGATGGGACATCTTGAAAATCACGTCAAGGAATTTCAAGTGCATAGCATGGAGGTTGCATACGATGATACATATCTAATGTGACTTTTCCCTCGAAGTCTGACTGGTATTGCCATGGAATGGTTTTCTCGTCTACCCATAGGCATTAAGACATTCTAGGAAATTGTGGAAGCTTTCCTTAAAAATTATGCTTTCAACATGGGTGCAGATGTTAGTTTGGAAGAACTATCAACCTCAAATAGAGAAAAGGAGAGCTATTCGCATCCTTCTTGAAAATATGGTGATCCAAGGCCAATCAAAGCAAGTGGACCATTCTAGAAGAACAACAAGTTTGCACAATCATATCCAATCTAGATGAAAACTTGACATTCTACTTGAAAATGCAATGCATCACATCATACGATAATTAATCCCAAAGGCGATCAACATCAAAAGATCCCTTATTGCATGGGGAGGCGCATCAACATTTACTCCACCACAAGATAACCACTTGTCCAAAAATTCTAATGAAAAACCTCGAACATGGTCGAGGAACAAAAACATCACAAACGATGGCGTGGTCGATGCTAAAGTGGTCATCAGTGCCCCTAAGCAGAACATCCAGACTCATCACCAACTACTGAATCACAATCGCAATAATGTTCAAACTAATGCAGTAGTAGCACAACAACCACTTTCCACCAACCAAATCAATCACTTGGGAAATCAAGGAGGACCACCTCCCTGAGGCAAATATCCTCCCAAGCGGAAGTTCACAGCTCTTGGAGAATCAATTGAATCCATAATGAAGAAGTTGGTCAAGGAAAACCTTATCAAAGTCTCCAATTCTGAGCAATACGCGGAACCCATGACCAAACCGCCATGGTATAATGAAAACCTCCTTTGTGCCTTTCACAAGATCAAAGGACATAGAACCACAAATTGCATGAGGTTGAAGAATATCATCCAAGACCTCATCGAGGAAAAGATCATGAACATTGAAAAACCCACTAGAAACCATGACCTTAAGATATACACAAATCCAATGCCAAATCATAATCAAGGAAATAGTCAGGGAAACAACAAAGGCAAGCAAAAACATGCTAGTGCTAACCTATTATATGAAGAGATAGTCACATTTGTAGATGAAATGGTCACTGTTATTAACTTCAAAGGAGCCAACACCGATTATGGAGTCACCACACATGGCGGAAAGGTCACCATTGCAGGGGCACCGCAACCATCTAAGACCCCCACTTCAAAAACCATCCCCTATGACTATAATATCATTGACCAGCTGAAGAGAACACCTGCCCAAATATCCATCATGGAACTGTTAAAAATTTCTACTGCCCATAGGAAAATTCTTGATGAAGCATTAGCAGCATCCACCATCTCCGCCACCCTTGACACAAATCAGTTTCAGGCTATGGTTGGTAATATCATTACCCCGAATCTCCTAACATTCTCTGATCAAGACTTCCCCCCATAGCCATCTCATAACCGCACACTTCACCTTCAAGTGCTAATCCATAAAAACAAAGTTAAAAGGGTCTTGGTGGATGGAGGCACAAGCCTTAATATTTTATCTCTCAAACTTATAAAGAACTTGGGATTCGTCGAGGATTCCATTAACAAAAACAAAAGCATCACTATAAGGGCATATGATGATCAAGAAAGAGTGTCTCAGGGCACCATTAAAATCCCAATCCAAGTGGGACCAACAACCATGGAGACTACATGTCAGGTCCTTGACCTAGACCTACCATATAACATCCTCTTAGGTCATCCATGGATCCATGGAATGAAAGCAGTGGCCTCAACATATCATCAATGCATTAAATTTTTGCACCAAAATGAGGAGGTCACTATACATGGGGATCTTGAACCATTCACCTACTACAAAAACTTAGAAGACAAGTTTTATAAAATCCCCCAAGTACCGAAAAATAATGAAGGCCCATCCACTACATACATTGACCTAGCTAACCTCGCCTCCACTTCTCCAATAATGACACCTGCCATCCCTGATATATCTGATATCAAACTCATGATCCAAGACAACAGATGTAGAGACTATAGAATGAAGAAGAGTGCATTTGTTGTAGGAGAGTTACCACAATCTCCTAGGTCACATGGGCAACCTTGATTAATCGAAGCACCTGTCCACACCCTTAGGGTAGATCCTTCTAGGTTCTATCGTTGGGGATACCTAAGTTAGGAAAATGTTGACGAGGAAGATATGTCAAGCATGATATACCTTGATGAAGGACCCACACCTACACTACCCATGGATGAAGCCAGTGGAGGATTGCAAATAATGCTTGGTATGGGCTACAATAGAAATGAAAGCCTTGGAAAGAGCGGGGATGGACGGCTGGAGCCCATCATTGCAGAAAGAAGAATGAGGAACCTTGGCCTTGGATGTACTCCCCTGTGTATAACCATACATGGCAGAGGTACTCCTAGTAGGGCAATCAGGTCCTCTCCTCAAGTATCGGCAACCACCCTTGGACCACCCGTATGCACAGGTATCCCACTAGATAATTACACTTTTGACATAATGGATGTCTGCACCAATAGTGAAAATGATGATACCATAGTAGGCCTTCCCATGCTCTTTGAGGATTCCTCCTTACTAATGATTAGTACCTCACCCACTGAGCCAAAAAACCAAACCCACAAAATCACCCTAGTATATCCTCAACTCATTGACTATGACCAATGAGGACCAACGATTCTCTATTCATTCAAAAATAATGAGGCACTCTCAGAATTTATGGGACTGAGAGATACAGTTCCATGCAAAGATCAAAAAGAAGGATTTGACATCATACTAGACACTCAAAGAATATTATGGGGAGACGATTGAGTCCTTCAGTCGCAAAAGAAAAAGAATGAGAACAAACTCAGAGTTATTGAGTGAAAACCACACCGCGGCACTCTCTAACCAAAGAATAGTAAAAATAAAGGATGCATCTAATAGTGAAAACCTCTCTAAGGCATTGGAAGATGAAGGATTCAATCTCCCCCCTACAGGACTGCATCAGGAGAAATCAACAGTTTTGACAAAACGGTGTAATCCTATCAACTTGGGAATGGAGGCAACACCACAAATCACCTTTTATGCTGAATCACTACTAACAAAAGAACATGAACTATTGGCGGAATTTCTAAAAGAAAGAAATATTAGATTTGCATGGACCTACGCTGATATGTTGGGTCTAGATTTGGAAGTTGCAGTTCACCATTTAGTTGTTTACCCTAGAGTGAAACCAGTTTGACAGAAGTTAAGAAAAATGCATCCCCGGATAGCCTTGCTAGTCAAGGTAGAGTTACAAAAGCTCTTGGATGTCGGCTTCATATGCCTAATTGACTATCTAGAATGGGTATCCAATCTTGTACCAGTCTCAAAACCAAATGGGGCATCCGCATCTACACTGACTTCAGAGACCTCAACAAAGCATGTCCTAAGGATGATTTTCCACTGCCTAACATTGATATGATAGTGAACTTGATGATTGGACATGAGATGCTATCATTGATGGATTGCTTCTTGAGGTATAATCAAATTATGATCACAAAAGAACATTCACATGTCCTTGGGGTACCTACTGCTAGAACATGATGCCATTTGGGCTGAAAAATGTGGGTGCAACATACGAAAGGGCTATGAAACTGATTTTCCATGACATGATCCATAAAATAGTGGAAGAATATGTGGATGACATATTGGAAAAATCCAGAAAAAGAAAAGACCACATAGCAGCCTTGAGCTGTATTTTTGATAGACTAGAAAAATACAAGGTCAAGCTAAACCCCAAGAAATGTGTCTTCGAGGTGCAATCTTGAAAATTTTTGGGATACATAGTGTCAATGAGGGGAATAGAGGTGGATCCCACCAAGGTCGAAGAAATGCTCAATATGGAAGCACCAAGAACACTAAAACAACTCAGAGGCCTACAAGGCAGACTCTAATCCATCTAGAGGTTCATAGCACAACTGGCGGATAAACAGATTTCCTATTCACATCTGCTCCACAAGGGAGTAGCATATAGGTGGGATGAAAAATGTGAGCAAGCATTTTGAAAGATCAAGGAATATCTACTTATGCCACCAGTACTAATGTCACCCATTGCAGGGAAACCATTGATTCTATACATCTCAACAACAACAACCACCCTTGGTGCCCTTTTAGCTCAACATGATGAAAATGGGATAGAGTGGGCCATCTATTATATCAACAGAACAATGGTAGGGCATGAGCTCAATTACACGTCAATAGAAAAATATTGCCTAGTAGTTGTGTTCGCAGCCCAAAAGTTTAGACACTACATGCTAGCTCATCAAATTAAGCTTATCGCCAAGATAGATCCCCTAAAATATCTATTGTCAAAAGAAATTCTTACAGGAAGGATGGCTAAGTGGGTCATGATATTATCAGAGAATGATATTGAGTATGTAGAGCGAAAAGCAATCAAGGGACAAGTCATTGCAAACCAGCTGGCAAAAGCTCCAATATATGTAGAGAATCCACTTGTATCAGAATTTCTAGATGAGACTATCTTCAATCTCAACATAGCTAACCATTGGAAGCTCTACTTTGATGGCTCATACACACAACGCGGATCCGAAGTTGGTATTTTCTTTATCACCCCACATTGAGATTGTATTCCTAGATCCTACAAATTGGCATTTCCATGCACTAACAACATTGCAGAGTATGAGGCTTTAACCATAGGTCTCAAGATTGCAGCACAATGGAAAATCATGACACTAAAATTTTATGGGGATTCATAGCTTATCATCAACCAAGTCAATAGCGAATACCAAACTAAGGATGATAAGCTCACACCATACAAGAAGTTGGTAGAAATCCTCAAAGAATCATTCATTGATATAAAATTTGAGCGAATACCAAGGGCTAACAATAGAGCAGATGATGCCATGGCAACAATTGGATCCTTGTTAGATATTCCTCGTAATGTATCAAAACATGAATTCTTGGTTGAGAAGCTTCTCGTACCCACATTTGAGGTACCGGAATCGGAATATACGTGCAAACTTGTTGGTCCTGGTGATCTCCGGTATCATGAAATGTACACCTACCTAAGAGTAAGAGTCCTCCCAGCTGACATAACACCAAAACTTAAAAGAACCTTTGTCAAAAGAGCCTCACATTTTCTAATCTTAGGAGAAACCCTTTACCGTAGAACCATTGAAGGGACCCTGTTGCGTTGCCTAAATCCTAAGGAAGCCTTGACTGCTTTGACTGAGGTACATAATGGCACATGCAGTTCACACTCGAGTGGCATGACCTTGGCCAAGAAGTTACTAAGAATTGGGTACTACTAGCCGACAATGGAAAGAGAGGCACATGACTTTGTCCGAAGGTGTCTCCAGTGTTAGTAGCATGGAGACCTCATTCACACACTAGCTCAGGAGATCCACCCTATTGTGACACCATCGCCCTTTTCACAGTGGGGACGCGATCTCATTGGCAAAATCACACCCACCTCATCCAATGATGACAAAATCATTATCACCGCCACATAGTACTTCATGAAGTGGGTCGAAGCAATTCTAATGACCTACATAACTAGAAAGAAGATATCCAAGTTCATCTTGAACTATCTCATTTGTCGATATGGTGTCCCCCAATTCATTATCTCTGATAATGGAACACCTTTCAAGAATCAGGAAGTCCGTGACTTGTGCTACAAATTCAAAATTCAACATCGTTTTTCCACTCCATATTACCCTCAAGGACATGGACAAGCAAAAGATATCAACAAAACCATTTTGAAGATCCTTAAGAAAACAATCAATGACTCTAGTCATGACTGGAATTTGCAACTAAACCCTACCTTATGGGCTTACCGCACCAGCATCCACACACCAACAAGTGCCACCCCATTCTCCCTGGTCTATGGATCAAAAACCATCCTACCCATCGAGATCGAGCTGGAGCTACTAGATGAATGGCATATGGATGCCTAAAACCATCTATAGGTGTATCAGAATAGGCTTAAGCGAAACTACAACAAGAATATCAGGCAACACACCTTCCAAGTCGATGAATTTGTACTAAAGGAGAACTAGAAAAATGTGTTGAATCCAGATAAGAAGGGAAAATTTGAGCCCAACTGGTTGGGACCTTTCATCATCACAGCTAGCCACAAATCAGGGGCATATCAATTAGCAACACTAGAAGGTGAGCCTTTGTAGGAGCCTTTGAACAACTCTCATCTCAAAAAGTTCTATGCCTAAAAACTTGCAAGGTATAGAATGGAAAAATACAAAAAAATAGAAAATGTCTTGAAAAAATGGTTACCTTGATGAAAACCTGGAAAATAGGTGTCTTGGTAACAACAATTTAAAAAAAAAAAATACAACAATCAAAAATCAAAAAAATCAAAAAAAAAATTGAAAAAAGCAAAGAAAAATAAAATCATCCTCTAGTGAAAACCACTTCAGTGGCACATTGGACAAGTACCTTGGTGAAGACCTAGAAAATAGGTGCCAAGCATAAATAAAGAACTCTATATCCATCAGGATCTGCACGACTCACTCACCCATTCCATTCCATTTCAGTAATCTTTCTTCCATTGATCCGTTCGCAACCATACCATAGCCTGATCTCGCGTTCATATCATGTTCCACTATAGTAGTCCTTGGCATATTGCTAAGGTTAGTTTTTCCTGCCTTTATCAAAGTAGTCTATCGCTTGACGTTGGGGGCATGCCCCTGAGCTTGCATCGAATCGAATATGTGTATATCTTTGTGATCGTCCAGAGAGCATCAAAAACTCAAAAAACATCAGAAAACTCTCAAAAATTCAAAAACATTCAAAAATCAATCGAAAACTCAAAAACATCATAAAACTCTCAAAAAAATCCAAAAAAAATTGGAAAAATCTCAAAAGTCTTCAAAACATTTCATCATTCAATCTTGTCAGTCTTTCACCTTATCTGAACTACGTCATCTCTGAGCTTGAACGTAGTCAAGGATTGATCTTTGATCATCCCCTGAGACATTTTAGGTTAGTCCTTAGGTATCCATCACATTGGCAATCCATTTTCCCATCCATTTTACATTTTAGGTTAGTCCTTAGGTGTCCGTCACATTGGCAATTTGTTTGCCCATCCATTTTACATTCTAGGTTAGTCCTTAGGCGTATGTCACATTGGCAATCTGTTTGCCCATCCATTTTACATTTTAGGTTAGTCCTTAGGCATCTGTTGCATTGACAATCCATTTTCCCATCCATTTTACATTTTAGGTTAGTCCTTAGGCATCCATTGCATTGGCCATCCCTTTTCCCATCCATTTCACACCCTAGGTCAGTCCTTTAAGCGTCCATCGCAATAAAATGGCAACCCGTTTGCCCATCTTATCAAGTTTGTTGTTAGTCAAACTACATGGTCTCTATGTGTATAACGTAGGCAAGGCTAATCTATGGATCAGCTCCCGAGACCCCTAGGATAAGTCTTTAAGTTATTCTCTTCCTAGTAAATCAAAAAATCCAAAAACATTTGTAAAAAATTTCAAAAATACCAAAAACAGCCTCAAAATATCTGAAAAACCCAAAATGGTGCACCCATCTCATCTCGCTTTCACCCATGATAATCATCATTCCTAATAAAATCAATCATCACCTTCATTCTTTGGCAAGTCAGTCAGTCAGAAGCAATTCTAGATGGTTCTAAAGTGAACACCCTAATCGTCAAAGTCTCAAGTCTAGGTGAGTAATTGAGGAAGATGGTCAACTCAGAATATCAATAGCTTATCATCCAATCAGCCTCACCAAAACCCTGATCACAACATGTCCTAGGATGAATCCTTCCCACGATGGACATAAGCATCAGGACCTCGCAGTAGTTTAGCCTTGGCTAGCGGTACAAAGAACATTAGCTTGTTTGTTTACTTTATCTTGGTCTTTTTGATTTATCTTATTTTGCACTCATTCCAAGGACCTCTCGATGATGCCTAAACAAAACAGGTTTAGAGAGAAAGGAATGGGGCAAATGATCATCATATTTTTTTATTTGTTGTTATTGTGGGATACTCTTGTAAAATAACTTAGTCACGCATGCTTCATTTAGTTTTCTAGGGAGGGCATTTTAGGTATCTTGTTGACCACATAGGAAGGCTTGCTTTTCTATGTTTTGGTCCGAGATGTTTAGAATATTCGAACTACACCTTGAATGAGGTTCTTTATGCTAAGTGTGAACAGGGATACTCCTATCTGATTTTCGGGTCAAAATCCATCACACTAGGTACAATGCCATATTGGTTCTTTATACCTTGATGCATCATAGCTATGTGTGTTATCAAACATAAAGTAATTATACCCTTTTAAAATCCCAACTCCCGGTAAGCAAATCATCACCATCATCATTAATAATGAAGGCTTGTGGATCTTCTTCTCATTCTCTTCTTCTTAGTTTTCTATCTTTACTAACATTTCTATTTAAAATTGGTGTGTTGTATTAAAATATACACAAGGCTACCCATGGCCGATGACTGTATATACATCATCAACATTGTGTATATCAAAGAATTATCTCTCGGCCTCTAATCAATAGAACCACTCATCTTGTATTTTATCGTGATCTCGACCGGAAAAGAAAACATTTCCACTCGATCTCTCCAAGGCACAATATACCCGCATAATCCTTCCATTGGGGCAATAGTGGGGCATTCAAAAAATCAAGAAATTTTTGACCTTGATCACAACACAGTTATTCTTTGAAACAATGCAACAAGTACATTGCTTGAAAGAGGGGCAAAATGTAGACATGGAAAATGTACAAATTCGGAACGGCGCACTTGATCCTGATCACCAACGACTTTTCCTCCTCAATCATACTCTCAATTTTTCATCATATTCTGTCTCTTAATTTAATAAATCAATGTTTATTTGATTAAGTCTTTCTCCTCCATTGATTAAATTAATCAATTTAATTTAATTAACCTTATGTTTCTGTTTAATTAAATAAATCATTTTACTTGATTAAAGTCTCTAAAGTCCTCTTATTAAATTAAATAAATTAAACCTTATTTGATCTAAACTAACATTTTCCCACTTATTTAAATAAATCAAAATCATTTATTTAATTAAACATTGCCTCTCAATTCTGATTTAAATCAATTCATCAATTTTAGTCAAAATTGTCAAATCATCTAATCCCTCATTAAATTAATCAAAATCTTGATTAAGTTAATCTCTCTCACTAAAATACTCTAGAGAATACAACTTGCACATGAAAATATATTTAATTCATTTATTAAATCTCTATTTCCCCTCACATGGCATCAAAAGGGAATATTCCCTTAAGTTTGAATTCAAAAAGTCCAAGTGGACTTGTACATCCAACAAGACATTCACTCCTCTTACATGTCCTTGTGCATTGAGCCAAGTGGCATTTATTTCATTCTTTTTTCCCTCTCACATGTAATTTCCCCAATTTCAAATTCCACCTAATTGCATTTATTGGCACTTTGGCCAAAATGTGCACAACCATCAACCATTCACATGGTGACATGTGGCATTCAACCATTGGTTGAAAGATAGCCCCACATTGCCCAAATCTTGCTTTCTCTTCCAAATTCAAATGTATAAATTGGAGGCTTCTCTCCTCATTCATCATCCAAAATTTTGAGTAAACTTACTATACTCAAATTGATCTTCATTCCACATATCTCATGCAAATTTGCTCTCTTGAATTGATAGCTAATTTTGTTCATTCCACTCAAGTAGCTAATCTCACCATCAACAATCACCAAGCTTACAAAGGAGTTGGGAAAGGGTTGATTTCGACACACTAATCAACACCAATTCCCCCTTGGGATTGATAGTTGTTAATTAAAATAGGATTTATTTACCTTCATTTGCATTTTTCTTCATTTTTTCTTACTATATTAATGTTTCGATCTAATTTCATGGGGAACCTTGATTCTCTATTGCATTTGATCTAACATTATGCTTGTTTGCTATGTTTGTGCACGTATGAATTATGGGTTCACAATCCCACTCAACATCGATCTTGGGATCAACTATCTCTTCAATTATCTTTGTGTCTTCGCTCTCATCACTGGAAGACTTATAGGCAACCTCATAGATTACTCGATTCCCGTATATTGGGTGCTCTTGATAAGAAAATTCCCCCTTTTCCAATTTATTTGTTGATTCCACTTGTTGTCGGCGATCCAACTCCTCAGAAATTTGCATGGTGGCTTTTATTGTTGGTAGCTCGGTAGGAGGAGGAGGAACTGGAGTGCTAATTATTGCTTGAGCCATAACAAATTCTACTCCAGGATTTTCCAACATTCCTAAGAGTTTGGAGGGCACATTTTGCATGTATTTCATGAAGGATTCCAGAAGGGTGAGGGCAGCCATTGTGGTTGCAATGGTGGTAGCTAGAAGAGAGAAGGAAAGAGACATGGAGGATGAAGAAAAGGGTGAGGTAGTGGCAGAGGATGAATCAATCAATACTACTTGTGGGATGGGATAAGTAGAAGCAAGATGGATGGAAATGTCCACCGCAAGTGGAGAGGATGCAGCTACTACGTGTTGGATAGGAGTAGTAATAACAACAGTGGTTGCGGCAATAGAAGAAATAGGTAGGGACTTTGGCTGAATAGCCTCCATCTCCTCTCCCTCATGGAGCGAATCTTCCTGGATTACCAAAATTTTGGTGACGTTGCCTGTTCACTTGTGTTTCTTGGGAGGTTCACCCTCCGAGGCCTTCCTAGCATACACCTTTGGGTTAGACTATTTCTCTTCAATCTCCTTTCTCTTCTTTGAACGAACTAATGGAGGGGACTTAGATGTTTCTCCCGTTGATGTAGTAGCTTCCCCACCACTTGAACCACTTGGTTCACTCTCGAGCCCCTTGAATGTCAAGACAACCCTTTGTTGCTTTAATTGAGAAACTTGTTCATCTATCCATGCCTTCGTTTGAGCCTCAATAGGCCTAGTTAGTATGTCGAGGTAATCAACCTCCGGTTCATCCCAATCAATCATTGGTAGTGGTAGATTGGTGATGATGTTGTACCTGGGGTTGATTATAGTGCTTTCATCTTCCTCAAGTTGATTGGGCATCAGGACCAAATTCACCCTTTTCACAAAGTATGAGGTCATCTGCATATAGTACCTTAGCCACACTTCAAGGTCATCTTTACAATCTGCCCAGAAATCCTCAACATTGTGGAGGTGGGCATACTCTTTTCCAATCACTTTTCTTACATGACCGTATGGGTCCATTCATGGCACAGCCATGTGAAATTTGAAGTTATATTCTGCCAGTTCCTTCAATAAATTGTAGGTGCATTTGGAAGTATAAATCTCATACATCCCCTAGCCGAGTGTAAGGGGATAAGGGATCCCCACTACATGCTTGCTACTCATAATGGTGTGAATGTTGTGCAGTTTCCAAGAGAGTTCCAACAATATAATCCAATCATTAGGGTACCAGGGTAGCTTGTTCAACCTTTTCAAGAAGCCCTGGGCGTAGATGTATGTGAACTTGGGGTACTGGATAAATAGGAAGAAATAATTTTTTAGAAACGCTCGAGTACAGTGGGAGACCCTTCTCTCAAAATCTCTCCCAAGCAACCTGATGATGTAAGTGATGAATGCATCATTTACCCTACAATAATCCTTTTTGAAATTCCTTAATTGTAGCTGAGGGTACTTTTCAATAGCCTTGAGTTATCTACTAGGCACTTCATTTGAATTCTGAATAACCCGTTATAATGCCTCTTATCGGCCAGTGAGTATACTAGGTAAGAGGTCATATATAACTTGCACGTCTTCTTGACACTCATGAATTGATCATGAAAGTGGTCACTAATTATTCCTCCCTAGTAGAACGTGGTTTCCTTTCCACGAAGAATGTTCTAAATGAAATAAACCATCCATTCTTGAAAATATGCCGCATAAGGGAGGCCAATTACTCTACTAAGCATGGTGATCAAATCCTAGTAGTCTTCGAAAAAGTCGCTATGAAAGAGTTCTTGGGGATCCTTTGCATCACTACCTCATCTGTCCTTTAGCCAATACTGTTATAATTTTCTTGCATCTTATGGGGTCTTCATCCCACATTTCTTTACATTCGTGAATAGTAGGCAACTCCATGTTTCCAAAGACAGGAATGTAGAAGGTTTTTGTTATTCCTAATGGTGACATGTCAGCCAAGATTTTTCCATCCCTATCAAAACTAGTCTTTTTTTCTGGTTGATATGCCTCTCTGCAAGCCATTACCAGCTCGGGGGCAATCAAGGTGGGAGGGAAACCCAAAACCTTGGTGATTCCACTTCTCCTGATGAGTCTCGCATTATTTGTTTTGGGGCTTATTCTAACCATTTGTACGAACTCATAAATATCGACATGCCCAATATTTTTTTCAGTGATGTCCTTCCACTTGGTTGTGGCCTTGGAGTGCAATGACACTCCCTAGAATTGGTACTTCATCTTGTCTTTATCCTCCTTGCCTCGAGGAGATTTGGTAATTCTTTTTCCTTTGTCTTTGGTTACCCCTGAGGTTTCTACACCTGATTCCATATATCCTGCACATGGAGGTCGAAATTAATTACAATATTAGCATGACGACATAAACGATTAGCCAAATCCCTGCAATACAAGGCTAGATCGAATAATATATCATTCAAATGTCTTAACACTTAGCTGAATCTGCCACCGAAGGTTCTCTGGAAGGAACATGGATGACCCGGGCCCTAGAGGCAAGACTTCCCCTATCAGAATGTTTTTCTAAAGGGCGAACAAAGTGGGAAGACCTAGATGACTTCCCCCGACCTTGGATTTGGATAATGAAGGGTTCATGGGGAAAGTTGTCACGTTTTAGCATGTGGGTCATCGTTCGTTTTCAAATTGGAGGTCACTTAGGTCACCATTAAGGTAGTCAAGTATTAGCTATTTGAAAAATCATTGGAGAAACACCATTCTTGAGGAGGAGTTCTGGAGTCCAGAACTTAGGAGGCCGAAGGCCATGAAACAAAGCCTTAGGAATTTTTGGTTGTTCGAGGGCTCGGGCCACAAGGGTCAAGAGGCTGCTGCATGATAGCCGTAAGAAATGACGAAATGGGGACACAATTTTGAGACCCACCACCCGATGGTGCGGACCTGAGAATAGATTTCGCCTTACACTTCATCTACTAAAACTTGGCGGAGATTGGGATGTCGGGGTCTGGAGGTCAAAAGGACATTTTGAGATTGTTGTTCAGGATGACTGAGATGAAACGAAAGTCTAATGGTGGAAGCCCAGTGGGCGGGGTCCGACAGAGGAAAGGACTTAAAGATTTTTCTTTAACAATTTGGTGGGGAAGTAGTCAGGAGCTAGGAGCCAGAAGACAATCACCCGACGGGTGATTTGAAATAGCAGAACGATAGTGGCGGCCTATGGACGAAAGTCCACAAATCAGGGCCTGAGAGTTGTCTGGAGGTGCCCACTTTGTTTGAAGCTCTTGCATCAAATGATAACTTAGGTTCCAAGACCCGCATGGGTGAGGTGAGAACGCCACTTGAAACATAGAAGGGTTATGTGCAGGATCATCATGGAAAAAATAGGCTCTTAAGTGGAAAAAAAATTAGAAAAATCAAAGGTTAGGAAACTTGATGTAAAATTTTGAATAAGTTATCTATATTATTTCAAAAATATGTAACAATAGAATCTGTAGAAAATTTAATGTAGTTTCTAAACTACTAGGCTTATTTAAAAATTAAAAAAATCTATTTGGTGAAAATTTGAAATTTCAATGCAGTAGTACTTAAATTTCATGGAAAAAATAAGTAGTTGTCTGTTTGACCACCCTAACCACAATAAAATGATAATATTTTTTTATAATATTTTAGATATAAGTAGAGGAATCATGTCCCAATGTGATGCATATTTTTTTGTAATTTTTTTCCAAGTAAATAATTAATTATGAATTTTTTATTACAAAATTTAAAAAATATAAAAACTCATATGTCTGACCACATTAACTTGGTCAAAACTTCATGAAATTCAATTTTTCTTTGTTTAATCCTATTGTATACAAAGCATATAATGTGACACATGTTTTGGATTCAAAAAATATGATATCATTTGAAAGCTATAGATGTTTTACAATTAGCCTATTGATCAGGACTTTAGTCGTAATTCAAATAGAAAATTTATAATAATTATTTATTAAATTTAAAGTAAAGCATAATTTATATTGGTGGAAATCTGAGAATATCCTTTAAAACCCCTTTTCCTTTCATCAATTTTGGGTAAAAAAAAGTCGTCAGCCACATACCCATCATATTGCCACTTTTTGGCCCATCAGGATCCTGCACATACCCGAAGGTAAAGCAGCTATCCGAAGGCGAAGTCCCGGATGCCGGAACCCATAGGATGTTTCGCCATTTGAGGTAAGTTTTTGGTAAGTCTAAAGTTTGAAAGGCCATGGTAGTCGAAGGTCTCGAGCCCGGAGGGTGTGGTCGCTCAGTTCGAAGAACAACGACGAGAGGACTAGGTTCTAATTTGTTTTTCTATGTTTGGGAGGGACGTTTTGGAAATTTTAGCATGTGGGTTTTGGGGCAAGGTGTTCCCTCATGAGATTCACACAAATGCTTCCCTTCTTGTCCATCGTTTAAACATTAAATTATGAAAATATGAAGTAGGTTGTCGAACGGAAAACATACCTCGTAGACCTGATGAACGACATTGTTGGATCCATGAAGAATGGTGAAGGGATGGCTCGGGCATGAAAGGGGAGATAGCACTACACTTCTCTAGAATTCCTAACATGTGAAAGTGACATGTAGGACCCAATATTTATACTCCTAATCGAAATTAATGTCCCTAATAAATGCCGGTACGATGGCCGTTGAGGTTGGTGGATTCGAATTAAGGATGGTAGTGGGAAGTCCGGAGCCTGAGGTCTAGAGTCATGTGAGGGAAACACTGTCCAAAAACTTTCCAAGTAGGAATCCAACG
This sequence comes from Sequoiadendron giganteum, assembly GCA_007115665.2. Lineage (NCBI taxonomy): Eukaryota > Viridiplantae > Streptophyta > Pinopsida > Cupressales > Cupressaceae > Sequoiadendron > Sequoiadendron giganteum. The sequence continues at coordinate 290,416,866 of CM021100.1, forward strand.
ACCAAGAAGACGCTGAGGTTCAGAGGGTGGAAGGATGTTTGCCGATGACCATCCAAAATGGAAAAGACTAGAAGGAAACCCGGGCAAGGAAACTCGGAGGGCGCAACAGAATGCCAATTTTCATACAAGTCAATGGACAAAAATCCTGAAACCAGGGTTCGGGAGTAGGGGAGGCGCTGACCGAAATCTGTCTGAAAAGGAAAAATAGACAAGGAAACCCAAGAGAGGAATCTCGATGGTCTGGGCCCGGGAGGCTCCACAGACGCCAGCAAAAGTTTTTTGTTAAGGAAGCCTCGAGGCTTCAACAAATTTGGAGGGGGACTACATGGTCAACCTAATATGAGACTTGAGAGACATGTTGACCATTACGAACACCAAAATGGGGCATGCAAAATGAGGTAGAATCAAAATGACTCGACAAGGCAAAAGACAGAGGGTCCCCATTCTGAATGGGGAATGTGTGCTATAGGTACAACAAATGGCGACTCTGTTGGGGAGAATTATCATGATGTTCTAAAGATAAATATTCATTATGAACCCAAAATCTTTGGTTTCGTAGACCAGAAGAAAGTTTCCAAGGTTGAACTAAGAATAAGTTAAGGAGAAGAACTAATTTAATCGCACCATGGTGTCATCATGGATGTGTGTGCATGGTGAGTTTATTTCCTTCCCTCAGAAATCACGTGAAAAACTATTGATTGGGAGTGAAAAGCTACCTAATTTGTCTAACCCCAAAAGTAATCTGGACATTGCTCCACTGCTAGTCAAGCATCCATAGCCTCGACGGAGTTGTCGTTGTGACCCCATGAACATAGCTCTACTGCTAGCCAAGCATCCATAGCCCTGGTAGAGATATTTGTACACCCATACGGTTGCATGATTTTTTATTTTCTTTTCTTTTCTGATATTGCTTTGCAATTCTTTTCTTTTCTTTTTCTCAACCGTGCAAGCTTTGAAGCTTACTATGGGTTTGGGAATCATAGTGGTCACTAGAGTAGACTTTAGATTTTTCACTCATCTGACCCTCCTAGCGATCACCACACAATTCTTCGGAAACCTTTAAGGTATGCTTCATGTACGATCCATGACAAGCACATGGGATTCAAACAAAGATACAATCCTGGATTAGTCCAGAGTTTGAAAGAGGAAACCAATGGTTAGGGCCTTTATGGGATCAACAGTTGGGAATGAAGTCTTATCTAGAGAAGCAAAACAAGAGTGGGCCATAGAGCGAACCATTTTTCAAACCAAGCATAGCCACTATAGCGAACCAAAGAGACACTGCTCAAGGTCAAAAAAAAACTGTTGGGAAATAAGCAAAGCAAAACAAAGTACGGAAGCAAAGCAAGGAAACCTATCTGAACATATATACAAGTATTTACATGATTAGCTATAGGAGAGCTCAAGCTTGGAGGTAATTCTTAAGATAGTACCCATTGACGAGAATTGCGACGTCCTCACCAGTTAAGGTCTTTAAACGAAAAGCATTATCTCCAAGAATTTTGGCAATCTGAAAGGGGCCAAGCCAAAGCTTGTCTAATTTTTTATGTCCCCCTTTCTTTTCATGGGCCTTGTCCCAATATAGGACTAGATCAAAAATTCAGAAGGCCTTGATTTTGGCTTAGCGGTTGAACCATTTTTTGACTACGCCCTAATGTTTGGTGACGTTTTCTATTGCACGGTCTCATACCTCTTCTAAATGTAACAACTCAGCTAGACGAGCTTCTCTGTGATCGCCTCCATAAAAATCATTGATGAACTGAAGAGTAGGGATTTTCAAGTGTGTCAAGAAAATAGGTTCTAAGCCATAAATGAGCTGGTAAGGGGAATCTCCCAGGGCAGCCTTATGGTGGGTGCGATCCACCCAAAGGGAAAAATAGAGCTGGGTATGCTAGTCCTTAGGATTCCTATCAAGCAATTTTTTGATCATGACAATCAAGTTCTTGTTGGTGGATTCGGCAAGGCCATTGCCTTGGGGATAATAGTTGGAGGAGAATTAGAGTGCAATGCCATAGTCAAAGGACCAACCATAAAATTTTAATGATGCAAATGCGGGACCATTATCACATACTAATGCATAAGGACAACAAAAATAGTTCAAAATAAAACTTTCTAGAAAATTAGTTACTACCTCCATTGTGCCTTGCCTACATGAAATTGCTTTTGTCCATCTAGTGCAATAATCAAAAGTGGTTAGAATGTACCTATTTCGTATAGATGATGGAGGGCTTACCAAACCAATGAAGTCGAGACCCCATTGTCTGAATGATCTTACGTCCAGGACTAGTTGCAATGGGACAGTTGCATTCTTCTCTCTAGTTGTCACGGTTTGGCACACATGGTAGGTGCAGATGTGGCTGTGGGAATTCTTGAAGACCGTAGGCCAATAATACCCTACCCTCAGTATTTGGTGTGTTTAGACAAGCTAGAACCATGGCCCATTCCTAATTTGTCATCAAACTCCTTCAAGACACGATCTACTTCTTCCTTATGTAGGCATCTCAGGTATATACCTTCATGATTCCTCTTTTACAATATGGCCGCTTCCAACATGTAACTGTTGATTTTCAATTTGATTGCACGCTTTTGGACTCCCTATAAGTGGGGGGAACATTTATGATTCAACAAATAATACACTATGTCATCATACTATTCTCCTGGGGAGACATCGTCCAGCTAGTATTGCTACACTGTGAGCTCAGGCTCCACATCCACTGCCACTTCAGAAATTGTTTGGGTGAGTGCTTGTCCTCTCACCACCCTCATTGGTTGGATTTCCATATCATATTCCTACAGCAGCATAATCTAGTTTTCCCTTCATTCTCCTAGCTCGTTCTGCATAAGCAATGTCTTTACGGCTAGGTCAAGAACTATGGCGAACACTTTGTTGCGCAAGATATAATGCCTAAAATTCTTTACTCCTCTAACAAGGGCATAGGCTTGATTTTCCACGTTGTGGTTGCATAGCTCAGTGTCTTTCAAAGGGGTACTCATGAAGGCGATTGGATGCTCATTTCCCTTAGCATCCTTCTGTGTCAGGATGTTGGCACACGAATGGTCTGAAGTGAATGAATAGATGTAGAAAGGCTTCAGATAGTTTGGACTAACTAAAACTGGTGCTTCATCAATTTCCTATTTAATTTCTCCAAAGGCTTGCTTCGCCTCAGGGGTCCACTTGATCTTGGAATCTTTCTTTAACATAGCATTGAGCGGCTTGACGATTTCAGTGAAGCCTGTTATAAACTTACAGACAAAGTTGATCTTTCCAAAGAAAGAATTTAATTCCTTCTTCTTGCCTGGTAGTTGAATCCTCATGATGGCTTGAATACATTTAGGATCAATGGAGATCGCTTTTTCTAATAAGACATGCCCTAGCATCTTTCCCTGAGTTACCCCGAAGATGCATTTCTTCAGATTGAGAGAAACCCCAAATTCGTGGCACCTTCAAAAACCATTGCATAAATCACCAACATGATCATCTCGTTGTTTTGAAACACTGTTAAATCATCCATGTAGATGATTATGCACTTTTTGATCAAGTACTTGAATGCAATATCCATCATGTGTTGAAAGGTGGCGTGAGCATTGATGAGCCCAAAGGGCATCCATATATAGGCAAATGTGCCCCACTTGGTGGTGAAGGCCATTTTATGTCGATCTTCATATTGCACCATGACTTGATTGTACCCTGAATACCCATCCAAGAAGGACATCATCTGACAACCATTTACTATCTGTAGTACCTCATCCAATGACGACACTGGATAGTTGTCCTTTTTCTGAAGCTCTATTCAGATTGCAGAAGTCAATGCACAATCTGATCTCCCCATTATTTTTTCTTACTGGGACCAAGTTGGCAACCCAGGTGGAGTACCGAATCAGGAAGATAATCCTAGTCGATAGCAATTTTTATACTTCCTTGTATATAATTGGTTCCAATAAAGCATAGATAGGGCGTTGTCACTGTCAGAATGGTCTCGTATCTAGCCTGAGAGGGATGGCATGGGGTAATAATTGATGTATCATATGTTTTGAGATCCTCGTAGCTCCAAGAAATGACATCATGGTAATTCCGCAAAGCATCCACTATACCCTTTCTTTCCTCAGGTGTGCACACCTTGCCAATAAATGCATTCCTTGCGTCCCTAGTTGTTCCAAGGTTGTAGGTGTCACATTGGCCACTGATGGTGTCTTTCTTGGTCTCCTCATCTTGATCTCTGATTTGATCTAGATCAAATATACGTTTCAGTTCGACCATCCCTCTTGAGATAGTGTTGGTCTTGAGATTGATGACCCATTCTGTATCAACTTAGGCCTCCTCAGGTTCAACCTCATCCATTATTTGGGCAGAAAACACATCAAAACTGGTAATGAACTCCAGGATGTGTTTATCATCATTAAACACCCATAAAATTGGCTACATTTTCTGGTGCGGATGGAATGGAGGTGAGCTCAACTGTAAACCTTTTAAGGATAGAAAATCACAATAGTTGCAAGGTGCTAGTTGCCTGGGTTAAGTCATTGGCGGTGTGATTTTGAGAGCGCGAGATCAGCTGAATATTACAAGCATCTAACCCTTCTATCATATCCCATACCCTATGCCTATAATTAGTGAGTCTTCGATCATTACAAGAATAGAGATTTCTTACTTTTTTTATGACCAATTCTAAATCCTTGAAGACTTGCAACATTTTAACACCTTTTCTTAATGCCATAAGGAGCCCCAAGACCAATGCCTCCTATTCTGTAACATTTAGTGCAATAAAATTGAAGCCTATGAGTAGCAAAATATGACTTACCCCTGGGACTGATCAACTCAAAGCAACCTTCGGCCCCATGCTTGGATTTGGACCCATCAAAGAGTAGCATCTAGAACCCAGGAGAGTCCTTGACCCTAGAATTGGCAGATTTGATTTCAGACTTTGATGGTGGCCTCATTTCAACAACCTCCTGAGGAGGTGTAGGTTTTGAACATGCCTGTTCTGGCAGTGTCAGTGGAGCTCTCTCCTCCAAAGTGATCTATCTTTTGATATGGTCAATCGTTGTCTAATATAAACAACACTCCAATTTGGAATGGGCAACATTATGTACCCTACACTAACTAGGTAACAAGAGTTCTTGAAAATTCATTTTGTTTCCCAAACTAAGCTGGTCCTGTACACATTTTTCCATGAAATCTTGGAAACCATCCAGCAATCTAAGATTATCATCCTTGCATTATTCCTAATCATCTGACTCTATCAACATTTATGTGCTGTGAGGGGTACAAGCTAGGTTGGTAGGTGGACTACACAACACAAGGAGAACCTCCCCCATTTCATCTTCTCCCAAGAATTCTTGTTCATTAGAATATGACACTAGAGAATAATTCCCCAATTTTGTTTCAGCAAACAACAGGTCATTTGTGTTAGTGTATTTTGTGATCATGAACCTTATGTGCGGCACCCGATCAATTCGAATATGATTCGACATCCCTTTCCATGGAAACCACAAATGAGAGTAGCTGGTTGCAACATATCCATTCAATGCCTTTGTGAAATACCTTCCTAAAATTATGCCTTAGGTGTCCGGGATATTAGCAACTTGGGTGTCAATGGTTTGTTGAATTAGGGGATCAATAGCAATCTACATTGGTATTCTATTAATCTCGCCAACTATGTTGATATCTATCTTATCAAGTTGTGTTACTTTCTGTTGGGATGGAGTTGGAACTATCCCCAAGGCTTTGCACACATTTAGGGGCATGACATTAGCGGAAGGTCCCGAGTCTAGTAGGCAGTTATGGAGGTTCTTCCCAAACACAGAGATGGTGGTGAGGAAGGGAAGAGTTTTGACTTTCCCTTGAAAAAATCCTTTGGAAACATCGACTTGGGTGACTTGGCCCTTATCCTTCTCATTACCCTTGTTTTGGGTTAGTGTCTGATCGGTTTCTTTGTTGGATGACCTATCTGACTACTGATTTGTAGGCAGATCAGCCCGTTTATTGGAAATTTTTTGCACAACTAGTTCATTTTGTTGATCATCAAAGTAAACCTTCTTTGAAGGAACTCCTTGAGTTGACCCAACCGATGGAGTCCGATTTATCATTCTAAATAAGGTATTTCTTACGGTTGGCACCTTGAGTAGCTCAAAGGCGGACACACTTAGCTTAACCTTCTTAAATTCCTCTGTAATATATTCTCCCATTTGTTCAACTTCTTCATCATAAGAAATAGTTTGGGATGAGCTAGTGGGGTGATTTTCTTTTTGGTTCTACTATCTAATTTTGTTAAAGTATCATCTGGGGACCTAAGGATATCCTGGATTGTTGCTAGCATTTGGGTCAAGAGGGGTACTAAAATTATTAGGTGGAGTGGAGGTCGTAAAAGGACCACCAGATTGTCTATTCATGAATTTGTAAGGGGTAGTCTGTTGGTGAAACATTTGGACTTCATCTTCCTTAGGCTCTTCCTCATCCTTAGGACCATTGTCTACTGAAAAAAAAAATTGAACCGAAGGGCTCTCAGAACTTACCTCTTCTTCTTTATCATTGCTTCTCATGTTGGTTCCGTCATGCTCTGGAACGTTGCACTCAACCTTCAGGAAAGGAGTGTGGTTGACCACTAGCATAGGGGAATCATATGGTTCAGAGGGAACGATGTCTCTGCATCCTAAGTTGTCCACAACATTTTGGACTTCAACCTAAAAAAATTCAGCAGCCATCTAGAATTCTAGACAATCCAATTCGGAATGTCGACTTGTTTTGTGTATACGGCACTAGCCGGATAAAGTAGCCTCAGCCAAGTAGACTCCACTTGTAGTATTTTCGTCATTGTTGGGCTGATCGAGGGGAGTGGGAACACCACCATTGTTGGGCCTTGTGTTCCATGTTCGATTCTGCCTTGGGAAAGACCTTCTATCGAAGTCTTGCCTCGAATTTTGATTCATATCATATATCTTCCCAAACGATGTGTCGGCATCACGGTTATCCCTATTCTCATAGTTGTCGTGACTGTCATGGTTGAGGTTGCCTTGGATAATTTTCTACGAAGCCTATAGCTAATTGTTTTCATTTCTCAAATGTGTCATCTCCGTAGACATTTTCTTGATCATTTCCATGAGCTCGTTGATATGATCCTTTTTTGTGTTCTTTGGCTATGGAGCGACATTCTGGAGGAACACCGGCTGAGCCACTGGCTGATTTTGGTGAATGGGAAAAAATTCAAATGCTTGGAGATATGTCGGTACTTGGGGTGGTTGAGAATGAACTTGCTGCTATTGGGGCAACAAATAGTGAGGAACCAGGGGCACTTGATTAATTGGTTGTCTAGGGTGTGACACTATGGGCAGTTGCGGTACCAAATTCATGAGGCGTGTGTGATGCTGCAAATCTTGAGTGAGCCCTTGAATCTGTGAAGAATGAGCGACCTTCCCTGAAGAGGGAAGCAAACCGAATTTTTTTTGTCCCAAGTCCATGCTAGTAATGATGGCCTCTGAGTCTGCATCTACCAATCTGGTGGGTGATGGTCACATCCTCTTCACCAATGTTGCAGTAAGATTGTCCAATGCTCCATAATAGACAAGTAAAACAACAAGATCATTGAACATGTATGGGTCTTGCATTCAAGTATATTCTCTATGGAATTGATCATTAAAGGAGTTGATCAGTTTTGTTGACCTTTCTTTGAACTGACAGAAAATGTTGATACGACTCTGTAGGGCTGATTGTAGTTTTGAACTTCTGTAGAAAATAATTCTTCAGAAGGTCCCATGTGTTGATGTACCAATAGAATGCTTCCTCCCCCAAGGAGTAGGGAAAGATCCAACAAGCCACACCTCATGTATAATCTGCATAGTCTTCAAAACGATCTCAAAAACCTTGACATGCTCCTCTATTGTCCTCTATGGATCCCTGGGGTTGAACTTTGAGAAATATCTCTTGGGGTTCTTTGGCATGTCATGATAGAGGTTGAAGTCCAAAGGAGATGGATTATTTCCCAACCACACCATCAGAGGGGGTGGTGGAGGTGGTTGTGTCAGATTGACTTGTGGTTGCAAAGGGGAATCAATGGTTGATGAAACAACTTCTAGAAAGGGGACTGCATTGGACTGGAAGGCAACATCTAGCCCTTGGGAAGTGGTAGCTTGGAAGGTTGTTTGGAGCAAGTGAGCAGGAGAAAATGCTACCAAGAATGAAGGAGAAGACATTGTTGAATGGATAGAATAGGAGGATGATGGTGAAGGAGAAATGGGTTGGTCAAATGTGTTGGAGATGGAGGCTTCCCCTTTCTTAGCTCTCTTAGCTCGAGTAGGGGGTGGTAGCTCTTGGAACTCCCCTTTGTTTTATGTAGACCTTAGTATTCTATAAAATCTCTTAGGGGAGAAAGACCTGATTTGATCTACCTTATCCCTCAAAAAGGCCCTCCTTCTAGCACCAGTTCTATTGATGGGTGTTTTTGTACACTTTTGTAACATAGGTGATGCATAGGAGCAACACCTCTCTTGAAAGGAAATATCCAACAATTTGTTGAAAATCACTGCAAGGTCTCTCGGGTGTCAGGTCATGACTTTCATAGGATACCTCAGTTGATGTTTGATGTGATATTGTTGGTAATCACAAGGTAGACTTACGTGAGTTGACATGGAAGGTGAATCGGATCTGCCAACGAAGTTTTTGAGGTGGGGAAATTACTGTACGTTTGCTGCAGGTTCAAAAAACAATTTTGAACTCCATTTTTGACTTGAGATTTGGCTTTATAATGTGCAATGAACCTTACAATAGGTCACTTCTTAAAAAAGAAAACAAAAGGAGGGGAGGAGAGAGGGTTCATGGACCTACAACTACCAATGAATAATTATCATGGATGTCTCTATTGTGGACAACTTCCTTGAACAAAATTCCACTTAACCAAAAATCTCACTGTCTCATGAAATCTGTTCTATCTTATAAGGACTACAAATATTTTACCATTCATTCACCATACATAAGCATGATCAAAGATAAATATTTATAAGAAGCTTCAAATCAAGGTCCATAATAACTTTACATAGCCATCTATCAATAGGAAACAACCAAAATTATGGACAAGGAGGGCATCTAAACAACAAAAATCTTCATAACCAAGGAAAAACATCACTATATTTACCAAAGATAACTAAAAGGAAACTACAACAACAAAGTAAATTTAACTAAATCATCCAACTATGAGAGAGGAATCATGAAACATGAGAAGAAATCCAAAAATGCACCAAAGTCAATGTATTTCTATTGCAATTTTTGCAGCATGTCTTTACAACAACTCAACTTTCTTTGAAAATGAGAGGGGACCCCCTATTTAAAGTGTCCCAAAAGTAGAACATTTGGCTAAGATTGATTTACATTTTTGTGGCCACAATTCACTATAAACTAGGGCTTTACCTACCCCCCAATATATTACATTTTTTAAAATACATTTTGTCCATATCCCTATTTTGTCTTCTAGTGGCAACACTATAGCATTTTTGTCCTTTTTCTGATTGCTCTTTGCTGTAGCTATTCCTTTAGAAATTCTTCATCAATAATAGTGTTTCCCTCTTGCTTCTTCAAAGTTGCATACTCGATGAATTTCAAAATCACTGGCTGAAGCTTGTCGCCCTCAATGATGTTAGATCTCAGCACTTGGTAGCTCCACTCTTCGAAATTTTTAACAAGCTTCTCTGAGTCCTTCTCATACTTGGAAATCTGGTCTCTGAATAGCTCATATTGGGTGAAAGCTTGGTAAACCAAGCTCTTAAAATCTGTAGTAATTTTGGCAGACATCCCATCTTCCATAATCTTTTGGAAGTGAGGCTTTATACTTTCCAGATTGATCTTGATAGTAGTCAGTTCATACCCTATCATCAGCTTCAGGTATCAAAAGAAATCTTCTCTGGCTTCCTTAGCCCATTCAACATTTGGATTTACCTACTCAAGTACCTATTCCAACCTTTCCCTTCGATAATCAAAGTCTTGTTTTCACACATCCATTAACCAATGGTCATCATCTTTGAAGGAAAATTCCTTTTCCCAAATTTCACTTGGCAGCTTGAGGATAGCCTCGATTTTTGGGTAAGAAACCCCATACTTCTTTGGGAACTCAACCCAGATTCTCCTCGTAACTTCAAGAGATGTTTTCACATCTAATAACTTGTTCGTTGTTCGAACAACAAGATTGATAGGTGATACGTGTATTCCCAATATCCAAGACCTACTAGAACCAATTTTTTGTTGTCTTTTCCAAGTTCTTTCTCTTCTCCAACTTGTTAATCTGCTCTTTTTACAACAACTGTGGCAGGGCCAAGGATGGGGTTGGTTGTTCCTCTATGGATGACCATTGTTGGATATATGTTGTCAAATCAACCACCAGTGCCTTAAGCTCCTCCTTCAAAACTTTGTACTGCTGAATGAGATACATCATTGTGGCGACTGATTCCTAGACATGATCAACCTTTTGCTCCCTGCTGGCCACTCCCAAGTCGATGGTGGATATGTTATAATGCATTCCTTGTTCTCTGACCATTAGCATAGCTATTTGTACTGCCCTGGATCCAGAGGCATCCATCGTTACCTCTAACCTAATTTTCAGCCTCCTCTCCTTGTGCTAATATGGGCTCGAGCCAATATAGCCTTTAGACATGCCTTTGGGTCCTTTAGAGTGGGATCTCTCTTCTCTATCTGTGTCTCCTGCAACAAATCAGGCATTGAATACTTTGCCCTAGGTGACTCTTGTTGATCCCCCTTTTCTTATCTGACTTCAATTGTCTTTTCAATGAGGGCCTCTCACCCTGTCCTCCTTTCCTCCTTCTCCTCATTAGAGTCTTGTATGAACACTATGCACTTGATAGGGGACTTGGTAGGCAAGCACTCATCAGGTTTTCCTTCCCCCTCAACATCCCTTTCTCCATCATACCCATGCTCCTCGGGTTGTTCAATCTCTAGATTCTCATAGTTTTCAGTCTCTCCTTCAAACTTATCGTCTTCCTTACTTTCCTACCCTTTATGAGGGAACACCCCTTCATCATGTCCAGGTGCATGGTTTCATTCTTTCATTAGAGAATTATCACCCCTCGTCCTCACAACAACAACCTCTTCTTCACGAATAGGTTGTGTTTTAGCCTCCTTATCGTCAATTTCCTTGAGTTGCTTAGCCCACTCAACATCGATCTCAGGATCAACTATCTCTTCAATTATCTTTAGGTATTCTCTCTCATCATTGGAAGACTCATAGGTGACCTCTTTGATTACTCGATGCTCATATATTGGGTGCTCATGATAATCAAATTCCTCCTCTTCCAATTTCTTAGTTGATTCCACTTGTTGTTAGTGATCAAAATCCTCAGAAATTTGCATGGTGGCTTCCATTGTTGGCAGCTCGGTAGGAGGAGGAGGAATTGGAGTGCTAGTTATTGTCAGAGCCATTGCATCTTGTACTATAGGATTTGAAAATATTCCTGAGAGCTCAAAGGGCACCTTTTGCATGTATTTCACGAAGGATTCTGAAAGTGTAAGGGCAGGCAGTGTGGTTGCAGTAGTGGCAGCTGAAAGAGAAAAGAAAGGAGACATGGAGGATGAAGAAAAGGGCAAGGTAGTGGTAGAGGAGGAATCAACCGATACTACCTATGGGATGGGAGAATTAGAGGAAAGATGGATAGAAATTTCCACCGTAGATGGAGAGGATGCAACTACTGCATGTTGGATAGGAGTGGTGATAAAAATAGTGGTTGCAGTAGTAGAAGAAATAGGTAGAGACTTCGGCTGAAAAGCCCCCATCTCCTCTCCCTCATGGACTGGATCTTCCTGGAAGACTGGCATTTCAGTGATGATGCCCATTCACTTGTGTTTCTTGGGAGGTTTAGCCTCCAAGGCCTTCCTAGCGTATACCTTTGGGTCGGACTGCTGCTCTTCAATCTCCTTTCTCTTCTTTGAATGAATTGATGGAGGGGACTTAGATGCTTCTCTCATTCATGTAGTAGCTGCCCCACCACCCAAACCACTTGGCTCACTCTTGAGCCCCTTGAATGTAAAGACAACCCTTTTTTACTTTAATTAAGAAACTTCTTCATCTATCCATTCCTTCGTTCGAGCTTCAATAGGCCTAGTAATTATGTCAAGGTCATCAACCTCCAGCTCATCCCAATCAATCATTGGTAGTGGTAGATTGTTGATGACATTGTACTTCGGGTTGATTATAGTGCTTTCATCTTCCTCAAGTTGATCGAGCGCTGGGAACGAATTCACCCTTTTCACAAAGTATACGGTCATCCGCATATAGTGCCTTAGCTGCAATTCAGGGTCATCTTTACAATCTGCCCATAAATCCTCAACATTGTGGAGGTGGGCATACTCCTATCCAATTGCTTTTCTAAAATGATTGTATGGGTCCATTTGTGGTCTGGCTTTGTGAAATTTTAAGTGATATTCCACCAGTTTCCTCTCTTAATTATAGGCGCATTGGGAATTATAAAGCTCATACATCCCCAGGCCAAGTGTAAGGGGATAAGGGATCCCCTCTAGATGCTTGCTACTCAGAATGGTGTGAATGTTGCACAGCTACCAATAGAGTTCCAACAATATAATCTGGTCATTATGGTACTGGGGTATCTTGTTCAGCCTTTCTGAGAAGGCCTAGGCATGGATGTGTGTGAACTTGGGGTATTGAATAAACAGGAAGGAAAAAATTTTGAGAAACGCTCGAGCACTGTGGGAGACCCTTTTCTCAAAATCTCCCCCAAGAAACCTAATGATGTAAGTGATGAATGCATCATTTACCCTACAATAATCCTTTTTGAAATTCCTGAACTATAGCCAAGAGTACCTATTGAAAGCCTTGAGTTCTGTACTAGGAACTTCGTTTGGAATTTTGAATAACCCATTATAATGCCTCTTATTGGCCAATGAGTATACAAGGTAAGAGGTCATATAGAACTTGGACATCATCTTGAAACTCATGAATTGATCATCAAAGTGGTCACTGATTATTTATCTCGAGTAGAACGTGGTGTCCTTTCCATGAAGAATGTGCTCGATGAAATAAACCATCCATTCTTGAAAATATTTCGCATAAGGGAGGCCCATTACTCTGCTCAACATGGTGACCAAATCATAGTAGTATTTGAATAATTCGCTACAAAATAGTTCTTGGGGAAGCTTTGCAGTGCTACCTCATCTGTCCTTTAGCCAATATTGATTTATAAGTTTCTTGCATCTTATGGGGTCTTCATCCCAAATTTCTTTACATTCCTCAATAGTAGGCAACTCCATCTTTCCGAAGACAGGAATGTGGATGGTTTTTTTTATTCCTGATGGTGACATGTTGGCCAAGATGTTTCCATCCCTATCAACAATAGTCCTTGTTTCTAGATGATATGCCTCTCTCTAGGCCATTACTAGCTCAGGGGAAATCAAGGCAAGAAGGAGACCCACAGCCTTGGAAATTCCACTGCTCTTAATGAGTTTTGCATTATCTGTTTTGGGGCTTATTCTAACCCTTTGTATGAACTCATCAATATTGACATGCCCAATATTTCTGTCAGTGATGTCCTTCCACTTGGTTGTGACCTTGGAGTGCAACGACACTCCCTGGAATTGGTAGTTCATCTTGTCTATATCCTCCTTGCCTCGAGGAGCTTTGGGAGTTCTCTTTTTTTTGTCTTTGGTTGCCCCCAAGGTTTAGGCACCTTATTCCATATATCCTACACATGGAGGCCAAAATTAAGTACAATCTTATCATGATGACATAAACGGATAGCCAAATCCCTGCAATACAAGGTTAGATCAAATAATATATCACTCAAATGTCTTAACACTTAGCTGAATCTTTCATTGAAGGTTCTCTGGAAGGAACATGGATGACCCGAGCCCCAAAGGCAAGACTTCCCTTATCAGAATGTTGTTCTAAAGGGTGAAGAGAGCGGAAAGACCCATACAACTTCCCCCAACCTTGGATTTGGGTAATCAAGGGTCCATGGGGAAGGTGATCACATTTTAGCACGTGGGTCATCATTCATTTTCATATTGGAGGTCACTTAGGTCACCCTGATGGAATTCAGGATCAAACCAAGGGAAGGCTATCAAGTGTTAGTTGTTTGAAACATCATTGGAGAAATGACATTCTAGAGGAGGAGTTCTAGAGTCTAAAACTAGGGAGGCCAAAGGCCGTGAAACCATGCCTTAGTATTTTTTTGTTGTACGAGGGCCCGAGCCACGAGGGTCTGGAGGCCGCTGCATGATAGTCGTAAGAAATGGCCAAATGGGGATGAAAGTCTGGGACCCACCACCCAGTGGTTCGTACTTGAGAAGAGATTTTTCCTTACACTTTATCTACTAAAACTTGGTGGAGATTGGGATGCCATGGTCCAGAGGTCAGCAGGACAGTTGAGATTGTTATTGGAGACGATCGAGATGGAACAAAATTCCAATGGTGGAAGCCCAGTGGACAGGGTCCGACAGAGGCAAGGACTTAAATATTTTCATTAAAAATTTGGTGGGGAAGAATTTGGGACTTGGGAACCAGAAGGTGGTCACCCTACGGGTGATTTGAAACAACAGAATGACAGCGACGACCCATGGATGGAAGTTTGTAGACTAGGGCCTGAGGGTTGTCTAGAGGTTCCCACTCCATTTGAAGGCCTCGTGTCAAATGATAAGTTAGGGTCCAAGACCCGAATGGGTGAGGTAAGAACGCCACTTGAAATAGCGAAGGTGAATCAACAATCCGAAGGCAGAGTCTCAGATGTCGGAACTTGTGGGACATTTTTCTGTTTGAGGTAAGTTTTCATTAAGTCTAAAGTTTGAAAGGTCATGGCAAGCAAAGGTCTCAGGCTCGAAGGGCGCGGTCGCTCAGTTTGAAGAACAACAATGGGAAGACTAGGTTCTGATTTTGATTTTCTAAGTTTGGGAGGGATGTTTTTGAAATTTTAGCATGTGGCTTTTGGGGCAAGGTGCTCCCTCATGAGATTCACACAAATGCTTCCCTTCTTGTCCCTCATTTAAACATTAAATCATGAAAAGAAGAAGTAGGATGTTGAATGAAAAACATACCTCATAGACCCAATGAACGACGTTGTTGGATCCTTGAAGAATGGTGAAGGGATGGCTCGGGTGCGAAAGGGGCGATGGCACTGTACTTCTATGTAATTCCTAACATGTGAAAATGATATGTAGGACCCAATATTTATATCCCTAATCATAATTAATGTCCCTAATAAATGAAGGTACGGTGGTCAGTGAGGTTGGTGGATTCAAATTAAGAATAGCGGTGAGAATTCTGGAGCCTGAGGTCTGGAGTGACGTGAGGGAAAGACCATCCCAAAAATCACCAAGTAGGAATCTAATGGATAAGAAGACATCGAGGCCTGAAGGGTGGAAGGACGTTGGTCAACAGCCATAGAAAATGACAAAGACCAGAAGGAAACCTGTGCAAGGAAACCTAGAGGGCACGACGAAATGCTAGTTTTCATACAAGTCACCAGATAGAAATCTCGAAGCCAAAGTCTGGGAGCAGGGGAGGCACAGACTGAAAGCCATCCGAAAAGGAAAAACAAACAAGGAAAACTGAGAGGGGAATCCTGATGGTCCGGGCCCGGGAGGCTCCATGGACGCCAGAAAAATGTTTTGTTAAGGAAGCCTTAGGACTTCAAATTTTTTTGAGAGGCACTACATGGTCAACCTAAGATGAGACTTGAGAGACATGTTATCCATTACAGACACCAAAATGGGGGCACACAAAATGAGGCAGAAAAAAAATGACCCAGCAGGTGAAAAGATAGAGAGTTCGTGTTTCAAACGGAGCGTGTGTGCTATAGGCACAACAATCTGGAGGACAACACCTTCAAGATGAACCAAGAAATATGACACAAACTGATGCTGTGACAAGAAACACTGAAGTTGAAAATCAAGAAGGAGAAGCTGATTTCCTTGGGACATCAAAAATATTTGGTGAAGGTTCACTAAGAATGGAGTTGAAAAGCCTTTCCTTCACCAGTAAGGGGTAGTCCTCTACCTGGGAAGAGGAACGGTTGGTAGTTGAAGATGAATTAACAAATTTTGCAGCAATGTATGCTGGAGCAGCCAATGAAGATGTTGAAAATTAGAAAGAGGAAGAGGTTGACAGCTTAGGAACAACAAAAAATGATGACGAGAGTATAAGCAAAATCAGATTAGAAGACCTCTCCTTCATAAACAACAATGATCAAGAATTTGAAAATGCAGATTTGGAGGAGTGGGAACAACCACTCACCATGACTATTTACCATTAGGCTTCTTTTTCAAGTGATGATGAGGACCCAGTAGCGAAACGATATGACCATCTCATCTCCAGGTTGGCAAAGGATTGGTCAGAGTTGAAGTATCAAGTGGATTTGGAGGTTCTACTACTGCCGAATTAGTGCAGAATTCATAATTCATCACACTTAGAGTTCACATGCAGATTGTTCCAAGAAGCCATCAAGCAAGTCAAAGAACAAGCGAGGCAACGGAGCACACCATTTCCTGCAGCTGCTTTAAGGACAAAACATGGGGATCAAGGGCTTGAACCGAGTAATGAATCAGTTGAAGGTAGGGCTCAAGAGGATGTTGGGACAAAAATAGAATAAGGAAAACAATATAGTCTTGAGCTTCCAAGTGATGAAGTAGATCAAACAGGAATGTTGTCTACCAGTCATCAAGAATTTCTTCCTCTTGAAGAGAATTTGTGCACCATGGACGATGGGCTTCATGGTGGGTCCTTGGAGGGAGATTGCATAGTAAATTTTGGCCCCCTTGATGAGGTGCCATCAATTGATGATTTTTTTCCATTGGGATTTATAATACAAAGGTACACTCATGTCAAGGAAGAGCACATCCCAAAAGAAGGTAGCAATGAAGACATACTCCTTGAGCCTCTGAACAGTGATACACTAGAGTTTCCGAATTGGGGAAGGGGTTCCTTCTCTGTCTATAGAGATAGTGAACAAGGGGAAATGAGTGAACTTCATGATGAGATGCATGAATAGTAAAGAGAAGAAGACAAAGGCAGGGGTGTTGGGATAGCTGCCAACAGAGATGAAGCACCTTGTAGACTACAAGATGCAACTTGAAGTCCTTATGCCATGATCGTTGATGATCCTCCTTCATATTTAGATGGCTGCAATAAGATAGATTCACACATGTCATTGTCCCATGACATTGAACACCACATAAATAAGGACAAAACTTGGGAAAGGAAGTGGGACAACGTGTTGCCTTTTGAGGACAGAAATCAAGTGAACACTAGGTTTGTATAAGATCAACGAGATGAAGTCTATCTTCTTGAAGAACAGCTGATAGGGATTACTGATCCCAAGCAATACATGGAAGAGGTGTTTGTTGCCCCATTCTCCCAGCCTTTTGTGAGCCTAATTCCCAAAGTGCTACACCATCTGGTGCCTCCATTTGAAGCTTCCAATGCAAAGACTAACAATGCAGTACCCACTCTCGACTATCAAACACTACCACAATTCCAAAAAAAAATCTAGGTTCTATCCTTCCTTGCTCTTGTTAATTATTATAGCTGCACTTATCATTTTGATTATCGGAATGAGAAAAAATAGACATGTTTATGGATTAATCATGGGTTTAATGAGCCTCCTCAATTGTTGATTCTTCATGATGTTGGGGTAGAATTTGAATACTGTAATATTGAATTTATTTTCTCTAAATATAAGGATAAATCTGCATGGTTGAGAACTATAACGATTTCTCATTTTCTTGTACATGCATTACGAAATCCAATGAGCATGAGTGTTAGTTGGCCTTGCCTAAACATAGTTCTTTGTAAATATATTTGTACATAGCTCATTTTGAGTAGTGTAGGTTTCTTGTAAATACTTTGTTTTCCTGCTTTCATTAGGTTAGTTGGTTTGTTGAAGGTTGCTTTATTTAGAGTAGTTTCTTTGTTGTTTTCTTTTGTTGTACCACTTTGGTTAGTTTTGGTGTTCACTTTCTGTTCACTTTTCTTTTGTTTTGTTGTTCCTTTCCTCAGGGTCCCTCTACTTTTGGTTGGGCACATTTGTGCGCACAAAAAATATACTTATCACCTGGGGTTGTTCTATGTATTTCTTTGTCAAACTCTAATCAAGTTTTCAAAGTGGATGGTGAGGATCTTCCGTTAGTGTCAAGTGATCTAGGTGTTTGATTCAAAGAGTATAAGTCATCGGTTGGTCTGATTCAGATGTATTCTGGAATCTTATATCTCACACATATTTTAAGAATCTGATGATCGTTTTAGGTCCTTTGTGAAGTATAGTTAAGTGAAAAATATAAAATTCTGCTCCAGCACCACTGTGATTCTCAACCCTGACCACGAGCTTCATTGCTTGTGGGTTGAAATAAAAATAATTGAAAATTGAAAATCAAAAGAAAAAAAACAAAAGAAAGAGAAAAATATTGAAAATCAAAAGAAAAGAAATTAGGCTTTTTAGGGGTATCCGAGCAACTCTACCAGGGCTATGGATTCTCAACTCCAGTAGAGAAATGTTCAAGAGAATCACAACGACAACCTTGTCGGGGCTATGGACGCTTGACTGGCAGCGAGGCAATGTCCTGGATGCTTTTCGAGTTAGAATAAACTATGTAGCTTAACGTTATGGAGCTTAGGTTCTTGCAGCAACTGAAGGATGAGAATTAACACAATTGCACACACTTGGACTTTTAGCATACTGAAGGTTGGATTGGCTAGTGGTTTTGATCCTTTGGTTGAGCGTCTCGTTTGTTTTCCCTAGCATGAAGGTTGAAACCAGAGATTCTGGGTTCATGATTCCAGTTTGTCATCAAAATTCTTCGGAGCATTTCCCCAGCGAGTCATCATTTTTTGTGCATTTTTTGCACACACGCCCCACCGTGGGTAGGGACCCTCTCTTTGTGCTCCCGACGGGCTACTTTTCTCTCATCCCATTTTGCGTGCCCCTTTCCTAGAGCCTAAATTGGTCATGTGATGTCAAACCATCAAATTTACTTGACCAAATTCACCTACCTGAGTTTTGCTAAGTCTTTTTCTTTTGCAGAAGTGCCCCTACAATGTTCCCTTCGCTTGTTGCCTTGATGTCCTCCAAGCATCATCCCTACTCATTGGTTTTGCTTCTTCCTTCATTTTTTACTTTGGGGATAGGTTTCCTATGGATTTGGGATATTTTTGTGGTGCCTAGGTGAACTACCAAAGTTTCGTTAGGTTTTGGGAGGTTGCGGAAATTTCATTCGAGAACCTCATCTCTCTATGGTTGTTTCGGGAACTTCGTCCATCCCTAGCTATTTTCGGAACTCCAACTCTCTCTGTTCATTTCTAGAACTCCATTCCTCCATTTCAATTTTTCCTTTTGTCCACCCTCGGCATTCCGGCTCCCGGAACCTGGCCCCTCCATGGCCATTTCTAAAACTTCGTCCCTCCTTTGCCCATTTTCCTTTCATCCACCCCCAGCATTCCGGCTCTCAAAACCTGGCCCCTCTATAGCTGTTTCTGGAACTCCATCCCTCCGCGGTTGTTCCGGGAACTCCGTCCCTCCCTGGCTATTTTTGGAACTCCATCTCTATGTGACTATTCCAGGAACTTCGTCTATCCTTGGTTGTTTCTGATACTCCACCCCTTCATCGTTGTTTTTGGAACTTTGTCCCTCCTTTAATGGTTTTCCTTTCATCCACCCCCAACATTCTGACTCTTAGAACCTAGCCCCTTTGTGGTCATTTTTGGAACTCCAACCCCTTCGTGGCTGTTTCCAGAACTATATCCCTCCTTTGTCGTTTTTCCTTCCATTCGCCCCCAGTGTTGTGGCTCTCGGAACTTGGCCCCTCCATGGCCATTTCCAGAACTTTGTCCCTCTGCGGCTATTTCGGGAACTCTGTCGCTCCCTGACTATCTCTAGAACTCCATCTCTCTACGAATTCTCTGAGAACTCTGTCCATCCTTGATTGTTTCTAGAACTCCACCCCTCCATGGCCATTTCTAGGACTTTGTCCCTCCTTTTCCATTTTTCCTTCCATCCACCCTCGGTGTTTTGGCTCCCAGAACTCAACCCCTCCATGGACATTTCTGGAACTTCATCCCTCTACGATTGTTCTGGGAACTCCATCCCTCCCTTTCTTTTTCCGAAACTCTATCCCTTCGCGGCTGTTTTAAGATCTTCATCCATCCTTGGCTATTTCTAGAACTCCACCCCTTTGTTTATGTTTCTAGAACTATGTCCCTCCTTTTCCATTTTTCCTTCCGTCCGCCCTCGGTGTTCTGGCTCCTAGAACTCGGCCCCTTCGTGGCCATTTCCAGAACTCCACCCCTTCTTGATCATTTCTGAAACTCTGTGCCCCATTCGTTGTTCACCTTCCTTCCGCCTTTTGTCCATTGCACGACTTTCGTTGGCACTTCTAGGCCCGACCTTAGGGAATGTTGTCCCTTGTTCACTGTTTGTCTTCCTTCTACCTTTCATTTGTCACCTGACCTTAGGGAATGTTGTCCCCCATTCATTGTTCACCTTCCTTCTTCCTTTCATCTATCCCTCGACTTCCATTGGCACTTCTAGGCCCGAACTTGTGGGATGTTGTCCCCCATTCGATGTCCACCTTCCTTCTACCTTTCATCTATCGGTCGACTTTCATTGGCACTTTCAGGCCTAGCCTTAGGGAATGTTTTCCCCCATTCGTTGTCTGCTTTCCTTCTACCTTTCATCCATTTCCTGACTTTCATTGGCACTTGCAGGCCCAACCTTCCAGAATGTTGTCCCCCTTTTGATGTTTGCCTTTCGTCCATCGCCTGACTTCCATTGGCCCTTCCGGGCCTAACCTTGGGGAATTCTATGTCGGCACTTTCAAGCCTATTCCTGGAGCACACATTAATGTTTATAGTCCAAATGAGCTCCAAATATGAATATTATGATCTTTTGATGATGCAAGAATGGATCTAACAAGGAGTTTGCAAGATTTTACTAACATTTTCCTTCATTTACGTATGAAGGCACTTACGACACTTCATGTATGTAGGTTTCAAGAAACCTACCGTGGGTCCATCAGGGAGACCCATTGAGAAAGTTGAACAAGGAAAGCACATAGCTCTTGTCACCATTCATTTTATGTCCACCTCTCCTCGTAGCACCCATCAATAGAGTTGGCATTAGAAGAAAGCATGTGCCAAGGAATTCGATGACAAAAATGCAAGGGGGTGGCCTTGAATAAAGCATAAGGAGAGTTATCCTACTTTTCACCAGATGATGATGATCTTTAAGGGGTTGTCTTCCCAAATCAGGGACAGCCAATCCATTGATGTGGGTCATCGATAGGCTCATTTGATCCAATGAGGAATGTTGCAAGTCCATGAAGCAAATGGCAGCTTTTAGGAATTTTTAGCTACAGTAAAAGGGAAATTAGCAAGAGGACAAAACTACTACAACACCTAGGTACTAAAAGACATAATAGGTAAAATAAAAGATGTATTTTAAATTGTTGAATATTGTGAGGTAGGTGAATCCCTAGTGCAATCAAATCTAGGCCACACAATATAACTCAATCCTAGCCATTCATTTGGGCTTTGGAAAACTATAAATAAGGGTCTCCCTCTCATTTTTAAATGGTTTGAGAGCTGGTGTAAAAGCAACATTGCATGATTTATGGGTGTTTCCTTTTGAGCTTGCTCATTATGTGTGCATGGTTCTATTTCCCTTATTAGTTTAGGAGTCATTTTCTTGAATGGAAGTGATGATGGTGTTTTTTGCTACTGTATTTGATGAATTTCCAACCCATACTTTTGGCACTTGTTGATGACAAGTTGTTGTGCAAAGTCAGCCTGGGCTTCATTACTTCATTGTTGCAACTTGGTTTAATTGCATGTTCATGATGTGTGTGTGCAATCTGAAAATATGTAGTCCTTAAAATATTGCACTAGTTTTGAGTAACTATAGGATCGTCTTGGTCAAGAGAAACCCAGTTTAGGGAGTTTTCCTACTGTAGTAGCCTCCATGATTACTATTCATTCATAGTTTTAGGTCTAGGAACTTACTCTCTTCCCTTCTCTTTTTCCTTTTTTTTAATAAGTAATCTTAGGCAAGGTTCATTGCACATTATAGAGCTAAATTTGATGTTGAAATGGAGTTCAAGACTGTTGTTTGAACCTGTAGTAAATACACAACAACTCTCCCATCTTAAGAACTCCATTTGTAGATCCAACTTCCCCACTTTGTGACTCATCTGTAAGACCACCTTGTGTTTCCAGAAAATCACATAAATGAACTGAGATATTCGAAGCACTGTCAAGACCTGACATTAGAGACCTTGGGATAGTGTTCTACAATTTGATTGTGGAAGATTGTCTTTCAAGAGAGGTGAAGCACCTATGCATTACATATGTTGAGAAGTGCATAAAAAACACACCAACGTAGATCTTGACAACTTTTATGCCTCATGGGATGACTTGTCCTTAATGAAAGTTGGCTGCTCCAACTCGTTCAAACAACACCGGGTTTGAGTGATAATGTTCATGCATGATGAGCAAGTGAATTCAGAGTGAGGTGCATTGTGAAATCTGCACCAAGTAGACATCAACACCTCCTCCAATCTTGGTCCGTCTATTTTTTTCAAATGTTCTTGGATCAGCTCTTCAAATGCCTTGGTTTCCATGGTTGTCAATTCTTCCTCTGGATCTACAAGAGCTAGAGGCTGATAGATTTACCAAAAGGTAATTTCTCCCTACAAGACTCTTTCAATCCTACTCAGAAAAGTCAAACACCCCAATTCATTATGCCCGTGAGTGCAATGGATCCAACATCTATCCGCCAACGTAAATTGTTGCAATGATTTCCTTAGTCTCTTATTCAAATCTGCATGCAGCTGAGTGATGTTGATTGGTAAATGTTGCTCCATCTCAATTCAAAAAAAATTTCCTTCAAAATTGAAAGAGATCTCTCTATCTTAGATTTCTTCTTTGAAAGTGCTCTTTTCAACTTGCACCAACTTTCAGCTTTGTAGCTTCAACATGTCATGCCCTCCTTCTAGCGCTTGTTCTGTTGGTGTGCTTTTTATCCACTTCTCAACACAGATAATGTATAGGTGCATCACCTCTTTTTAAAGAAAATCTTCCACAATCAAATTGTAGAAGACTATCCCAAGGTCTCTAATGTCAGGTCTTGATAGTGCTTGGAATATCTCAGTTGATTTAAGTGATTTTTTGGAATCACAAGGCGGTCTTACATCTAGGATTTAGAAAAATAACAATGCAAATAATAATTTAGAAGATTTGATGGAAGATCATCAATAAATAGGTGAGGGAATGTTGTTTGTGTGTAGGGGAGGTCTAAAAGGGTGTTGGGCATGAAGCCCTAGAGTGAAATTTTGAGTTTTCCATGAGATTTCAAGTGGTTTTGATATGATAAAGTGTGTTTTGCATTGGGGTACCATGGTTTCTTGTTGAAATGTGTTTTTTTAGACCATTTTAGACCTATTTGAAGTATTCATAAGACTGTGTGAGGGTTGGATGAGTTTTTTTCAATAAACCACTAGTTTCTGTGGTAAAAAGGAGGGTTTTTGGTGCATGTGAAGATGGGTAAAAGCTATGTCCTTGTTTTTTTTTAGTTTATGATCTTGATCTATGTTATATAAGTTCTATGAGACCTCTATTAATATGTATTTAGTTCTTTTGAGTCATTCTAGGTGTTTAGGGGGGAGATTTTGCTTGACATTTGCAAAAAATTGCATTTTTGGCAAAGTTGTCAAGAGATAAGTTAGTTTAGAAGTTACAAAAATAGTTAGATACATTGGGGGAGTTGAGTTTGAATGGAAAAAAGATAAATATCATGTAAATTCTTGAATGGAGGCTGCTCTTCAAGATTTGAATAAAATAAAATAAGGAAAGTCTTTGAATTTTGTGATTTTCTTGTGTTTTCCTATGTTCTTTCTCTATGTACGGACCCGTATAGGTGTGTGATGCCTTGAAGGTTTGGGAGATAATTGATGCATGAATTTATCTTCACTTGAATAAGGTTTGGTTTCTTAATACCATTTTAGAATATATTTTCAGTCGATCCTCCAAGTCTGCCTTGTTTTGACAATGTAAGGGTTTGAGGCTATAATGTATTGAGTTTTACCAATCCACCCACTGTAATGGATGTATAACTTGGTGGATTGGTGTGTAACATAATAAGTTGGATGTAAAATGTGTTTGGGAGTC
Organism: Sequoiadendron giganteum; assembly: GCA_007115665.2. Classification (NCBI taxonomy): domain Eukaryota; kingdom Viridiplantae; phylum Streptophyta; class Pinopsida; order Cupressales; family Cupressaceae; genus Sequoiadendron; species Sequoiadendron giganteum. Next base: position 290,441,018 of record CM021100.1, read on the forward strand.
TGGAAGAGCATGGGTTTGGTTGATGGAGTGATGCACTAGGCTGGCCAGAGCACATTTCTATGTGAAAGTGAATAACCATGATGGTGATTCTGAAAAATAATGAGTGTAATGGCATTTTGAGTGTTTGATAAGTTTTTACAGAGGTATTGGAAGGTTTTTGGACCCTTGGGAGGAATGGGAGAGGCTTGGAATTGTGAAATCGTATTAAACCCTTGTTTTTGCTTGTGTTTTGGAGGGTTTCTTGGGACAATAGGGTAATGACCTTATGTGGGAAAAGTAATCATGAAACTAGTGGTTTGGTATCATGAACATTGACTTTTCTTGGTGTTTGAGTGGAAACCTCACCTTTAAAAGGTACTTCCTTTTCAAATTTGGTGTAATTGGGAACCCTTTTACTAGGAAGGCTTATTGGAAGTCAAACATAGTCCAAAGAAGTCACCCCTAGTTCTGATGTATGTTGTGTTCTTGGAACTAGGTTCATGTAGAGTGGTGGGAACCCAAGATACAAATTAACACAACTTCTCTCAAATATGCCAACCAAGACATCAACCTTCAATTGACTCAACAGGACAACAAGGTTACCTATCAACCATGACTCTTCGTTATGACTCCAAATTAAAATTTGATGTAGGAAAAGAATTTCAACACCTTCAATATGTTATCATGTTGACATTCAACCACCTACAAAAAGAAGGTCAAACAAACTCTTCTAAAAGCCACTTTTGACCCAAAATTGCCTTGTAGGCTTCACAAACCATTTTTAGGGATTTTTCTCACAAACCTCTTAAAAAACTTGTCAAAAAAATGATTGATCTAGATATCCATTTCAGTGGTATGAGACATATAAAAAAATCCACATATGACTCTTTTAAGACACTTTCCTCAAAATGACAAATTTCACTGTTTTATGGCCCAAATTAGCTAATTTTACAAAGGGAACCCCTCAAGAACCCACCACCAGGCCTCCATGACCAGAAATAGTCTTGTCTCAGGTTTCAAAACTAATAATTATCAAGGTTCAAGGACCCCAAGTACTCATTCCATCAACAAAATTCAAAACCCTCTCTAGAACCTAGGAAACAAAGGTTTTTAGGCCTCCTTACTGAAAATCTACCTTCCAAAACTTCCCAATTCAAACCAACTACCCAGACACCTTTGTATAGGTCCCCCCAAGCTTAAGGAACCCTCATCTTCCCTCTGGAAATGTTGCACCCCTCTTTCTTAGGTTTGCACCATTGTTTTCTATGAGAAAATAGGGTATTTCCCCTTAAACCAACATCATTCATGAGAAAAATTTAAACTTGTTCTTCTATACTCCTAAGAACATACTAGGTACATCCTACATGGTCAACCCATAGAGTCACAAAGAGAACAATAGGTGGGATTCCATCTAAGACATTAAATTGCCCTCAAACCCTTGACTGTCCAAGAACCCGGTTTCTAGAAATTTATGAATTCCAAGCACAAAATTTAATGAAAACCTCTTCAAAGGGAGATAAAGGAAATTAGGAACATTCCTTGATGGAATAATATCAATTTCACAGTATTACTAAGCTTGTACAGCCCGTACAGTGTCTGCAAACACACAAAAAGCAGTGAGATCTTTAGAAAAACTGTGTAAATGCAAGTTTCTTTCTTATTCAAACTTCACCAACCTCCTGAATGAGGCCATACCAGGTTTTTAAATAAAAATTTAGGCCCCTCTCAAACTAATCCATATCCATAACCAACCTATAACCACTTGTTAACTACCAAGACCTTCATTTGTCTTAAAAGTTGCTAACATTGACAACGTTTGCTAAATAAGCAACATTATGCAAATTTGTTGTCCAAGACACCTAAGACCACTCAAACACCTTTATTTCATACCTAATACAACTTCTAGGCTATTTTCTTTCACTTCCATTTACAATTTGAATAATTTTCCTTCAAAGATTATATGGAAAAATTGACAATTTTCTGAAGCAAGAGTGCATACTTGCAAATTTGATCACCAAACTCACAAAATCCCTAAATACATGAAAGATTGGTCTATTTAGACCTTATTTTCAATAAAATATATGACAAAGCATCTAATAACTCTTGAACTCACCCAAATACCTTAAGACAAATTGTCACCAAAGTAGATTTTGAAACATGGTTGTAGGTGCCCCTGTACCACGAGTTTGGAATACTGCTAGGGGAAGCATGCTCAAATGGTGATTTTTGGTGAGATCTTTGGAATAGTTTTTGGAGGTTGATCTGAAATAATTTATTTGTCATGAAAAGATGACTGAAGTTTTTGGTTGTTCTTCTTCAATTTAAGTTAGGGTCAGAAGAACCCTTGATGATTTGTGCATCCTGGTAGATGCTCTACATCGGGTTTAAAATGGTAATTGGCAAGTGTATATAATTGTGTAATTTAAAATGTGCTTTGAAAACCTAAGGTTATAATGACAAACACACAATGATCAACATGGACTATGAAAAATAAAAAAAATGAAATGAATCCATAATAGAATGAAAGAAAATGTGTAAAGACTTCACATACCTAAAAAAATAGAGGGAGAGGGAGAGAGGGAGGGAGATGGAGATGGGGAGAAAGAGATAGTGGGAGAGATGGAGATAGAGAGGGAGTGAGAGAGGGGGAGAGTGGGACAAAGTGGGAGAGTGGGGAAAAGTAGGAGAGTGGGAGAGAGGGAGAGTGGGAGAGAGATATAGGGTAGAGGGTTAAGAGTTAGAGGGAGAGAGGGAGAGAAAGAGGGAGAGAAAGAGGGAAAGAGGGAGGGGGAGAGAGAGGGGGAGAAAGAGATAGTAGGCGAGATGGAGATAGAGAGGGAGGGAAAGAGGGGGAGAGTGGGAGAAAGAGAGTGGGAGAGAAAGACGGAGAGAGAGGAGAGAGGAGGGGAAGGAGAGGGGAAGAAAGAGAGAGTGGGAGAGAGTGGGAGAGTCAGAGAGGGGAAGAAAGAGAGAGGGATAGGGAGATAGGGAGGGAGAGGGAGAGGGGGAGAAAGAGATAGTGGGAGAGATGGAGATAGAGAGGGAGGGAGAGAGGGGGAGAGTGGGAGAAAGAGAGAGTGGGAGAGAAAGAGGGAGAGAGAGGGAGAAAGGAAGGGAGAGGAAGAGGGGGAAAATAGATAGTGGGAGAGAATGGGAGAGTAGGAGAGGGGGAGAAAGACAGAGAGACAGAGGGAGAGAGGGAGGTAGATGGGGAGGGGGAGAAAGAGATAATAGGATATATGGAGATAAAGAGGGAGGGAGAGAGGGGGAGAGTGGGAAAGTGGGAGAAAAAGAGGGAGAGAGAGGGAGAGAGGGAGGGAGAGGGAGAGGGGGAACCTTAAACCCTAATCCCCTAACCCCTATACCCTTTTAATCCCTTAACCTTCAACCCTCAATCTTTAAACCCTAATCCCTTAACCCCTAGACCCTCTTAATCCCTCAACCCTTAAACCCTAATCCCTCAACCACTATACCCTCTTAATCCCTGAACCCTAAACCCTGAACCCTGAACCCTTAAACTATAATCCCTCAACCCCTATACCCTCTTAATCCCTCAGCTCTCAACCCTCAACCCTTAAATCATAATCCCTTTACCTCTATACCCTCTTAATCCCTCAACCTTCAACCCTTAAACCCTAATCCCTCAACTCCTATACCCTCTTAATCCCTCAACCCTCAACCCTTAAACCCTAATCCCTCAACCCCTATACCCTCTTAAACCTACAACCCTCAACCCTTAAACCATAATCCCTCAACCCCTATACCCTCTTAATAGCCCAACCTTCAACCCTTAAACCCTAACCCCTCAAACCCTATACCCTCTTAATTCCTCAACCTTCAACCCTCAACCCTTAAACCCTAAATCCTAAACCCCTATACCCTCTTATTCCCTCAACCCTCAACCCTCAACCCTTAAACGATAATCCCTCAACCCCTATACCCTCTTAATCCCACAACCTTCAACCCTTAAACCCTAATCCCTCAAACCCTATACCCTCTTAATCCTTCAACCCTCAACACCTAAACTGTAATCCATAAACCCCTATACCCTCTTAATCCCTCAACCCTCAACACTTAAACCCTAATCCCTCAACCCCTATACCCTCTTAATCCCTCAACCCCTATACCCTCTTAATCCCTCAACCATCAACCTTTCAACCCCTATACCCTATTAATCCCTCAACCCTCAACCCTCAAAACTTAAACCCTATACCCTCTTAATCCCTCAACCCTCAACCCTTAAACTCTAATCCCTCAACCCCTATAGCCTTCAACCCCTATACCCTCTTAATCCCTAAACCCTCAACCCTAAAAAATTAAACCCTACACCCTCCTAATCCCTCAACCCTCAACCCTTAAACCCTAATCCCTCAACCCCTATACCCTCTTAATCCCTCAACCCTAAACCATCAACCCTTAAACCCTAATCCCTTTACCCCTATACCCTCTTAATCTATCAACCCTCAACCCTTAAATCGTAATCCCTCAACCCCTATACCCTTTTAATCAATCAACCTTCAAGCCTTAATCCCTAATCTCTTAACCCTTATACCCTCTTAATCCCTCAACCCTCAACTCTCAACCCTCAACCCTTAAACCCTAATCCCTCAACCCCTATACCCTATTAATCCCTCAAACCTCAACCCTCAACCCTTAAACCCCAATCCCTCAACCCTCAACCCTCAACCCTTAAACCCTAATCCCTCAACCCTTATACCCTCATAATCCCTCAACACTCAACCCTTAAACACTAATCCCTCAACCCTCAACCATCAATCTTTAAACCTCAATCCCTCAACCCTCAACCCTCAACCCTTAAATCCTAATCCCTCGAACCCTTATACCATCTTAATCCATCAACACTCAACCCTTAAACACTAATCCCTCAACCCTTATATGCTCTTAATCCCTCAACTCTCAACCCTTAACCCTCAACCCTCAACCCTTAAACCATAATTACTCAACCCCTATACACTCCTAATCCCTCAGCCTTCAACCCTAAAATCATAATTCCTCAACCCTATACCCTCTTAATCTCTCAACCCTCAACCCTCAACCCTTTAACCCTAATCCCTCAACCCCTATACCCTCTTAATCCCTCAACCCTCAACCCTCAACCATTAAACCCTAATCCATCAACCTCTATACCCTCTCAATCCCTCAACCCTTAAACCCTAATCCCTCAACCCATCTACCCTCTTAATCCCTCAACCCTCAACCTTCAACCCTAAAACCCTAATCCCTCAACCTCTATACCCTCTTAATCCCTCAACCATCAACCTTTAAACCCTAATCCCTCAACCTCTATACCCTCTTAATTCCTCAACCTTCAACCTTTAAACCATAATCCCTCAACCCCCATACCCTTTTAATCCTTGAACCCTCAATCCTCAATCCTTAAACCCTAATCCCTCAACACCTATACCCTCTTAATCCTTCAAGCCTCAACCCTCAATCCTTAAACCCTAATCCCTCAACCCCTATACTCTCTTAATTCGTCAACCCTCAACCCTTAAAGCCTAATCCCTCAACCCCTATACCCTCTTAATCCCTGAACCCCTATACATTTTTAATCCCTCAACCCTCAATTGTCAACCCTTAAACCCTAATCCCTCAACCCTCAATCCTTAAACCCTAATCCCTCAAACCCTATACCCTCTTAATCCCTCAACCCCTATACCCTGTTTATCCCTCAACCTTCAACCCTCAATCCTTAAACCCTAGTCCCTCAACCCATATAACCTCTTAATCCATCAACCGTCAACCATGAACCCTTAAACCATAATCCATCAACCCCTTTACCCTTTTAATCCCTCAACCTTCAACCCTTAAACCCTAATCCATCAGCCCCTATACACTCCTTATCCCTCAACCCTCAACCATCAACGCTTAAACCCTAATCCCTCAACTAAGCTTCATAATTCTCTAAGAGATTGCCAACCTCTATATTCAAGAATTGGAAAATTTTGTGGCCAACCGATAAGATTCAGTCAAAGATTGAAATCTCCTACACTTTAGGTTTTGTGAAACCAAGGAGGGTGTTCCTACTTGTGTTCATATGGTGTTTCATGCCTCAAGAACACTTCAATACACATAACCCTTAAACCCTAATCCCTCAACCTTCAACCCTCAACCCTTAAACCCTAATCCCTAAACCCCTATACCCTCTTAATGCCTCAACCCTTAAACCGTAATCCCTCAACCCTTATACCCTATTAATCCCTCGACCTTTAACCCTTAAACTCTAATCCCTCAACCCCTATACCTTCTTAGTCCCTCAACCCTCAACCCTCACCCCTCAATGCTTAAACCCTAATCCCTCAACTACTATACCCTCTTAATCCCTCAAACCTCAACCTTCAACCCTTAAACCCTAATCTATCATCCCCTATACCCTCTTAATCCGTCAAATTTCAGCCCTCAACCCTTAAAACCTAGTCCCTCAACCCTATACCGTTTTAATCACTGAACCCTAAAGCCTTAAACCATAATCCCTCAACCCCTATAACCTCTTAATCCCTCAACCTTCAACCCTTAGACTCTAATCCCTCAACCTTCAACCCTCAACACTTAAACCCTAATCCCTCAACCCCTATACCCTCTTAATCCCTCAACTGTCAACCATCAACCCTTAAATCGTAATGCCTGAACCCCTATACCCTCTTAATCCCTCAACCTTCAAACCTTAAACCCTAATCCCTCAACCCTCAACCCTCAACCCTCAACACTTAAACCCTAATCCCTCAACCATTATGTTGGTGTTTTTAATTTCCTAGCTAAGCTTCATAATTCTCTAGGAGGTTGCCAACCTCTATATTCAAGAATTGACAAAGTTAGTGGCCAACCGACAAGATTCAGTCAAAGACTGAAATCTCCTACACTTTAGGTTCTATTAAACCAAGGAGGGTGTTCCTACTTGTGTTCATATGGTGTTTCATTCCTTAATAACACTTCAATACACAAATATATTCCTATTAGTGCTAATAGATACCGCTTATCAGGGGTTTGGCAAACCAATGGGTAAGAACAACTATCTAGAAGCCAAGAAAATAGATACAATGTGAGACTTGCATCTCAAGAGATATAAAATTTTGAATTAAGATGTTCCGAACTTGAATCCAAAAGCTTAGGGTGACTACTTTGAATTATTAAAAAGACCCTGAATTAATTAACCAGTGCCTCATTCAATTGGGTAGGAGTCACATGAGATTTAACCCTGATATCACCGAACTATCCTCACAATGCCTTACACCACAATAATTTTCAACATTCAAAACAACACTCCTTATCAAATCCTTAGCATATTACCACAGACCTATAATTCCATTTCAAGCATTTGATTAACTCATTAAGTTAAAGAAAGAAAGTGAATTATACACTGAAATATACCATTGAAGATGGATGAAAAAAACATTAATAATTTCATGCACAATTTTTCATAACACACACAAGAGAGCAATTGTATTAAAAAAGTAGATTTCTTTTGATATTAGTAATTACAAAAAAGAATAGTACTCTTATCCCATGTACATACCCTACCTAGAATGATTTAGTAACTAATCCTTCTCGGATTCTGCATTGCATGCATTCACTGTACACCATCTAAACTCTTGGGATTCAAAAATTCGACCCAAACAATGAGCCTTGAAATATCCTTTATAGACCAAGAGAGAAACAAGTGTCGGGCTCAATCGTTGATACATTTCAACCTAATTTCATTTTAACGAAATTAAATTTCAATAGCATTTCAAAATTCCCCACCATCAGATACAACCATACCACGAACAAGGGAATCAAAATAGTTACACTTTTGTAACCAGTCGATCGGAACAAAACACCACCACATCACTTTCACACCCATCCACACCAGACCCCAAAAAGAAGCAACAACACCAGAGAAAAATTGCATAACCTTGACGACTACACCACCATCACGCATCAGAAACAACCACACGACCCTAATACAGGTGACTGCTCCTCGTCCTTGCTTCAATATGAAGTTAAAGCATCACATTACTCTTGCCAACATTAACACCAGAACCAAAACTGGAAGCAACAGATGATGCCACCATGGAAATAGGAGACACCCCGAGGACCTCTTCAGCCACACTGACCAATTCAGTCAAGGCCACAAGGTAGCCATGATAGTCTGAATCAGTATTGAAAATTTCACTACAAGAGCCACGAGAGAGCTCAATGGGTGACTCGTATCACCTAGATTTTACCTCGACCTCAGCACCCTCACCACACTCGTCAGACTCTCTTACCTCTGGGTAACCAACTACTTCAGCAAATGTAACCTATCCTTTAAGCCGAGGACTTCTCCTAACAAGATTTGGGAGGGAGCCAGTACCCTCACCAATGGTTTCAGGGGCACCAAGAACAATGCTCTATTTATTTGGCATCACCTCCCACTATGAATTTTTAGCACCCATCCTTGCACTTCTTCGTAATGGAAAACCAGAAACAACTGACTTACCCATCTTGCATGCAGGTTCAAAACTCTGCAAGAATAGAAATCACCCACAAGTGAACACAAACTCAAAAATTGCAATGATGCCAATGAACAATTAGCAAGCATTTATCGATCAAGCTGGTGTAGAAAACATTAATGCTCCAATTGCAGTACAAGAAATTGAGTGATTAGTGGATGATGTTGATTTCACCACTAAGAATCTCCAAACTTATGGAAAACTATGTACAACCCATCATATCTGCTAGGAGAAAACCACTCGCACACATGGAAATCAAGATGAGATCCATCAAAAGACTTGGACCATTAATGAAGGTAAATTGTAGAGCACAAATAGTCATCACATGGCTAGATCAAAACTTTGAATTCAGACTGTCGATGTGAAAAAGAGCTGGCATGTCAAACGACTCAGATCGAGTCAAACACCATTGAAAAACCCACATCACCATTTGTAAAATCTAGCAGCCAATCACATACTTCATAATCATGGGCACGCATGCCAACCTTGGGCCCACAACTAGGCACCTTGTACCATAGAGCAAGGCGATGTGTCACCAGATCGGACACCTCGCAATAATTTTGAAAACATTAATTCAATCATGTGTGATTGGCGAGGGATGGTCATAATTAATCCCTGTAATTAAAATTCTATCATCAATTTGATATCCCTTTAGCAGTGTTGGAAAATCTATACCAGCCCCACCTCACTATATGCAACAGGTGGCAACATTTCACAGACCTTGCAACACTTCAGTGATGTCATCAAGAAACCTTGCGAGGTCCGTGAGGAACGATCCATATTCAAACTCATTGATCCAACAGTCCACAAATCTGCACATAGAACAAAGTTATTTATAATAAAGGGACCGACTAGGAGGATAGGAGGCAACCCTTAGGGCACAAAACTTTAGACTAAAGTCTAAACATTCGGAAAATGCCTATCCACTTTTAAGAAAAAATTATATTAACCCCGAACACAAAGAAACTGACGGGTTAGGTAAAGGGGCCGATAACAACATGACACAAAAGGCTCTGTTAATGACTTAAGCGAGCGACAACCCATAATGATAAGTCAATGCAGAATTATAATGCAAGGGTTTGTTTGATGAAAAAAGTTTTCAACAAGGGTAGAAGAACCTTAAACCCTAACATTAGACCCCCAACAAGAAGGAAGAACAAATAAGCCCTAGAACAAGGCAAAAATTTATGACAAATTTTAAAAGTCCCATTAGTGGCTCCGACTGGGGTTGTATGCCTCCTGTGGGCATAGCAAGAATTCAGATCTCTGGGGAGTAGACCATAAGCTGAGTCCATTAGGTGCCCTCAAATTTCTCCTTTATTCATTTTATTTTTTAACTTCACTTGGTGACCCCATGTCACTAAATGAAAAAAAAAGGAATCAACTCTTATCTCTTTCAAACACAATTCTATAAAAAGAGTTGATCTCCCTCAACTCATGCTTGCCTTTGTACAACAACAACAACATGAACCATTGCACCTTTTCAAAGACAAGTATTAGGTTTCCTTTGTGCAAGTTGAAACTTACTCTTTATTCAACTTTGTCATCAAGTAGCAACCAAATCAGATATACCACATCACTACCACTCTTCATTTTTTGATTTCATATCAAGTTGCAACCTTTGAGAATGGTGATCAAGACCACATGAAATAATAGTCTGATCATAACCAACCGCTTGATGAAACATGTTGGTACCTCCTAACAAGAAATCATATACAACATTATCAAAATTTTCATAATCACTATGCATTTGAAAGTCAGACATACTTTCAAAATAATGATTATCATGTGGCAAAAACTCATCATGTTCATCATATAAGCCCTTCTCAAGCTGAGAACAACTTGCTTCAATATCTTGGACATTGCCACATTTTGTGAAAACCTCTTCCAGCTGACAAAAATAGCACTCACATTTTGCTACATGGCTGGTATTCTCAAGCTCATTTCCATTATTAGTTTGCATGTCAAAAGTGAAACTATCACAAGAACTTACCAAAAGACCTTGCACATCATGCAAACCATCTTCGAGTGTATGCAAAGAAACACACTCATACATCAGCACACTCTATAACTTTTCTTCATCATACTGGTATTGAGAATCATCAGATATTTATGACCTGTCCTCATCTATAGTTATATTTTAATCTTCTAAACATAACATGTCAACCTTTTCAATATCACAAGCTTGCTAAAAAATGAGCAATTCTGGTTCAGAAGCATAATCTGATTTTTGGTCAAAATCAACATCCACATCCACATTCAAAGATTCATGACTAGGCTCCATCAAGTCATCAGATGAAGACTTGTTCAAATATGCATTACAATATTCAATATTTGACTCATCGGATATGCAATATTTTTTGTCTCAAGCTCATCAAAACATATTTTTGAGTTCACATCAGCATGCATATTTTCATACTCATCATACAGTGCATCACTACCATCAAATGATTGCTTATCTTCATCCATATCATCATCATATTGATCAGCTGGTTCATAATTGGAAAGAGAATCAGATTCACTTGCATCATACCTTGCATCTTGAAGGTCATCATCACTATCAAAGTCAATAGGGGCTGCACACAACAACTAAGAATTGTCCTTGTGTGCACATTTCTGATATTTTGTGGTCAAAAGATCTGAAATTTGTTCACAACTTAGTAGATCATTTCTCTAATCTATGCTCTCAACCACTTCCTCTTCTTGACTTTCAATAGAATTGAGTGCATTATTATATTCCAAATTAGGACATATCAAGGTATCATCATCTTCAGACTCTGAGAACTCAATGGGATGATCATAAACAACGCTTCCCTAATCATATGAGATTGGATTTCTAACAACCTTGTCAGAAGCATGGTCAGAATATTCCATAGAGAATAGGCTGTCCATTTGTTCATTCTTGATTACTTTTGGGTTTTTATAAAAACAATGTACATCCTCTTGCATTTCAATATTGAACTGGGTGTCTTCATTGAGCTTCTCACTTGCGTCCTCTTGAGAATATGCATAATCATGTTCATTTTCAAACTGAAAACCATCAGTGGTTTCCTCATTGTAGTTGCTTGTACTTGATCTTACAAACTGAAATTCATTGCATACCTCTTCACTTGTAGCTGATACACTAACATTATCAAGAATGTTCCCCAACTCAGAAAATTCCAATGTCTCACTATAGAGACTTGTATCAAAGCTACATTCAACACATGTAGGATTGACATAATCAATTATTTCATCATATTGCTGATCACATATCTCTTCTTCAAAGAGTAAATCCAACTCATATTTCTCTTCAGGTTCTTGGCTCGGAAGACTCAGCTCTTGATTTTATTTGGGTACATTTCTCTTGTAATTTGTTCATTAACAACTTCCTCATCATCTGATGATGCATTCTTCTCATCTTTTAATTTCTCAAATATGCACTTGTCGGAAAAAGCTCTGACCATTTATACTTACACAACTGTTGATTTCATCAACATGTTTGCCCATAACTGAAGACAACAATCTATGCACATATTCATTCCTCTGTTTCTCCAAACTATCTAAAACTTTGTAAGCCATTTGCATATTGGAGATTCTAAAATCTTTTAACAATGCACTAGATCCTTCTTCATAGGCTTCAAAATACATATGAATACAGTCTGAAAGTGTTTGGGATTAGTGAAAGAGCAACAACAAATCTATGACTAAAATCAATACTTGACTCTTCATTTTTCTTTCTAATCTCTTTTAATCTTGTGACAAGAACAAAAGGCTCTCTTGCAAATTCTTCTCTATAAGCATTCACTAATTTATCCCAACAAGGAAATGACTTCTCAAGAAAGCTTAAATACCAATCCCGAGCTCTTACTTCAAGGGATCCGACAAAAAATCTCATCCATGTATCCTTATTGCTAAATGAATGTTTCTCCATGAAGCTGGAAAAACTTTGGACATGTGCATCTCCTCCACATATGGTGTACCCACCAAATCTAGGCATCTTCTTATAGACTTGATTTGGCATACTTTCAGTTTTGTAATCAACCCATGACAAATATAACTAGTTATACAATGGGTCAAATGAATTGAAAAAATGTGCAATGATTTGACAAGTGGATACAACATGATTGTATCTTGACTAGGCTTGTTGAAACATCAGGTGCCTTTCATCCATTTCTTTAAGTCTTCTTTCAAATACAACTTTCCATTATGGCCTTATCTTAGGCTTGTGCACTCTTGAGTTATTGCACTTTGGGATTTCAAATGTATGAAGATTATTAGACTTCTAACACTTCTTGACAAGCTATATCAAGGTGTCTATAGGTATAGCTATTTTATGAGCCATGGATATTACAAATCAAGACTCAACTAATTGTGCATAATGACAACCATGACCAAATGAAGGATTACAATGACAATTTCTGACATGGTGATAACCTAGGCTTGAATCATATGACAATTAAAATGGATGGAAATCCCTATAATATGCAAATTCATTCTAACCATCCACACTAGCAAATATTTGATCACTAGACAAAATTGTTTCAATGCAACTACAATTACATTCAACAGATCCAACAAATAGGAGTATGCAAACTCAATATTACTTTTCTTCCCTCTGTTAGTGCTAATTCACTCAATAGGGAAGCAAATTTTTTCTTAAGAAGTTCAAATATGGTTTTCATACAAGAGTTTCTTGAAAACCAAGAGTGAAGACTACTTGGAAATGTTGCAACTGTTGCAAATTGTTCTTCTGATTGGAAATACTTGTAGATATGGAATCATCAGGTTCTTTAAACAAAGTCACCACCTCTCTTCAAAGAGGACTGAACTTCAAACAAAATGAAGTTCTTTCACATGCAAAGTTATTTCTGAGTTCCTTTCACCAACAAAGAGCCACATATCAGAAAATAATCAGGTTCATTACAATAATTTCTTCTTCAGGCTTAAAATCCTTTAGCATTTGAACTAAATTCATAATGACAAATAACCGACTCAATGCAAATGATATGACTATGTAATTCAACAATATACAACTAGAGATTCTAAGTTGTCCTCAGTAGAGTCACCATTTTGTTGGTGTTTTTAATTTCCCAACTAAGCTTCGTAATTATCTAAGAGAATTCCAACCTCTATATTCAAGAATTTAAAAAGTTAGTGGCCAAGCGACAAGATTCAGTCAAAGACTGAAATCTCCTACACTTTAGGTTCTATGAAACCAAGGAGGGTGTTCCTACTTGTGTTCATACGGTGTTTCATGCCTCAAGAACACTTCAATACATATATATATATTCCTATCAGTGCTAATAGATACCATTTACCAAGGGTTTGGCAAACCAATGGGCAAGAACAACTATCTAGAAGCTAGGAAAATGAATACGATGTGAGACTTGCATCTTAAGAGAGATAAAATTTGGAATTAAGATGTTTCGACCTTGAATCCACAAGCTTAAGGTGACTGCTTTGAATTCTTAAAAACAACCTGAATGAATTAACCAGTGCCTCATTCAATTGGTCAGGAGTCACATGAGATCTAACCCTGATATCACCAAACTATCCTCACAATGCCTTACACCACAAGAATTTTCAACATTCAAAACAACACTCCTTATCAAATCCTTAGCATTTTACCACAGACCTATAATTCCATTTCAAGCATTTGATTAACTCATTAAGTTAAAGAAAGAAAGTGAATTATACACTTAAATATACCATAGAAGATGGATGAAAAAACCCTTGATAATTTCATTCACAATCTGTCATAACACACACAAGAGAGAAATTATCTTAAAAAATTAGATTTCTTTTGATATCAGTAATTACAAAAAAGCATAGTATGCTTATCCCATGTACATACCCTACCTAGAATGATTTACTAACTAATCCTTCCCAAATTTTACATTTAATGCATTCACTATACACCATCTAAACTCTTGGGATTCAAAACTATGACTTGAACAATGAGCCTTGAAATCTCCTTTATAGACTAGGAGAGAAACAAGCATCGAGCTCAATCGTTGATACATTTCAACCTAATTTCATTTTAACCAAATGAAATTTCAATAGCATTTCAAAATTCCCCACCATCAAATACAATCAAACCACGAACAAGGGAATCAAAATAGTTACACCCTTGTAACAATTCGGCTGGAACAAAATGCCACCACATCACTTTCACACCTGTCCACATGAGACCCCAAAAAGCAGCAACAACACTAGAGAAAATTTGCACGACCGTGATGAATACACCACCATCATGCACCAAGAACAACCAAATGACCTCGATACAGGTGACCACTCCTCATCCTCGCTTCAGTATGAAGCGAAAGCATCACATTACCCTTTCCAACAATAACACCATAACCAAAACCAGAAACAATGCACGGTGCCACCGCGACAATAGGAGATGCTGTGAGGACCTCTTCATCCACACCAACCAATTCAGTCAAGGCCACAAGGTAGCCATGATATTCTGAATCAGTATCAAAAATTTCACCACAAGAGCCACCAAAGAGCTTAATTGGTGACTCGTATCACCCAAATTTTACCTCGACCTCAGCACCCTCACCACACTCATCAGACTGTCTTACATCTAGGTAACCAACTACTTCAGCCCACATAACCTATCCTTTAAGCCGAGGACTACTCCTGACGAGAGTTGGGAGGGAGCGCGTACCCTCAACAATGGTTCCAGGGGTCACTCGAGTTCAAAACTCTGCAAGAATAGCAATCAATCACAAGTGAACACAAACTCAAAAATGCAATGATTCCAATGAATAATTAGCAATCATTTATCGAGCAAGCCGGTGTAGAAAAAATTAATGCTCCAATTGTAGTACAAGTGAGCGATTAGTGGCTGACATTGATTTCACTACTAAGAATCTCCAAACTTATGGAAAACTATGTACAACCCATCATAACTACTAGGAGAAAACCGCTCACACACATGGAAAGCAGGATGAAATCCATCAAAAGACTTGCGTAATTAATGAAGGTAATTTGCAAAGCGCAAATAGTCATTACATGCCTCGATCAAAACTTTGAATTCAATCCATTGATGTGAAAAAGAGTTGGCACGTCAAACAACTTAGATCGAGTCAAACAACATTGAAAAATGAAAGTCACCATTCAGAAAATCTGGTAGCCAATCACATACTTCATAATCAGAGGCACACATGCCAGCCTTGGGCCCACAACCAATGACCTTGTACCATAGAGCGAGGCGATGTGTCACTAGCTCGCACACCTCACAGCTCTTTCAAAAACGTTAATTCAATTGTGTGAGGTTGGTGAGGGATGGTTATAATTAATCCCCATCATTAAAAGGCTACTGTCGATTTGATATCCCTTTAGTAGCACTGGAAAATATATACCGGTGCCACCTCACCGTACGCGATAGGTTGCAACATTTCACACACCCTTCAACACTTCAGTGATGTCATCAAGAAACCTTGCGAGGTGCATGAGGAATGATCCAAATTCATACTCACCGATTTGACGGTCCACAAATCTGCACATAGAGCAATGTTATTTATAATAACGAGACCAACTAGGAGGACAGGAGGTGACCCTTACAGCATGGAATTTTAGACTAAAGTCTACACATTAGGAAGATGCCCATCCAATTTTAAGCAAAATTTATATTAACCCCGGACACAAAGAAACCAACGGGTTACGTAAAGAGGCCAGTAACAACATGACACAAAAGGCTTCGCTAATGACTTAAGCTACTGGCAACCCACAATGATAAGTCAACATAGAACCATAACACAAGGGTTTTTTTAATGAAAACAAGTTTTAAACAAGGGTATCAGAACCTTAAACCCTAACATTAGACCCCCAACAAGAAGGAAGAATAGATAATCCCTAAAACCAGGAAAAATTTGTGACAAATTTTAAAAGTTCCATTACCTTATACCCTTTTAATCCCTCAACCCTCAACCCTTAAACCCTAATCCCTCAACCCCTAAACCCCCTTAATCCATCAACCCTCAACCCTTAAACCCTAATCCCTCAACCCCTATACCCTCTTAATCCCTCAACCCTTAAACCGTCATCCCTCAACCTCTATACCCTCTAAATACCTCAATCCTCAACCCTTAAACCCTACTCCCTCAACCCCTATACCCCCTTAATCCCTCAACCCTCAACCCTCAACCCTTAAACCCTAATCCCTAAACCCCTATACCCTCTTAATCCCTCAACCCTCAACCCTTAAACCCTAATCCCTACACTCCTATACCCTCTTAATCAATAAACCCTCAACCCTCAACCCTTAAACCCTAATCCCTCAACCCCTATACCCTTAATCCCTCAACCTTCAACCCTTAAAACCTAATACCTCAACCCCTATACCCTCTAAATCCCTCAACCTTCAACCCTCAACCCTTAAACCCTAATCTCTCAACCCCTATACCCTCCTAATCCCTCAAACCTCAACCCTCAACCCCTATACCCTCTTAATCCCTCAACCTTCAACCCTTAAACCATAATCCCTCAGTCGTCAACCCTCAATGCTTAAACACTAATCTCTCAACCCCTATACCCTCTTAATCCCTCAACCCCTATACCCTCGTAATCCCTCAACCCTCAACCCTTAAACCATAATCCCTCAACCCCTATACACTTTTAATCCCTCAACCCTCAACCCTTAAACCCTAATCCCTAAACCCCTATACCCTCTTAATACCTCAACCCTCAACCCTTAAACCATAATCCCTCAACTTTCAACCCTTAAACCCTAATCCCTCAACCCCTATACCCTCTTAATCCCTCAACCCTCAACCCTATACCCTTATATCCTCTTAATTTGTCAACCCTCAACCCTCAACCCTCAACCCTTAAACTCTAATCCCTCAACCCCTATACCATCTTAATCCTTCAATCCTCAACCCTCAACCCTCGACCCTCAACCCTCGACCCTCAATCCTTAAACCCTAATCCCTCGACCCCTATACCCTCTTAATCCATTAACCCTTAAACCCTCAACCCTAATCCTCCAACCCTTAAACCCTTAAACCCACATAGTAAACTCCCTACCCTAATCCCTCAACCCTCTTGACCCTTAATACCTCAACTCTTAAACCCCTAAACACTCAACCCTAAAACCTCAACCCTCAACCCTCAACCCTTAAACCCTAAACTCTTAAACCCTCTACCCTCTACCCTCAACCCTCAACCCTCAACCTAATACCCTCTACCCTAAACCCTAATCCTTCAACCCTAATCCATCAACCCTTACAACCTTAAATCCAAGAAAACTCTCTACGCTAATCACTAAACTCTTAACCCTTAATCCCTCAACCCCTATAACCTCTACCCTATACATTGGACCCTCAACCCTAATCCCTCAACCCTATACCCTCAACCCTCAACCCTCAACCCTCAACCCTCAATCCTTAAACCCTCAATCCTTAACCCTCAACCCTTAAACCCTCTACCCTCTACCCTCTACACTATACATTAAACCCTCAACCCTCAATTCTCAACCCTCAACCCTTAATCCCTCAACCCTCAATCCTTAAACCCTAAACCCTAAACCCCTATACCCTATACCCTTTACATTGGACCCTGGACCTAATCCTTCAACCATATACCCTCAAACCTAAACCCTAAACCCTTAAACCTTCTACCCTATACACTCAACCCAATACCCTCTACCATCGACCCTAATACCCTAGAAACCATCAACCCTATAACCTCAACCCCTATCACTTTATCTCTATCTATACATCTCCCTCCCTCCCTCCCTCCCTCCCTTCTACCCTCCCTAATTGTCTCTATCTACCATCTCCCTCTTTCTATGTACCTCTCATTCAATCAATCCCTACCACCCTCTCTCACTCCCTCTATCCATCTCTCTCTATGTCCCTCCCACACTCTTCCACTCCCTCTCTCTCCCTCTCTCTGATGTCTCTCCATCCCACCCCATATCTCTCTCAGGTCTCTCTCTTTGGCAACCTACCTAGGTAACTCTCTCTTCATCTCTCTCCCCTCTCTCTATCTATCCCTCCAACCCTACCTAGATAAGTCCCTCTCACTCCACCCCCCTCTTTCACTACCTCTATTAGGTCACTCCCTCCCACACCCTCTCCCTCTCTCAGGTATCTCACTCACACTCTCTCTCTCGCACTCCCTCTCACTAGCTATATCTCAAGTCTCTCCCTCTCACCCCCTCACACTCTCAAGTCTCTCCCTTTGGCACCCTACCTACATAACTCTCTCTTTCTCTTTGTCTCTGGTGCAGGAGCACCTTAAAGGTCTTTTGGAAGATCTTAGAGATTTTTGGCTTGTAGGTGGTTCTATCCAACCACCAAGGGAATAAGGACTATGTTATAAATTCCCTAGGTTGTTTTTGAGAGTGTGTTAGAGTAGGTTTTGGTTAGAGTCTGGAACTTTATGAGTTCCTAGGCAAATCTTGACAATTTGAGCATTTTGGCAATTTGTCATAAAACTTGGAAAATAGCATTAATGTTGTTCTAAGTCCGACCCAAGGGTCGTAGAACATGGGAGAAAGGTATATAAGGTCATCCAAACCCTAATACCTAGATTAGAAGTTCATTTTCATGAATTGAGACTTGGAGAGCATATTGTGTGATTGGAATTCAACAACTTTTGAGTGAATTTTTGTGTTTGAGCCTTCATCCAGTCAAGAATGGATTTAAAGAACTAATATGATGCTTTGAGTGTTTCATTTGTGTCATTTAATTACTGTATCTAGCATTAGATTAGTCATTTAGACCAACTGGTCATAATTTTGCAAGTTTTTGGATTCTTGGTCTCACTGCCGGTTTGGGCTAGTTTTGTGAATAATGAGTCCCACTTGAATTCCCATGGCTTTCCTCTCATGTCCACTTGGAATAAAGTTGGGTACTATGTAAATAGTGTACATAGTGAATTAGGAGTCTTTTTTTGCAGGGAAAGTGATGAAACCATCAAGCACTAGGTGAGTGCAAGTGCATTATGGTTAGTGGCTTGGAGAGGACAAAAATAAAGAAAGTTTCTAAATGGATTGGTTCATGCCAATAAAGAGCATGAGAGTGTGGTAAAATGTATTCCATACATGTGTGTGAAAGGAGGAGAGTTGAGGAGGTCATTGAAGCCCTCAAAGTTGGAAAAAGTAGCCAAAACCCTAGAAACCCTTTAATTTAGGGGGTATGAGGACAATCATATGTACATCCACTTGGGAGACCTTACACCTATTAAATCATGAAGCATAGGGTACCACTAGAAATAATATCCAAAAATATCTAGGGGTTGTTAAGACTGTTTTTGAGAAGAGCCAAGAAAACGGGTTCTAGGAGGCCTAAAATTGGGTTTTTCAAGAAAGCGATGGGTACAAGGTGAAATAATCCAATGAGATGGATCAGTGAGGTGTAAAATCAACAAAGGGATAATAAAATACCCTTTCCTAGCCCCTGGAGTGGTTAGGACACTTTGGGTCAGTGTGGAGCTCAAGGAAGCTTAGTGGTGAACTGGGAGAGATAGTGAAGAATTTGAAATTGGTGGAGAGTCTTATGAGGTGAGAGGGGTTTATGAGAGATCCCTAAGTAGGGTAGAGAGGAATGCCCTAGGAAGACCAAAGAATAGGTCTTGGTAAGAGCAAGAGTGCTCTAGAAAGATAAGACTCCCCATCAAATTGGTATCAAAACCAATAAAGGCTTGGGAATTGAGAAGTGAATGTCAGAGAGAAGAGAATCCATAGGAGAGAACACTATGGTGACTAATGTAGAGCTACCTAGAGAAATGAAAAAGAAGCAAGAGAAGAATAGGCATCTTGAAGAGGCTATGGAAGAGATGAAGCAAAAATCGGAAGAAGTTGCTGAATCGGCAAGCAAGATGAAGGTACAGTTGGTAGGGGTAAAAGACAAGGGTAAATACCAAGTGGAGGAGGACATAGAACTAGAACCTGACCCTCCATTAGCAGAGGAACCCTTCCTCAAAGCATTGAAGGCATTCAGTGGCAAGGCAATTGAAGGTGTCCCTGTGTTCATAGGAAGAATGGATGTAGAGTTGGTTATAGAATGGATTGAGGGAATGGAGAATCACTTTGAGTGTGATGGTGTTACTGAGGCAAAAAAGGTGAAGATAGCCAAATCAAGGCTAAGAGGACAAGCACTAACTTGGTAGAAGTTTCTACAAGAAGAAAGAGAGAAGGAAGGCAAGAAACCCATAGGAAGTTGGAAAACTATGGTGGCTAAAGTGAAGGAGAACTATCTACCTGAAGACTATGACATTCAATTGCACAAGAAGAGGAAAAATCTCAGACAAAGAGACCTAGATGTAGCTGCATATACAAAGGACTTCAAAAAACTAAGCCTTAGATCTAGAGTGCAAGAAGCTAAAAGCATCAAGGTGGCTAGGTATCTAAACAGTCTTAGATGGAGCATACAAGAGGAGTTGAGTCTTTTCACACTTACTACCCTCCATAGCTACTATCAAATGGCTATTAAGGTGGAAGAGAAACTGAAAAAGAAACAAGATTCCAATACTAGGGGTAAAGGAAGAGGTAGAGACTCTAGAGGTGGACATAGAGGAGGTTTTGGTGGAAGAAGGCAAGAGAACAAAGGTCAAGGTGATTCCAAAGGTGGAGAGCAGTCCCATGAGACAAATAGTAGAGGGGGATACAGAGGTAGAAGCTCTTTCAATGGTGGAAGAGGTAGATCAGGAGGCTTTGCGAGAAGCTCACACTTTTCTTCCATGAAATGCTATAATTGTGGACACTTGGGTCATCCGGCTTATAGGTGTCCTGACAAGCCAACATCTTCACAAGGTGAGAGGAAGATTACATATGTCCAAGAAGAGGATTGTTCTAAAAACTTAGAAGTAAGTTTGGATTTAGAGAAAGCAGAACAACTCATGTTAAGAAGGATTTTGATCAAAGCACCTGCCGAGGATGAACACAAACAAAGGAGAGCTCTTTTCAGAGTCAAGTGCAAGATATTAGGAAAGGTTTGCAAGGTCATCATAGAATCAGGATCAACTGATAATGTCATCTCAGAGGAGGCAGTACAAAATTTGAAACTCATCAAGATACCCCATGTGTGTCCTTACAAGGTGACTTGGTTGAACAAAGCGGAGAACATACTAGTCAATGAACAAGTTTGGGTTGAGTTTGCTATAGGAAAGTATCAAGACAAGATACTATGTGATGTGTTAGCAATGGATGCATGCCATTTGTTGCTTGGTAGACCATGGCAAGGAGAATAAGTACTCATTCAAGAAGGATGAAGTGACTTACAAAATTAAGTCTTTGATAGAAGAAACCATAGTGGAAAAGGCAGAATCTAGTGCACTTTTGATGAGTGGAAAATAATTCCTAAAGGACATGAAGGAGGAAGAAGGAGTTGTCTATGCAATCATGTTGAAGCCAAAGGAAGAGGAGTTATCTAATCAGCTACCTATGATAGTAGAAGTGAAGCGACTGTTGGATCAGTTTAGGGGCATCATTTGTGAAGGTACACCAGCTACACTACCACCTAAGAGAGCAATCAGTCATCAGATAGACATTATACTGGGAGCAACACTACCTAACAAGGCTGCATACAAAATGACACTGGAGTAGAACAAAGAGATAGTAAGACAAGTCCAAGAACTTTTGGACCAAGGGATGATCAAAAAGAGCATAATTCCATGTGTTGGCACCTAAGAAGGGAGATAAGTGGAGGATGTGTACTGATTCTAGGGCCATAAATAGGATAACCATTAGATATAGGTTTCCAATTCCTAGGATAGAAGATCCAATGGACTATTTAGGGGGTGCTAAGTACTATTCCAAAATTGATTTGAAAAGTGGCTATTATTAGATTAGAATGAAAGAGGGAGATGAATGGAAGTCAACATTTAAAACCATAGAAGGGTTGTATGAATGGTTAGTGATGCCATTCGGGCTTAAAAATGCACCTAGCATTTTCATGAGGGTGATGAATGAGGTCTTGAAGGACTATATAGGAGTCTTTGTGGTTGTCTACCTAGATGATATTCTCATCTTTAGCAAAACAAAATAAGAACATATGAAGCACCTAGAGCTTGTGTTGAAGACACTTCAAGAGGAGAAGCTCACCATAAATCTTGAAAAGAGTGAGTTCATGAAACAAGAGTTAGTTTACCTAGGATTTGTAGTATCTCAAGGGAACTTGAAGATGGATAAGGGAAAGGTTGAAGCCATTCTCAATTGGCCTACTCCCAAGATAGGGACAAAAGTTAGGAGTTTCCATGGATTAGCTCAGTTCTATAGGAAATTTGTGAGAAGGTTTATTGAAATTTGTGCACCGGTTCTTGATACCATAAAAGGAGGACTAAAAACAAAGTTTGTGTGGACCAAAGAAGCCAATGAAGGTTTGAAAGGTTGAAGAGGGAAATAGCTACCCAATCTATCCTAGTTTTACCAAGTTTTGACAAACCATTCATAGTAGAATGTGATGCAAGTAACATAGCAGTAGGAGCTGTCCTAAGCCAAGAAAGCAGACCAGTGGCATTCTTTAGTGAAAGGTTGAATGAACCAAAGTCTAGGTACTCATCCTATGAGTCAAAGATATATGCTTTGGTAAAGGCTCTTAAGAAGTGGAGGCAGTACCTATTGCCAAAATAATTTGTGGTATACACCGATAATCAGGCCTTAAGTTACATCAACACTCAAGAGAAGCTTAGTTTGAGGCATATCAAGTGGATGGAGTTTTTGCAGTCATACACCTTTACCATCAAGCATAAGAAGGGGGTTAACAATAAGGTTGCTGATGCTCTTAGTAGGAGGCTTCTTACTATCCAAGAGATACAAATACAAAGCATCGGGGTTGAAGGATTCAAAGATCTATATGAAGGAGATTTTGATTTCTCAGAGGTCTACAAGGTATGTACTGATTTTGAGATCCATTTTCATAGTGAATATGCAGATTACATTTTGCAGAATGGTCTATTGTTTAAGGGGAAGCAATTATGTGTTACTAGAGGTTCCATGAGGGAGAATCTAATCCAAGAAAAGCATAATGGCAGTTTGAGTGGTCACTTTGGTTTGAACAAGGCACTTGACTTAGTGGAGAGGTTCTATTGGTGGCCAAAGATGCAAAGAGATGTAAGAAGGTATGTGGAGCAATGTGGAGTGTGTCAAAAGGAAAAGGGAACATCAACAAATGCAGGTCTTTATCAGCCATTACCCATCCCAAACAGACCATGGGAATGCATAAGCATGGATTTCATAGTAGGTCTACCTAGGACACCAAATGGTTTGGATAGTGTGTTTATTGTAGTGGATAGATTCAGCAAGATGAGCCATTTCATACCATGCAAAACAACACATGATGCAAGTCATATTGCACACCTATTATTCAAGGAGATAGTAAGGATACATGGGTTGCCAAAGAGCATAGTTGCAGACAGAGATGTGTAGTTTATGGGACATTTTTGGAAAACTCTTTGGAAGAGGCTAGGATCCAACTTGTCTCATAGCTCAACATATCATCCTCAAACAGATGGATAGATAGAGGTGAGCAATAGGGTACTTGGGAACTTGTTGAGATGCTTAACTAAGGAGTATGGACAAGGATGGGAACAAGTGATTCCACAAGCAGAATTTGCTTACAATGATAGCACAAATAGGACTGCGGGTAAGAGTCCATTTGAGATAGTATATGGCTTACATCCAAGGGGTGTACTTGAACTTAGAGACCTAAAAGGTTATGAAGGAACCAATGGTCATGCTGATGATTTTTCTCAGTCAATGAGAGAGGTTCATGAGCAGGTAAAGAAGACATTGATAGAGGCTAACCAAAAGTTGAAAGCTAAGAGAGATGAAGGGAGAAGAGAATTACAATTTGAGATAGGTGATTTGGTGATGGTATACTTGAACAAGGTAAGGTTACAAAAAGGCATACCAAGCAAGCTGCAGATGAAAAGGATAGGGCCATGTAAAGTGTTGGCTAAGTATGGGTCAAATGCATACAAGGTGGAGTTACCCAAGCAGAATTCTATTTCTCCTATCCTCAATGTGAAGGACTTGGTGAAGTATAAAGGACCACACATGGATGAAGAACAATACAATGTTGAGATAAACAAGGATGTGGAAGCACTCAAGGTACCAGATCAGATCATCCCACAAGCGGACAAGATTCTAGACTCAAGGGTGAAGAAGAAGACTAGGTACAAGACATAGCTGGAGCACCTAGTGAAGTGGAGACATCAACCAGAGTTAGAGGCTTCTTGGATAGAAAAAGGTGACTTTAAGAAGCATGGAATTAGTGAGGAACTCTTGACATCATAGGTTCCTTAACCTCTTTGTTGCAGGGGGAGAATGGTGCAGGAGCACCTTAAAGGTCTTTTGGAAGATCTTCGTGATTTTTGGCTTGTAGGTGGTTCTAGCCAACCACCAAGGGAATAAGGACTATGTTATAAATTCCGTAGGTTGTTTTTGAGAGTTTGTTAGAGTAGTTTTGGCTTAGATTCTGGAACTTTATGAGTTCCTAGGCAAATCTTGACAATTTGAGCATTTTGGCAGTTTGTCCTAAAACTTGGAAAATAGCATTAATGTTGTTCTAAGTCCAACCCAAGGATCCTAGAACATGGGAGAAAGGCATATAAGGTCATCCAAACCCTAATACCTGGGTTGGAAGTTCATTTTCATGAATTGAGACTTGGAGAGCATATTGTGTGATTGGAATTTAGCAACTTTTGAGTGATTTTTTGTGTTTGAGCCTTCATCCAATCAAGAATGGATTGAAAGGACTGATCTAATGCTTTGAGTGTTTCATTTGTGTCATTTAATTATTTTATCTATCATTAAATTAGTCAATTAGACCGAATGGTCATAATTTTGCAAGTTTTTGGGTTCTTGGTCTCACTACCGGTTTGGGCCAGTTTTGTGAATAATGAGTCCCACTTGAATTCCCGTAACTTTCCTCTCATGGCCACTTGGAATCAAGTTGGGGAATGTGTAAATAGTGTACATATTGAATTGGAAGTCTTTGTTTGTAGGGAAAGTCATGAAACCATCAAGCACTAGGCGAGTGCAAGTGCATTCTGGCTAGTGGCTTGGAGAGGACAACAGTAAAGAAATCTGCTAAATGGATTGGTTAGTGCCAATAAAGAGCATGGGAGTGTGGGAACATGTATTCCAGAAATGTGTGTGAAAGGAGGAGAGTTGAGGAGGTAATTGAAGCCCTCAAATTTGGAAAAAGGAGCCAAAACCCTAGAAACCCTTTAATTTACGGGGTATGAGGACAGTCGTCTGTATGGCCACTTGGGAGACCTTACACCTAGTAAATATTGAAGCATAGGGTATCAATAGAAAGAATATTCAAAAATATTTTGGGGTTTTTAAGACCGTTTTTTGAGAAGAGCCAAGAAAATGGGTTCTAGGAGGTCTAATTGGGGCAAAAAGCTACAAGGCCTAAAATTGGGTTTTTCAAGAAAGTGATGGGTACAAGGTGAAAGAATCCAATGATATGGATCAGTGAGGTGTCAAATCAACAAAGGGACATTATAATACTGCAACTCTAGATTTTAAACCATTATGGAAGATCAATCTGCAACTAGAATAACAATGTCAATTCTAATCTAAAACGAAAATCTAAAATAAAACAATGAAGTAAGAATTAAGAACATAAATGAAAACTAAAACAAAATTGAATTGATCTCACTGACAATACATTCACTTCTTCGAATAACCTCCATTGCTCTTCTCCATTTTTCCTTTTTAGTAATTCTTGTCCTCAGATTTCGTGTTTGATGCAAGCATAACCTTGTTGTCTGTCTTAGCAAAATATCAAAGATGAATAAAGCTTCTTCTCAAAAGTTTTTGATTTCGGGAGAGGAGGAATAATGATGTTGACAGGCCATTTTATAGATTTTGGATTTTCAAATGATCGGCTCATATTTGAAAGAGAGATTGACGGATGAGATTGATGAATGCCATGCGATGTCAGTTCTATGTCAGATAGAATGTGAGTTAGAAGTTCAGTCAGAAGTCTTTGAAAATAGAAAAGATAGACTTTGATTGTCAAAGAAAAAGTTGGAACTCAAAGATGGAGAATGCATTCGAATGCATACATGCATATGAGTTAGAACTAGTTAATTGACTAGTTGTGACAAAGAGTCTTCTCGCAGAGATAAACAGGTGTTGAATCTGAAGATAACTGGAGAACTAAAAATAGATCTTGAGTCAGAAGGTGAGTAAATGATTAGATAACCGATAGAAGAATGTGACATAAATAATTAATTAGGAATTAAATATTAATTTAATTCAACATTCGAAAATGAAAGACTAATTAAATAAATAAAGATAATTTATTTAATGTGGCTGTTGAAAAGGATTAAATGAATAATTAAATAATAAATATTTAATTATAGATAAAGGGGGTTAAACGAATAATTAAATAAAGATATTTAATTATAGTTGAATAAGTATGATAAAGAGGTAATTAAATAATAAATTATTTAATTGATAGATAAAGGGGTTTTAATTAAATAATAAATATTTAATTAAGAAAGAAGAATTAGTTAGCGACATAATTAAATAAACACAATTTATGTAATTAATCAAAGTTGAATAAATGAATTAATGAATTAATTAAAAAGGGTATTTAATTAATAAAAGAAATATGTGTTAGAAAGGTAATTAAATAATTAACATTATTTAATCATGACCATGGATATTAGAAAATTATGTCAAAAGTGGTGCTCGTAGGCCTAGACCAATTTTTGGTGTCTACAGTTTGCCCCTCTTTGATACAATGTTGGTACGACGTTGTGTCAAAGAAAATATGCCTCGATCGTGCCCTAGCATGAAATAGGCTAGGGTATGCCCCCTCAGGAAAATTGACAATTTTTTGAAAATTTTCAAAAAAATAAGGAGATATTCCCGATTAGTCAAAATAATAGTCAAAAATGCTATGGAGTTGATGGAATTGAATTTGGAAGAGAGAAATGTTAATATGGATGATTATAAGATGTTAGTAAGAAACAATGAAAAAAGGTTGATTTGAAAAGAAACGATCTTTGATATTTTGCCATATTCGCTATGCTTGCAATTTTATCATCACTGGGCGGGACTAACACAAATGGATAATACACACTATGATATGAGATAGACCATAGTGTACAAAGTCATCCACATATGAAAAATAGACAGTCGTAGATAAGGAGTGTCATAACGCAAACTAAGGACAAGATTGCCCCAGTTGTTATCGTCTAGACAAACCACAGACAATAGACAAATAAAAGACAGATCATGATATGTCGTAGCTTCTCAAAATCCTTACAAGGGACATCCTTGAGAAAGCTAGTAACATGATTCAAAATTCAAAGTTTTAAAAAGATAGCTGACAGACAACAGTCAAAGAAAAAGAGTCTTGAGACGTCGTTGCTTCTCTAAATCCTTCAAGGGACATCCTTGAGAAAGCTAGCAATAGGATCCTTCACAAAATGATAAAAAGATAAGAGAAAATAAGATATAAAGTCATAAAGCCAAATAATTGTATTCGCCAAAAAATTGATCATGTTTGGATTGTTTGATTGTTTGATGTTTGACATAGATTGATGTGAGGGATGACACATACCGCAATACGATGTTGAGTTTGGTTTCGACTGGGTGACTATCTGTATAAGGCATGACAAAGCCTAGTTTCAGAAAAGACACGTGTTGTATAAGATGTTTGGAGTCTGATGATGTTGATGTGACAAGCTACATGAGACTATGACAATTTGACGATGTCTGTTGACAAGAAGGACATATCTTTCTTAAGATATAAGTTGATCGTGTTGACGATGTGTTTGATATTGAATTAATGACTGTTTGAGATTCTTTTCCTTGTGTTGATTCCTTGATTGATTTGATTGTGTGTGTACTGACGGTAGACGACTTGAGATAGTGATGTGATAAACCCTATTGGACTGACCTAGTGTGGTCAACTAACATATTTGACCAAACAATGATACTTAAGCTGATGAAATGCGAGATGTGTGATAGTGAATGTGATAAAACCTATTGGACTGACCTAGTGCGGTCTCGGGGGTTCATCGATTGATTAGCCTTGCTTACGTTGTACACGCAGAGACCTCGTAGTTCGACATGACCCATGACCTTTTAGTTTACAAAGAACCATGATTTGATGTGTGTGAGACGTGAGACACCTAGACTGACTGACCTAATGCCTCGGGGGTACATCGACAGATGGCCTTGCCTATGTCTAGTCGCAAAGGCAACGTAGTTCGACTAAAGTCTACGACTAACTTGACTCTGTTTTTGGGATTTTCTTCACACGTTTTGATTTTTTTTGGATTTTTGATATTTTCTAATGTTTCGGATTTTTTTCAGGACATTTTTTGATGGTGTAATGCTATGTAGAAGGGGTCAGGGCACAAAATAAGGAATTGCCCCTAGTCGGGAATAAGACATGTGAGATGGAGTGGGGAGTGTGATGGAATGGACATTAGATGTCAGTCGTTCCAAGCAATGTATAAGACAACCATTTATTATGAGTGATGGTGAATAAGTCAGATTGGAATGATGGTAGATGAAAGAGCAGTTGACTACACATGGTGCCTATTTGCCAGGTTATCACCATGGTACTTATCCAAAGTGCCACCGAAGTGGTTTTCACTATTTGGACGGGTTATTTCTCTTTACTATTTTTCTAATTTTCCAAATTTTTTTTGGTGTTACAAAGACACCTATTTGCCAGGTTTTCGTCTAGGCAACCATTTTTTATTTTCTATTTTTTTTGTATTTTTTTGGTTAAGGCATGACTCTCAGAAGCTACGCATAGAACCTTTTCAGATGTAGGCTGTTGATTGGTGACATAAGTGACTCTCCTTTAGGAGTAGAGAGTATGTATGCTCCTGATCCAAATGCTTTTGTGACTATATAAGGTCCTAGCCAGTTAGGTTCAAACTTTCCTAGCTTTTCTCTATCAGCTTGATTCTTAGGATTCTCCATTAAAACCAGGTCACCAATGTCAAAGTGTCTATTGAGAACCTTTCTATTATAGCTTCGATGAAGACGATTCTTATATGCTTGCAAATGGTCTAATGATTTCTGTCTTCGCTCGTCCAGTAACTCAAGCTCTTGTATTCTGGATAGATGGTATTCTTCATCATCAATGTGACCTTTCAAGGAAACCCTAAGGGAAGGTATTTCAACCTCAATAGGTAAGATAGCTTCGGACCCGAATACAAGGGAATATGGAGTGGCACCAGTGGGAGTATGGATGCTAGTACGATAAGCCCATAAGGCGGGATTGAGTTGTAGGTGCCAGTCACAACCAGCGTCATTGACAGTCTTCTTTAGGATTCTAACAATGGTTTTATTAAATGCCCCAGCTTGGCCATTACCTTGTGGGTAATATGGGGTGGAGAAATGATGCTTGATGTGGAACTCTTCACATAGATGGCACACTTCTTGGTTTTTGAATGGGCGGCCATTGTTTGTGATGATGGATTGGGGTACACCATAACGAAAAATGATATAGTTTAGGATAAACTTAGATATTTGCGTGCCAGTGATGTAGGTCATGGGAATAGCTTCAATCCATTTGGTGAAGTATTCAGTGGTAGTTATGATGAACTTATGACCATTGGGTGATGAAGGGTGTATCTTACCTATGAAGTCAAGTCCCCATTGGGTGAAAGGCCATGGTGATGTAATTAGATGAAGCTCCTCTACTGGTGCTCTTATCAAATCTCCATGTATTTGACACTGTCTACATTTCTTTACAAAGACATATGAGTATGTCTCCATTGTAGGCCAATAATAACCTAACCTCATAATCTTATGGGCTAAGCTAGGACCACTCGAATGGGATCCACATATACCCTCGTGCACCGCTCGCAAATTTGTTTATGCTTCTTCAGCATCGAGACATCTCATTAGGGTGTTATCTAAGGTATGTTTATATAGGGTTTTTCCGATGATGGTGTATTTAGTTGACTTACGGATGAAAGTTCGGTGTTGGTTATTGGACAAGTCTTGAGGTAAGGTTTGGTCAGTGAGATAGTCGAATATGTCTTTATACCAAGGAAACATAGGACCAACAATGGTACACACCATCACAGAATCAGGGACATCATAGGTGGGGATCAATAGCTGTTCAACCAGAAACTCAAACTTAGGCACGTTACTTGGAATATCCAACAAGGAACCCACGGTTGCCATAGCATTTGTAGCTCCATTCTGAATATGTGGTATTTGTTGAAAGGTAATGTCATTGAAATATTGCATGAAACTGTGAGCCATGCGCTTGTAAGGGGAAAGCTTCTCATCCTTGGTTTCATAATCATCATTTACCTGTCGAATTACCAGTTGAGAATCACCAAAGACATGTAGACTCTTTATCTTCCATTGTGCTGCCATCTTTAATCCCATCACTAAGGCTTCATACTCCGCTATATTGTTTGTACAAGGGAAAGCAATCCTGAATGATTTAGGAATGGTATCACCTTGAGGTGTAAAAAATAGGATACCTGCTCCTAAACCATGATTTGTATGTGACCCATCAAATTATAGTTTCCAATTGGTTTTAATGTCAATGTTGAAGAGGAATTCATCAAGAAAATCTACCACTAAAGGATGATCTGCCTTCATAGGTGCATCAGCTAACTAATCTGCAATCACCTACCCTTTTATAGCCTTCCTTTTGACATACTGAATATCATACTCACTAAGTATCATAACCCATTTAGCCAATTGGCCTGTTAATGCTTCTTTACTTAGGAGGTACTTGAGTGGGTCAATCTTTGAAACCAACATTGTTTCACGATTGAGCATGTAGTGCCAAAGTTTTTGGGTAGCAAAGACTACTGCAAGATAGGCACATTCTATGTTGTTGTAATTCAATTCATATCCCACTAAGGTACGACTGATGTAGTAGATTGCTCTCTCATGACATTGATCATCGTGTTGTGCAAGAAGAGCTCCTAATGCTGATTGGGTTACTGAAATATACAGGATCAAAGGTTTGCCCTCCATAGGTGGCATTAAGACTGGTGGAGTGAGCAAGTAATCCTTGATTTTTTGAAAGGCTTCCTGACATTTAGGTGTCCACACAAATGGTACTCCTTTCTTGAGTAGATGTTGAAATGGGTGTATTCTATCTACTAGTTGTACTATGAAACATTTGATGGACTGTAATCTCCGTTGTAGGGTTCTGAGTTGACCAATGCTGACTGAAGGAGGCATTTCTATTATTGCTCTTACCTTCTCTGGATCTACCTCAATGCCTCTTCGAGAAATGATATACCCTAACAGTTTCCCTGATCTCACTCCAAAGACACATTTCTTCGGATTTAGCCTGAGGTTATAATTCTCTATCCTCTAGAATATATTGTCGAGTACCTTTAAGTGGTCTTCCCTAGTTTTTGATTTCGCTATTATGTCATCTACATAATCTTCCATGAAAGTGTGTACAAAGTCATGGAAAATCATAGTCATTGCTCGTCGATAGGTAGCTCTAGCGTTCTTAATCCCAAATGGCATAACGTTCCAACAGTATGTGCCCCATGGACACATAAAAGTTGTCTTGTGTTGGTCTTCAACTGCGATTTTGATTTGGTTATATCCAGAGAAACCATCCATGAGGGATAGCATCTCGTATCCTGCTGTAAGAAATACTATCATGTCTATATTTGGCAAAGGGAAGTCATCTTTAGGACATGCCTTATTAATGTCTCTAAAGTCCGTGTAAATGCGAATGCCCCCAGTTGGTTTAGTCATTGGTACAAGATTTGATATCTAGTCTGCATAGTTTATTGTCCTTATGAATCCTACATCCAAGAGTTTCTTAAGTTCTACCTTGACCAATAGAGCAATTTGCAGATGCATTTTCCTTAACTTCTATTTGACTAGCTTAATGACAAGCTGTAGCGGCAAATGGTGCAATATTAGATCTAGATCCAGCCTAGGCATGTCAACATACGACCATGCAAATTTTATCTGTCACTTTTGTAAGAAGTCCTTAAACTCAGGTTTTTCTGTCTCTGTTAAAGAAGCTGCAAAATATACATTCTGAGGATTCTCTTATGTACCTATGTTGACCTCCACAAATTCTTCTACTAGCATCGGTGAATTTTCCTGTTCAATAGGGAGAATATTTAAACCTCTATCCTTGGGTGCCTCTGGGAGGTTTTTTCCCTCGGATACCTCCTTTATTTTGACTGTTTCTTTGTCCAAAGGTGCCTTTCGATTTTCATCTAGGGACTCATCATTTTTCTTTTCATTGTCTTTTTCCTTTTTATTCTCTTTTTTGTGACTAGAGGTGTAAATAGACTCCCCAAAATATGCTTTGTCGTCCAAGTCTATGGTGAAACCAACCTTATGATCCCCTCTAGGAATGCCTTCTCTAAGTCCCAAGAACTCAGCAATTGCTTCGTCGTTCTCAAATGTATCTATGATAGGTGTACCTTGTTGATCCCAGTCAATAAGTTCAGGATATACGAGAGGCATGTCATCATCGGAGTTTTTAAATGTGGCAGCTGACAAGGTAAAAATAGATTGGTTGCATGGTCACAAAAGTTTTGGACTAACTCACTCTTGTTCTTTTTCTGACGGGTAGGTAAAATCTGGTGTGTGACTATTGCAACGGCTAGTTCGGTAGAAGATGGTTCGTCAGGTGTCCCAGATGCATGATCAAGGGTTTCCCAATAATAGTGCTTATCCCATTCTTCTTTGGTCAAGTCTTTCCTATGACGAGGACTAGATGGTTTTGGTACAGGTTTTATCTTTAGGTCCAATTCTCCAAACAGAGCATCTATGTTCGTGGTACTAGTAGAGGAAAGGGAATCCCATTCACAATCGCTTGAGTCAGGGGATTCATAATAAATCGGGGGTTTGTCGTAAACTGGGGGAAGTGGTTTAGGAGACTCATTGTAGACTGGGGGAAGGGATTTGTGAGATGTCTCAATGCCTGCATAAGTGCAATCTTCTTCTTGAAATGGTGAGGAAGTACTAGGAAACCCAATTCTAAGCGGTTGACACTCTAGCCCTAGGTATTTCGGTCGTGGTGAGACAGTGATCGGTTTTGTCCTTCCATTTTGATGTAACCCTAACCCACTGTGCCCGTCATAGCCTGCATTTTGCATTATCTTAAATCCTTTTCCATATTGGTCCTTAGCTATTTTAATAGACAATGATGGGTATTCATTATCTTCTTGATACAACCAGGAGGTAATATCAGCTTGTTCCACAATTTCTTCACTCAACTCTCCCCATTTGGTCAATACGATCGTAGGACGAACATGAAATATGACTACTGATTGTCTTCTATCTGCCATAGGTAAGCCATATGCCTTCGGTGGAATCAATTGACTGACACAGTATGATGCCTTTATGTTATATTTGCCACAACCTTTTTCTTGGATCTCGAGCTTCGGAGTGTCTGGTCGAGGTTTGAATGAAATGGACTTAGTAAGACGCGATGGGTCAACATATAGGGATGAAGTGGATGATGAAGCTTCTTGGTTAATTGGTACTTGTCATTGTGGAATTTCCCTTAGGCTTGTGCAATACTGAAAAGGATCTGGATCACCATCAATCATCATCTCGGTGCCATTATACTGGAATTTAAGACATTGGTGATATGTTGAAGGCACAACTTTCATTGCGTGTATCCAAGGTCTACCTAACAACAGGTTGTACTGAAGGGTGAGATCCAAGACTTGGAAGCTAGTATTCATAATTGCAGGACCAATTCTGATTGAGAGTGTGACCACTCCTTTGGATGATCTTTCTTCATCATCGTAGGCCTTGATTACTATGCTCTTAGAGGTATCGACACAATCTTCTAAGAATCCTAATTCCTTAACCAATTTTAGGGTACACAGGTTCAAACCTACTCCTCCATCTACCAAGACTCGTCTAACTTTAGTTTGATTGATTAGGACTTCAAGATGTAATGGATCAGTATGATCGATATTTTCTGTTGCGTAATCCTATTGGGAAAAGGTGGCATGATGCGAGTTGGTTAAATATCCCACCATCTCTTCAAAATGATTGACATCTAACTCTGTAGGAACAGTCATTTTTTGCAAAGCCTTGTCTAGAATGGCTCGATGCTTAGGTGATATAGTCAATAGTTCCAAGATAGATATTTGAGTGGGGATTTTGCTCAGTTGATCAAGGAGGTTGTACTTGAACTTGGAAGATTGTGTAGAGGGCTCAGAAGAAGGACGTAGAATAGCAATCTTAGTTCTACGTGTTTTTACATTACATTCCAGATGCTTCTTAATGATGATGGTATCGACATGTTCATTTGCAGCACAAAGGCTATATATGGTCTTTCCTTTTCCATAGTCATACTTAGTGTTGGCATAGTTGGCTGATGGATCATTCTTGGGTCCCGAACTGGAGGCTTTTCCTTTTGTGTGATCATGTAACGGGTCTGTGAAGACCTTATGATCACTGTTCTTGGTATTTTTCTATCCAGCAACCTCTATGGTTCTATTTTCTACAAAGTCTTGTATAATATTCTTGAGTTGCCGACATGTTTGTAGGTGGTGTCCTTTTGTTTGATGATAGTCACAAGAGGCTTTGTCATCCCACCATGATGGTTTAAACTATCCAGGATCATACTCTCTTGGTTCCAAAGGTTTGATGAGATTATGTTTAATCAACTCTTTGAAAATCGTCTCGATTGGTTGTCCTAAAGGTGTAAATTCATGTGTAGGAAATCTTCTTTGTGGTCGTTGTTGTTGTGAATTTTCGACATAATTAGTTGTTTGATCTGGACTAGTTGCCATGTATTGAGTGGGATTATAACCTCTAACTGTGATAACTGGTCCTATATGTATAGCCTTAGCATTGACAATGCCGTCATTGGTAACATTTTTGTTTCTAGACCAAAATTTGTTTCTATCGTTGGGTGTGTTCTGATGTTGGACACCGGGGTTCTTGCCTGGTACTTTT
The DNA here is from genome assembly GCA_007115665.2 of Sequoiadendron giganteum. Lineage (NCBI taxonomy): Eukaryota > Viridiplantae > Streptophyta > Pinopsida > Cupressales > Cupressaceae > Sequoiadendron > Sequoiadendron giganteum. The sequence goes on from CM021100.1 coordinate 290,476,352, forward strand.
AATTCTCCTTTGTCAATAAGGCCCTTTTCAAGGATGATTCCCTTTTGTACCAAGTCTAGGAATGAAGTACAATAGTGTACCTTTAAGTCACTTCACAGTTTTGGATTGATGTTCACAAGGAATATCGTGACCTTCTGTTTTTCTGGTATTTCGACTGGACATCTGCTAGCTAGACTTCTCCATCTCTGAAAGAAAGTGGTGAAGTTTCGCCTTCTTCTTGTGTTGTGTGGCACAAGGTAGCTATGGTTACTTCATTGTCTATGTTAAAGGAAAAGTGTTCGACAAACTTCTCAGCTAATTCACCCCAAGATCTTATACCATATGGTAATTTGGAAAACCATTCCAGTCCTATCTCAATTAGGGTTCGTGGAAATAGTCTCATCAAGTATGTGTGGTCATATGCTATGTCCATGCATTCTGTTGAGAATTCTCTAATGTGTTCCAAAGGATTCTTCCTACCATTATACTTAGGAAAAATTAGTATAATATATCCATGGGGGAAAGGTGTCATGTATAAAGCCTTGTCAAAAGGACTTGGACAAAGATCTTGTGCTGAGATAGTTCACTTGCCTGACATAGACATGTTGTCCATACGTTGTTGAAGTGTTTGTAGTTGGCTTTGTAGGGCATCTACTTGTGTCAAGGACATAGTGTTGGCGTTGTTTGGATCAATGTAGGTATTCTGATATGCCATGTTTTGTGATGGGTTGTGATTCGGTGAGGGAATATATCCTGTTACGATGTTCTGATTTGGTATAGGAATGTTTCCTGTCTAAAAGGTCTGGTTTGCTATAGGAATATTTCCTGTTTGAATGGTCTGATTTGGTATAGGAGTATTCCCACCAACTTTGGATCTCTTACCAGTTGTGTTGGTACCAAAGGGGTTCGATGAAGTTGCTCCCGCAATAAATTGTAAACCTTGTGTTATGTTGAAAGGGGTTGTGTTTACAATTGGCGACGTTTGAGTTGGTATACCAGTTGGTATCGCTGCGGTGATTTGGGGAATAGAGACACTAGACGTCACAGTTTGTGTTGGTTGAGTAGACACTGTTTTCAAAGTATGGACATCAAATCCCGGTGGTAGTGTGGCACCTTCTACTAGAAATTTTGCTAGATATCGTTGAGGGTCATTTGCCAAGCACTCATCCATAAAGGATGCGAATTCAGGATCTTGGACTGCAGCTTCTATGTCTTCTATAAAAACTCGGCCATGGCATCTCTAGTGACATGTTTGTCTAGCAAAGGTCTATGTGGTTTGTCTTTCTTTGGTGGTTGAGTTCCGAATGGATTGACAAATTCGTTGGTATCTAACATTGTTTTATGTTTCTTTTGAGACCTTGTTTCAACCATGAAAAGCTGCTCAAAATGGGGTAATGCGGACTATGCCTTAAAAAGTGATATGTCCTATGTCTGTTTTTTTTGGATTTTTTTGACAATAAGGATGTACTAAGATGACGTCTGATATGATGAACAATATGCAAAGTTTTGTGCAGACTATGATGACAAATGATTCTAAAAAAAAATGGGTATAACCTACCACCTATGGAATAAACTCAAAGAACTATTTGACGTGATCAAGGAACCTGATTGTAGGACAAGGACAATTGAAAAGATAAATTTTTAAAACTAGACTGTTGAGCTGAAAAGATTCACTAGATAGGACTAAAGTGACTAGGTTCAATGATTGTGACAAATCAGGACATGAACGTATCCAATGACGAAGAAAGTTATATATTATGTGATATGCAATTCCCTAGGAAGTTTTTATATGCATGCAACTTAGGATGAGTATGACTAAGACGTGGATTGTGACTAAGACGTATATGACACCTAATGATGCAACATTTTTGAGCAAGGTTTTCCAGTTTTTGTCCAAGGTTGATCTTAAAAACAGAGGTGAAAAATGACAGTGACGTTTCAGACTCAATTCACGGTTTTCAAAGTTTTCTGGTTGACAGTTAGATGCGGTTCACCTAATAGTTGCGGTTTACAGTTTGACAGATGCGGTTTACCAAAACGCATGCAGTGATTTGACTAAGACCTTGTTTTTGGACAACTGACAGACTCTTTATTTTGATAGATGCGGTTTAATTTCTGACAAATGCGGTTTACCAGGACACATGTGGCGATTAAACTGGACTCTATGAAACCTAAAAAATAATACAGACACTTGCGGCTTCAAAACTGACAGATGTGGCTTTTCTATGCAAATGCGACTCAGAATGTTACAGTTGCGGATCGTAATATTCAGACTGTGAAAACTAGGAAATTTGAAAGACACATGTGGTTTTTCCCTTAACAGATGAGACTCTCTAGGATAGATGCGGTGTTTAAACTGACAATTGCGACTCAATTTCTGACTGTTGAATTTTTTCCCGAAAGTTTGTTTGGAATGATTCTGTTTTGATCAAGATTTGGCGAATACATTAAACAACAAACACAACAAACAATGTATTTTCAGTTTTGTGATGGTAGGACTTGTTAAGACTCAAGAAATATTTACAACTTAGGCTTTGTGGACAATACTTGTTGAATTCTTACTTGGATTTCTCCAGCTACGCATATTTATGGCGGATGACTAATAGCTTGACCCCACTGGCTCCCCTCCATAGCAATCACTTATACTGGGCAGCCAAGCTATTGTACCCATAAATCTCCCATGGCATACATCTCATCTCAACACATAAACCGTAAGAACGTAAGACAACTTCACAGGTCCGACCTGCTGTACCAACAAGTAGATAGGATTTTGGCAAACTACAACATTGGATCTTTAATTAGGGCACCCATTCAAGAAGGCCACGCAAGAGGAAATTGAATCCCAGTCTATAGAGGTTAGGCTCTACAGGTTTTGATGCACCACAAGGGTCCTTGGAGAATTGATAGCTGGTCTGCAGGAGCTCCAGTAACACCAAGTTTTCCTCGAATGTTAAAATTTCTATACTGGCTGGGAGTCGTTGGTGATAAGCGCGTCACCGGTTCTGAGTCGTCTTGGGCTGAGTAATTTTTCCCACCAAGACAGGCCCAAAATCTAGAATTAGTAACCATTTCTCTTGCACCTAGGATCGCACGAATGCGCAAGGTGAGAGGATACTTCGATTACTAAGTCAGGTTCTAACTAACAAAGTAAGCAAGAAAGACACTTGTTGATTTTTAAGCCCAAACGAAATTATCTAAACTACCAAGCAGAAAGCATGAAAAATAACAAATTCATTGGGTCCTGCATGCAAATGGATTAGTAGTTCGTTGTTTTTTATTTTATCTTCTTCACTTTGTCCTACAAACACTATGGTATTCCCCCTTTACACAGCTGAAACAAACATTAGCAAAAATCCTGAAAACACACAAAAATGGATAAAATAAAACGTGGATGTAAGGAATTAATAAAAATGTAACGAAAAATGCTACCAGCCAAATGCGGCTTTTGGAGCCACAGATGCGGTTCGGGTTGACAGGCGGATGCGGTTCGTGAAGTTGCAGACAAGCGGATGTGGTTCAGGACTTCACGGATGTGGTTCGTGATGATGGATGCATCTTTGTTTTTAGTGGATGCAGCTCGTGATGCAGATGCACTGATGGGCTGAAAAGATGCAGTGCGTCATATGGAAAATCTGCAAAAAAATGAAAAAAGAAAAACGGAAAAGACAAAAAACAAAAAACGAAAGTTGCACGAATATGGATGCGTGTTCACGTCAGGTTCACCAAATGTAACTCTATATTTTAAACCATTATGGAAGATCAATCTGCAACTAGAATAAAAATGTCAATTCTAATGTAAAATGAAAATCTAAAATAAAACAATGAAGTACGAATTAAGAACATAAATGAGAACTAAAACAAAATTGAATTGATCTCACTAACAATACATTCACTTCTTCGAATAACCTCCATTGCTCTTCTCCATTTTTCCTCTTTAGTAATTGTTGCCCTTAGATTTCGTGTTTGATGCAAGCATAACCTTGTTGTCTGTCTTAGCAAAATATCAAAGATGAATAAAGCTTCTTCTCAAAAGTTCTTGATTTTGGGAGAGGAGGAATAATGATATTGATAGGCCATTTTATAGATTTTTTGTTTTCGAACGATCGGCTCATATTCGAAAGAGAGATCGACGGATGAGATTGATGAATGCCATGCGATGTCAGTTCTGTGTCAGATAGAACGTGAGTTAGAATTTTAGTCAAAAGTCTTCGAAAACAGAAAAGATAGACTTTGATTGTCAAAGACAAAATTGGAACTCGAAGATGGAGAATGCATTCGAATGCATACATGCATACGAGTTAGAACTAGTTAATCGACTAGTTGTGACAGAGAGTCTTCTCGCAGAGATAAACAGGTGTTGAATCTGGAGATAACTGGAGAACTAAAAATAGATCTCAAGTCAAAAGGTGAGTAAATGATTATATAACTGATAGAAGAATGTGACATAAATAATTAATTAGGAATTAAATATTAATTTAATTCAACATTCCAAAATGAAAGACTAATTAAATAAATAGAGATAATTTATTTAATGTGACTGTTGAAAAGAATTAAATGAATAATTAAATAATAAATATTTAATTATAGATAAAGTGGGTTAAATGAATAATTAAATAAAGATATTTAATTATAGTTGAATAAGTATGATAAAGAGGTAATTAAATAATAAATTATTTAATTGATAGATAAAAGGGGTTTAATTAAATAATAAATATTTAATTAAGAAAGAAGAATTAGTTAGCGACATAATTAAATAAACACGATTTATTTAATTAATCAAAGTTGAATAAATGAATTAATTAAAAAGGGTATTTAATTAATAGAAGAAATATGTGTTAGAAAGGTAATTAAATAATTAGCATTATTTAATCAAAGCATAACCTTGTTGTCTATCTTAGCAAAATATTTAAGATGAATAAGCTTCTTCTCAAAAGTTCTTGATTTCGAGAGGAGGAATAATGATGTTGACAGGCCATTTTATAGATTTTGGGTTTTCAAACGATCGGCTCAAATTTGAAAGAGAGATCAACGGATGAGATTGATGAATGTAATGCGATGTCAGTTTTGTGTCAGATAGAACGTGAGTTAGAACATGAGTCAGAACATGAGTCAGAACATGAGTCAGAAAAGACTGCAGATAGAGACTAAGTTAGAACGTGAGTTAGAACATGAGTTCAATATCTTAATCTTCGAAAAATAGAAGAAATAGACTTTGTATGCAAAAGACAAAGTTAGAACTCGAAGATGGAGAATGCATTCGAATGCATACATGCATATGAGTTAGAACTAGTTAATCGACTAGTTGTGATGGAGAGTCTTCTCGTAGAGATAAACAGGTGTTTACTCCGGAGATAACTGGAGAAATAAAAATAGATCTCGAGTCAAAAGGTGAGTGAATGATTAGTCAACTGAATGATAGAAGAATGTGACATAAATAACAAATAAATGAATTAAATGTTAATTTAATTCAACATTTGAAAATGAGAGACTTAATTAAATAAATAAAGATAATTTATTTAATGTGATTGTTGAAAAGAATGAATTGAATAATTAAATAATGAATATTTAATTATAGTTGAAAAGGTTAATTGAATAATTAAATAAAGATATTTAATTATAGTTGAATAAGTATGATAAAGAGGTAATTAAATAATAAATTATTTAATTGATAGATAAAGGGGGTTTAATTAAATAATAAATATTTAATTAAGGAAGAAGAATTAGTTAGCGACATAATTAAATAAATATGATTTATTTAATTAATCAAGGTTGAATAAATGAATTAATGAATTAATTAAAAAGGGGAATTTAATTAATAGTGGAAATATGTATTAGAAAGGTTAATTAAATAATTAACATTATTTAATCATGACAACGGACTATAGAAAATTATGTCGAAAGTGGTGCTTGCAAGCCTAGACCAATTTTTGGAGTCTACAAATACCCTTTCCTAGCCCCTGGAGTGGTTAGGACACTTTGGGTCAATGTGGAGCCCAAGGAAGCTTAGTGGTGAACTGGGAGAGATAGTGACGAATTTGAAATTGGTGGAGAGTCTTATGAGGTGAGAGGGGTTTAGGAGAGATCCCTAAGTAGGGTAGAGAGGAATACCCTAGGAAGACCAGAGAATAGGTCTTGGGAGGAGAAAGAGTGCTCTAGAAAGATAAGGCTCCCCATCAGTCTCTCTTCTCTTTTTGTCTCTATCTCTCCCTCTCTCTCAATTCTCTCTCTCCCACCCCCCCTCTATCTCTCTCTCTCCCTCCCTCTATCCCTCCCACCCTACCTAGCTAAGTCCCTCTCACTCAAACCCCTTCTCTCCCACTCCCTCTCTCTTAAACTCACTTCCACCCCCTCTCCCTCTCTCCAGACTCTCTCTCTCTCTAAATTCTCCCTCCTTCTAAAGACATACATAAATACATACATAATTACATATGCATATGTACATACAATCCTACATCCATACATGTGTAGATACAATCTTACATACATATAGACATACATACAATATACATGCATTGATACATATAGGCATACATACATACATACAAGCATGCATACATGCATACATACATGACATACAAGCATACATGTACATACAAACATACAAATATATCACCATAAATTCAATAAACTGGCATTTAAAATAAAGGAGGACATAATGCGAGCACGTTATAATACGCTCATGTTATGTCTTAGTTGACATGTTTCTCGTAGAAGCAAAAAACCATGTCAAAACTGAAATATAACGCAAGCGCATTATAACACGATTGCGTTACATCTTTCTTTGGGAATCCTTGAGAATTAGGATTGGTATTTGACTTGGAATACCAACTTAAAGGTTTGGAGGGCATTCCCAATGACTAGAGATGTTTTTTTACAAAATCTACCATATTTCACATAATCGAGTTCGTGCTCACCGCCAGGATTGCATGTGGTTCAATATCAAAAAAATCGAACACATGGGTAATGTTGGGTTATCTCTTAGCTATCCAACGATGTAATTTTTTTCATTTTCTGACAATGTTAAGCCTTTCATCCATAATTTTTTTTTTGTATGTCTCTTTTTTGCCAAAAACCAGTGTTTGGTTTTTTTTTGTTACAAATTAATCATTCATCGAATTTTCAAATAAATTACATTTTTAGAAACTAGACTCCATTCTACCAAAAAAAAATTCAATTTTCCAAAATTTGTAGGGGTAGCATGGCCAAAATTCTGTTTTTCAGGAAGTGTCCAGTTCAAAAATTAGTAAAAAATCAAATATTCATTTAAAAATTATCAGAAAAATCGTGCATCAACTAAATACTATTAGCTAACTTCTGACCATAGTGATTTTAAAAATACTAAAAAAAATTTCACCATACGAGGGTCATACAAGAGTTGCTATGTTATGTTTTTTTTGACAAAAACAAAACCAATTTATGTATGTCCCTCTTTTGAACCCCTTAATCTCAACCATTTTAAAAATAAATTTGTATTTTAGAAAGTAGACTCGGAGCACTTCGATCCTTGTTTTTGTTCCATCTCAAAATTTTCACTATAACTATCATCAATTTCATGTCCAAGGCCAGTATTTCCTGATTTCATAAAACAGTTGTCCACTTAAGTTCCCTTTTTGGGAACCATCTTGGTGCACTTACCCAGGTATGAGTCCATATAGATAAGGAAAAATATAAAGTCACCTGAGATGTGTCAGGATGGCATTTTTCCGAGACTCGTAATAATCTTTTTCCAAGTTGATCATAGAAGGATGAAAAGAAAAACCCATGATACTCAAATGAAAAAATAAGAGACTAAAAACCTCAGTGTTGATAAAGCATATCAAATGATTCCATCCAACGCAAAAAGATCCTTTCTAGGTGCCAATACATCCAAGGTAGAATCCAAAAACACAAAAAATATGAATAAAATGTACCTAGAGTAGATCCTAGAAAAAGTGCATGAATAGATCTGAAGAGATCTAAAATACCTTTCCAATTCCACTTGAATCGTGAAAATTGGAGATACAGGAAAAAAATTGTGAGCTCGAAAGCATAAAATGAGTATTTGACTTTGAATGAGAATAATAGGAACCAACAGAAAAATTTGATGATGAAACCTATACCACTAGAAAGCTCTCAGAACTAGCTTTCTGATGATATCTTGTTTTCTCAATTTCGACACTGTATTCCCAAGTTATGCCAAAAAGAAAAAAACAACTACTTTAGGGAAAATAGGACCTAGGAGGGGGGAAAGAGGGGCTATCCATACGATGAAATCAGAGTGACATCAATGAAATATACTTTGAATATTCCTTTGACTAAAAAAAATGGTTTTCTTGAGAAAAATGAGATTCCACGAAATATTTTCTCGAAGTAGGAATATGTTGATTGGTGGGAGAATATTCCCTGGTCAAGATTCCATGACGATTCTTGTGCATGTACTATATTTTTTAGTGAGATTGAGGAAAAAAGAGTCATCGATTTATTTTAGGTTGCCGAACTTTTATTGCATGTCACCAATGGTTTTGGGGTGCTGGTTTTTTCGCTGGTTCTCAGTTTTTGAACCCTGTTGGATAATTTTTGAAACCCTGCTATTTTTTTCAAAGCCACCGGTGTTTTTCAATGGCCACTGGTGATAGCAGGCGCTTGTGGGACTTGAAATGACCCCTTCCAAGTGTGTCGATTGGTGCAAGGTACTATGTACCCTACCCAATAACAAATTTGATTTTTTTTTGCTTTTTTATTTTGCAAAAAAAAATTTGATGTTTTTCATTTATTTTTTTTTAAACAAAAAATACTAGAAACAATTTAATAAAACTAAAAAAAATTGACCCAATGTACCTGTGTAGAAATTTTTGTAGACAAGGGTATAGATCCACATGACAGTTGTATGAAATCTACCTTGGATCTCATGCCCCTAAATTTTTTGTTGCTTTTTTTGCAACTACATCAAAAACGATGAAATGATAGGTGATCTTAGGGTTTTCGACCATTCTGGACTTAACGGTGATGCTCGTTTCATCCTAGGATGAGCCAAATTTTCCATCAAGGATGGATCTCTTAGAATTTAGGTAGGAGGCTATAGATCTGAATCATTGATACGAAGTTGAAGTAGATGATTGAACTCCAAAGCACCCAAAAATCACCTACAAGCAATTATCCTATCACAAAAGAAAGATCAAAGCAACTGATTTGCTATGTGTCTGCAGTGTTTTTCCTAATTAACTATGCAAGTGAAAATCAAGTGTAAAGAAGGAAACAATACAACACCTCAATATTAGCCTACTTGAACCTTAATAAGAGAAAATAAGAAAACAAATACAAATTATACCTTGCTAAGATTGATAAATTGGTTGGCCCTTTGTTGAGTTGATTTGTATGCTCCTTGTGTGATAAAATGCTATGCTCTAGCTCAAAATGATGGTGTATGTGGGCTAAATGAAATGAAAGTGATTTTTATAGACTTGGATACAAGATGAAAACTCTAAAATGCTGCAAAAATGGAGGTGATGAGTTCTTGAAGGCTAAGTGTGTGAGGTGAAAAATTTATGTGTTATGAATGAATTAAATTGGATAAGTATTTATCCATTTTGGAGAAAAAGAAATGGATGGTGAGGATTAACCCTAGGTTTGGAGATCAATGGTTGAGATGTCATGAGACATCTCAAAACATGTGATGGAGACATGTTTTAGGCTATATGGAAAGGGTAAAATGGTGTGGAGGTACTTTCAATTACCTTGGGAAGAGAGAAAAGGGAGGATGTGACAAGAGAAGGATTTAAAAATTCTTCTAAACTCTCCCTAGATTTTAGAAAAGGGCATTGGGAAGAACAAGGGAAATTCCCCTTGTAAGGACATTGGGATATTGGGGGAGGAATTAAAAATTATCTTTTAATTCCTCCAAGGATATGGGAAGGATAAAGTGGAATTAAAAATTCCACATGGGATACCTTGAATGAATAAATGGAATTAAAAATTCCAAGTTGGCATGTTGGGAAGATAAAAAGGAATTAAAAATTCCTTGCAGGGTGGGGATTTCTTCTCCAAAAGGATAAATAATTTAAGAAAGAGTATAAGGATAAATTTGACCATATGGGAGTGGCCAAATTTAGGTGTCTACATTTTCCCCCTCTTTGAAGTGTCGTTAAAATAATGATGTTTTGAAAAAAAAATATAGACAACTCAATGGAGGAAAAAGACTACAAGATGCCCCAATATGACATGAAGAATGATGAGGAGGAAAATGAAGAAAGTATGAAGGATTATTCCCCCTTGAGATGGTGGACATGGAAAAAGGGGCCCTAGGCAACATCTCAATAGGAAGAAAATGATAGTACCATGAGGACGATAACAAAAAAAGGTGAAGAATGGGGGTTAAGTGGGGGTAAAAAGGTATGTATAAATAGTAATTTAGAAAATTATTGTTCACTTTTAAATTTTGTGCACATGTGTCATCGAGAAAGTTTGAGATCAAAATGGTAGGCCATGGAGACATCGTACACCGCCAGGATGTGGTTTGAGACTAGTACTAAGAGGGTATCATTCCTCGACAGGTACGCCTCAAAAACTAGACTTCGTCATTTCATTTGACACATGTTTGTTTTATTTTCATATGGGAGGGTAGATTCAGGTTTCGAGAAATCACCCATGCGAAGGTGAATTCACATATCCAGGGTGACACATTCACCACAATATCTCATGGGTGAATGTGCAGGTCAGAATAAGCAATCACACATTTGCATGGGAAAATGCACATGCACCTGAGCAAATCCACCTATGAAGAGGTAGATCTACCCAAATGGGGGAATGGGTGATCCTGCGCCGAAGCGAATTCGCCTAAGAAGGGAAATGGGTGAGTGCATGTCTACATAGGCAAATTCATACTTTCCTTTGGGGGGAGGGGGTGAAAAAATGTTCACATGGTGGAAAGGTGAATTCTCAACCTCACAGGGGTAGATCTACAACCAAGCTACAAGGGTGATTGCGCAAAGAGGAATGGGTGATTACACAAAAGGGTAGTTAGGGAAAAGATGAAGAAATGAAAATCTGACAAGTAATTTGGATGGATGCAGCCTATAGGGAGCATGCGGATGAGGGATTGACACTCAGCCAGATTGACCACATAAGGATTCATAGATGAGGATTATGGTACGTTGGACAGGGCAGGGATTTTTCACATGTCAGTATTCTTGGCGATCTGAGCCCATCGACCTCTACAGATGACATTGATTGAGTGATGGAGCTCAAATACTTGCACCTTCCTCCTCTCGACGATGGAGATGATAATGACTTTGGAGGATGTATGGAGGATCCTTTGATTACCTATTAGAGGACATCTTGTGAGCAGGGTGACCAGGCAGTCAATAGAGTAGAGCCTATGGGTGGTATTCGGGATAAAAAACCTTCCCCAACATGAGGAACGGCTTGGACATAGAAGGCACATTGGGATAGTGCCACAATTTCCTTTCTACCTATGTGGATTTATTAGTGAGATCCTCCTCACAAATAGGAGCGATTGGTTTTTTAGCCTCAAGTTGATTCACGTTGTTCTGCACATAGTGGAGAGGAGAAGACGAGTGTATGCATGGGGACATGCATCCTGGCATAGGTGTATAGGGATATGCATGTGGTGTGTTAGTGACAAGAAACCAACATTACACATGTGACATTGCTACAGGTGTGGGATTGGTAGCATATTTGGATCACTCGACTCAATATTGTGGGAGCAGAGGAAAGGGGAGTAGACTTGTTGATTTCCTTCGAGTATCAGGGGATGAGGTACTACATAGAAGTCTTAATATTTCCTTTTGGCATCATTCTTTTGATGATTTGATCAAGGATCATATTGTATGGAGGTCGTATGTGGAATATGACTTCTAATCATGGAGAGTGGAGGATAGATTGTATAGGGGATATATGTTCTAGAGATGTTATCTAATTGCCCTAGATCCCTATATCATCAAGATGTATATGCCCGATAGATTCAAATGGTAGTTTGAAGTCTTACAGGACATTCTGCTGCCAGAGTAGAGGTATTGAAAAATCAATCAAGAGAGGGGTTGGGGGTAGAGTGTGCCAACTGCCAGAGCATAAAAGATGTGGGATCATCTTGCAGAGGTGGGGTGATTGTGGGGGGAACCTGATGATGTCAGTGTGACTAAGAGGTATGCAGCTTGGTGGAGGGAGAGGCTTCTAGAGAGGTTGACATCAATAGAATGGATGGTGCAGTCACTAGTGTAGGCACTAGAGGTATAGGGAGAAGGAGGAGGAGGAGGAGAAACATTAAGGAGAGTTCGAAGGAGGGTAATCAGACATGGTGATGTGGTCATTGAGGAGGAGGAGGAGGAGATAAATGAGGTGGAGATGGAGGTGGGAGAGGGGGTGCATGAAGGTGAGGAGGAAATTATGGGAGATAGGGCATTGGTGGTATATCTCCCACCAACAAAGGATGATACCATGATGAGATTGAAAGAGTGTAGGTCCAAATTGAAATTAAAGAGAAGAGGCTAGGGAAATTAGAGGAGGAGAGGGAGATACTGTAGGTGGAGGTGAAGAAGCTAGAAGGATCCTAGTTGATGGTGAAGGAGGCAATAAGAGTAGAGGTGGATAGGTTGAGGAGGGAGATAAAGCGACTATAGGGGTTACTTGATGACATGACATAGCAGTGGGATGTCATGCAGTGAGTGGTGGATGAGGCTCAAGAGGTGTTTTGAGTCCTCCTAAGAGAGTGGGATGAGGTCCTCATGTGGGATGAGCAAGCAGAGGGATATCCAGCTAGCATGAGGCTAGCCTAGTATGCATGGGAGATAGAGAGGGGAAAGCTACAAGGAAAGCGAGACAAATACCGCAATGAGGGAGATGCAACTCAAGCATTTGTGGCTTGGGAAGATGACACCACCAAGGAGGCATATATTGGATGGGTGTATATTATGTCATTGTGCTAGATCCAGCCCAAAGAGACCCTCAATATATACTAATGTACAATAGGAGTATGAGGCCCTCACGATCAGGAAAGAGATCACAGTCAGGATGATCAAGTGGGTCGAGTGGATATAGGGGGGCACTAGGAGGAGGAGGGTGGAGAGTTTTTCCAAAGTCACCTCAACACTCTTACACAACAAGCAGTGGATAGAGGAGGATAGGGGCTAGAAGTGTTTAGTTTTGGTAGATATGCAAGTGACAGTGTATATATATGGAGATTTCATGTACAAACTTTGATAGATGGTGCATTGATTTTTTGTATTCATACTAATACCTGACATAGGATGTGTCTTTTGTATTCACATTATTCTTCTCTGCACATGTATACTTTTATTATTTCAGGGACATTGATGGAAATTATGGACTATATGGATATGCTGGAAATTATTATTATATATGATGGATTATTTTTGATGGCACATCATATGTGATTTTTATGTGATGTTATTTATGCTTATTATAGATTTATGTATGATGGATATGTTTTTATGAGTATGATAGATATGTTTAATGTGATGTGCATGACTAATGAATGCAGGATGTGATTTATTATATGTTTATGATTATGATATGTGATATGAGATTTTATGGATGTGATGTTTATGGATGCATTGGGTGATTATGATATATGAAACTAATATGTTTGTGATGCAAGATGTGTCATTTATGTATGCATTTGGATGATGGGTATATGTGACTAACGTGTTTGTGATGTAGGACAGGATGTTTACATTTATGATAATGATATTGATGCTTAGGACTTATGATTGTGATTAGGATTGATTATGAGATGAAAAATGTATGCATGTGGATGCATATAATGCGGATGCAATGAATGATTCTAATAAAATGGTAAAATGAAATGAATTAAGATGCTTAGAATAAAAAATCTATATCACTCTAAACAACTTAAATGATTATGATAATGCAAATGAAATGGATTAAGATGCTTAGAATAAAAAATCTATATTACTCTAAATAACTTAAATGATTATGATAATGCAAATGAAATGGATTAAGATGCTTAGAATGACAAATCTATATTAATCTAAATAACTCAAATGATTATGATAATGAAAATAAAATGGATGACGTACATCTGCCAAAACTGAAGTGACCTGATAGGAAGAATAGGTGGGGGGAAAAGATCATTTTCACAACAAAAATAAATGATTATAGGCTAGGTGTATGAATTGGGAAAATGAAATAGGATGATAAATGAAATGCAATGTAATGCTATACTATCACACTAGGAGCAATAGATTTTAATATAGTGTAGGATAGCAAGTGCTACAGTATAAAGAATGAAGGAAAATTAGCATTCTACACATAGGACTAACACAACAAACAAAAAGGTGAATCCAACATCCCAAAGTTGCAAGGGATTTTTCGGGACAATGCTAGAAAATCACAAGCACAAGAGTTTGCCCAAGCGTGACACAAGACCAGAATGATCTTGGTGGGTACTATGTAGGACCACCATGAAAACACAATCACTCAGAAAACAAGGAGATGCCCCTATTTCTACCAGTCAAAGTGCACCATGATATGATGGATCATGGAGACCTTGAATAGGTATCATAGGAAGCTCAAACAATAAATAAAATGTAAAAGCACTAAGAAATCACAATAAATCTCAAATATCCTTTTCCATGGGGATGATAGGTGGATGAGATTGACACAGTGTGATATGAGGAAAGATATCTCCTGCTAAGACCAAAGATGGATGGGATGGATCAGAGGATCAACATGACTTAGGATAATTGAAATAGATCGACATTTCTAGGAACTAGTGGATTTTGTTTGTTTAATTCTAGCAAGATAAGGACACTCCTAGTGACACGAAAAAAGAAAAATACACACCCTGAAGGACAAACCTAGGCCTTAGGGGCTCATCAAAGATGGCCTTGCCTATGTGAAAGTACAGAGGAAACATAGTTTGATAAAAAGACCAAAGATTGAAGATGGACAAAAGATAGATGAACGATGAGGAAAAAATAAAAAGGATGGACTAAAGCCTTGGGGGCTCATCAAATATGGCCTTTCTTTCATGAAAGTGTAGAGGCAACATAGTTCAATAAGAAGACCCAACAAAATATGAGACAAAAGATGGGACCTAATGATAAAAGCCAACATGGATACTAGGTGAGGATGTGAGACCGACCAATAGGAAACTATATACAAACAATGAGAATCAACCAAAGCCCAACTAGTATAGGGATATGAGATCAGGATACCTAATAAGACTTATAGAATCTCATCACCAATAAGTGAGAGAAGCTCAATATTCAGGATAGTAAATCTAAATTGTCTAATGCTCAATCAAAATGTACCATGGGATAGATGATCAAATGGATGAGATGTGCAGATTAGGATGGGATGGATATGTAAGCATGTAGGGAAGCATGATACAAGGTAGATAATGATTAAGCCTTCTATAGATGGCGCTCGTTACTAGGTTTTCATGAAAAACACTTATCCAAGGTGCCACCAAATGTGGTTTTCACCATCAGATGATTTATTTCTCTTTGCTATTAACATCATTTTTTATTTTTGAAATTTTCCATTTTTTTGTATTTTTTACTTTTTTTTGGTAATTTCTAGGTGGGGTAACCTAATGGACTTAGGTGTAAAACCATTTTAGATGCACAATATTGATGGGTTCGCCCTCAAGTGTGGAAATCTAATAGAATGTAGAACCATAATTAGTCGTGATGACAGATGGACCCAACCAATTAGCTTAAAACTTCCCTTTCTTTTCTTGATCTTGTTGGATATGTTGATTTTCCTCGAGTACAAGATCACCAATTTGAAACTGATGGGTTTAGACCTTCTTGTTATAGTTTCTTTTAAGTTGATGTTAATAATATTGCAAGTGATTATAAGTGTTGAGATGCTTCTCATCAAGAATCTCTAACTAATTGAGACGTGTAACTCGATACTCCTCATCATTAATCAAGTTCTTCAAAGAGAAACAAAGCGAGGGGAGTTCGAATTCAATCAGAAAGATTGCATTGGTTCCATATATGAGTGAGTATGGTGTAGTGTATGTGGGGTGCAAATGGATGCATAGTAGGCCCAAAAGGCATGATTGAGATGGAGGTTCCAATCTCAACCAGTGTTATTGATAACTTTCTTTAGGATTTTAATTAATGTTTTGTTGGTCACTTCAGCCTGGCCACTACCTTAAAGGTAATAGGGTGTGGACGATTGATGTTGGATATGGAAATTATACTATAGTTGTTTTACATGATAGTTTTTGAAAGTTTTTTCATTGTTAGTGATTATAGTGGATGGAATACCATATCTACAGAGAATATGATATAGGATAAATTTTAATATTTGGGTGTCATTAATGAGGGAGAGTGGAATTTCTTCCACTCATTTAGTGAACTATTTAGTGGTAGTGATGATGTAGGTGTGGCCACTATAGGATGGAGAGTAGATATTGTCGATTAAGTCTAGACCCCACTACGAAAAAGGGTCATGGTGATGTGATTAGATGTAGGTCTTATGCTGGAGCATACATTAAATCTGCATGTTGTTGACATGGTAGACATTTCTTGATAATTCACATTCATCATATTCCATAGTGGGCCAATAATACCCAATTCAAAGAAGATTCTTTTCTAAGGCCATTCCGTTAGTGTGTGCCCTGCAAATGCCACTATGCACTTTTCCTAACTCTATCTTAGATTTTAGTTCATTCAAACATCAAAGAAGAGCTCCATCATACCCTCTACAATAAAGAGTATATCCTAAGATAGTGTAATGGGATGCTCACTAGATGAAGGATTTGTGTTCGTTATGGTTTAGCTCGGGTGGAAGGATTTTTTCATGAAGGTAGGTGTAAATTTCCTGGTACCATGGGGATTGGGGACCTATGATTTCACACACCATTTCTATATATGGGATGTTGTATGCGGGGACCAATAATTGATCGACCAAAAAATCATAATTTGTATGATCCTGATGCATGTCTATAAGAGAGCCAATGCTAGCCATTAAATCTACAACATTATTCTACAATTTGGGAACTTGTTCAAATTGGATATGATTGAAATATTTCTTAAATTCATTCACCATGCATTTATAAGGAAGAATCATGTCATCCTTTGTTTGGAACTCATCATTAACTTGTTTGATTATGAGCTATGAGTCCCCATAGACATGGAGATGCTTGCAAGTGATTCTGTGTTGGGATGCTTCTCATCAAGAAGCTCTAACTAATTGAGACATGCAACTCGATACTCCTCATCATTAATCAAGTTCTTCAAAGAGATACAAAGCAGGGGGAGTTTGAATTCAGTTGGAAAGATTGCATTGGCCTCATATAAGAGTGAGTATGGTCTAGCGCTTGTGTGGGTGCGAATGGATGTGCAGTAGGCCCAAAGGGCAAGATTGAGATGGAGGTGCCAATCTTGACCAGTGTTATTGACAACTTTCTTTAAAATTTTGATTAATGTTTTGTTGGTCACTTTAGCCTGACCGTTACCTTGAGGGTAATAGGGTATGGACCATCGATGTTGGATATGGAAAGTCTCCCATAGTTATCTTACATGCTATTTTTTGAAAGGTTTCCATTGTCAATGATGGTAGTGAATGGAATACCATATATGCAAAGAATATTATATACGATAAGTTTTAATATTTCAGTGTCGGTAATGAGGGAGAGTGGAATTGCTTCTACCTATTTAGTGAAGTATTTGGTGGAAATGATGATGAATTTTTGGCTAATAGAGGATGGAGGAAAGGTATTTCTGATTAAGTTTAGACCCCACTATGAAAAGGGCCATGGTGCTATGATCAATTGTAGGTCTTGTTTTGGAGCATGGACTAGGTTTGGTGGAACAATCTTGTCATCCTTTGTCTGGAACTCATCATTAACTTGTTTGATTATTTGTCTTCTTTAAAGATCTTGATAAGTCCCTTAGTAATATGAGCCTTCTCAATGTCGACTCCCTTTTCGATGACCTCAACAAAGGTGGACGCACAATGGATGCATAAGTTATAATCCATTTCAGGATGTAGGTTTTCAAAAAATATTCCCACCAATTCCTTTTCAGGATGGCTACACTCCAGATGCCTATCTAGGGCTCGCTACCTTTGCAAGTAGCTAGCAAATGTCTCCCCATTGTGTTGTTTATTATTCATAAGATCCATGGTATCTCTATCCTTCTCCAAATTATAAGAAAAGTGAGTCACAAACTTTTTTGATAACTTAGAAATGGTAGAGACTTAACCACATGGGATATGTAAGAAGCATTCCAAATATTGTCCACTCAAACTACGAGGGAACAAACGAAGAAGGTAATTATCATTGTGCAGGACCTTTGGAAATGCATGTAAAACTCTTGCAAATGGTCTTGTGGATCCCACATTCCCTTATATTTATCAAATTTTGGAATCTCAACGTGTTTTGGAAAAGGAATAGTGGAGATTGATGGATTGAATGGATATAGAAAAATCTCCTCAAACTTGAAGGATTTCTTCGAGGATGATGTGTCAGCTTGTAAATATTTTAAGGCGGCTTTCATTTCTTCCCACTCCTTATTAATAGGTGTGGATGAGGATGGACCTGTGGGATTGGATTGATCATAAGGAGTGTATTGATAATATGGTGGTGGTGGTGGAAGTGATTGATCAAAAGTTGGAGTAACGTACAATGGTTGAAGGTATGATGGTGCTTGTTGATTGGGTGGTGGCTAATGATAGGATGATGAAACCACTTGTTGTTGGGATGGAGATTGTGGGATACCACCATAGGATGGGTTAGGTTGATATTTGTATGTGTGTTATTGTTGAGGGACATATGGAGGTGGTTGTAGATTAGATGGTTGTTAGTATGTGTTGGATGTGGGCTATTGTGGGTTAATATAGGATGTGTTTTGTTGGGTTTGGTTATAGGGAAATATTGGTAATTGGGATTAGGCATGGTGTATTGCTATTGCGGGGTGTTAGGTGGAGGAGGCGGTTGACAAGAATTCTATTATTAAGGAGGTTCTATAAAGGGTAAATTTGGATGATAGTGAGGTGAAAAGTAATGTGGTGGTTGATTATGTATATGTAGGTTGTGGTTGATATTTTTGTTGGTTTACGGGATTACTTTGAGCTTGTGATTTGTTTTTCTGAGGTGGGGGTTGTGTGGATTGTGTGGATTATTGTGAAGAAATTGTTAAGGACCAAATTGTGTGGATTATTGTTGACAAACTTGTTGAGGACTAGATTGTGTGGATTGTTGATAAGGCAGTGGTTATGGGATGGAATTTCTAGGATTAAATGATGATGTTTGTTGCATCAATGGTTGTGTTCAAATGAGGGGGACATGAGGGGAGAAGATTCTATCAGATTGGACATGGTGCCCCCAACATTTCTCGATGACTGATTTGACTAATATTGTGGTAGAAGTGGCGCAGATGGAATGAACATATCACCTTGTGGATTGGTGACTTCAGGTGTTTCTCCTCTAACATAAATCTAAATGGTGAGAGGTGGAATTTGATAACACACGTCATTCCCAAATCTCGGTTGATACCAAGTATCCTACAGTGTAACTCGAGGGGCTTGAGGGACAGATGGGTCTGAGTGAACTTGAGAGATTTGAAGATCCTATGATTGAGAAGGAATTCTCGTGTTAGCGTATTACATCATATCAAATCCGGGTGGGGGTTTAGTACCTCTCATGAGTAATGAAGCAAGTATTTTGTCTAGTTGTTCAACAATGATATGATTGGTCACTTGTGCATTAACTGGATTGCTAAGATATTCCTCAACAGAGAGCTTAAGTTGATTAACCATTCCTTCCTCTAGGGAAGGTCGATTATTAGATCTTGGGAATTGTTTTGTGTTGGAATATTGAGATCCGCCATTAGTGGGTGGATTGGGAGGATACTATGATTGACCAACCTATGACTATTTTTGTTCCATTAGCTTTTTTCCTATGATTGGCTGGTAATAGGATTTTCTAGGGTTTAGGACCTAGAATGACAATCTTCACTCACTTTCATTCAAGGATAGACCTTGAGATCTCAATGAAAAGGAGAAATAGATCTTGCAAGAGGGTTGTCCTAGGGGTTGAATGTAAACTAATGAGTGGTTCACCACCAATTTTAGACTTGGAAAATACAATGAAATGCAAGATGAAATGCAAAACCATAATATGATGCAAACTTGAACTAAATGACCTAGAAATGCAAATAAAACAAAACAAAAAGCTACATAACATAATGTGTGCACCTAGAAATATGAAGATGGATGGAAGGAAGTCTGAAACATTGGAATTTATGATTTTAATGTTGAGTGGAACTCATTCACCAAGCTAGGTGAATCAGTCCAAAATCTAGGTTTTTGTGCGAGAACATAAATCTGCCAAATGGGTATCTAAATCTGCAGAAACTTGAATTTTGATTGAAACTCGGGCTAATTCACTAGAAGTGGTGAATCAGTCCAGTTAGGGCTTTCTGAAGCTTTAAAGTTTGATCCTTCTCTTCTCTTTCTACTTTTTCCTTCCTAATTGATCTTTAGATCCGAAACCATGATTTGCAACCTATAAGTGTTCTCTAATACTCTCCAACGTTTAATGGCAACTTTGACAACTTTTGAATGACTTGAAAACTTCTCTCTAATCTTTCTCCTTAGGAAATTTGCAACTTAGACCTGAAAATCAAATTCAAAGGAGAGGGGAAAATGTTTTTTTGTTAGTGGATAGGGGTTTCCCTTGGTAAAACTCCGTTGTGGTAATCAAACCTTGAAATAGAATAAAATAAGAATGGAGAATGATGAATGAAAAAAATATGATGTTTGCAACACCAACTCTAGCAATAAAGTGCTACAAACATGTGTGAGATGGCTCCAATGGATGTAGATATTGACTCTTGCTTGAATAGGATATATCTTGAATGAAATACTAGCTTGAATCATCAAATCCTACATCACAATTGTTAGCTCAGAAACAACCATGTGCATGAAGTATTTGACATTATGATTGATGCTTGAAAAATTATCTAGAATTCTTGAAAATATTCCCTTGAAAACTCTTGAATTCTCTTGTGAATGCTTGAATTCTCTTGTGAACTCAAACTTTCTATTATGAATGCTCTCACAAAAGTCTTAGATGATCTCATGAATGCTTAGGTGAAAATGAGTGAAATAATATTGTATTTATACTCAATTATGCAAGAATTCAAAAAATTATTGTTGGCATATGGCTTTTAGTGTTGTCATTGATGGAAATCTAAGTCACTGATCTGGTCCACTTCAGTATTTGTTCATACCGGCAGACAAAAAGTAGAAAAGGGTATCTAGTTAAAAGTAAAGATGTCAATTTGTGTACTTCACCGGACTATTATTTTGAGTTGTGAATCTCAAAGAAAGGTATGTTGATTTTTGTACTATCTTATTCAAGAGGTATCGAGTTGCGTATTTATTGGTGTACGATCTAGGAGATCTGGTGGATTGATTTTTTGGTTATCAATACTAAAAGGCTGACTTGGTACATATAGATGTTGCAGATGTTTAAGGAGTAATTGGTTAAATGTTCTTGTGCTCGAACATGTTTATTTGGGTTCTCACTATACTATGGTTACTATGGATGGTGCACATTAATAATTAGTTGTGGATTTAGCCAATGGTTAAAAAGTATTTTATACTTTATAAAAGCTGGCATAGGAATGATCAAATCTTTGATAGCAGATATATAAGAGATCGGTTGTATCATTTTGAATATGGAAATATGCGAGATGTGAAGTATGCTAGTGTGTGATGCAAAATTTAGAAGGAGAGTGATTCTAATTCATCTATACATGGATTTGTGATGCGAAGAGAAGAGAAGAGTAGAGCAAAGCAAAGAAAAGTGCAGAATTAGATAGAAGGTCCAGAATCTGATCTATGAGCTTAACCAAAACTGTAACCAGGCATGAGTAGATTCTATTACTTTAGTTCAATCCTTCAGATGGTCTTAATCTGAGTATTTTGTAAGGAAGTGAGCCTTCCTATTTTGAGCAGTGAGCTCTAGGCAATGTGCCTGAATGCAAGTGCATTCCTTTTTGTAAATCTTATATTTGAGTACTCAAATTATGGATTGACCTCCACCCTGGTTTTTCCCCTAATAGGGTCTTCATGTAAAAATCCTTGTGTTATGGTGTTTTGAATGATTGCTTTGAGTGTGTTCATCTTTCCTTTGGTTTAATGTTGAAAAGGTTTAAATAGCAGATTAATAAAGTTCAGATTTGTAGAGCACTGATTCACCCCCTCTCTCAATGTTCCCTTAATTCCAAAAATTGGTATCAGAGCCTAGTTCCTCGGAAGAAGTTTAGCAACTTGAGTTGGATCTTGGAATGTAATGGACTCTAGTAGTCTTCAACAACAGCTTGTGGTAGCACTTGATGATCTTGATCAGTCTAAAGCAGAAGTCAGGGAATTGAGAGAGAATCTTAAAGATGCTGAGAAATTCATTTAGTCATTGAAGGATCAGATTGTTAAATCTAGGGAGAAGAGGAAGGATCTTTCTGATCAAATTAAGCAAAAAGAGAGAAGAAGCATGGATGATGTTCTCCTGAATCAAACCTTGAAGGAAATAACTAAAGAATGTGAAAAGCTTTCCAGAGACAATGCTACTCTAAAACATGAGATGTAATCTATGGTGATGAAGATGACTAAGGAGATTGAAGAAAGGAAGAAGAATGAGGAGAACCTTGCACAATCGGTAAAAGAAAAATATGATGAATGCAAAAGAGTAAATGGAGAATTCATTCAACTGGAGAGTGAACTGCAACAATCCAGAAACAATGAAGAAGAACTTGAAAAAGAAATTGTTATTCTCAGAGATGAACTTACTACTGCAAATGAATATAAGGAAAAGTTCAATATTAGCTTAGTTAAGCTTGATGAGCTGACTCAAGGACAAAATAATGAAAATGATAAGTGAGGCCTTGGATATGAGAAAGTAGAATGATCCGGATCTGGACAAAGGAATTTTAGGAAAGAAAATCTGATGAACAAAGCAAAAAGGCATTCGATAAGACAACCTAACGCTCAAAATTTTAATGGATACTATTTTGCTTGCAATAAATTTGGTCATATGGAAGATCAATGTAGAAGTAAAATGAAATCAAGAGATTCATTATTTTTTGGTTAGTGTTTCAATTGCAAATATTTTGGTCATAAATCAATTAAATGCAAAAATGTGTCAAATTACTCCGTCAGTAGAAGGAATGTTGAATGTTATACCTATGGAAGATTTGGACATATTTCTAATCAATGAAGATCAAGAATAAATCAATGGAATGATTGGTCTAGACAAGGAAATACTGTGTGCTACAATTGCAACAGATATGGTCACATTGCAAAAATCTATGGAAACAAAAATGTGGATAAAAGAGGTTTGGCATACAAAAGCAGAAATACACAGAATGAAAATAAAGAAGGAAAAATGATTGTGGATGAAATAAGAGATCATATCAAGAAGACATGGGTAAGGAAGAACAAGTTTGATGCTGGAAATGGTTCTACACTGGAACCTGCTTCCGGTAATTCCTCTGGAGAGTGATCTCAGGTCATTGGCCTAGGGGAAGTTTTTCAAGAAAATCATTTTTCCCCTATTCGTAAGCTGGTATCGGAACGCAAAAGATTGTTGAAAATTTGTATTAATGATCTATAGAGGTTTTGGAAAACATTCACAAGGAAATTCAAGAAATCATAGTTCCGCGAAATAATTTTTCTCTCGCTGTCTCAGAAAGCAGGGTATCCAAAACACCTAGGGAAAAGGCATTTATTAAAAGTGTGCAACCTATAAAAGGCAAGTTGACAATCTCATTTGTCACTTTGCATCAAAGAAGAGAAGGAGAGAATTCGGTAGAAATTTTTTTGAGTGAAGTTAATTTGGTGGCGAATCTCAAAATCCATCAGGTATTTCAGTTGTTTTTGGAATTTCCATATAATTTGGCGTGCGGTTGTACAGAAGGAAAAATGGAACAAATCAAAGGGACAATCAATTTAGATGAATACAACAGTGAGAAGATTAGAGCCATAAGAAATTTGTTGTCGCCCGATGAATTGAAATGGGTGAGAGAAGCCAAACACAAGAATTTGGAAATTTGGAATGAGTTTCCCTATTTTGAGAATGTGGAAATTGTTTAGTTCATTTTGAGTAGATTGAATGATGACACTTTGATTCTAGACAAACCCTACATCATTTCAAAGGAAGTAATTGGAAATTTGACTAGATTATGCAAATTTGGGGATATACCAAGAAAGAAAGAAATCTGGAATAAAGAAGTCAAAACCCTAACCGAAGTTATTGGAGATCAAAGGGAACTAATAATCTTGAAAATCAAAAACTATGTGACAAGCTACATTACGCACGGCATATCCTACAAATTTTTCTTCAAAAATAGAGAAGGTTCTACTTCAGCAGATGCAGTCTACATCTCACACAAAATGATAATGGAGGGTCAGAACTTTGACCTATGCGGACTGCTAAAGGATCAACTGGTGGAGAATGTGCAACTAACAAAGGAGACAGATTACCCTTTTAGGTTTGGTACTCTATTCATATGTCTAGTAATGTACTTTCTAAATTGTTTACCAATGAACAACAATGTAGTATGGAAAGAAAATGAACCAGTGTGCAAACAAATCTACACACTTTAAGAGTTTGGAAAACTGTGATCAAGAATTTAGAAATTTCTTTAAGAGTTTGCTAGGAAATTTTGGCCCAATTGGTATTTCTCTTCCGGTAAGGGAACTTGAAGTTGGTTCCTCCTCTAGTGAGATGGAAAGTAAGAAGAAAAGAGAATAAGAAACTATTGCTTGTACTTCCCCGACATGCAAGATTCCAAAAATTGAAGAAAAAGGAAAAGAACGGGAGATTGTGGATATACCAAATAAGGAATCTGATGAGGAAACTAAGGACTCCCAGGGAAAATAACTAGAATTAGCTTAACCAAAACAAGAAAAGGAAATGATAAAAGCAAGTGAATAAGAAGATGACTTGACAAAATAGAAGCTACTGCAACTTATTCATAAGGAAGGTGGAATGTAGAAAGTTGCCAAATTATGGTCTATCAGACCCTCATATGATTAGGATATGATCTTAAGTTTACTAAATGATCATGTTGTGCACAACTAGATCAAATTTGAAAGTTCGCATAATATTTTACTTGAAGAAATGATTGAATGCATCAAGGAAACCATGGACTTTAAGTCTCAAAAAAGAATAAGTAATTTTACATCTAAAGAAGCAGTACAAAATATCTCTTACCAAGTTGAAAAAGAAAATGAATGAGCTGAAGCAATGCATAAGTGTAGAAAATAGCATCTACAACTATTGCATTTGTTGGCCTCATGCAGTTGGGAAATACAAAGAGAAGTTGGAATCAATTGAAACAAAATTAAATGGGATTGGAAAAAGTTTTGATATGTTTCAGGATCAGGATGGCATAATCAAGAAAAGGGTTCAAGAGTTACAGTCTGAGCACACAAAAGTTCAATTCACTAAAAACACACTTGTGGACACTTTTTGGAAAGTAAAGGACCTAACTAAATGTAGACTGGAAGAAATGATTGAGATTCTGAGGAAAGGAGAAAATCTAGAGGATGTGATTACAATTCCAGAATCCCTCATCAAGATTGTCAACAAGACATCTAAGAATAACAACATGATCATAATCATTGGGATTGCAATAGAAGCTTGGAAGAAATTTCTTCCAGAGATGAAAGAAAATCACAAGATAATTTTCTAAAAGTAACAGTTGTTCTTTTTAAAATTTTGAAAACATTTTTGAAGTAACAAGTTTTTGATCATATTTCAAAAGGGGAGATTGAATACGTGTTTTTCATTGATGTCAAAGGGGGAGAGAGAGTAGTGAAAAATGCCTCATCAATCTCAGGGGGAGCTATGTTATGAAATTTTGAAGTTTGGCAGCATACTCATATTGGTTTTGACACTAAGTCATTTTTCACTAAGTGTTGCTATCAATGCCAAAGGAGGAGATTGTTGGAATATGGCTTTTAGTTTTTTTATTGATGGCAACCTAAGTCATTGATCTGGTCCACTTAAGTATTTGTTCATACCAGCAGATATAATGTAGAACAGGGTATCCGATTAAAAGTAAAGATGTCGATTTGTGTACTTCACCAAACTATTATTTTGATTTGTGAATCTCAGTGAAAGGTATGTTGATATTCATACTATCTTATTGAATAATTATTGAGGTGTGCATTTAATGGTGTACGATCTAGGAGATCCAGTGCATTTATTTTTTGGTTATCAGTACTAAAAGGCCGACTTGGTAGATATAGCCATTGCAGATGTTTAAGGAGTAATTGGTTAAATGTTTTTGTGCTCGAACATGTTTATTTGGGTTCTCACTATACTATTTCCAACTATGGATGGTGCACATTAATAATTAGTTGAGGATTTAGTCGACGGTCGAAAAGTATTTTATGCTTTATAAAAGCCAACATATGAATGATCAAATATTTGATAGCGGATATATATAAGAGATCCATTGTATCATTTTGAATATGGAAATATGCAGGATGCAAAGTATGCTAGTGTGTGATGCGAAATTAAGGAGACTGATGAAAATTCATTTGTATATGGATTTGTGATGCGAAGAGCAGAGCGAAGTGCAGAATCAAAGAGAAGGTTTAGAATCTTATCTATGAGCTTAACTGGAACCATAACCAGGCATGAGTAGATGTTATTACTTCAGTTCAATCCTTTAGATGGTCTTAATCTGAATATTTTGTAAGGAAGCGAGCCTTCCTATTTTGAGCAGTGAGATCTAGGTAGTGTGCCTAAATGCAAGTGTATTCTTTTTTGTAAAACTTATATTTGAGTACTCAAATTGTGGATTGACCTCCATCGTGGTTTTTCCCCTAACAGGGTTTCCACGTAAAAATCCATTTGTTATGGTGTTCTGAATGATTTCTTTGAGTGTTTACATCTTTCCTTTGGTTTAATGTTGAAAATGTTAAATATTAGATTAATAAAGTTCAGATTTGCAGAAAACTGATTCACCCCCCCTCTCAGTGTTCCCTTGAGTCCAAAAATTAAAACACTACAAGCCAACATATGATACATAGAAGGATAAAATCCCACAAAAAAAGTGAATTAACTATTGATTTTGGGCCACATGGGACTCATTCATCTAAGGTGGTGAATGAGTCCCATCAAGCATAATGTGTGGGACCGAAATTAAAAATTCTTAGAAATGTGTGAAACCAGTTTTGGGACCCAAAAATCTAGGTGGGACTCACTCACCCAAGGTGGTGAATGAGTCCCAAATCACTAAATCTGGCACCATTCAACTAGAAACACCTAAATTATTATTGGGTAATGATTTGTGTCAGGATTATCCTTGACAAGATACATTAAATGAGGCTTGTGGATGCAATTTAAGGCCAATTAAAGCATAAGAAAGCCCAATTATTAATGACAACCCTAGAAAAGTATGAAAGTGTGTTACAACACTTCGCAACACTTTTAAATAAGGTAGGATTAAGGTTAAAAGGAGGTTTGTTAGGCTTAGTTAATTAATAAAACCTTAGAAAAGTGTCAAACTATGTTACAAAACTTCACAACACTTTAGCAAAGGTATAGGTTAAATTCATTAGTTCACAAGGACCCAAGACCTAATATGAATGTGTTAAACACATTACAACACTAAATCAAGGCACCATTTAAGCTCAATTCAGCAAGGAGAGCCCAAACAAGTGTGAAAATGTTGTGACAACATTTTTTTGCACTACAACAAGGATGAAAATGTGGAGGACCAAGAGATGAGGATGATGTGAACCCCTAGGATGGCACTAAGTGATGATGATTGGATGATTGATTAAAGGATTTCCAAAATGATGGATTGATTGATTGAATGATCATTTAGATGATTGACTAGATTGGATTGATGTTTGGATTTGGTTGATGATCAAATTGGATTGACTAGACTTGAGAGCTTGACTGGATGATGTTTGGATATAAGATTTTTACTCAAGATAGAATAACAACCTCAAGAAAACTAGATGATTGTGATGATGATGATGATGATGATTGGATTGAATTGGATGTCATGATGCAAAAGGATGATTATGACAAAAAATTAAATCGAGATGAAACAAAATTGATGAGGCCATGGATAATTAATGACTCAAGACAAATTACGCTCCTAAGTGAACAAGGATGATGATAATAAAGTTTGATTAACCAGATGAATTGGATAAGAAGCTCTCAAATAGATGTATAGGGGACTCAAATTGGATGTTTGATGAATATAATGGTTAAGGATGACCTGAGATGAATCTATAAGATTGGATGGATGATTTGATGACTTTTTAGAAAAATTAGATGCATAAAAATGGTGATTATGGGAGATTGGAGGATGCTAAAAATGTTTTGATCATAGGACTAAGCTTGGGACAATGTAGGCTTTCACTGGTCAAGACGATTCACTCTCAAGTTTTTCTATGGGAAGCGCAATTGCCTCTATAGTTAAAAAAATTGCCCCTCTAGACTATCACGAATTTGCCTTTGTAGGAAGCAGAATCGCCTATCTAGGACTGATTGAGGGATGTATGAATTACAACTACAGACTTGCCTATCAAATTTGGATGTTTGTAAAAACAAGTAGAATAGCCCCTGAGTGACACAGATTCACCTACCTAAGGATACCTACACAACAATGGACAACTAGATCTCCTATGAAGGATTGACTATGTAGGAACACAAAAAGATGGAATTATCTATCTAGCTAGCAGAATTGCCTATCTAGTAAAATTTAGAACAAACACATAAAGACATAATCACCTATTGGATTTGGACTATACGGATAAAGGTCATGCAAATTCATTTTGATGTCGTAGGATTTCCTATGAAGTGCTGACCATGTACGGACACAAAAAGACATAATCGCCTATCTAGGTAGCAGAATCACCCATCCATGAAAACTTGGTATGGACTAAGGAAGATGGACTTGCCTATCGAATATGGACTATATGGAAAAGGGTCACACAAAAACCTATCTGGGATACAAGATCGCCTATCTAAGGAAGACTTGATATGGATGCAGGAAGAAGAGATCACCTATCTAGGTAGTGAAATCAACTATCTACGGAAGACTGTATGAACATGGTGGAGCGAGTATGCCTTTGTAGGAGATGGAATCACCTATCAAGGGA
Organism: Sequoiadendron giganteum; assembly: GCA_007115665.2. Taxonomy (NCBI): domain Eukaryota; kingdom Viridiplantae; phylum Streptophyta; class Pinopsida; order Cupressales; family Cupressaceae; genus Sequoiadendron; species Sequoiadendron giganteum. The sequence goes on from CM021100.1 coordinate 290,505,464, forward strand.
TTTGGGCACAAACAAACAGATCCACTTCTCAGGGAGACATAATCACCTATCGAGAGAAGAATGACTAAAGTGAGAAAACTAACAATTGACATGGATTCACCCGTGAGTGTGGGATCACCTATCTAGAGTGTATATCTGTTGTTATGTGTATCTTCCTCTGTGAGAAGCAGATTCACCTATGAGTGATGGAAAGACTCAAAAAAGATAGAAAAAATAGATGTAATGTCAAAAAATGTCATCGGTGACATTTTCACACTTTTTTGGGCCCTCCTTGTGAAATTGGACTTAAGGATTCCTTGACTTAGTGTTGTAATGTGTTTAACACACTCGCATTAGGTCTTGGGCCCTCATGAATTAATAAATTTAAATGGTACCTTTCTAAAGTGTTGTAACACACTTTCACACTTTTCTAAGGTTTTATCAATTAACTGAACCTAATAGATCTCTTTTTAATCCAAATGTACCTTAATCATGCCTTATTCGAAGTGTTATAAAGTGTTGTAACACATTTTCACACTTTTCTAAGGTTATCAGTAATACTTGGGCTTCTATATACTTTAATTGGCCTTATTTTGCATCCACAAGCCTCATTTAATGCATCTTTTTGAGGATAATCCCGACACAGATCAAAATCCAATCATAATTCAAGTGTTTTCAGGTTGTGTGGCCCAAATTTAGAGATCTAGGACTCATTCACCCATGCTTGCTTAGATTTCTTAGATAAAATAATGATTTAAAAACTTCCTTATATAGGCATTAACACCTAATTTATTGTTATTTAGATCTTAAAGGTAGATAACAACCAAAAATTTGAATTAAAAAGGTGATTTCTAGCTCAAAACCAAAAAACAATCCCTAAATGGGACTCATTCACGCAAGGTGGCAACCCTAGATTTTTGGGGTGAGTTCTCAATTTTTTTCATATTTTAGATAATTTTGTTAGGTTTTTAGTTGAAACAAGCCTCGAGATCCAAAATAATGGGTCTTAGGGGCCTATTAATGATGATTTTAAAAGGTATTTAATGCAAGGGTGCCAAAATAGGTTCAGATTAAGTGTGAAATTGCATCTCTTTCATGAGTGTACAAGTTTCTACACTGCATTTAGCCCCCACTAAATAGCACCCATATGAATCTACATGCATATGCAAGCTAAAGCACTCAACAATGATCTATATTTCATAAAAGGATACACATATAAGTTCAATCGTAATATAGGAGAATGAATCCCCCATTGTAGCTATCTACAAAACCATAATGTTAGGATCCACATCCTGCAACATGAACTAGTTAGTTGTCCAAAAATCCTCTTATCTAACTTCTTTCTAGAAATCACATTCGAGGGTAGATGTATTCCCCTTGATTTTGATTGCTTTACAGAGGTGGAATCAAGTTAGCAATTTAACCACATTGAATAACTTGTCATATCATAGGTTATTTCCAAGCACCACACCACATGATGATGGAAATTTGATGAGGATGGGAGCAGAGTCATGATTCCAAAGCAACAAATGATATTAAAAATAGAGTTCTCTAGCTCTCGTTATGTGGATTTGAATGAAACACAATTTTTAACCCTAATATAGTAAAAACCCTAATTTTAACTTATATAAGAGTAAAAAGTGAAGTTAATTCTAACTATTTTGTCATTTAACTTCTTGTAGCTTGAGTTTGGTAAAGAGTGATTGAAGATTCTGAGCCGACAAGATTACGTGCCTACTAGACCAGATATCCTATGTGATCAAGTATCCCGCGATGAGAATTATTATTAAGTGAGTTGAATATTCTTCCTTAGCTTTGTCCTTACGCATTTGTTTTATGATTTGTATGCATTCCTAGGTTGATTTAGGGCCTTGGATAAAAAGTTCGCAAAGCATCCCTTTTTTTGCAAAGTGTCCTAAAAGGGGACTAAAGTGTCTAGGACCCTTAGAAAAGTACAATAGAACAACTTTAGTACACTTTTTTTATTGTTTATGTATAGATTTAATATTTTAGAATGCTTATAGGACATATTTTTTCTTTTTTGTTAGATTCCTGCCCATTCACGACAACATCTAGGTGGCAAACAGATCAGTTGCCTCTGAGACCTAGCTCCCACACTCTCAACAGAGGATGTAGATATATTACATACTATAGGGTTATATTGGGCATACCTCATGCCCTCATGAGGTACCACAATGCTATGTTGATGGCATTGGCATAGTGGTGGAATGTAGAGACATGCACATTTCATCTTCCCACTGGTGAGATGACCATCATGCTAGAGATGTCCATCTCATACTTCAAGTTTTGATTTGGGGCAAGGGTATGTTTTCTAGCGAAGCGCTCATTTTGGGAAATGAAATATGATATGCAGTATTTCCTTGGCGGTCCAATTCATGATAGTATGGTGAGGCCACAAATCAATCTAGCGATGCTACTATATTTGTGGGCCCCAATTATTGCATGGATTATGATGATCACTATAGCACTAGTTCTCATCCCTGACGTTCGGGGAGCACACTTAGAGGGAGGAGTAGTACATATGTGTACACATCAAAAAATGGTCATGATTATTCAACCTGTTAATTAATTAAATACGAATTATTTAATTAATATTTTAAGTCATCTACATATAAATAAATTTAATTATTTATTTATATTGTTCATTTTCTAAATTCTTCTACCTAAATTAAATAAACAAGTTTATTTAATTATCGCCAAATTCCTCTTAATTAAATTAAATAAATTTCAATAATTTATTTATTTAATTATCACTTCATTTCAAATAAATCAAATGTTTAAATTTGAATTATGGAATATTCTTCTATTTTACCTCTCACATAATTAAATATGGTAAATATTTAATTACCTCACATTACTTTCTTTTTTCACACATAATTAAATAAGTAATTATTTAATTTATGGAAACTTCTATTTGCACATGTCTCACATAATTAAATATATTTATTTATTTAATTGGCATTTATCCTCAAACCTCAACCAAATTCATAAATGGAAAATAAATGCCATGTTTATTTCCATTTTTGAATGAGGAAGGTTTCATGGGTTGGAAAAATTCTTCCACATTCTTCTCAACCTTCCACCTTTCTCTCAACCTCTCGATCTCACACCATTCATTCCGACAAGTTTTAATAACTATCGTTGATCTCCGCCAACTGGGATTTTGCCTCTCGAAAATCTATAAATACAGCCATTCTATAAGTAGATTTCATCCTAGATGTCATACGTCACCATTAGTTGCATTCGAACAAGTATTTAGCATAATCAGCATTTTAACATTTCATTTTCATATCTAAAAGCATATTAGCAATAATCATGCATTTTCATTAATCTCATTCTCTCAAGCTGCCATTCCAACAAGTTGCTGCTTAACACAACTGAGAGCCAGTATCTTAATACGAACACTTGGAGATAGAGGACAATGGGACGAATTTGAAGAAGCTGCTTATATTTAGAGTTTGAACTTTGTTTTCTTTAATTTAGTTTCTTCGATCTAATGTTTCATTGGTGTATTAGAGTAGTTTATATTTGATTAACACATTCTAACGTACACAATATGATTCAGGGGATGGTAGAGCACAAAACCATGTATGTTTGACGAATGAGTCTGAATAGGCCTAAATTTTAGGTTATTCAACATTTTAGGTCTCCATTCAAGCTCTCTCAGGTTCCCAAGTACTCCTTTGTAATTTTCTAGTTTGTTGTTCTGATTTATTTGCATTTATATGCCATTTATTCAAGTTTCATGCATCACTAGGTTTTTTCATTAGATCTTGCATGTCATACATTTTTCCAAGCCCTAGCTTGGTGGTGAACCCTCCTTTAGTTTATAATCAAACCCTAGGATAGCCCTATTTCAAGATCTCTTCTCCCATTATCATTGTAATAACCCATTCAAAATTGTTAATTAATATTATTGTAAATGACACATGAGTATACTCCAAATTAAAAAGGCATAACTAGTGGCTAAAGTCAATCATAGCTACACATGTCCATTTAAAATGAGTCAAAGATTCATATATTCACTTTAAAAGTCAAATTACAATACTAGGTTTGACTTGGCTCCTAAAGCCACAAAGTCTTTACATTGTATACTTTTTATCAAGTACGTAAATGAATTACATCAAGTTACATCTTAGACTATAATAGTCTTGTGAATAACTAAGGTTCTTCTTGGATGATCACCTCCACTAGTGGATGAGAACATGGTTGAAGTACTTTACCACCCAACCACAAAGCTTATGCTTCTTTGGTATTCTTTTGACTTGAAGAATTCCCGACCCTGCACGAAAAGTTTAGGAAAAGAATAATCTGCAAGGTGGAATCTGGTGCGTTCCCATACATCAACATGCAATTTCTATCTACAAGTTAGAAAATAAAATGCAAGATCTATGCTAGGAATGGTAGAGAGTGAAATCACAGAGTTCATACATACATAAAGAACTAAATTGCTTGGCCAAGCATAATAAATGTGTTGCAACAACAATAAACAATAGGTTCTAGTAAAGCAAAACCAAAACTCTCTCATCTCCATTTCGGCACCTATCCCAGAAGGTAACTTTCTACTAAACATCACATAATAGCTATCTACCCTCTAGCAACATCTACCTTGAGGTACTCTAGTCAACTAAGGTATCACTGTCCCGTTTAGAATATTCTTTCACTCATGTTCCAATAGAAGAGTCAAATTCCATTTTACTCTCTAAACATAAATCATATTTATAAATCAATAGAGCAATTCTACAATCAGTCATATCATTATTATGACATATACTTTTCATCATAAGAATTTTGCATTTAAAAATGTACTAAAAAAAAAGGTATGTCACAAGTATGTGTATGTACATAGATGAAGTCCATGTGCATACACATATATGTGCCTACTAATGTTAAATTTTGTGCATACATTCTAAAATAATCAATAATTCAGATTGTAATCTTAAAATAGTATCCCAGTTGACGTTTCTTTGTCAAAAATAAAGAAATCAAAATAAGTCTATGCTAACAATTTCACACATGTTGTTATTGCATTCTTACAACTCTGATATTCTAACATTATTGTTTTCATAAGAACATTCATTGTTTAAGCAGAACAAGTATTGTTTCCTACTAACAATTATAAAACTAGTTGTTTTCATATGAACGTTCATTGTTTTAAATAAAATAGTTACATAACAAGTTGTTTACATGTGTACATTCATTGTTTGAACAGAATAAGTATTGTTTCCTACTAAATAGTTACACAACATGTTGTTTACATGTGTACATTCATTGTTTGAATAGAATAAGTATTGTTTCCTACTAAACAATTACACAACAAGTTGTTTACATGCTAAATAGTTTATTGAGTAAAGATAACTTACAACAAAATAGTGACGTTTGCAAAAGAATAACCACCATTTATATCAACATATTACTATTTTAGACTAAACAAATATATTTAAAGACAAATAATGTCATTTACTTTGTTTGCAGATCTCAAGTTGCTTACATGTTAAAAGATCACTTTACAAGTAAATGTTCCTTGTTAAACAATAGAATGGGTTTTCCACTATGAACTAAAAATAAATAGTCAAATAGTCCAGCTTCTTATATAAGGAAAAAATGTTTATTATTCAATTTCTTGAACACTTTCATCATTGGAAATTTGATAAGAAACTTAATACTATAATAAAAAAAATGTTCAACATGTTTTTCGATGAGATACTTGAGCACATAATTCAATCAAAAAAGGCATAACAACTTTGGGTTCAAACAATACTCATGCATTTTCAGGCTACAACAAAACAAACTACGGTTGCTCTGGATCAACTAATCTGAATGGTTTGGTGTATTATTTCTAAGTGTCAAAGACATATATTGAAATATCCCATGAGGGCTCACTGTCTTATACCATGCATGAAACAATATTAAACATGTAGAATTTCATCTAAACTATTTACACAGACAGGGGTCAACCCATCAACATTAAAATCAAACCAAGCAAGGCTTGGTGTTTCTCTAACATAGAAACCTTTCCATCGTTCCTACCAAATGGGGTCAAATTCCAATTAAATGACAATATACATATATGCAAAGCTCTAAGAGCTTTTATTCAAGCCCTATTAATAATAAGCATTAGAAACAATACAATTAAAATGCAACGAAACATACCCCTCCCATAGGATCAAAATTGATCCTTTTCAAGGATTATATTTACAAACACACAGTAAATCGGAACAAACTATGATAGCCTACACAAGGCTAAGCATTATCATGCAACATAAGGATGAAGGCCGAGCTGTTGGAGGCTCTCGAGCCTCGGCATGGCTCTGTACAATAGCCATGAAGGCTCTAAGTTATGACGGTTTCCATATTTCGCAGGCCATAGGCCACACGCCCTTCATGAGGTGGTAATTGATATATATATACACACACACACACATTCAACTTCAAGCCGATTCACATACAAAACAATGACCTCATTTTCATGATACCATGATAACACTTGATTATAATGAAGGAAAAACTTCTTGCATAATTCAATATTAGCAATAAAGCTAAGTCTATGTAAAAATATGGAGATCGAATTACCTCCCAATCAAACTTTGATGTTGTTTTCCTCATATTTTTCCTAGTTTCAAGTTCATCCCTACTTTTAATCCTTTCGAATTCCCCAAATTACTTTCTTCTTTTTTGTTTTTGCACCCGGGTTCCCCTTCAAAATGGAAACAACACTATTTTGCATGTTTTTTGGGGTGATTGTGTTATGGCCATGCCACCGGCCTCTAATTTTGAAAATTTTCTTTATGATTTCAGTAGGCCACGTCCATCGTGGATTTTCCTTGATATTTTTCATTGATTTTCACAGTCCGATTCATAATATATCGGTTATGAACTTTGAATTCAATATAAATTTGAATATATATGTACATGTGTATATGTGTTGCAAGTATGGATGTGTTTGGTGGTGTTTTCATTAATGTTGTCATTCATGTCAACACAGTACAAGTTGAATAAGTTTAGCATTTGCCAAGTGCTTTTGAGAAAAAATGAGAAATAATGAAAACAGTGTTGAAGTGTGTTCTAAGTGTGCTCCAGTATTGTGGTTTGCATTTTTTTTGTCTTAATATTATACCTATGTGGATTTGTAGGTGTTTTCATAAGCTTAAGTGGATCGTATATTCTAAGTTTTAGCTTATGGTTCGATGGAGAGTAAAAGTTATGTTCACCGGTGTGTGAACTGGTTTGTTAGAGTTATCTGGTTATGGACTGGGATAAATGTTTTGGCTCCATAGTCTTCTACTATTTGGTTTCAGATCTTGCGGATCTGGGAGATCACTCTTTCTGATGGTTTCTGTGTTCTGACAAATTTTCTTGTGGTTTGGAACTCTAGGAGACCTACTCCAGAGCTCTTGTGTTTTTGTTGGTTTTCCATATTGGACTGCTGAATATTTCTTTGTGAATAAAGTTTGTTGAGGTTTTTGTGGATGTATCTGAGTTATTTTCAGAGATGGTGAGATGTCTGGTGAATAATTTTGAGCAATCCGTGTGTGATTATCTTGTTGGATATGTGTGTACTTCAAAGGCTATCGGTGTTTTCATTAGGTTTGGCCAACCTAGTGTTTGCACATTACATTAAACTTTTGCGTCGATTTGAGAAAGCATGTGTGTGATCCAAGATGTTGTTTGGGTCCTAAATTAAATATGTAATTGGTCCTCTCACATTCTTATCCACCGCGAGAATGTTGAGTAGCTGACCTAGTTTGAATTTGTAATTTGAAATTGTATAGCCGACCTTGGTGAATGTTTCTAAGGTTGAATATGGTATAAAAGTGAATCAAGTATTAGAAAATTGATCATCCATCCATCATTCAATTCAAGCAAGAGAAGAGTGTGCGAACAAGTGTGAAAAGTAGAGTGTGGAAGAGTGAATTAAAGAAACAATAATGTATTGTATCTACAATCTTTTGATCAAGTTGCGAAGTGTGTGGAACTCCTAGTGGTGGATCTTTATCTATTTTTTTGTATTTTCTGTAGGTAGTGAGCCTCTCTTTATGGACAATGAGTCCTAAGGTATTGATCCTTTTTATTTGGATATTGAGCCCTCAAGCAGTGACCCTATGTATCTAGTATTGCATTCTACTATATAGTGAGTTAATCCTCACCATGGTTTTTCCCTTATTGGGTTTTCCACGTAAATCTAGTGTCTTTGGTGTTGTGTTTTTGTTATTTGCATTTCATGTTCACACTTAATAACAAATTGAAAATAAAGTGGAATTGATTAAGTTTATAAGTAAAGTGATTTGATACAACTGATTCACCCCCCTCTTAGTTGTCTAATGCATTTCAACAATTGGTATCAGATCTCTAGTTCCTTGATGAAAAGCTTAACCGCTTGAGGTAGATCAGATGGCGCACAAGTTGTAGCTTCCTATTTTTTATGGAGGTAATTATAGTGACTGGAAAGAACATATGAGAATTTATCTGATATCACTTAGTTTCAATACTGGGAAAGTTATGGAGACAAAGTATGTGATACCAACAATCGGTCCTTCCTCTATTGACGAGGTTGTAGCTTTTGAAGAGAATGAAAGAGAAAGGTATGCCCTCTTTAGTGCTTTATCTAAAAAAGAAAGAATGGAAGTTATCTCTCTAGCTATAGCTAATGAAGTATGGAAAAAATTGAAAGAAATCTAGGAAGGGAATGAGAGAGTAAAATTTTCAAGGAAACTAACTACTAAGTGAAAATTTGAGAACTTGAGAATGGAAGACGGAGAAGACATTGCAAGCTATTATCAGGGAGTTGAAACTATAGAAACTGAAATTAAGAATCAAGGTGGTACCATGAAGGATGAAGATATAATTGAGAAGATCTTGATGACCTTACCAGACAATTACAGTGACAAAGTATCTGCTCTTGAAGAGAAATATGATCTGAATACATTTACTAAGGAGCATCTATTTGGAGTCTTGACTACATTCGAGATGAGAAAATTTGCAAGAAATAAGGAGAACACTGAAACAAGCTTTAAAGAAATGAAGATAGCAGATGATGATGATGATACAGAAGATCTGGAAGCAAATTTCACAAGGAGATTGAAGAAAGGTACTGGTAAATACAAAGTTAAGTTGCCTTTTAAGTGTTTCAGTTGTGGAAATATTGGTCATTATGCATCAAGATGTCATAATAGAGCTACACAAAAGAAGAATAAGGATGACAATAACAATAATTACAAAGATATGAAGGATAAGAAGTTAAGGAAGTTGTATTATGTAAAGGAAGATGCAAGAATTTTTTATGATGAATCTGACTTTGAGGAAGATAAAGATGAATGTTGGTTTCTAGCCCTGGAAAAGAAATGTGCAAAGGAATCTAGTCTGGAGAACAAGAAGGATAAATTAGAAGGTACTTTGGTGACTTCTTTTCATGCCAGACATGATGAAGAATTTTGGGTGGGTATGTGCAGGATGATGATGGGCCAAAAAGTAGCATTATGTAAGTGATATTATGGCCCATGTGGCCGACTACTTTTTTTTACCTAAAATTGATGAAAGAAAAAGGGTTTTTAAAGGAGATTCCCAGCATTCCACCAATATAAATTATGCTTTACTTTGAATTTAATAGATAATTATTATTTATTTTCTATTTGAATTATGACTAAAGTCTTGATTGATAGGTTGAATGAAAAACATCTATAGCTTTCAAATGGTATAACATTTTTTGATTCTAAAACATGCATCACATTCTATGCTTTGCACTATAGGATTAAAAAAAAAATGAATTTCATGAAGTTTTGACCAAGTTAAGGTGGTCAGACATACAATTTTTTATATTTTTTAAAAGTTTTAATAAAAAATTCATAATTAATTATTTACTCAAAAAAAAATTACAAAAAAATATGCATCACATCGGGACATCAGTCCTCTAATTATACCTAAAATCTTATAAAAAAATATTATTATTTTATTGTGGTTAGGGTGGTCATACAGACACCTACTTCTTATTTTTGAATTTTCATCGCCACTTAAGGGCCTATTTTTTCCATGATGATCCTACACATACCCAGGTAATTGACAGTGGATGTTCAAATCATATGATTGGAGATAAGAGTAAGTTTACTAAACTTGAGAAGTATGATGGAGGTATAGTAATGTTTGGAGATGACTCTAGTGCTAAGATTGTTGGTAAAGGAACAATTAGCTTTGATGGAAAACATAATACTAACGATGTTTATTATGTAAAGGGCTTAAGGAATAATATCTTAAGTGTTGGAAAAATGTGCAGCAAAGGTTTTAAGATTGTGTTTTAGGATAACACTTGTGAGATCAAAAAAGGATCTGGAACTATGGTAGCAACTGGAATAAGAACTCATGGAAATATCTATCAAATTAAAGGTGGTGATGGTTAGTGTTTTGTTTCTCAGATCAATGAGAGTTGGATCTGGCACCAGAGAATGGGACATGTGAATTTTGACAATCTGGTTAGGATCAGTTCTAGAGAAGTTGTGAGGAATTTGTCTGGAATCACTAATTCTTCTAATTCAATCTGCAAAAGCTGTCAAATGGGAAAACAAACAAGAACTAGTTTTAAAGAAAAATATTTAAATATTCTACTAGAATGCTAGAATTAATCCATACAAACCTCTATGGTCCTACAAGAATAGGTAGTCGGAATGGTGACATGTACTTGAAGCTTTTAATTGATGATTATTCTAGGATGACATGGGTTACATTTCTTAGAGAAAAGGCTCAAGCTCTTGATAGATTCAAGGTGTTTAAGGAAAGAGTAGAAAATGAGGCAAACCTGAGAATTAAATGCTTAAGATATGATAGAGGTGGAGAGTTTACATCTGGTGAGTTCAATTCATTTTGTGAAGAGCATGACATAAAAATACATTATTCTTCTCCTAGAACCCCGTAGTAGAATGGAGTTGTAGAGAGAAAGAACCAGACAGTGCAAGAGGTTGTAAGAACCATGATGAAAGAATCAAATGTTCTTGATGTGCATTGGAGAGAAGCTATTCATACTATTGTTTACATTCTTAACAAATTTTAAATAAGAGGTAACATCACTAAGACTCCTTATGAGTTGTGGACTGGTAAGACTCCTACTATGAAATAATTTAAGCTATTTGGTAGTAGATGTTACATTAGAAGAGATGAAGAAAATCTTGGAAATTTTGATGCTAGATGTGATGAAGGAGTATTTCTTAGATATTATAATAACAACAAGGCTTGCATATGTTTTAATAAGAGACTGAGGAAAATCATTGAAAGTACTAATTTGAAGATTGATGAAGCTATGTATAGACCAGTGGAAATAGCTGAAGTTGAACCTGATGATCCTATATGTGAGAAAGTACAGGAAGAAGAAAAAGAATAGAAAGAACAAAGTGAAGAAGAAGAAAATCTGGAACCTGCACCCAAGACCTCTAAATATGTTAAGAGAAATCATCTACAGGAATAGATAATTGGAGATGAAAGTGGAGTGAAGACAAGAAGAAAAATGGTTGAAGTAAACTTTTGTTTACTTTCTAAGATTGAACCTAAGACTGTGAGTGAAACATGTAATGATGAAAGTTGGGTGAGAGCTATGAAAGAGGAATTACAGCAGATAGAAAAGAATGAGACATGGGAACTAGTCCCTAGACCTACAAATAAGAATGCAATTGGTTGGAAATGGGTATTTAGAAACAAATTGAATGGAGATGGTGAAGTGGTAAGGAATAAAGAAAGACTGGTATGCAAAGGATATTCACAAGTTGAAGGCATAGATTTTGAAGAAAATTTTGCACCTGTAGCAAGAATGGAGGCCATTAAGATGTTTTTGGTATTTTCAGCTCATAAAGACTTCAAGGTATATCATATGGATGTCAAGTCTGCATTTTTGAATGGGGAACTGGAAGAAGAACTATATATGGAACAACCAGAAGGTCTTTCACTATCAGACAAACTAGACATGGTTTGTAAGTTAAAGAAAGTATTATATGGACTAAAGCAAGCTCCCAAAGCTTGGTATCCTTGATTGGATAGATACTTAACAAAGAAGGGATTCAAAAAAGGGTCTGAAGACAATAGTTTTTACTTCAAGGTTGAGAAAGACAAGATGTTGATAATTGTGGTATATGTTGATGGCATCATTTTTGGCAGAAATGAAGGTATGTGTAAGAAGTTTGCTGAAGAGATGCAAAAAGAATTTGAAATGTCTATGATTGGTGAACTAAATTTCTTCCTTGGACTTCAAGTTAATCAAGCTGAAAAAGGGATATTCATTTCACAATCTAAGTATGTTAAGGAATTTTTGAAGCAGTTTGGAATGGATGACTCCAAACCGGTTTGTACCCCTACGGTAACTAGATGTAAGTTGACTAAGGAAGATGAATCTTCTAAAGTTGATCAAAGCATGTATAGATCCATGATTGGTGGATTGTTGTATCTTACTGCTACTAGACCTGACATTATCCATGCAGTATGTTTAGTTGCAAGATTTCAAGCAGAACCAAAGGAAGCATATGTTACAACTGTGAACAGGATATTCAAATATCTTAAAGGAACTCCAGACTATGGGCTATGGTATCTGAAGATCAATGATTTCACTTTGAATGCCTACACTGACATTGATTGGGTTGGATGTGTAGATGACCAAAAGAGTACAAGTGGAGGAGCATTCTTTCTTGGAGGAAGATTAGTTTCATGGTTAAGCAAGAAACAAGATTCAATTTCTTTATCCATTGCAGAAGCAGAGTATATTGTAGTAGCATCTTGATGTAAATAGGTACTTTGGATGAAGCAAACCTTGATGGACATAGGTGTGGTGAGTGATGAACCTAATTGTATATTGTGTGACAATACAAGTGCTATAGATATTTACAAGAATCAAGTGATGCATTCTAGAACAAAGAACATATCTATCAAGTATCACTTTTTGAGGGAGAAAATGTGGAACAAAGTTAGACTTGAACATGTACCTACCAAGGAACAAGTTGCAGACATATTCACTAAGGCCCTTCTGAAGGATACTTTTGAGTATCTTAGAGTGAGTTTAGGGGTTACTACCCCTCCTTCTTTGAACTAAGTGCACATGGAGGTGCATCAGTCCAGTGGATTCACAGACTCTTTTGTTCTGGACTGATGATTAAGTTATACTCCTCAGGGGGAGTAGAGAAGTGCATTGTTGTAGTATTTGATGTGGGTATAATCCTTAGGGAGAGTGAAAAAAGATTTATATGGAAAGAATCTCATTTTCCATTGATGCCAAAGGGGGAGAAATATCATGTGAAATTTTTTATGCTTGGTAGGTTTTCGCTCTTGAGAAGCATGTATGTTGTCTTTGATAGTTTTTCACATCATGTGTTGTCATCAATGACAAAGGGTGAGATTGTTGCAAGTATGGATGTGTTTGGTGGTGTTTTCATTAATGTTGTCATTGATGTCAACACGATACAGGTTGAATAAGCTGAACATTTTCTAAGTGCTTTTGAGAAAAAATGAGAAATAATGAAAACAATGTTGAAGTGTGTTCTAAGTGTGCTCCGGTATTGTGGTCCGAATTTATTTTGTGTTAATATTATACCTATGTGGATCTTTAGGTGTGTTCATAAGCTTAAATGGATTGTAAATTCTGAGTTTTAGCTTCTGGTTTGATGGAGAGTAAAATTTATGTTCACCGGTGTGTGAACTAGTTTGTCAGAGTTATCTGGTTATGGACTAGGAGAAATGTTTTGGCTTTGTAGTCTTCTAATGTTTGGTTTCAGATCTTGCAGATCTAGGAGATGACTCTTTCTGATGGTTTTTGTGTTTAGAAAAAATTGCTTGTGGTTTGGTGCTCTAGAAGACCTGCTCCAGAGCTCTTGTGTTTTTTTTGGTTGTCCCAGTCGGACAGGTGAAGATTTCTCTATGAATAAAGTTTATTGAAGTTGTTGCGGATGCATCTAAGTTGTTTTTAGAGATGGTGAGATGTCTAGTGAAGTGTGTTGATAAATCTACGTGTGATTATATTGCTAGAGATGTGTGTACTTCAAAGGTTATCAGTGTTTTCACTAGGTTTGGCTGACCTGGTGTTTGCATGTTACATTAAGCTTTTGCATCAATTTGAGAAAGCATGTGCGTGATCCAAGATGTTGTTTGGGTCCTAAATTAAATATGTAATTGGTCCTCTCACATTCTTATCCATTGTGGGAATGTTGAGTAGCCCACCTAGTTTGAATTTATAATTTGAAATTGTATAGCGAACCTTGGTGAATGTTTCTAAGGTTGAAGATGATATAAAAGTGAATCAAGTTGTAGCGAATTAATCATACATCCATCATTCGATTCGAACAAGAGAAGATTGTGCGAACAAGTGTGAAAAGCAGAGCGTGGAGGAGCGAATTAAAGCAACAGTACTTTATTGTTTCTACAATCTTCTGATCAAGTTGTGAAGTGTGTGGAACTCCTACTGGTGGATCTTTATCTATTTCTTTGTATTTTATGTAGGCAGTGAGCCTCTCTTTCTGAATAGTGAGTCATAAGGTAGTGAGCCTTTGTATCTGAGCAGTGAGCCCACAAGAAGTGAGCCTATGTATCTGGTATTGCATTCTACTATATTGTGAGTTAATCCTCATCGTTTTTTTTCTCTCATTGGGTTTTCCACGTAAATCTGGTGTCTCTGGTGTTGTTTTTTTGTTATTTTCATTTCATGTTCACACTTAATAACAAATTGAAGATAAAGTGGAATTGATTAAGTTAATAATTAAAGTGATTTGATATAACCGATTCACTCCCCCCTCTCAGTTGTCTTGTGCATTTCAACAATATGTATGTATATATATATATATATATACTTATATATTTATATGCATTTAAATGATTTCATTCACATTTATTTTGTATTCAAATAATGTATATATCTATATATGTTTATATATGTATATACACTAAAGGAAAGAATTGTAAGAGTTTATGTTGAAATTCTCAAACACCCCAAAAATTGCCTGCAAGATAAAATAACTTCCACAAGAGAAATAGCAGAAATATCATTTTATCATTAAGATGCAAGAATGCTAAACTGAATATGGAAAAGTGCATTTGATGCCTTGCTTATATAGGAAAGGTTGAGATGTAGTATGCAATTTAATGTTGACATGTGTCATAATCTTATGACATGTGACAACTAACGAACTACCTAGGAAATGATGCTAGATAAGATAAGACTTCTAGAAAAGAAAACTCATATTTCTAGAAGAAATCTTATATCCTAAGCAAACATGTGAACCTATCATCTAGTAAATGATACATGGGAATATAATTAAATGCCTAAATAAACTTATGTAAGTGTAATTAAATAATTAATTACCCCAAAACCCCCCCATAAGTGCAACTCGGGAAGTAAATTATTATGCAAATGATGCAAAGATGTAATGATGGGCCCCATCTACGAGGCCATGTTAGGTACCCATGTACAAATACAATGAAAAGAAATCTCTCACAAATAGAGAAAAAAAGAAAACTCAGTGGGAAAAAACTCCTCTCCAAAATAGAGATAAAATACAATAATGATATCCATCACAAATCCAATCAATCTCCATCCACAAAAAGGATAAGAGAGACCATTCAACCCCCTCATAATGAGATAACCTATTGCAAGAGAAGCACTAGAAGTATGCTATGGAGTAACACTGGAATCCTCAATTCACCAAGCAAGGAAAGATAAGTCTATTTGCTAGAAACCATATTAGAGTCACTCAAGGACTCAAGTCAAAATCATGAAAAGAAATATCAGACTCGATGCTAAGGGAAACTAGAAAACTCACAAATTGGCACAACTCTGGAATCTATGAAGCAACAGTTGATTGAGAAATGAACTGGAACTGAAATGAAGTGCAGAGAAAATGCAAACCTAATGCACACAAAAAAGGAAATAGTGCATGCACTAATTAATTTTCACATCTACCTCCCTGATGAAAAATAACCTCAAATTTGTGTAGATGACAAAATCTAAAAAAATGGCCTACACCAATGTGAAGTGCTTGAAACTAGCTTTATGTTGATATCTTGTTTGCCAAAAATGGACACCGTGGCCAAAAGTTATGAATTTTTCAAAAAAGTTGAATTTAGCCTGCAGGAAATGGGTTTTCTAGCAAAAAAAGTTTACTTTTGATTTGATTTTTGAAAAATCTACTTAGTGTTTGTAGACAATAGAAAAAACCCAGAAATATTTTGATGCTAGAAACAAAACCCATAAATTGTTTTTTGATCCAACATGCAGAAGATGAAAAAAATGAAAATTTTAAACTTTCGGCCAGGAGAAAAATGACGCACAATGCTTTTTGTACAACAATGTTTTTCAAATCTATGCAAAATATGTAAAATCTAAAAGATACCCAGTTGTGATTTTGACCCTGGCTACAAAACCTAGAAATCATTTTTCTCACAAATGAGTGGAAGCTAGATTTCTGAAGCAAAAATGAAAAAAAAAAACTCCAATAAAAATAGTTGGATGAAACCCTTGCAGATTTGACAAAATATGCTAGATTTTGATGAAATAAAAGCCGATCTTGACTTTCTTTGATGCCTTGGATTCAATGGAGAGGCTCTCAAGACCCCAACTTGCACCCAAGAAAAATTTCACTCCAAGATTGGTCCCTCAGATCTGGGAAGAAGTCTGCAACACTGAAGCTCTAATACCATGTAGGAGTTTATGGCAAACTCCTCAAACACCCCAAAATCATCTGCAAGACAAAATAACTTCCACAAGAGAGAAATGACAGAAATATCATGCTATCATTAAGATACAAGAATACCAAACTAAATATGACAAAGTACATATGATGCCTTGCTTATATAGGCAAGGTTCAGATGTAGTATGTAATATGATGTTGACATGTGTCATAATCTTATGACATGTGACAACTAACAAACTACCTAGGAAATAATGCTAGATAAGATAGGATTTCTTGAAAACACAACTCATCCTTCTAGAATAAATCTTATATCCTAAGAAAACATGTGAACCTATTACCTAGTAAATGATACCTAGGAATATAATTAAATGCCTAAGTAAACTTATGTAAGCGTAATTAAATAATTAATTACACCAACAAGAATTTTTTGTACAATGCTTGCTTTCATTTCCTTCAAATCACTAAGTTTGAATATACAATCTAATCCTACAAACATTCATTTTTCAAGCACTGAACTAATTCAAGTCAGGAAATTACGTTCTCTTATATATGCAAATTAGTTCAAATGCAAGTCATCATGCCATTTCTGGTGTGTGCACCCGGATTCCAACTGGCTTACCATTCGATCCGGCTAAACAATTCTATTTCAATTGTGTTCTCGTCCTTCAACCTGTCACCTTGCAATTGCACACACTTTCACTTGCAAATTGATCAGTAACGTTCAATTCTTGGTAACATATAAAAATAATTTCCAAAATTTCTCAAATTCAACATTAGTCGACTTGTTTCATTCATTTTTCAAAAATTCCAAAATTTCCATTTAATATTTAATTGAATTTCTTTAATAATTCAATTTCCCATATTATAATAAATATAAAATAAAATTGGGTGATGACGTCCTTCCCCTCTTGGAAGAGACATCGTCCCGATGTCTAGTAAGTCAAAATAAAAGAACATCATACCAAATTTTGAACATACATGTCTATTTCAACATCACATCAAAATATATATGTTTATTTCAACATCTCATCAAGAATATATATGTCTATTTCAACATCACATCAAAATAGATATGTCTATTTCAACATCACACCTAAATATATATATATGTGTCTATTTCAACATCTCATCAATAATATATATGTCTATTTCAACATCACATCAAAAATATATGTCTATTTCAACATCAGAATTTTAAAGCATGAAATATCATAGTATCTCAATCCAAAAAAAATTAAACAAAGTTATTGAGTTTCTTTTTCAAGAAAGAATATGTGGAAACGAGCATTCTATTTCCTCTACATCCTCCCAAGTAGCATTCTCCTCTGAGTACTGGTCCCCTTGGACCTTAAATTGAGCATATCTCTGCTTCGCAACTTAACATTGCGTCTATCTAGGATTCTAATGGGATCCACTAGCACAACTCCTGGATCTTGTACCTACAAGCATTGCCAATCAAGCACATGAGTCACATCAGGATGATATGGCTTAAGCAAGGAAACATGAAACACATTATGAAGTTGAGCCAGAGTAGGTGGTAGAGCTATTCTATAAGCAACTAGGTTAATCACTTCCAAGACTTCAAACGGTCACACATATCTTGGGGCCAACTTGGAAGACTTTCCAAAAGCAATAGAAATTTTATGAGGTTTAACTCTCAAGAAAATTTATCCCCTATTGTGAACTATCTAAGAGTTCAGTTCTTGTCGACATAACTCTTCTTTCAGTCTACCGCCTCTTTCAATCTGCTCTTAATGAATCTTATTTTCTCTTCCATTTTCTTAAGAATTTTAGGTCCTACTATGATCCTATCCTCCAATTTATCCCAATTTATGGGGGTACAATAATTCCACCCATACAATGCTTCAAATGGTGTCATGCCCAAGGATTTATGATAGGATTTATTGTAAGAAAACTCTACGAAAGACAAATATTCTTCCCATCTATACTATTGGTCCATACAATACATTCAGAGGTCTTCGACTACATGACTCACCCTCTATGTCTTCCTGTCAGTCTGAGGATGATAAGTCGGGCTAAAATTCAATTTGGTCCCTAATGTAGCATTCAATTTCATCCAAAACCTTGAGGTCATTTGTCTGTCCCTATTAGAAATGATAGTCTCTAGAACTTCATGTAAGCAGAAGATCTCTTGGACAAATTTCTTAGCCAAGGTCAACGATCCATCCTTAAGGTTTCCTAGGATGAAGTGTGCAGCCTTAGTCAACTTATCAATCATGACCAAGATAACATCATGCTTGTTCTTGCCCAATGGCAACCCTTGTACAAAATCCATGTTGATCACCTACCGCTTATACTCAGGTATGTCATGTGGATACAATAACCTGGATGGGTGTGTATGCTTAGCCTTGGCTGGCTAGCACTCCAAGCATCTGGATATGTACTCCACTACATCCTTCTTGAGCTTAGGCCAAAAATACAGATTCTTCAACTCTGGGATGTCCTAAATAAGTTGCATTGTGAACTTCCTCTAAAACCAACTTTCTCAGCTCTCCAAATTTAGGGATATACATTCTTCTTTGGTATCTTAAAATACCATCTGGATCGATCTCATACCCACCGAAATGATGATCTGAAGGATTTATTGTTAGGGTGCTCTTCACTTTCTCATAGTGCTCATCCCCTGGTAGATTATGAATTACCTACTACCTCAAGTTAGACCTTGTTGAGATCATGGTTGTCATATGTCTTCATCTTCTAAGAGCAGCAACCACTCTATTCTATTTCCCTTTTATTTATTCAATTCCAAAGTCATACTCGCTAAGGAATTCCAACCACCTTCTTTTCCATGCATTAAGGTTTGGCTGGTTAAATATGTATCTCAATCCTAAGTGGTCTATCTTGAGTTCAAATGGATTTCCCAAAAGATAATGCCTCCACATCTGTACAGAATGAACTATGGCCACCAATTCTAAATCTTGAGGTGTGTAGTTCACTTCGTGTTACTTGAGATTCCTTGATTCATATGCTACCACTTGTCCATCTTACATTAATATTGAGCTCCCAATCCCTCTCCTGAAGCATCTGTGATTACTATGAATCTCCCATTAGGATCAGGGATAGTCAGCACTAGTTTTGTCATGAGCCTCTCCTTCAGGAGTTGGAATGCATGCTCGCACTTCTCGATCCATTCAAACTATGTTCCCTTCCTTTGGAGTGAGGTAATAGGAGATGAAATTTTGGAGAACCCTTGCACAAACTTCTTATAGTATCTTGCAAGGACCATGAAGCTACAAACTTCTAACACATTTTGAGGCACTAGTCAATCCACAATCACCTTGATTTTCTTGGGGTCTATGGAGACTCCTTCAGTTGAAATGATATGGCCCAAATAGTGCACTCTATCCTAATAGAATGAACACTTGTACAACTTCCCAAAGAGTTTCCTTTCTCTCAACTTTGTTGAAAAACTATCCTCAAATGTCTATCATTCTCTTCAATATTCTTTGAATAGACTAAAATGTCGTCAATAAAAAAAAAAATCATCCAATTAATCTCTAAATACACTATTCATGATATTCATAAAGGCTACTGGTGCATTAGTTAGACCAAAAGGTACCACTGTGAACTCATAATGTCCATACCGAGTTCTAAATGTAGTCTTCGGAGTGTCTTCTTCCTTAATTCTCAATTGATGGTACCTTGACCTAAGGTCAATTTTGGAGAACATTGTCGCTCCCTTCATTTGATCAAACAGTTCATCAATCCTCAGAAGTGGATATCAATTCTTGAAGGTAACCTTGTTCAACATCCGATAATCTATACATAGATGAAAATTTCCATCCTTCTTTTTCACAAAAATAACCGGCACTCCCCAAGGAGACACATTGGGTCTTATAAGTCCCTTATCCAACAATTCCATTAACTAGACCTTCAACTCATAAAGTTATATAGTAGTCATCTGATAAGGTGCCTTGGATTGAGGCCCAGCTTCTAGAACTAGGTCGATATAAAAATTGAATTCCCGCTTCGGATGAAACTTTGTAAGTTTATCAGGGAATACATCTTGGAACTCCTTGAGAATATGATAGTCATCTAAATACGGCTCCTTGCTATCAAGATTACTTAAATTCACAACATAAATTGCACACCTCTTTCAATGAGGCTTCTTGAGCTACACCACAGAAATTTGTCTAAGCTCTAAGGGTCTCTGCATTCTACAAACCTCAACTAGGTTTCCATAATTATCCAAAATGTTGACCACCTTATCCTCATAGTTCACTATAGCCTTATGCTTAGTTAACCAATTTATTCTCAAAATTACATAATATGAGCCTAAGGGTTCCACATACAAGTTGACCTGAGTTTGAAAGGTTGGAAGCTCTAACTCACTACAAAAGAGATACGTATCTACCCTCCGCTCTGCTCAATTACCATACTATACTATCCATGAATTTTCCATGTATCCAGCTCTAATGGGTACCTTAGATATTATTCTAGGATCTATAAAACATTCAGTCACTCTAGTGTCAATTAAGATAGGAACAGATTGGCCATAGAGATTACCTATTAGCTCAATTGGTGAAGCTTGATACTTTGCATGTTTTTTATTCACTACAACGTAGATCTAGTGATGTTGAGTATGTTGGTAGCTTCATTCCTTTCACGACTTCGACCGTTGAGGAAAATTCAAGGCATAATGATCATCTCCATAAGTATAGCATGCATATCAAGGCCCTTTGCAACCTCTTGGCTTGTCCTCTCTAAAGCCCTTTTGCTTATGGTCATCTTTTCCCTTGCCTTTTTTTGCTTTCTTGTTCTTTCCACTATTACCATCTTCACCCTTCTCCTACAATTCACTTCCTCTCTTAAGATTGCAGATCTGATGGCTCTTGTCTCCCTTATGAAATTTCTTCTTCCCATACTACAACTTAGAATTTCAGTCGCTGTGAAGATTGGATAGTTGTAGTTTTTGCTCCTGTTTGGTGGCTTTTTGGAAGACTTCATTCATGGTTTGAGCTTCATGCATATCCACCTCAGCTTCTATGTGGGGTCTGATTCCCATTATAAATTTCTAGATATGGAACCATTCATCTCCTTGATATTGAGGCACATACTTCAACAAGTTGGTGAACTTTTCCCAATACTGAACCATAGTCATATTTCCCTAGGTTAAGTTCTAAAACTCTGTCACTTTCTTGTCAAAGAAAAGTTCTGGTAACTGTTATCAATCAAATATGCACCCTATGCTAAGCTTGCAAAAAACTTAACTATATATTGACACATGGAAACCTTCTTTAGATGTGGGTGATCTGAGCGAAGAAGGAATCTCCAAAGTGAGTTGCTTCTCTGAATGATAATTCCTATTCTAAATTATTCTCAAGGTAAAGAGTTAGAAGGATAAACTAGATTTAAAACTTATGATTGAAATTCTATCACCTAAAATTATTGACCAAATTTAAGAAGACTCTAATAATAACTCTCTCACCACCTCTTTAAAACCTGATTCTCACAATCTCACAACACATATAATCCAAAAGTGATTTGTGCAAAGATTTAAAATAAACACAAAGCACAACCTAAATTAGCATGCAACTCCTATAAATCACTTTACAATAGTAAGACAAGAAAAGGATTCAACAAATTTGAATCACAAGGCACATCAAATTACTACTGCAAAGCATAAACAAGAAGTGAGAAAGAAAACTCTGTTGTTTTATTGAATGGAATGAAAACTCTCAAAATATTAGTGCAAAACTGCTTACAAAAATCTCTGCATGAACAAGAGAGGGAGAAACAATGATCTGAACTGAGAAAAACCCTAAGTTTTTCTCCTAAATAAAACTCTCTAAACCCTAATCCGAGCTCAAGAAGAAAGCCTAGAAAAAAGCATCTAGAACTGCATCATAATGTGTAATAAAAGTTGAAATCTCACACTTTTTGCATGTCCATCTCAAAAGGCTTCTAAAAATAGGTCCAATCTGCTTTAAAAGCAAAACAAATACCCTATCTTCACCCCATGCAACTCAATTTTGCCGAAGGAAAAAGTCAACCATCTCTACTTTCACGAAACTGCTAAAAATAGCAAAAACAATAAAACAATTTATAAATCATTGTTTAATCTTTGCTTTACAATGATTTGCAATTTGATTTTCTCAATTTGACCTATTTTTGTAATTAAGATTTAAAAATATTTGCAAAATATTACAACTTTATATCTCCATTACAATTTTATTTTTCTTCTAAAAATCATAAAAATATAAGGGTGTATTTCATTGTTGACCCCTAATTGATTTCTTATAAAATCAATCAAAAATAAAAGCCTAAGGAATTATGTATATTGCATCTTTTCCTCAAGGCATAAGCATTGAAATTAAATCAAACCCAAGGTATTTTCAGACCTTGAAATAATAAATCTAAAACCATCCTAAAGTCTTAAGCATATGATTCTTTTGGAAAGGTCGACCTAAGGCAAGAATGAATTATCAAATGACAAAAAATTTGAAGGCACTTTAAAACTTAACTTAAAGTGATGGGCCCAAATTCGAATTAGGGCTAAAGGGAAACCCTAATAAAAAAACATGAGTTTCACCCTAATTTTGCATTTCATTTCCTTGGCTGACTTTGGGAGAGAGAGCTCTACAAGAGCCGCTGCTATCATGGTGTTAGGGTTTGACAGGAAAAGCTTGGAGACTTGGGATGTCGACTTCTCTGTGGGTCAAAATTTTATCTGCAAGCAAGGTAAGTCGATTTCAAATTATTTTATGGCTTCTTGCTTTTATGTTGAAGATAGACTTGGCCTTAAGGCTGTGACCATAGCATTTTTATAAACCAACTCAAGGAGTTCTGACAGAACAATGAAGTTATTATTATGGAAGAACCAACTGGAAATTTTTGTGCATTTTCTTCATTATAGGCCACAGTTATCACATGTTTTTCTAATGAATTTCTATAAAGAAACTTGCATTTTATACACCCTTTGTTCTGATTTTGATATTTTGATAGAAAACTCAAAAGGATTTTTCTGAATGGTGAATATTTGTGAGTGAAAAACATCTTCTAGGTCGCGGCCATCCTTCTTATGTTATGGGTATTTCACAAACCGTTGTATTTTTCATTCCTTAGTATGGACTCAAAAATTTCAAGCCATGCTTTTAATGGTGAAAACCCAGATGGAATCTTGAAGCTCTTAACACATTTTCCTTAAAGTAATTGCATTTCCAGCTGAAACCCCCATATAGTTATTTCTTATTTCAAGATAAATTTGCACTTGACTCTTGTTCTTTACACTATTGTAACTTTATTTGCTTGTTCTCAGAATGAAAACTTTAACTTACTTAGAGAGTACTTTTAATGGAACAAGCTAGATTCCTCCACTTCATACTTGATTGTCTTTTATTTATGCACTCCATGTATTATTTTTCTGAAAAGTGCAAATGCAATGCAACTACCCATTAAATCTGTAGCATGAACTTGATTATCTACTCACCTTACATTGTTCTTCCATTGAAGTAAAACTAAAACAACACCTCTTATTTTACCTTGTATCTCCTATAGAAACATTGATATTCCTGTAGGTTGCTTTGATGCTTACTATAATTCATTCCATATGCTTAAATGCTTCAAAAAATATGCATTCTCAGCTCAAAAATTTCATGAAATGAAGTTTCTCTATGTGCTTTTATTATTTATTAATGTTTTGTTGATGAGGCATCATGTATGGCTGTTCACTATCACCATTATGGACATGAAACATTTGTTTCATTAGAAAAGAACACCATGAAACAACATGAATAACATGAACAAATCACATGGCAACAAAGATGCAATCAATTTGACAGTATTAAAATTTTTCAGTATGGAAATTGATGCATTTTATTTGATTCTTTATCTAAATTGAGCTCATTGCTCACTTGTAATTTTCACTTCGTTGTTTAGATTTGATCGTTATGAGTGAAAAATGTTCTTGATTGCTTTGATAATTGAAATATGTTTCACTCCTTCATGAATGGCTCAGATGAGCACGATAATTGTATTTCCTTATTCAGCCCCATTTGTATGTTTGGGGGAAACATGTCGAGCTCTACCCTTGTGGGAGCCCATTTTACTCCACATGCTTTTATGTCTTCTTGAAATGATCAACTACATAGCTTTTCCTATACCTTCACAAGAAACAAACAATGTTAGCATAAAACAATGAATTTTAAAAGACTCATGATGTCTGTATTTGCAGTCCTCATTATACTTCTTCATATTGATTCAACTGATTACATGCATTGCAAGCAATGAAATATATCTCTGTTGGTAAAGCACATAATGTAGTCCATAGTCGGAGCTCTAACAATCTTGTTTACATGATGCAGGCTTACTCCAAAGCGGTGGCGAGGACATGACAACATCAAGCAACCAAGTGAAGACAAAAACATGCAATGATGGATATGCCATATGTTATTTGCGTATTCTTTATCTTCAGTTGTATATTTCATTCCTTGCAATGAATTGTTTTATCTATCTCCACAGCTTGTGTGGATCCTTTAAATTCTCTTTTCCTTTCCATTTTGAAAAGAAATGCTATTTATTGCAAACTTGTATAATCATTTGTATTTGCAAACAAATGAAATACTGTAATAATCATTGTAAAATAAATGAAAGAAATGAATATGCTTATTCATTTATGTATTCTATCGTATACTTCATTTTCACTATAAAGCACTGAGTAATAGATTCTGAAACTCTATTCATTGAGAACATCAGCATAACTGAAACCTGATAAATCTGATGCAAACAACAATCTAAGCAATGCATCAACTAACTGAACTTTCACTTTTAAAAATGAAACTAATCAGCTTTACTAATTGAGTTATAGTAACCATCTCTTCTTGAAGGCTTGGAGGAAGAGTTCCCATGTGATCTCGATAGGCTAAATATTTTTTTCTAACTTCTCATTATCCCACCAAGTCACTGCTTCACTTGAGAGATGATACGTAGCCAATACTGCCTTGGTCTATTTAGAAAGGTTACAAAGCCCAAAGTATTTTTCCATTTCTTTAATCTAAGACTCAACTCCTAATCTGATAGCCTTACCATCAAACTTGGGTGGTGCTACTCTTTTTAGGTCTTTCCCAAGCTCTTCCTCAATTCATCCTCGTGGACCTGCTCTTGGCCTTGATTTCCTTTTGCATTATTGCTGTCCTAGTCCTCGCATGCCACTTATACTTCTTGTTCTATATGATCCATGTGAGACTCTTGCTGATTCAAAAGATCTAGAATTTTCTTCAACCTCTTGTTAGGTTCATTATCGAAACCACTACCACCCCCATCCTACCTGGTGGTCACCATGGTTTCTCACACTTATCCTGGAACATAGTCACATTTATCGCATCTCAACACAAGTTTCTATGAATAAACGTTCTTATGCTACATCACATAAATTTTGCATATGCATACATCCCACATTCTAGAAGACATACTCATTCATGCATAACACACACATTTTAGAGTCTCTCATTAAACACACCAAAAAATTTATCATTTGATTTTATTTATATTTAAGGTGAGTCAATAGACCCTTATTTACAATAGGCTTCGAGTTACATCATTCCAATTTCTCAACATCAGAAAGAGGACATTCCTTGGGGTCCTCATCTGAGTTTACATAAAAATTTATAGAAGAGGATGGTTGAGCACGTAGGCTCCTTTTCCTCTTTAGTCAATAAGGGTGCCTTGGGTCCACACCCTAGAGGCGAGTCCCAAATTACAGGAATTTTTTTGATCTTAGGTGTTTGCTTCTCCTCAATCTTCAAGTCTCTCTCTAGCTTGAGTCATGTAAGAGCTTGAGCTAGTTTTTTGTCATCAAGAATTCTGAACCTCCATCTCGACATTTCCTTCCTTTACGTCACTCTTATGTAGGGTTCTAACAGTTTTCCCATTCCTTCATCCTTCCTTTGACCTTCCCATTCCTGCATTCAATTCAGGTTCAGTCAATTGTCAAGACTTCCAAATTTTGGGTCAAGGGTCAACTACCCTAGTCAATTATGGTAGACTCAGGCCTAGAGTTGAACCTAGATCTAATACCAAATGTAATAACCGATTTGAAATTATTACTTAATTAATATTATTATAAATGACACATGAATATACTTCAAATTAAAAAGACATAACTACTAGCTAAAGTCAATCATAGCTACACATGTCCATTTAAAATGAGTCAAAGATTCATATATTCACTTCAAAAATCAAATTACAATATTAGGTTTGACTTGGTTCCTAAAGCCACAAATTCTTGACATTGTACACTTTTCATCAAGGTACATCTTAGACTATAATAGTCTTGTGAACAACTAAGGTTCTTCTTAGACGCTCACCTCCACTGGTGGATGAGAACATGGTTAAAGCACTTTACCACCCAACCATGAAGCTTACACTTCCTTGGTATTCTTCTGACTTGAAGAATGCCCGACCCTGCACAAAATTTTTAGGAAAAGAACAATTTGCAAGGTGGAATCTGGTGCGTTCCCATACATCAACATGCAATTTCTATCTACAAGTTAGAAAATAAAATGCAAGATCTATGCTAGGAATGGCAGAGAGTGAAATCACAGAGTTCATACATACATAATGAACTAAATTGCTTGGCCAAGCATAATAAATGTGTTGCAACAAAAATAAACAATAAGTTCTAGTAAAGAAAAACCAAAACTCTCTCATCTCCATTTCAGAATCTGTCCTGGAAGGTAACTTTCTACTAAAAATCACATAATAGCTATCTACCCTCTAGTAACATCTACCTTGAGGTACTCTAGTCAACTAAGGTATCACTATCCCATTTAGAATATTATTTCACTCATGTTCCAATAGAAGAGTCAAATTCTATTTTACTCTCTAAACAAAAATCAGATTTATAAATCAATAGAGCAATTCTACAATCAGTCATATCATTATTATGACATATACTTTTCATCATAAGAATTTTGTATTTAAAAATGTACTAAAAACAAAAATCAGGTATGTCACAAGTATGTGTATGCACATAGATGAAGTCTATGTGCATACACATATATGTGCCTACTAATGTTAAATTTTGTACATACATTCTAAAATAATCAATAATTCAGATTGCAATCTTAAAATAGTATTCCATTTGACGTTTGTTTGTCAAAAATAAAGAAATCATAACAAGTCTATGCTAATAATTTCACACATACTATTATTGCATTCTTACAACTATGATATTCTAACATTATTGTTTTCATAGGAACATTCATTGTTTAAGCAGAACAAGTACTATTTCCTACTAAACATTTATAAAACTAGTTGTTTTCATATGAACATTCATTGTTTTAAACAAAATAAGTACTATTTTCTACTAAACAGATACACAATAAGTTGTTTACATGTGTACATTCATTATTTGAACATAATAAGTATTGTTTCCTACTAAATAGTTGTTACACAACATGTTGTTACAAAACAAGTCGTTTACATGTTTACATTCATTGTTTGAACAAAATAAGTATTTTTTCCTACTAAATAGTTACACAAGTTGTTTACATGCTAAATAGTTTATTGAGAAAAGATAAATTTCAATAAAATGGTGATGTTTACAAAAGAAAAACCATTGTTTGCATCAACATATTACTGTTTCAGACTAAATAGTTACATTTAAAGACAAATAATGTCGTTTACTCAGCAAATCTCAAGTTGCTTACATGCTAAAAGATAACTTTACAAATAAATATTCTCTATTAAACAACATAATGGGTTTTCCACTATGAACTGAAAATACACAGTCAAATAGCCCAATTGCTTACATAAGGACATAATGTTTATTATTCAATTTCTTGAACACTTTCATCACTAGAGATTTGATAAGAAACTTAATAGTATAAATAAAACTATGTTTGGCATGTTTGATGATGAGATACTTGAGCACATAATTCAGTCAAAGAAGGCATATAAGCTTCAGGTTCAAACAATACTCATGCCTTTTTAGACTACAAAAAAACAAACTACGGTTTCTTTGGATCAACCAATCTCAATGGTTGGGTGTATTATTTATAAAAAATCAAAGACATATATTGAAATCACCCATGAGGGATTACTATCTTATACCATGCATGCAACAATATTAAACATGTGGAATTTCATCTAAACTATTTACACAGACAGGGGTCAGCCCATCAACATTAAAATCGAACAAAGCAAGGCTTGGTGTTTCTCTAATATAAAAACCTTTCCATCGCTCCTATTGAACGAGGCCATCTTTCCATTAAATGACAATATACATATATGCAAATATCTAAGAGCTTTTATTTAATCCCTATTACAGTTATCGACCCAATAATAATAAGCATTAGAAATAATACAATTATAATGTAGAGGAACATACCCTTCCAATAGGATCGAAATCGATCCTTTTCAAGGATTATATTTACAAACACACAATAAATCAGAATAAATTTTGATAGCCTACACAAGGCTAAGAATTATCATGCAACATAAGGGTGAAGATCAAGTCATTGGAGGCTCTCAAGCCTCAACCCAACTCTGTACAATAGCCACAAAGGCTCTAAGTTATGATGGTTTCCATATTTTGCAAGTCGTAGGCCATGTGCCCTTCATGAGATGTTAATCAATATATATATATTTGGCTTCAAGTCGATTCACATATAGAACAAAGACCTCATTTTCATGATGCCATGATAACACTTGATTACAATGAAGGAAAAACTTCTTGCATAATTCAATATTAGCAATAAACCTAAGTCTATGCAAAAATATGGAGATCAAATTACCTCCCAATCGAACTTTGATGTTGGTTTCCTCAAATTTTTCCTAGTCTCAAGTTCATCCCTACTTTTTTCTTTTGAATTCCCCAAATTAATTTCTTCTTTTTTCCTTTTTCTCTTGGGTTCCCCTTCAAAATGGAAACAACACTATTTTACATTTTTTTGGGGGCGATGACATTATGGCCATGTCGTTGGCCTCTAATTTTGAAAATTGTCTTTATGATTTTCGTAGGCCACATCCATCGTGGATTTTCCTTGAGATTTTTCATTGATTTCCATAGTTTGATTCATAATATATTGGTTATCAACTTTGAATTCAATATGAATTTGAATATATATATATATGTACATATGTATATGTATGTATATATCTATAAATGTAATATATATATACATATATACATACTTATATATTTATACATCTATATGCATTTAAATGATTTCATTGAAATTTACTTTATATTCAAATAATGTATATATATATATTTATATCTACACTAAAGGAAATATTTTTCTTTACAATGCTCGCTTTTGTTTCCTTCAAATCACAAAGTTTGAATAGATAATTTAATCCTACAAACCATTCATTTTTCAAGCACTAAAACAATCAGGTCAGGAAATTACGTTCTTATATATGCAAATTAGTTCAAATGCAAGTCATCATGTCATTTGTGGTGTGTGCACCTAGATTCCAACTGGCTTACCATTCGGTCTAGCTAAACAATCCTACTTCAACTGTGTTCTCATCCTTCAACCTATCACCTTGCAACTGCACACACTTGCACTTGCAAATTGATTAGTAACGTTCAATTCTTGGTAACATATAAAAATAATTTCTAAAATTTTTTAAAGTCAACATCAGTCAACTTCTTTCATTCATTTTTCCAAAATTCCAAAATTGGCATTTAATATTTAATTTAATTTTTTTAATAATTTAATTTTTTGTATTATAATAAATATGCAATAAAATTGGGTTATGACAATCATCATTTGATTGATATATCTAGGGCATCCTTGAATGTGGAGCATAGAAAGCTTGTTGCCCTAGGTCCTAAAGCCTAGTGGAGACAAATTTTCTATCTTAGATTTTGGTGAACCTGGCATGAATTGAACACGCAACCTTCTGAACAAGTGGAACCCGTGAAAACCGACAAAGAAAAAGATATCGAACAAATCACAAAGCTATTATAAGATGATTGGGGTTCCTTATACTTTGAACCAACATTCATGGGAGAATACAAGATCATAAACAAAGAGTTTGAAAAGGGAAAAGAAAAATTGATAATGTCAACACAAAATTTGGAAGACCCTTCGAAATCATCCACCTCAACCACTTTAGAAGAAAATACATACACAACAAAGTTTGATGAAACTGAATATCAACAACCTTTGAATCCTATAGAAGTGAAAAAGCTTTATGGAAGAGGTTATGAACTTATGAAACAACTCGGATATAGTGGAAAATGATGTGGTGCTAGAGAACAAGGTATGTGTGTCCCTATAGATCCTAACACACAAGAACAACTCATGGTCCTGGTTATTATCCTTTGATAGAAATCAAACCATCAAACAAGCCTTCGCTCAATATCAACACTCTTACAAAATATTCTTCTAAATCGACTTTAATGGTAGTGCATCCTGAACTGCTAGACACTAGCAGTCTTGATTGTTATCCTTTGAAAGAAAAAAATAATCCCTCACTTAACATTAATGTCATCATGCAAATTGCTAATGATTCAAATTCGATAAATTTTACACCCTCCTTTAAGGGAGAGTACAAAATCTCACAATCTAAAGAGCCTTGTGTAAGTATGACATCTAGTACTAAGCAAGAGATATCTTTGTCGCAAAATAAAGGAACATATTCTACCATTGATCAAGAGGGTATCTTGTCGAGACTCCTCCAAGATTCTTTGATGTACCTCCCTCCAAGAACATGAAATACATTTTACTACAAGAATTCATTCTGTGCATATCATAGAGTCCATGGTCATGCTACTAATGAATGTAAGGCTTTAATTAATTGAAATCAATATCTTAAGGATCGAAGTGCTCTTCCCTGTGTTGAAGTATCTAGTTCCTCTAATTGATATGCATTTTCATCTTTTTTGGCTCATCCTTGTCTTGCACTAAGTAGGGGAAAGGGGTTAGTTAGCCTTGTCCTTCTATGTCAATTTTCATTGTCACTTTTGGCTAGTTGACTGCCTTTCATGTATATATAAGAGCAATCTTGGGATGTGGACGACATGCCTTAAGTTGGCTCGCATGTCTTCTTCTACTTTAAAGAAATTTTTCATAGTAATGGTGTTAGCAACTGCTTTAAAGTGTGTGCATACATCAATACTCATGTTTTATGGTGCGATTTTCTTCTGGTGATGCATCCTTTTCTTGGTGGTGTCATTAGGCTTGATTTCCTCCGAGAGTGTGATATTTCTTTGAATTTTCCTCTCTTGGAGACATTAGGCACAATTTTCCCTAAGAAGAGACCTTGCATGAACTAAGAAAAATCCCTTCGAATGTACCTTACACTATCAGTTATATGGCCACCTTGCATGCTCGTGGTGCCATCTTGTTTGTTCATGAGTCCCAAGAATAGAATTTTTTGCTTGCCTCATGAAGTTCGAAGTTCATTATTTGTTCATGAGCTCCAAGCGTATGAAGTTTTGCTTGTCTCATGAAGCTCGAAGATCATTATTGTGTGGCACCTTATCAAATTTATCACTAGGTATAGCTTTGGTTTGGTTGTATGGGAGTTGAATGGATGCATGACTTCCCTTAGCCACTCATGTTTTATGGACACATACCGGTCATGTGTCTCACCCCTTTGGGATACTCACCCCGCAGATGACCTGAAGTTCCATGGACCTAGAGTGAGCATATTGTGGATACTCACCCCATGGATGACCTGAAGTTTTGTGGCCCCAAAGTGAGTGCATTTTTGTTGAAGCTAGATCCACCTATCTTATTATTTTATTTTTTTGTCTTTGGAATTGTATGTTTGTGTATCTTGTTTTATCGCATCTCATACACCTAGTGTGTGTCCTTTTCTTCCCATGCTGGTTTGATGAAGGATCTCAGATTCTAGGGTCTTGGCTACCTCCTTTGATCTTTGTCATCCTTTTTTAACCACATTAATACAATAGGACCCCTCTTGAATGTCTACTTTAGTGTGAGTTTGAAGAAAGTTCATCCTCTCACTAAAGTGGGGGCTAAATGTAGTGTCATAAAATGTTGTCGGTCACATTTTCACACTTGTTTGGGCCCTCCTTGTGAAATTGGACTTAAGGATGCCTTAACTTAGTGTTGTAATGTGTTTAACATGACCGCATTAGGTCTTGGTCCCTTGTGAACTAATTAATTGAAATGGTACCTTGCTAAAGTGTTGTGAAGTTTTGTAACACACTTTCACACTTTTCTAAGGTTTTATCAATTAAGTAAACCTAATAAACCTCTTTTTAATCAAAATGTACCTTAATCATGCCTTATTTGAAGTGTTGTAATACACTTCCACACTTTTCTAAGGTTATCATTAATAATTGGGATTCTTTATGCTTTAATTGGCCTTATTTTGCATCCACAAGCTTCATTTAATGCATCATTTTGAGGATAATCATGACACAAATCAACATCCAATCATAATTCAAGTGTTTTCAAGTTGTGTGGCCCATATTTAGCGAACTGGGACTCATTTACCACCTTGGGCGAATGAGTCCCACCTAGGTTTTTGGGTCCCGAACCTGGTTTCACATCTTCCTAAGCATTTTTGAAAATGGTCCCATAAATTATTCCTAATGGGACTCATTCACCACCTTGGGCGAATGAGTCTCATATCACCCAAAATCAAAATTAATTCAATTTTTTGGTGGGATTTTATCCTCCTAGATTTTATTTCATCTTTTAGTGTTGTAATTTTAGGAATTCTTGCATAATTAAGTATAAATACAAGGTCCTTTCACTCTTTCACCTAAGACTTTTGTGAGAGCATTACTATAGAAAGTTTGAGTTCACAAGAGAATTCAAGTGTTTACAAGAGCATTCAAGGGCATAATTCTTCATCAATTATTGTAGCAATTAAAGATCCATCATCATGTCAAGGATATCAAGTATCAAACATGTTATTGATCTAGTGTTGTGATGTAGCATTAGAGATCCAAGATCAAGCATTGTTCTAGACCTACTGTCAAGATCAAGATCTACATCCTTCATGGCCATTTCATGTTGAGTTGTAGATTTACAAGACATAATTTAAAAGGCATCATCCAAGGTATCATTGTCCATGATTCATGTTCTTTGTTTCATCTTTCATGCCTCCATTTCATTATCTCATCATTTGGTTTAATTACCTATAAGGGGTTTGACCAAGGCAAACCCCTATTCCCTAACAATCAACTCTCTCTCTCTCTCTCTCTCTCTCTCTCTCTCTCTCTCTCTCTCTCTCTCTTTGTGTGATTATAAATCTAGGTGTCTTGGAGAAAGGAGGACCTTTGAATATTAGGTTACAAGATTGAGAAAGTTGTTGGAATTGTCCCCTCATTTACAAGGTTTCTATCTCCACCAAAAATTCACCTACAACCCCAAAATTAGAGTTTCAGATATGGAAACAAAGAGGAACAAAAAGAGCAGACATTGAAGACCAAATTTAGACTTTGAAGCTCCAGAAAGCCCTAATTGGACTCATTCACTAGTTTTGGTGAATGAGTCCCAGTTTAGGTCAATTTTGAGATTTTTGCAGTTTCAAATACTTTTTCTAGAAACCTTTTCCTATATAGAAACCTAGATCTAGGACTGATTCACCCATCTTGGCAAATGAGTCCCAGTAGGCCTAAATTTTAGGTTATTTAGCATTTCAGATCTCCATTCAAGCTCTCTCAAGTTTATAGGTACTCCTCTGTACTTTTCTAGTTTGTTGTTCTAATTTATTTGTATTTATAGGGCATTTATTCAAGTTTCATCAATCGCTAGGTTTTGTCATTAGATCTTGCATGCCATACATTTTTCCAAGCCCTAGCTTGGTGGTGAACCCCCCTTTGGTTTATAATCAAACCCTAGGACAACCCTGTTGCAAGATTTTTTCTCCCATTATCATCATTTGATTGTGATCTTTGGGTCATCCTTGAATGTGGAGCATAGAGAGCTTGTTTCCCTAGGTCCTAAACCCTAATGGAGACAAATTTTCCATCTTATAATAGAAAATAGGACACAGTGGCAAATATGGACTTAAGATGAAATTTTTTACTAGTATAACACAAGAAGACATGCCAAGCACGTGAACAAGCCTAAATTAGTAGTAAAGGATTTACAAACTTGATGTAGCCCATATTAGGAATCTCCTTAAGTGTAGGGACACCCAAAATAGGTGTATATACTCTCATTTTTGCTTGAGCAGACAACTAGGGGCCTCCTAGAATGGAAGGATAACCCAATCACCCTCTCCTTGGAAAGATATGTGTAATTTATGCAAACTTGAGGATTCTTGTCTCTACTCAAGGAAGCCAAATGGTGGGTGTAAAAATCTTCAGGGTATGATGTGCATCCCCTTCACTACACCAAGCCGCAGTTGAACATGTATCTTATCTAGGCTTAATAGGAAAACTGATTCCCTGAAATACCAAGAGGGTGCATGAGGCACATCCATCAACACTAGCTCATCACAAGCATGGGTTAGGAACTTTTGGGGGGAAATCTTGGACCAACCCTTCACACCTAACTAGGAATCACCCTAGTATTACTACTTCACTAGACACGATGGATTGGATTGGGGTACAACTTTCATTATCCCCCCTTTATATACCCCACCAATTCACATGGTTGAGGTCATCCTTTGGGTGATGAAATCCCAAGCAGGCCTCTTAAAGGGAGAGAAATGTTAGGCATTTCTGATCCCCAAGCTCACATGAGGCATAAGGGGAGAGCACATGCAAAGCTATCACTCCTAGGTAAATAAACAAATGGGCTTGAGTTAACTATGATTTCTAGTCCCCAGGATCACCATATGGTGCAAGGGGAGAGCATATGTTGAAAACTAACTCCAAACACGACAAGAAATTTATTTGACCCTTTAATTAAATCTAAGTGTGCCTAGTTAGTTTGGGAAAACAAACTACTCTAAATCTTTGACCGCTCATCCTATAACAAATAAGTTAGAAATTTCTATACTCTGGTCTTTGACAAATGAGAAGTTGCACAAACTGTTAGCAACTAACATGGGCACAACCAAACAAATTAGCTGGTTAGTATCAAACCCAAAACCAAAGAAATATTTTAACAAAACAATAAATTTTTAGGTTTACAATGGAGTCACTTATCTAGAGGGCAGAATCACCCTTGTACAAGGTCACACACCTGCACTATGGAATACAGACTCTCCTATGTAGTCTCAATAAAAATCACCCAGCAAGGTTGTAGGATCAGCTATGAAGCGCTTTTGCCCCTATGCATATGTGATGTGAGAGGTCGAATGTGTATCTGCCTCTGTTGCTCACAAAATCACCCGTCAAGGGGGAAAAATTTCCCATTCGGTGGATTCACCTCTATGTCTCAAAAAGTTTGAACCTTCAAAATATAAAATAATAGAAAACATAAAATGGACCTATGACATGGGTCCCATCGGGCATGCCAGAAATGTGTGCAATGTTTTTCCTACTTAACTATGCAAGTGCAAATCAAGTGCAAAGAAGGAAATGATACAAAACCTCAAGATTAGCCTAGTTGAATCTTAATAAGAGAAAAGAAGAAAATAAATACAAATTATACCTTTCTAAGATTGATAAATTGGTTGGCCCTTTGTTGAGTTGATTAGTATGATCCTTGTGTGATCGAATGTTATGTAATCTAGCTCAAAATGATGGTGGATGTAGATTGAATGCAATGGAAGTGATTTTTATGCACTTGGATGCAAGATGAAAGCTCTAAAATGTTGTAAAAATGGAGGTGATGAGTGCTTGAAGGCTAAGTGTGTGAGTTGAAAAATACATAAGTTTTATGAGTGAATGAAATTGGCTAAGTATTTAGCCATTTTGGAGAAAAGGAAATGGATGGCTAAGATTAACCCTAGGTTTGGAGATCAATGGTTGAGATGTCATGATACATCTCAACACATGTGATGGAGACATGTGGTAGGGTAGGTGGAAAGGGTGAAATGATGTGGAGGTGAGGCGGCTCCCATGTGGAGGTACTTTCAAGTACCTTGGGGAGAGAGAAAATGGAGGACTTGCCTTATCCTCCTCAAATCATGGGGAGGATGTGACAGGAGAAGGATTTAAAAATTCTTCTAAAATCTCCCTAGATTTTAGAAAAGGGAATTGGGAAGAACAAGGGGAATTTTTAATTCCCCTTGTAAGGACATTGGGATATGGGGGAGGAATTGAAAGTTATCTATTAATTCCTTCAAGGATATGGGAAGGATAAAGTGGAATTTAAAATTCCATATGGGATAACTTGAATGAATAAATGGAATTAAAAATTCCAAGTTGGCATGTTGGGAAGATAAAAAGGAATTAAAAATTCCTTGGGGGATGGGGCTTTCTTCTCCAACAGGAGAAAGAATTTAAGAGGGTTGAATTAGGTACTAATGCAATAATTGGCAAGAGACTTAGTTTAGGGATTAATTAATCATGATTAGTGGTTGTGAAAATAATTAGGTAGGTTAATGATGGGATTAGAGACAAGTGGAAAATTATGGGGGATGTGACACTAACCACAATTAGTAGTGTGCACATCCTAATCACATGTTAATTAAGTTCACCTGAATTAATGATGAATTATGGAGGATAGTGACATTTGGAGAGAGAAAAAGGATGAATTAAAAATTGATTTAATTCATGTGGGCTAAAATGACCAAATTAAATAAATGTCTATTTATTTAATTTAGAGAGGAAAAGCGGTAAAGTATTTAACTAAATAATTAAACACTTTAGGGAATACTAGGAATAGAATAAATATTAATCAAATAATGAACTGTTTAATTAATATACATATGCAAGTGGGATAGGTGAGTATAATGATAAATTTGACCATATGGGAGTGGCCAAATTTAGGTCTACATTTTGCCCCTCTTCGAAGTGTCGTTAAAATAATAATGTTTTGAAAAGAAAAAAATATAGATGACTCGATGGAGGAAAAAGACTACATGATGCCCCGATATGAGAGGAAGAACGATGAACAAGAAAATGAAGAAAGTATGAAGGATTATGCCCCCTTGAGAGGGTAGAGAAGGAAAAGGGGGCCCCAAGTGACGTGTCAATAGGAAGAAAAGGATGGTACCATGAGGACAATGATAAAACATGGTGAAGAACAACTTTTGAACAAAGGAAAATAGACGAATGGGATGCAAATGGTGGCCAAATGAAGAAAGTGTTGGAGATGTTGTAGATGTGTGTAATTATGTGAATGTGATCAAGTGTGATGATCTCAGTACAAACTTAAATGCCTAAGGCTACCAGATGTAGTGAGTAGAAGGTGTCTACATTTTTAGTGTACTTGAAGTTGCTAGGGGTAATGAATCGAAGGTTGTGGATGTTGTAGAGTTACAGTTGTGGATCTTCCTATTTATCTGAGACTTAGTGAACCTCCTTGTAATAGTATTCTTCTATTATTTTTTCTTTAAAACAATGAGTCCTTTGGGAAATGAGCCCTTAACAGTGAGCCTATTGTATTTGATGTTTCTATTCATATATATGTGAGTTAATCCTTACTAAGGTTTCTCCCTAATTAGGGTTTTCTATGTAAATCTTGTGTTCTCTTGTGTATGATTATGTTGTGTTGATGTTTCATACATTTACTTTATGCTGATGCTTAATAATGATTTGAAGGCTAATAAGGGTTTAAGGTATATGAGGGTTCGCTGATTTTAATATAAAATTGATTCACCCCCTCTCAGTTGTCTTATGCATCTAAAAATTGGTATCAAAGTTGTGGTTCCTTGGAAGAAGATTAACCACTTTAAGTATATCCAAATGGTGCATAGGAAGGGTGTTAAAGTTCCTATAATTGATGGAATGAACTATGCTTTCTAGAAAGATAGGATGGAAGCTTTTGTTCTTTCATTAAGGTTTGGTGTATGTAAACCAGTGGAGAATGGATATACTATGCCTACTATTGCTCCAATAAGTGATGATGAGATCAAGGACTATGAGAATAATGGAAAAGCAAGGAATGTTATCTTGAGTGGACTTTCTGATTCAGAACTTGTGAAGGTGATAAGCCTCAAGACTACTAAAGAGATCAAGACAAATTTGTAGAGTATTATAAGGGAGATGATAAGGTCAAGCAGGAAAATATGTAGAGTTTCAAAGCCATATTGGAAAAATTGACAATGATAGAAGATGGAGACATTGTAGCCTACATGCTCATAGTGGATGAAATTATCAATGTGATCAATGATTTGTGTGGAAAACTAGAGGAAATTGAAGCTGTGAAAAAGGTATTGAGAACTCTTCCTAACTTTTAATGCTAATGTTTCTACTATTGAGGAAGCTCAAAATTTTGATCAATACACTAGAGATTGGATGTTTAGTGCTTTAAATACTTTTGAATTAAGAGTTTGACAAAGATGCTCCAAAGAAAGAGACTGCTTTTTAAAGTTGGCAAAAAGGAGAAGAATGATGAATCTAGTTCAATTGATCTTGATGAGGTGGAAGTGAAATTTGTAAGGAGATTGAAAAAGGGTACTAGAAAATACAAAGTTAAGTTTCCTTTCAAATTTTTCAATTATGGAAAGATAGGTCATTATGCTTCTAAGTTTCCAATGAAAGTTTCAAATGACAAATATAAAGATCATAAAGGAAAATCTATCAAGAAGAGTTATTATGTTAAAGAAGATAGTGGTGTATCTTATGATGAAGAATTAGACTACCCAAATGATGGAAGTGATGAATGCTCGTTCATGGATTTAAATGTTGGAACTGATTCTACTAATCCTAAAAGATGTGTGACGGAAATGGCTTTGGAAATACATCACAGTATTGAAGGAACTATATTGACTACTTTTCATGTAAGATGGGAGAGAAACTATTGGATTATTGATAGTGGATGCTCAGATCATATGATAGGTTATAAGAATAAGTTTTTTAAACTTCAAAAATATGATGGTGGTCTTGTTAAGTTTGGTGATGATACATCTACTAAGATCTATGGAAAAGGTTCAATTAGTTTTGACAACATGCATAAAATAGATGATGTACTCTATGTCAAGGGTCTCTGACATAATCTTCTTAGTGTAGGATAGATGTGTACCAAAGAATACAACTTGGTGTTTCAGGATGATGGTTGTGAGATCAAAAAAGGGAGCTCCAGAACCTTGGTTGCAGTAGGAATAAGGAAATAAGGTAATTTTTATGTTGAAATGAATAGGACAACTGAGAGGGGGGTGAATTAGTTGTATCTAATCACATTCACCACAAATCTTAAAAAATTCCACACTCACTTTAATTTGTTATTAAGTATAAGCATGAAGTGCAGATAACAGAAAGAAAACACCAAAGACACCAAATTTACATGGAAAACCCTATAAGGGAAAAACCACGATGAGGATTAACTCACAATATAAGAGTAATTACAAAACCCATTACAAAGAGGCTCATTGCTCAAGGGCTCACTACCCAAAATAGGACTCACTGTCCAAATGGGAGGCTCATTTCCTATAGATACAAAAAGATAGAAATAATAATCTTACACATAGAACATTATCTAAATGCAATGGAAGATCCACCACAACAACTTGTACACATCTCTAGCTTTGATCAGAGAATTGCAGACACCATCGACTCACTACTTTCAAGAGTCTAACACACTGAATTTTTTGCTGCCTTAGTTCAATTTTGCACAATCTCTCACATCTATCTTGCTTCTCACACTTGTGGCATACAATACTTGACATCTTTCCTTGTATTTATACCATCTTCAATCTTAGAAACTTTCTCTAAGGTCGACTACACACTCTTCATTTTACAAATCAAAATAAGGTCGAAAACTCAACATTCCCACGGTGGATGAGAATGATATCAAACAAAACCAAAAATTAACCAAGACCCAAAAAAAAATCTTGGATCAATCGCATGCTTCCTTAATTGATTTGTATCCTTTGCATAGCGTGTAAACACCAGGTCGGCCAAACCTAATTAAAACACCAATGAAATTTGAAGTACACGCATCCACAACAAGAAGATAACATGCAGACCACATAACATGCTCACCATACATTAGAACACATCTTAGATACCTTCAGATTCATCTGCAGCAACTGCAACAACCTTCATACAAAGAACACTTTCCATCAGTTCATTCGAACTGTACAAACACACATAGTAGCTCTTAAACTAGTCTTTCGGAGCACCAAACCATGAACACCTTTGATAGAACATAGATAACACCATGAAAAGCCTTCTTTCAGATCCAAAAGACCTGAAACAAACCTGCAGAGAACTGTAGAGCAGATACATTTCTCCAAGTCCATAAAAAAAATTTGTCAGACCAATTCATAAACCGTTGAACATAACTTTCACTCTTCATCAAACCAGAAGCTATAATCCAGGATATATCACCCAAGGATGCCCTTAAACAACATTAAAGATCTAAAAAAGCATAGGATCAACACAAAGGAAATGCAAAGCACATATCGAAGCACATTCTAAACACACACACAATTTTTTCTTCACTATTTCTTAATTTTCTCAGAAGCACTTGGTAACTGATACTATCAAAAAACTTGCAACACCATAAAGATAGCTCCACGTACTCACAAAATCTCTACAGTGTCTCAACTATACATTCACCACTTGCAATCACTTGTTTCCTTTCACTTCAACAACCTATACTGTGTTGACATCAATGACAACACCACCATACCCATTCATACTTGCAACTGTTTATCAGCTCAAAGGTGGTGGTGTTTAGTCCTTTATGTCTCAAATCAATGGAAATTGGCTATGGCATAGAAGAATGGGTCACATAAATTTTTATAGCCTAGTGAAGATCAATTCTACTGATGTTGTAGGAGATTTTCCAAGAATTATAAAGCCTATCAATGCAATCTATAAGGAATGTCAGTTTGGAAAGCAGACAAAGAAGAGGTTTAAGACTAAAGAATATTATATGTTAGGAACTCTAGAGTTAGTGTATACATACTTATGTATACCTACAAAAACAAGAAGCTCTCAAGGTGACAAGTATTTTATGTTGCTAATTGATGATTACTCTAGAATGACGGGTAAAATTTATCAAAGAAAAATATAAATCTATAGATAATTTTAAAGCATTTAAATCTATGGTTGAGAATGAAATAGATTTAAAAATCAAGTGTTTGAGGTCTGAGAGAGGTGATGAGATCACCTCCAATGAGTTTAAAATAGTTTTTGTGAAGATCATGGAATAAAGAGACATTTGTCAACTCCTAAAACTCCTTAGCAGAATGGAGTGGTGGAAATGAAGAATAAGATAGTTTAAGAAGTAGTAAGAACCATAAAGAAAATCTATCGTATGTCTATTAGAGAGAAGCTATTCATATGAAAGTGTATATTCTTAATAGAGGACAAGCAAGAGTGAATAGTTCAAAGACTCCCTATGAGTTATGGTATGGAAAACCTCCTACAGTGAAATATTTAAAAGTGTTTGGAAGCAAATATTAGATCAAGAGAGATGAAGAAAACTTAGGAAATTTTGATCCAAGATCAGATTAAGGAATCTTGCTTGGATATTCTATAAAGAGCAAGGCATACATATGCTATAGAATTTTTTTGAAGAAGATTGTTAAAAGTGAAAATGTCAAATTTGATGAAGAACCACATCAAAGTTCAATACTAATAGAAGGATATGAATCCGATGAACCCACTTGTAGTGAAGAAGAAAAATAAGTGAAAGAAAAAGAGATTACAGTGGAAGAGGAAAAAGACCCGAATAATAATATTAAGAATCCCAAGTATGTGTAGATAAATCATTCTAAAGATCAAGTCATTAGACATAAGAGAAAAGGTGTGTTGGCAAGGAGAAGAGCTACTAAGACAGAGGAACAAGTAAAATTCTCTTTACTTTAGAGGTAGAACATAAAATTGTAATTGAAGCATGCATGGATGAGAGTTGGATCAAAGCCATCGAAGAAGATTTTAGATAGATTGAGAAGAATCAGACTTGGGAATTGGTCCCAAGAATAGAAGACAATGTGATAGGAATTAAATGGGGTTTTAGGAAAAAATTGAATGAGGATGGAAATTTTGTTAAGAAAAAGGCTAGAGTTTTGTGTAAGGGCTACTCACAAGTGGAAGGAATAGATCTTGAAGAGACATTTTCTTCGGTGGTGAGAATAGAAGCCATTAGAATGTTTTTGACTTTTTCAGCACATAAGGACTTCAAGGAATAAACCTTTAACAGTAGGCAAAGAAACCTTGGGAAGACATAAGCATGGATTTCATATTGGGATTTCCAAGAACACAAAGATGACATGATTCTATAATGGTAGTAGTGGAAAGATTTTTTAAAATGACACATTTAATTCCTTGCAAGAAGACTAATGATGTTGTGCATGTTACTACATATTTTTCAAGGATATTGTGAGATTGCATGGATTACCTAAGAGTATTGTTTTAGATATAGGTACCAAATTCATTGGATACTTTTGGAGAATATTGTGGAAGAAGATGAAGACAGACTTGAAGTTCAATTCAACACATCACCCACAAAAAGATGGACAAACAAAGGTAGTAAATAGAAGTTTGGGTAAATTGTTGAGATGTTTGATCGGAGATAAGACAAGAAATTGGGATATTATTCTATCACAAGCAGATTTTGCATACAATAATTTAGTGAACCTATTATGCATGGTTTGCACACACACACACCGCCGTGGGCACTGACCCCCTCTTTTCACTCCCAACAGGCTGCTTTGATCCTGTCTCATTTTGCGTGCCCCTTTCTTTGAGCCTAAATTGGTCATGTGCCATCAAATCATCAAATTCCCTTGACCAAATTCACCTACCTGAGTTTTGCTAAGTCTTTTGCTTTCATGAAGGTGCCCTTGCGAGTTTCCCTTCACCTGTTGCCCTGACGTCCTCTAGGCCTCATCTCCACTCGCTCGATTTTCTTTTTCCTTCATTTTTGACTTTGGGGACAAGTTTCCCATGGATTTGGGATTTTTTTTTGGTGCCTAAGTGAACTGCCAAAGTTTCATTAAGTTTTGGGAGGTTGCGGAAATTTCATTCTAGAACTTCATCCCTCCGTGGCTATTTTCGGAACTTTGTCCCTCCGTGGCCATTTTCAGGACTCGATCCCTCCATGGCCATTTCTGGGACTTTCCTTCTGGGCTACCATGTGCTCATTTCCATTTCAAAAGGGTGGAGACCCTTCGGCCTTCCCCTTCCAAACTTCCACATTTTTCAAAATAAATCCAATCTTAAGGAAGTATGTCTTGGCACTCTTTCTCCCCCTTTTTCCATGCATTATAATTCAAAAATATTTATTTTTCTAAGTTTTGTGGGGTTTGGGAACTTCCCTTCTAGACTTTTGTCCCTCTATCACCATCTGAGAACTTCCCTTCTAGATTGTTTTCCCTCTATCGCCATCTGGGAACATCCCTTCCAAACCGTTGTCCCTCTGTCAGCATCCAAGAACTTCCCTTTTCAACTGTTGTCCCTTTGTCACCATCTAGGAACTTCCCTTCCAGACTGTCATCCCTCGGTGGCCATTTCGGGAACTCCATCCCTCCTTGAACATTTTGGGAACTCCGTCCCTCTGTGGTTGTTTCCTGAACTTCATCCCTCCATGGTCATTTTTGAAACTTCCCTTCCAGGCCGTCGTCTGCCCATCATCCGTTGTTTGCCTCTCATCCACCTTTCACCCTTTGGGTACCGCACATCCCACTACCACATGAACAACAAATGATAAAACTTAAGTGCCTTAGCCTTCATCGGGTCCCCTTCACCGAACTTCCTTCATCGGGACTACGTCCCGTTTTGGCCATCGCAAAAGGAAAAGATAGCCTGTCCTTCTGATCTTCGAGGCTCGGTACTCAGAACGCCATTAGAATTCTTAGCAAAGAAAAAATGGAAGCAAATTCTAGATCTAGGTCCGGTCAGCCGGGTTTCTCCCATCGGACTTTCGCTTATTGCTCGTCATTCTAAATGGCCATCCTCAAACAGCTTCTCAGCCCTCTTGGCCCGAAC
Organism: Sequoiadendron giganteum; assembly: GCA_007115665.2. Classification (NCBI taxonomy): domain Eukaryota; kingdom Viridiplantae; phylum Streptophyta; class Pinopsida; order Cupressales; family Cupressaceae; genus Sequoiadendron; species Sequoiadendron giganteum. The sequence goes on from CM021100.1 coordinate 290,550,005, forward strand.
ACTTGAGCGATAGAGGAGTTATGCTGATTGTCTTCTTGCATCACATGTCCCAGACCTCGGAAATCCATCCCCGGGATGCCACCTCACCATGGCTGTTTCAAACGACAAACCTCAAGCGAATTTCCCTCCTCATGACTCCAATCACCTAGAAGATGACCCAAATGACCTCTAGTCTGGAAACAAATCTTGATCCACATGCTCAAATCGGACCCTCTCCTATATGGACCTTTAAAATCATCTAAATCTGAAGATGAGAGAAACCATGTGGACTACCTTGCCCTGTTCACCCTTCAAAACAACATTCTGGCCAGGGAAATCTAGCCTCTGGGGCCCGGACCGTCGAAACTCCCTCCTAATCCAAAAAATGAGGTTTGACCCACATATTAAAATTGGGCGCTCTTCCCCATGAACTTTTCAAATTTCCTAAATCCAAAGATGGAAGAAATCATACAGATTGCCTTGCCCTATTCACCTTTCAAAACAACATTCTAGCCAGGGAAATCTGGCCTCTAGGGCTCGGATTGTCCAAACTCCCTCTAGTAAACTGCTAATTGCAATTTAGACTAAATATTAGATTTATGAATGATGAATTATCAAATATAACTTTGTTTGTAGGATTTGACTAATGTTTTCCTTGATTTGTGTATGGAAGCACTTATGGCACTTCATGTATGCAAGATTCAAGAAGCCTACCGTGGGTCCGTCGGGGAGACCCATTGAGAAAGTTGAACAAGGAAAAGCACGTAGCTCCTATCACCATTCATTTTATGTTCACCTCTCTTCATAGCACCCATCAACAGAGCTGGCATTAGAAGAAGGCCTATGCCAAGGAGGTCAATGACAAAATGCAAGGGGGTGGCCTTGAAGAAAGCATAAGGGAGTTGTCCTACTTTTCACTAGATGATAGTGATCTTTAAGGAGCCATCCACCCAAATCAAGGGCAACCAATCCATTGATTCCAATCATCGATGAGCCTGTCTGATCCAATGAAGAATGTTGCAAGTCCATCAAGCAAAGGGAAGATTTTAGGTAGTTTTAGCTACGGTAAAAGGGAAATCAACTAGTAGACAAAACTACTACAACACCTGGGCACTAGAAGACAAAATAGGGAAACAACAAAAGGTGTATTTTAAATTGTTGAATATTCTGGGGTAGGTGAAGCCCTAGTGCAATCAAATCCAGGCCACACAATGTAATTCAATCCTATCCATTCCATTAGGTTTTGGAAAACTATAAATAGGGGTCTTCCCCTCATTTGTAAATGGTTGGAGAGCTAGTGTAAAAGCATTCTGGAGCAATAGAAAGCAACATTGCATGATTTATGGGTGTTTCATTTTGAGTTTTCTCATTATGTGTGCATGGTTCTACTTCCCCTTTTAGTTTAGTTGTAGTTTCTTGAATGGAAGTGGTAATTGTGACTGTTGTTTCAATATTTCATGAATTTCTAGCTCATGTTTTTTGTGGTTCATTGATGATGAATCACTTTGCAAAGCTAGTCTGAGCTTCATTCCTTTATTGCTACAGCTTAGTTCGATTGCATGTGCATGATATGTGTGTGTAATCTAAAAATTTGCAATCCTTGGAAGATTGCTCTGGTTTTGTGTAATTGTAGGTTTCTCTTGGCCAAGCAAAACTCATTTTAAGGAGTTTGTCTACTGTAGCAGCCTCCATAATCATTGTTCATTTGTAGTTTCAGGTCTAGGAACCTCTTCTCTTCCCTACCTTTTTTTATTTTTTTTAATAGGTAACCTTAGGCAAGGTTCATGGAACATTATAAAGCTAAATCTGATGTTGAAATGGAGTTCTAGACTATTGTTTGAACTTGCAGCAAATGCACAACTCTCTCATCCTAAGAACTCCATTTACAGACCCAAATTCCTGCACTTTGTAACTCATCCACTAAACCACCTTGCGATTATAACAAATCACACAAATCAACTGAGATATTCCAAGCACTGTCAAGACCTGACATTAGATACCTTGGAATAGTGTTCTGCAATTTGATTATGGAAGATTGTCTTTCAAGAGAGGTGATGCACCTATGCATTACCTATGTTGAGAAGTGCATAAAAAACACATCAACAAAACTGGCACTAGAAGGAGGGCTAGCATGTTGAGGCTACAAAGTTGAAAGTTGGAAGTTGAAAAGAGAAGTTTAAAGAAAAAATATGAGATAAGGAGATCTCTTTTAATTTTGAAGCTTAAAATCAAAAATTCTGAAGGCAAACAAAAGATGTGTTGAAATGGAGCAGCACATGCAAATCAGCATCACTCAACTACATGCAGATTTAAACAAGAGATTGAAGAAACCATTACAAAAATTCGCATTGGCAGACAAATATAGAATCCATGGTACATGTAAGCATAATGAATTCGAGTGTTTGAATTTCTTGAGCAGAATTGAAAGAGTATTGTAGGGAAAAATTCCCTTTTGGGAAATCTATCATCCTTTAGCCCCTGCAAACCCAGAGGAAGAATTGACAACCATGGCAGCCAAGGCATTTGAAGAGCTGATCCAAGAATTTTTGGGAAGCAAAGACGGACCAAGATTGGAGGAAGTACTAATGTCGAGCTAGTGCAGATTTCAAAATGCACCACATTCAGAGTTTACTTGTTCATCATGTGCAAACATCATCACCCAAGTCAAGGGTTGTTCAAAAATGTTGTAGCAGCCAACTGTCAAGGAGGATGAGTCATCCTATGAGGTAGAAAATCTTTCAGCATCTGGAGGACAACACCTTCAAGTTGAACCAAGAAGCTTCACACAAATAGATGTTGGGACAACAAACACTGAAGTTGAAATTCAAGAGGAAGAGGCTGAAAGTCTTGGGACAACAAAGTACCTTGATGAAAATTTGATTGTAACTAATTAAAAAGGTTGTCCCTCCATCAATAAAGGGTAGTCCTCCACTCTAGAAAAATAGCTATTAGCAGTTGAGGATGGATCAGCAAAGTATGCAATAGTGTATGTTGGAGAAGCCAATGAAAATGGTTAAAATCAGAAAGAGGAAGAAGTTGACAGCTTCAGAACAACAAAAAATGATGATGAGAGTATAAGTGAAATCAGATTAGAAGACCTCTCCTTCGTCAATGACAATGATTGAGAATCTGAAAATGAAAGTTTGGAGGATTGGGAACAACCACTTGCCATGGTTGTTTACCATCAAGTTTCTTTTTCAAGTGATAATGAGGACCTAGTGGTGGAAAGATATGATGAAATCATCTCCAAATTAGCAAAGGATTGGTCAGAGCTGAAATACCAAGTGGATTTGGAGGTGCTACTACTACCAAATTGATGCAGACTTCATGATTCATTGCACTCAAATTTCACATGCGAACTGTGCCAAGAAGCCATCAAGCAAGTTAAAGAACAAGCAAGGAAACCAAGCAAACCACTTCCTACAGTTGCTTCAAGGATGGAACGTGAGGATTAGGAGCCCGAGCCAAGTGACAACCTAGCTGAGCATAGTCCTTAAGAGGATGTTGGGACAGCAATAGAAGAAGGACAACAATACAATCTTAGGTTTTTGAGTGATGAATTAGATCAAACAAGGTTATCCACCAGTCATCAAGAATTTCTCCATCTTCAAGAGAATTTATGCACCATGGACGATAAGCTTTATGAAAAGTCCTGGGAGGGAGATTTCATAGTGGATTTTTGTCCCCTTGATGAGGTGCCATCAATTGATGACTTCTTTCCATTAGGATATTTACTATGGAGGTATGCTCATGCCGAGGAAGAGCACATCCCAGAAGATGGTAGTGATTAAGACATACTCCCTGAGCCTCTGAATGGTGATGCACTAGAGTTTCTGGATTGAGAGAGGGGTTCCTTCTCCATATATAGCGATAGTGAACAAGGGGAAATGAGTGAACATCATGATGAAATGCACGAAAAAAAGAGAGAAGAAGACAAAGGTGGGGGTGTTGAGATAGCTACCAACAGAGATGAAGCACCTAGTTGACTACAAGATGTAACTTGGAGTTCTTCCATCATGATCGTTGTTGATCCTCCTTCATATTCAGATGGTCGCAATAGGATAGATTCACGCATATCATTGTCCCACGACATTGAACACCACATAAATAAGGACAACACTTGGGAAAGGAAGTGGGATAGTGTGCTACCTTTTGAGGACAACAATCAAGTGGACACTAGGTTTGCAGAAGATCAATGAGATGAAGTCTATCTTCTCGAAGAACAGCTGATAAGGATTGTCGATCCCACGCAAGACGTGGAAGAAGAGTTGTCTTCCCCGTTCTCCCTACCTTATGCAGGTTTGATGCCTAAAATGTTGCACCCTCCACCATGCCCGCCTGAGGTTGTTGATGCAAAGATTGATGATGCAATGCTTGCTCTCAACTGTCAAACACTGCCATAATTGCACAATGAAATCCAGGTTCTATCCTTCCTTGCTCCTTTTAATTGTCATAAATACACTTATCATTTTGATTATGGGAATAAGGGGAGACAAACGTGTTTATGGATTAACCATGGGTTTAGCGATCCCCCTCAATTGCTGATTTTCCATGATCGGGTGACTGAACTTGAGTGTTGCAACGTTGAATTTATTTTTTCGAAATATAAAAATAAATTTTCATGGTTAAGAATGATAATGATTTCCCATTTGCTTGTGCATGCACTGCAAAATCCAATGAGCGTTGATGTTAGTTTTCCTTTTCCTGAACATAGGGCTTTGAAAATATCTCTTTGTACATAGTCTATTCTGAGTAGTGAAGGTTTCCTATAAATACTCCACTTTCCTGATTTCCTTAGGTTAGTTGGTTTGCTATAGATTGTTTTCTTTAGACTAGTTTCTTCATTGTTTTCTTTCACTATCCTACTTTGGTTAGTTTTGGTGTTCGCTTTATGTTCAATTTTCTTCCATTTTTTTGTTGCTTTGTTACTCCTTTGCTCGAGGTCCCTCTACTTTTGGCTAGGCACATCTGTGCGCACAACAACCATACTTATCACCTGGGGTTGTTCTATGTATTTCTTTGTCAAACTCTAATCAAGTTTTTAGAGTGGATGGTGAGGATTTATGTTAGTGTCAAGTGATCTGGGTGTTTGATTCAAAGAGGATAAGTTATTGGTTGGTATGATTATGATGTATTCTACAATCTTATATCTCTCACATCTCTTAAGAATATGGAGGTCTTTGTAGGTCCTTTGTGAAGTCTAGTTAAGTGAAGAATCCAAAATTTTTCTTTAGCAGCACTGTGATTCTCAGCCTTGAGCACAAGCTTCAATGCTTGCAGGTTGAAATAAAAGAATTCAAATATTAAAAATCAAAAGAAAAGAAATTCTACTTTTCAGGGGTATCTGAGCAACTCTATCGGGGCTATGGATACCCGATTGGCAGTAGAGAAATGTTTGGGAGAATCACAATGACAACCTCATCAGGGCTATTGATGCCTGACTAGCAGCGAAGCAATGTCCCAGATGCTTTTGGAGTTAGAATAAAATACGTAGTTTAAATTGACGGAGCTTGGGTTCCTATAGCAACTGAAGGATGGGAATTGACGCAACTGCACACACTTGGATTTTCAGAATACTGAAGGTTGGACTAACTAGTTGTTTTGATCCGTTGGTTGAGTGTCTGGCTTGTTTACCCTAGTGTGAAGATCAGAACTAGAAATTTTGGGTTCGTGATTCCATTTTGTCATCAAAATACTCTAGAGCATTTCCCTAGTGAGTCGCCATTTGTTGTGCATGTTTTGCACAAATGCCCCGCCATGGGTAGGGACCCCCTCTTTTCGCTCCTGACGGGATGCTTTTCTCCCATCTCATTTTGCGTGCCCCTTTCCTGGAGCCTAAATTGGTCATGTGTCATCAAATGATCAAATTTGCCTACTTGAGTTTCGCTAAGTCTTTTGCTTTCACGGAGGTGCCCCTACAGGTTTCCATTCGCTCGTTGCCCTGAAATTTGAAGGGAAAACATGCATGGATCTAGAGACCCAATAGTGCGGAATACATTCCCTTAACACTAATACAACCGAGCAGTAAAGCATAAACAGGTTTCAATAGCATCTAAAACTACTTGAGATGAATACAACATGTAGAATAGAGAACACAAAAAATTAGCAATCACAGTTGACACAAGATATACATGGGAAAACCTTTTCAGGTCAAAAACCCACCACACAAAGTCAAGACAATTACATTATAGTAACAAAATAGTTACATTCAAAGATACAGTCTTCTCTAATCAACTCACAGCAACATTGCTTGAATTTTTCTCACTGTTACAATGTTCATACAACATACAGTTCCAGCCAAGCACACTTTTTTCTCTATATCTTTTTTAGTTCATAGTCATTTTGGCTGATCTATACAATCATGTACCCAACTCAGAAAGTCATACACAACATTCAATTCTATCAACCAAGCACCAACCATCAGGTTCATAAATCTGTCATCCAATCACGTAACCGATCTACCCATACCGATCTCTCTACATCGAGCCACCTACGCATTAATGCCATCACCCAGATCGGGTTCTATTTTGCCACCCTGGGTAGACCTGCACCTACTGCAATTACTCTTTTGGTTTTCATCCAATCATCGTTCAGACACTGTGCCACGTGTCCACATTTCATTCGCTAGCCGCTTCTAACACAGAGTCCAACTCGGTCAACACTAGCCCCGAGCTCGACCGATCTCTCTAAGACTTTACCACGCTACCGTCAAGCCCATCTGACTAGCTCACAATACAATGGTATGGCGATAAGCCAACTGAGCTCTTACGGTTCTACCGCTGAGCTCAAATGACCAGCTCACGGTATGGTGGTGAGCTCGTCTGAGCTCACACCGACCATACCCATGCTACCGCTACACTACCTGAGTCATCTTGCATTATAGCGGTGAGCTCATTCGAGCTCACCCCTAAAGACACCACCATGCTACCATTGTAATCATCAGACAGGACCGCGGTGTGGTGGTGACCGGTCAGTCAGACCGCTAACGGTCTTACCGCCCTACCGCGGGGGCCGACAGACCACCCCACGGTATGGCGGTAACCATCAGCCAGACCGTTGGCGGTCTTACCATGGCCACTGCGGTCAGTCTCTTCACTGAGCCAGCCGCATGTGGTCTCACTACGCTACCACGGTGAGTGGACCCATCACCTACGGTATGGCGGTAAGTGCTAAACCCTTCACTACGGTACCACAAGAATAGAAAGGGAGACCACTGCGGTTGGCAGTAAAGGCAAAAAAGAACATTTTTCTCACCAAGAATATAAAGATGGGGCTTCATGCTGGAAGTTGAGACATAGTTTCTCAATAAGCTCCCACTTGGCGAACACTTCTAGCTTCCCCATGACATGAAAAAATTATTGTCTATCATAGGCTCCAAGGCCCATCGATAATGCGCACCATCTGAAATTGTATGTGCTAACCGGCTTTGTCAAAGCATCTGCAACATTCTTTAAGGTGTCCACCTTTTCTAGACTGACCTTGCCATCTTCAACCATATCCCTTATGAAATGATATTGCACATCAATGTGCTTGGTCGTGACATGAAAGGTCAGATTTTTTGCCAAACAAATGGCACTCTGACTATCACAACAAATTGAAATCTGTCCAGCATTAAATTCAATGTCTGAACACAAATGGTTTAACCAAACAACCTCTTTACAGGCGTGAGTTGCAGCCATGTACTCTGCCTCTATCATGGATAAATCAACCACAGCCTATCGTTTTCTCATCCAGTTGATTGCTCCACCACTAAGTATGAAAGTGTATCCACTGGTGGATCGTCTGCTGTCAATGTCCCCTTCCCAATCTAAATCAACATACCCACGAATGCTGAGAGTCCTCTATGATGTAGCCAAATTTCCATGGTAACATAGTGCAAAATCTGAAGTCCCCTTCAAATACCTAAATACTCTCTTCACAGCATCCCAATGTGATCTTCCCGGATTTTCCATAAATCAGCTTAAAACTCCCACTTCTTAGGCAATGTCTGGTCTTGTATAGACCATAGTATACATTAAACTGACAACTGCACTTGCATAAAGTACAATGGTCATGTCCTCCATCTCAGTAGTAGATTTAGGATAGTCTTCAACAGACAGCTTAGTTCCATGCATGATTGGAACAACAAGATGCTTGCAGTCATTCATGCTAAACCTCTCCAAAACTGTCTTCGCGTACTTACTATGACTGACCCAAAGCTTTCTACTTGTTCTATCCCTGGTAATCTCCATTCCAAGAATGTACCTAGCTACACCAAGATCTTTCATTTCAAACTTTGCATACAACTAAGGTTTAAGATCAGAAATCATGGTCTTGCTATTTCCAATGAATAACATATCATCCACATACAGGGTAATAACAAGCACATGATCATTCTCAGATTTATAATGAATGCAATGATCATATTTTGATCTCACAAATCCAATTGACAACACAAATGTGTCAAACTTCTGGTACCACATTCTAGGAGATTGCTTTAAACCATAAAGAGATTTATTCAACTTACAGACTATATTTTGTTTACCTCTTTCAACAAAATGCTCAAGCTGGGACATGTAGATTTCTTCTTCCAACTCACCATGGAGAAATGTTGTCTTCACATCCATCTACTCAATTTCAAAATCATACACAGCTGCCAATGATAACAGAAATCTGATTGATGTGAGCTTTGCCACAGGGGAAAAATATCTCCATAATAATTCCCTCAATTTGAGAAAAACCCTTTGCAACCAACCTAGCCTTATACTTCTCAACATTGCCACCAAGACCTATCTTCCTTTTGAATATCCACTTACAGCCAATAGGCTTTCACCCTTTAGGCAGTGGTACCAAATTCCAGGTATCATTCTTTTTCAAAGAATCCATCTCTTCATTTATGGCTTCCAGCCAAGACTTTGAATTAGCCATGTTGATTGCTTCTTTAACAGTCCTAGGTTCATCAGTGTTGGTAATTAAAGCATAGACACAGTTTTAATCTAACATAGAGAAGCCATACCTTTAAGGTTTCCTTTTTTCTCGTGTAGATATTCTTATAGGTTGAGGTTGTTCTTCATCATCAAAACTTCCAAAGCTGCTTGAGCTCTCCTCAGTCTCAGGTACACCATGTAGCTCTTCCCTTTTTGGAGTTTGGGGAATGTCAACTGCATCCTTCTTCTTGTCACTTTGATCTTTCCCAAGCTGTTGATCACTTACTGAAGGTTTTAGCTCACAAAAATTTACGCTTCTGCTATACAAAACCTTCTCAGTAACATGGTTCCAAAGCTTGTATCCTTTCACACCAACTCCATAACCGATGAGAATATATTTGACAACCTTATTATCCAATTTAAATCTCTTTTCATTTGGCACATAAACATATGCCTCACAGCCAAACACACGAACATGCCTCAGAGAGTGCTTCTTACCATACCATACTTCCAAAGGTGTCTTGTCAACAAGAGATGAACAAGGAGATCTATTTAATAGATAACATGTTGTAGCCACAACCTCAGCCCAAAACTTCTGCTCCAGACCAACACCACTCAACATACTCCTTGCCTTTTCCATCAGCATCCTGTTCAACCTTTCAGCAACTCCATTTTGCTGTGGAGTGTAAGGCATTGTCTTGTGCCTTTTAATTCCATGATCAGTGCAATACCTCTCAAAATCTGCAGAGCAAAATTCACCGCCATTGTCCGTCCTCAAACATTTAATTTTCCTTCCAGTCTAATTATCTACCAAAGATTTAAACTCTTTAAATTGACTGAACACTTCTGATTTACTTTTAACAAAGCATACAAATGCCCTTCTCGAATAGTCATCAATAAAAGAAACATAATATCTATACTTCAATAACAAAGGAACATTAACTGGACCAAACACATCAGAATGAACATAATCTAGTATACTAGAATATTTGTGAGGACTAGAATAAAAGGAAACATGGTGTTGTTTCCCATAGATACAATGCTCACAAAAATTGAACTCAAGGTTATAGTCATCAAGCCCTTCTACAAGATTTTTATTCTTCAAGGTTTTTACACCTTTCTCACCAATGTGACCAAGTCTGTGATGCCACAGCATATTCTTCTCAGTTGGGAGTTTTACCTCCATAGCATTTGCAGCCAGAGAAGAGTCTTCATCTTTCTCTATAGGTGCAGTAACGTTTGACTTTACAGAGGCACTATTGCAAAGAATAAGTCATGCATCCATCTTGTACAGAGTGCCAATACGAACACCCTTAGCCAACACCATTGCACCACTAGCCATTTTACATCCCTTACTTGAGAAAGAAACTTCTACACCAGCATCAATTAACTTACTGACAGAAAGAAGATTTTGAGCCAAACCTAGTATGTGAAGTACGTCACCAATACCTTTGACTCTCCCATCAGGAAATTGAATTATGACTCTTCCTCTGCCAACTATCTCCAATGTTGAATCACTTGCCAAGTATACCTTTACACCATCATACTTCTCATATTTAGAGAACCATTCTTTATTGGATGTCATGTGAAAAGAAGCACCTGAGTCAACCAGCTAGACATCATCTGATGCCTGAGTTGTCAAGGCTGCTACAATGAAGGCATTTGCATCACTTTGAGAATATTCATTTTCAAAAGCATTCTTCTTTTTCTTCTCTTTGCAGTCCTTCCTGATATGTCTAGGTTTCCCATAGTTCCAGCATCTCACCTTGAACTTTTTACTAGGAGACTTTGATCTCCCTGTAGATTTTCATTTTGACTTCTTGTCTTTCTTCTTGCCTTTCTCCTTTGGTATACCTCAAACAACAAGAGCCTCTTTGGCCATCTCTGAAGGCTTCCTTTGCATCTCTTCAGATAGCAATGAGGCAACAATGTCTTCCATCTTGAAATCAATAGTAGTGATTCCAATGGCCATCACAAGATGGTCCCAACTATCAGGTAACGAACACAACAGGAGCATGCAACGATCCTCCTCCTTTATCTTTACACCTACAGAAGCCAGCTAAGTAACACTCATGTTAAATGAGTTCAGATGGTCTGCAACAGATGCACCTTCTTCCATCTTCAAGGAGTACAACTTCTTCCTCAAGAATAATTTATTTACCAGAGACTTTCCCTAATAAATATCACCGAGCTTCTTCCATAATGAAGTTGCAGACTGCTCCTCATGGACGTTCAGGAGTACAAAATCGACTAGACTCAGTCTTATCAAACCTCTTGCTTTTCTATCAGCAAGATCCCAAGCTTCTTGCATTGTACTTTGTGGCTTAGTTACTGCCATTAAAATTTCCAGTGTCTACTCTACTAGATGTACTCACCATCTCAAATAGAAACAAGTTCAACAATGCAAGACTCCCACTAAAACAGTATTAGCACAAAAAACTAATCTTTCCTACAAGGATAACACAACTGGCCAAGCTCTGATACCACTTGAAGGGAAAACAGGCATGGATCTAGAGACCCAATAGTGCGGAATACATTCCCTTAACACTAATACAACTGAGGAGTAAAGCATAAATAGGTTTTAATAACATCTAAAACTACTTGAGATGAATACAACATGTAGAATAGAGAACACAAAAATTTAGCAATCACAGTTGACACAAGATATACATGGGAAAACCTTTTTAGGTAAAAAACCCACAACACAAAGTCAAGACAATTGTATTATAGTAAAAAAATAGTTGCATACAAAGATCCAGTCTTCTCTGATCAGCTCACAATAGCACTACTTGAATTCTTCTCACTGTTACAATGTTCATACAACATACAGTTCGAGCCAAGCACACTTTTTTCTCTATATCTTTTTTAGTTCATAGTCATTTTGGCTGATCTATACAATCATGTACCCAACTCAGAAAGTCATACACAACATTCAATTCTATCAACCAAGCACCAACCATCAGGTTCATAAATCTGTCATCCAATCACGTAACCGATCTACCCATACCGATCTCTCTGCATCGAGCCACCTAGGCATTAATGCCATCACCCAGATCGGGTTCTATTTTGCCACCCTGGGTAGACCTGCACCTGCTGCAATTACTCTTTTGGTTTTCATCCAATCATCGTTCAGACACTGTGCCACGTGTCCACATTTCATTCGCTAGCCGCTTCTGACACCAAGCTCGACCGAGCTCTCCAAGACTTTACCGTGCTACCATCGAGCCCATCTGACTAGCTCGCAGTATGGCGGTAAGCCAACCGAGCTCATCTGAGCTCTTACCGCTCTACCGTCGAGCTCGAATGACCAACTCACAGTATGGTGGTAAGCCAACCGAGCTCTTACCGCTCTACTACAGAGCTCGAACGACCAGCTCGGGGTATGGCGGTGAGCTCGTCTGAGCTCACACCGACCATACTCGCGCTACTACTGCACTACCCGAGTCGTTCTATGGTATAGCGGTGAGCTCATCCGAGCTTGCCCCTGAAGACACCACCACACTACCGCTGCAGTCATCGGACAAGATCGTAGTGTGGTGGTGACCGGTCAATGGGACCACTAACGGTCTTACCACGCTACTGTGGGGACCGATAGGCCACCCCGCGATAGGGCAATAACCGTCAGCCAGACCGTTGGCGGTCTTATCGTGGCCACCGCGATCAGTCTCTTGACTGGTTGTAGTAGGGCGGTAATAGTCAGCCAAACTGCTAGCGGTCTTATCACGGCCACCACAGTCAGTCTCTTGACTGGCCATGGTAGGGCGGTAATCGTCAAACCTAGCCGCAGGCAGTCTCACCATGCTACCGCAGTGAGTGGACCCACCGCCTATGGTATGGCAATAAATGTTAAACCCTTCACCACGGTACCACCAGAATAGAAAGGGAGACTATTGCGGTCTAGCGATAAAGGTAGAAAAGAACATTTTTCTCACCAAGAATAAAAAGATGGGGCTTCAGGCTGGAATTTGAGACATAGTTTCTCAATAAAATCCTCCAGGCCTCATCCCTGCTCGCTCGATTTGATTTTACCTTCATTTTTGACTTTTGGGATAAGTTTCCCATGGATTTGGGATTTTTTTTGGTGCCTAAGTGAACTTCCAAGGTTTCATTAAGTTTCGAGAGGTTGTAGAAATTTCATTCTGCAACTCCGTCCATCTATGGCCATTTCTGGGACTTCGTCCCTCCATGGTCATTTTTGAGACATTCCGTTTGAGCTGTCGTGTGCTCATTGTCATTTCAAAATGGCAAAGACCCTCCGAATTTTCCCTTCCAAACTTTTGCATTTTTCAAAATAAGTTCAATCTTAAGGAAGTATGTCTTGGCACTCTTTCTCCCCCTTTTTCCATGCATTATAATTGAAAAATATTGGTTTTGCTAACTTTTCTGGGGTTTGGGAACTTCCCTTCTAGATTGTTGTCCCTTTGTCATCGTCCAGGAACTTCCCTTCTAGATTTCTATCCCTCTGTCGTAGTCCGGGAACTTCCCTTCCGGACTCCTGTCCCTTCGTCGCCATCTAGGAACTCCCCTTCCAGACTGTTGTCCCTCTGTCACCATCTGGGAACATCCCTTCATGGCCATTTTGGGAACTTTGTCCCTCCTTGGCCGTTTCTGAAACTTCATCCCTTCGTGGCCGCTTTCGAAACTCCATCCCTTCATGGCCATTTCCAGAACTTCCTTTCTAGGCCACCATCCCTCCGCTCGTCATCCGTTGTCTACCTCTCGTCTGCCTTTCGCCCTTTGGGTCTCGCACATCCCACTACCGCATGAACAACAAATGATAAAACTTAAGTGCCTTAGCCTTCACCAGGTCCCCTCCGTTGGACTTCCTTCATCGGGACTCTGTCCCATTTCAGTCGTCACAAAAGGAAAAGCTAGTCCATCCTTCTAATCTTCAGTGTCCAATACTCCAATCACCATTAGAATTATTAGCAAAGAAAACATAGAAGAAAATTCTAGATCTGAGTCTAGTAAGTCGGGTTGCTCCCAGTAGACTTCTACTCATTGCACATTGTTCTAAACGACCATCCTCAAACAACTTCCCGACCCTCTTGGCCCGAACACTTGTGCAATAGAGGAGTTATGCTGACCATCTTCTAGCATCATGGGTCTCGGACCCTAGAACTTCATCCCCAGGATTTTGCCTCGCCATGGCCATTTCAAACAACAAACCTCAGGCAACTTTTTGTCCTCATGATTTCAATCACCTAGAAGATGACCCAAATGACCTCTAGTCTAGAAACAAATCTTGACCCACATGCTCAAATTGGACCCTCTCCTACATGGACCTTTGAAATCATCTAAATCTGAAGACGAGAGAAACCATGCAGACTTCCCTATCCTATTTTCCCTTCAAACTAACATTCTAGCCAGGGAAATCTGGCCTCTGGGGCCCAGACCGTCCAAACTCCCTCCTAATATGAAAATGAGCTTTGACCCACATATTGAAATTGGGTGCTCTTCCCCATGAACTTTTCAAATTGCCTGCATCTAAAAATGGAAGAAATCATACGAATTGCCCTGCCCTGTTCTCCCTTTCAAAACAACATTTTGCCCAAGGAAATCCAACCTCTGGGCCCTAGATCCTCCAAACTCCCTCCAATTAATTGTTAATGGAAATTTAGACTAAATATTAGATTTCTGAATGATGAATTATCCAATCCAACTCCGTTTGAAGGATTTAACTAATTTTTTCCTTTATTTGTGTATGAAATCACTTACGTCACTTCATCTATGCAACATTCAAGAAGCCTACCGTAGGTCCGTCGAGGAGACCCATTGAGAAAGTTGAACAAGGAAAAGTACATAGCTCCTGTCACCATTCATTTTATGCTCACCTCTCTTCGTACCACCCATCAACAAAGTTGGAATTAGAAGAAGGCATGTGCCAAGGAAGTCAATGAAAAAATGCAAGGGGGTGGCCTTGAAGAAAGCATAAGGGAGTTGTCTTAATTTTCACTAGATGATGGTGATCTTTAAGGAGTCATCTGCCCGAATCAGGGTAAACCAATCCATTGATGTCAGTTGTCATCAAGCCCATTTGATAAAATGAAGAATGTTGCAAGTCCATCAAGCAAAGGGAAGCTTTCAGGTAGTTTCAGCTACAGTAGAATGGAAATCAACTAGAAGACAAAACTACTACAACACCTGGGCACTAGAAGACAAAATAGGGAAAAGACAAAAGGTGTATTTTAAATTGCTGAATATTTTGGGGTAGGTGAAGCTCTACTACAATCAAATCTAGGGCACACAATTTAATTCAATCTTATCCATTCATTTGGGTTCTAGAAAACTATAAATAGGGGTCTTCCCCTCATTTGTAAATGGTTGGAGAGTTGGTGTAAAAGCATTCTGCAGCAATAGAAAGCAACATTGCATGATTTGTGGGTGTTTCCTTTTGAGTTTTCTCATTATGTGTGCAGGATTCTACTTCCCCTTTTAGTTTAGTTTTATTTTCTTGAATGGAAGTGGTAATGGTGACTATTGTTTCAGTATTTGATGAATTTGCAGCTCATGCTTTTTGTGGTTCATTGATGATGAATCACTTTTCAAAGCTAGAGTGAGATTCATTCCTTTATTTCTGCAACATGGTTTGATTGCATGTCCATGATGTGTGTGTGTAATCTAAAAATCTGCAGTCCTTAGAAGATTGCATTGGTTTTGTGTAACTGTAGGTTCCTCTTGGCCAAGCAAAACTTAGTTTAAGGAGTTTGTCTACTATATCAGCCTCCGTGATCATTGTTAATTCATAGTTTCAAGTCTAGGAACCTCTTCTCTTCTTTTCCTTTTTTCCTTTTTTTAATAGGTAACCTTAGGAAAGGTTCATTGCACATTATAAAGCTAAATCTGATGTTGAAATGGAGTTCTAGACTGCTATTTG
>CM021100.1:290565866-290771573 GCA_007115665.2 Sequoiadendron giganteum
TAATATCTATCTTTGAAAATTGATGAATATTCAAAAGAGCATACTAAAAGAAGAATCTAGCCATCGTGGTATTGCTATATTATCTTGTCAAAACTCAATAGAAAAAAAAAGAAACATATCCAATTTTTCCTTCATGAAACTGCCAACAACAATCCCAAAATTGACAAAATGAGCCTCAATAGAAATCTCCTAATTGTGCTCTAAAGTTGATAGGTTCAAGCAAAAAGAAAAACCTCCAAAAATGCATATATAATACAGGAATATATAAAAAAATTAGTGCAATCTATCTAAAGTGAGAGTTCTAGAATATATAATTTTTGTCACCTATTTCAATCAATAATAAAAATTTAGATATAAATCTTTCAAGAATTTATGATCTTAGTCTCTGATGGCTATATGAATGTGAAGCATCTCTATTCTTTAGTTAGTTTTTTTAGTCCATATCAAAATATGTTCTTGGAAAAGTAGCTCATTCATATCCATTTGTTTTTATCATTTTTATTTTTGATCTAATTATGCTACCCATTTGTTGCAAAGAAACTGCAGATCAATATGCTCTAAAATTTCAAAAGCTTGGAAATACAATTCTTTACCTCTTATTAGGGAATGTTGAGATAACACCAAATTTTTTCATTAACATGTGTGGGAAAATGAGATAGAGAATGCAATTGAATTACTATCCACCATGTCTAAAATTAGATGTGGTTTTAGGCATAATCCCTCATTCAGATGGAACTGGTTTGACAATGTTGTTGTAGGATGATGAGATAGTGGGGCTACAAATCTATAATGGTGGTGAATGGATTCTTGTTCACCCCATACCTAGTACCCTAGTTATCAATACTAGGGACATGCTTGAGGTAATGGTTATGAATATCAATAGTCTTTAGGCCAAAATCATCATTAGGACCTATTAAACTATGTTAACTTGATTCAGAGAATATTTGTATGGATGTATAGTTCTAGGATTTTAATTCAAGTTGTGAATGATTGCCTGGATTTAAGATTTTATGTATAAAAAAAAATATCCCCACTTTGTTCTTAATGTATTATTACCCAACTTTAATAATCAGGATTAATGTTTATTTCCACTAGATCCAAGTATTGAAAAAAAAGTCGGTCATATTCTTGAAGTCATAGATGAGTTGCATCCTTGTCAATACTAAAGATTCATTCAAGCAAACTATATACAACATGACTTTTCTAGAAAACTTGATGGGAAGAAGAATATTGAAATTACTAATCATACCCTACAAATTGTTGTGCAAGAAATTGAAGGTGTTAAGCCTCACTAGAAGCACAAGTTGAGGCAGAATAAGCCCACTCAATTTATTGTTGTGCAGATCAAATACATTTGCTTCATCCACTGCCTCAACTTCTAGGTAGGGTTCTGAATCAAACCCATGACCCCTAAGACACATTATGCAAATTAAAAAAAAAAAACCCACATGTCGAGCTAGCGTTTGTTTCTGGATATGAGTCTATAGGTATCAATGAAAAGCATAATTTTATGCCACGTGAATGGATAGTGGAAGAGCATAGAGGAAGCATAGAAAGTACCTGATCGATAATGCGCCTGACTAACACATGGTTCAATCAAGTACTAGAATCATATCTTGTCACTGCATGCACATAGATAATATAATTGATTCTCTACATCCACATTTGTTGTAGTAGAGAAGTTTGAATACAGTGAACATACCATCTTCATCTAATACTTGTATGTGCCATAAATACAAGATATTAGAAACAAGCACATAACAATGCATAAGATTGTATTTTGATGACCCTGATCACAAAATGAAGTAAATAACATTAGGAATTATTACAAAGTTATAGGTTTAGGATGAACTTGTCAAGAATGACAAGTGTCCTAGTAAACCTGAGTTATCAAAAGACCAACTAAACTTAGATCCCTAAATGGTGGAGTTCTGACTGAGAGAGGAGTGAGATAACAAAATGCATGAATCAGATAAGTGAGGTTATCTTGTGTGTAACACAAAGAATAAAGAACATGACTAATTGATGATGCATAATTAATGTAATAACACTCGCAATAAGAACTAGATTATATTTTCCTAAGTTTTCATTAAGCACTGGAGTAAATACTGATTAATTTACTCCAACAACCCCTGAATGAAAACTAAGGAGAAGCAAAAAATGATGAAGGAAAAGAATGCAATGATGGATGTGTGCCTCTGAAAACTACTCACGTGTCCACATGTCAGAAAGAAATGATGTTGATCCAAGATCTTGTGAAGACTGATATAGAGCAAGTTGCAAAGACAACAAAGATGGTGGGCCAACAATGTTGATGTGGTTGTCAACAAATTATTCAAACTAAAGAAGAAAGTTGCAACTGTAGAAGAACTGCAAAGATTCCCTCTGAAAGGGATGATTCCATTGTTTATCCAATGCTCAATATTTTCTTGCTATAAAGAAACTCTGGAAGCTCATATAGTCAAGAACCCTACTAGAATGAAACTCTGGAAGCACATGATGATGCGACTCTGGAATCTCATGTAGACATGAATTTAGAACAAAAGAACACTTTTGGTTGCCTATTGGAGGAATAGTGTGAAGCTTGACAATTAATTAGCAACTTTTAATATTCTAAGTGTGTTTATTTAAAAGCAAAATGAAAGAAACCTATACTAGACATATCCAAAAACAAAGGTATACATCTGCCTCCAACTATGCACAACAAATCTCAGACACCAAGTGTGGAGAGTGGAGATATTTTGGAAGTAGGCCACATGGGTAGTCGTAGATGCCTTGTGGGACTTTTCACCTTGATTTCTGCCTCCGAAAGAGGCTCGATTCACCTTTATATCTTGATGCCTCCTACATGTCAGCACATGGAGAAGTCATTCAGCCTGCACGATGCATAAGAGAATGCGACCTGCAAATGAGAAACACATGCCTACAAATGAAAAATCCACAAGCTAAGGGCGGGGATGGGTTGGATCAACGTCTTCATTGTGTCATTGGCTTTTGGGAATCCATCGCTCATGTAGTAAGGACCTACATTGAAATGGCCAAGGTTTTATGGCCTAAACATATATGAGGAGCTTCTAACACTTCCCACGTGCTGCACAAATTCTTTGTGCACCCCCAAGCTAGTTGAGTAAAGGGCTCTCACCTGAAGGAATTTGCAACCTCTAAAGATAAACACCTCTCTCAGCTTATAAATGCCAACTGAGTGCCAATGAATCATGAGAAACACTGAATGGATGTGTGACTGTAGATTGTTGATGGTTGGTAGGAAATTTTAATCCTATGCACAAAGGTAAATGCAGGCTAGCAAGCAAATATCTCTAGTCTCCTTCAATGATATCACCAATACTTGGAAGGAAACCGACTAACCCAAAAGCTTGCACCAATTTGTCACCTCCAATTTGTTGCAACTCACCTGCAGTATTTCAAACTTGACCCCAAGTTGTGATTCACCCTCTCTAAGTAGATTGCATGGAGATAGCAAAGAATTACACCACAAGAGTGGGGTCATTTCCAAACTGCTATGAGATATAGATGTTGACTCCAAATAACGCTTCAAAAATTCTTTAGAAACACTTAACCATCTTCCTCTAATCACACAATAATGGACATAAAAAAATACAATAAAATTGTTCATCTATTAGCTTGCAAAAACCTCCAATCCATGCTCTGATACCATATTAGAATTTAGGAAGATATAGGAGATTAGAAACAAGCACATAAAAATGCATACGATTGTATTTTGCTGACCCTAATCACAAAATGAAGTAAATAACATCAGGAATTATTACAAAGTTATATGTTTAGGGCACTTGTCAAAAATGACAAGTGTCCTAGCAAACCTGAGTTATCAAAAGACCAACTCAACTTAGATCCCTAAATGGTGGAGTTCTAATTGAGAGAGGAGTGAGATAACATAATGCATGAATAAGTCTAGTTTGGTTACCTTGTGTGTAACACAAAGAGTAAAGCACATGACTGATTGATGATGCATAATTAATGAAATAACACTCGCAATCAAAACTAGATGATCTTTTCCTAAGTTTGCATTAACCACTGGAGTAAATATTGATTAATTTACTCCAACATTTTTTATCAGTTTCTTCAGAGTCCATTCGAACACATTAGTGTTGCTAATGTATGGATGTGGATACCCTTTCAGAGAAGGATAGTTCATGACCATTACAATGCGAGTAGAACCCTCCTACCCTTGCTCCATGACTAGGTTCTTTTCAAATTTTGTTTAGTAGGCTCTTTGCGAGTAGAACCCTCCTACCCTTGCTCCATGACTAGGTTCTTTTCAAATTTTGTTTAGTAGGCTCTTTGGATGTTGAATGGATGGGTTATGTTAGGAAGATGGTAAACAAAAAAAGAATAGAGTAGAAAAACACTTGAAACAAAATATATAGGCCAAAAGGGTTATGACGTCGGCATGCTAGATATGTGATTGATTTATTTGATTTTAAGATCATGTTAGACATTTCTTAAATTGCCACATAATGGGATCTACACATGTCACTCAAAAGGAGGTCACTAGAAGGTCCACCTGTACTTCAAGCTACCTCCATTTTAATAAATATTTTAATTTATTTTTTAAATAAAGAGTAAATAATATGAATATGAAAACATATTGGGGAAAATTGTATACCCATGACATTTTCCTTAATTTTTGTGGCTCATTTTAAAATTTACTAAGTACTTTATAATTTGTATTTATTTGGTTTACAATATTATTCTATTTTTTATTATTTATTTTTAAAGATGAGTTTCAATTAGTTTTTTTTTTAGTATTATAGATCAAATATTTAAGTGTGAATTTGATCAAAGTTATTTTTAAAATCATAGATTTGAATCTTGAGCTTTTAAAATTTGAATTTTATATAAAAAAAATTGACCCAATTTTATTAATCCATGTGAATCAAATTTTCTCTTTTTTATTGATGAAAGCAAGATTACAAAGAATACCAGTTATCAACTGATAGTTGAAACAGTAAGATAACAATATAGACTAGTATCAAAGTACAATGAGCCAACAAATGGCCATAACCAAACTAAATAAGAGGCTGAAACTTTAATTGAAACACTTTACATAAAAACACATTACTATATTTTTGAAGTTGCTTAACCTATTCTTGAATTTGTTGAAGTTGGGCCATGACCATTACATTTTTCATTGGAAAACCTTGGACCTGTGAACACAAAAAAGAAATTTGAAAAACTATGTTAGAGTAAAGCATTAGAATACTAGTTTCCTGAAAATAGTTGTTTGAAAACACAACAATACATCTGGCCTTCCAAATATGTCTTAAAATAACTTGTCTGATATAATTAACAATCACATCATCATGCAATCTAAATCCCAATAGAGCTTCTTTCCAACTCAGGTTATGATGAAAAATAGCAGAAAAATTATTGAAGATAGCATTCCATTGGTTTTTAGCAAACAAACAGTCCCAAAAAATATGTTTCATATTCTCAATACAATGACAAAAGGGGCAGTTAACTTTCTGAATCATAATGCATCTTAGTCTATCTCCAACCGAAAACTTATGATGAAAAACTTTCTAGGCCAGCAATTGATTATTAGCATCAATTTTAGATTTCCATATTTGTGCACTCATTTTGGTCCACATCATGGCACTAAATCTGCACCTCCATTTATGATTGAGATGAGGAATGATCTTCCAATGAGGAAGGAATGTAAATAAAAAATTTTAAGAGGAAGATAATTGAAATGAGAAGAAGATAGCCATCTCCAATCTTTAAAAAGATCGCATTCCATCGGAGTACAAATTTTCATCAATAAATCAAGAGGAACTAATGACTGCACAAATATCAAAGATGCTTTATATTTGATGTTCAACTCAAACTATTGTTTGATATTTAGCCATGAAGCCCATTCAAAAATATCAAGATCCCAAATATCTTTAAATTGACGAATACCTTTCTTGTACAAATAATAAGCATGTTTAGGAAAGAAAATAGCAAGAGGCTAATTATGGTAATTAACAAGTTTGTTCCACTAGATGAACGAAGAAGAAAAGCTAAAAACATGTTGTAGAGAGGATCCATTCCACTGAATATATTGACAAACCCATTTCCAATCTGTCCAAATGGACTGTAAGGGAAAAGAGGCCCTGATTTTGAAAAAGAGAGATGTAATAATTTTATCAAACCAATGAACTGACTGCCATTTTTCTTGCTACAGCTTGCGAAATTTAGTTGCGAACAAGAATTTTCCAAGGTTCATCCCCTACAGCTGCTCTAATAATTCATTTAGCAGCCAAACAAATCCCGTGAGTTTTGGGATCAATGATTCCTAAACCACCCTTGTCCTTTGGCTAAATGCAATGAGACCAAGAAGAAGCAATAAAACCAACATTTCCATCCCATTTTGACCAGAGAAATTTCCTAATAAGTTTGTTCAATTCTTCATATTTTTTCTTAGAAGGCATCCAATGGGATGAGTAATAAACATGGGGGGCAATAAAAATTTTGTTGGCAACTTGGAATTTTCTAGCTAATGAAAGGAATTTGTTGCCCCAGTTAAAAAGCTTATTTTAAAGTCTATTAAGGAACCAGTCCCACACATCAGAAAGAGACACCCCTATACCAAACAAAATTCCAAGATATCTGGTAATCTCCCCATGTTTAATTTGCCTCCACTTCTTAGGAATCCACTCAGGGAATCCCTATCTTATTGACCGCTACAATTTGAATGGTTCTGTTAAAGAGCTATTAATCACGAGTTGCACATTGGGATCTTGGAACAACATACGAACATGATTTTGTAGTCTGGGCCTGAACCCAAACCAATGTAGCATCTTGAGAAGAAAATCCCAATGAATTCTGTAAAAAGCTTCATCAAATTGTAACTTGATCAACAAAGCATTTTGATCAGTCTATTGAACCCATTCAAGAGTCTCTCAAGCTAACATAAGATTTTCCAAAATGTATCTTCCTTTGATAAACCCAGTTTGTTCAGCGCTAAGAATATTTTGGACCATAGGTTCAACCCTGATAGCCAAAGCTTTAGCAATAATTTTTGTAAGTGTATAATAAGTGAATAAGCATAAAAGACACTTCTTAATAAGATATTATATCAAAGATGACTCAATTGAACTAAATCAAAACAGTTATCAAATGAAAGCGTCCTATTGCTCTCTATCCTCAAAGATTTATTAAATCTAAATTGTTCTCAAATTATTTAAGCAAGTAAGACTGTTAAAATGACTATTTGAAGAACAAGATAATGATAATGCAATACTAAATGATAAATCAATTAAACTAGCATGATGTTGATGTGAAACAGATATTTGCAGCTACAAGAGGTAGCCATTGATATGAAGCTTGGTTGTTGAATTGCTTGATACTTGATGCCTAGATTCTTGCAGAGTAAGAATGCATAAACTTGATTATCTGGGATCCTTTTTCTTGGTTGAATGAGGCTTTATTTATAGATTTCCTGGCTGTAGAAATGCACAGGGAAAGCTTTGAGAGGCTTGGATTCAATCTGGAGGATTGAATGGTGAGAGATGGAGGAGATAGAGAGAAAGATAGAGATTGTCTCTACCCATGAAAACACTAGGCAAGAGAAGAGGAAGGATTGATGGAAGAGGATTGAGAGATCAAATTACAAATTTGTCTCCAATTTGTCTCCAAAACTTCCCGTGAAGTTTCAAAGCATTAATTGTGACAAATTTAGACATAGATTAGACATGGTTTAGACATAGTAAATCTAATTCATTTTTGAGAGAATATAGATGGAATATTCCTTGTGCGACAATTCAAATATTTTGATTTATTTAAATTAGCAAAAGAAAGATAAATAATTTAATAAAATGAACTATAGGATAGTTGTTTGTTAAATTAAAATAGAAGAATAAATGGCAATTAATTAATAAAGTGTTTTTATTTTTTATTTAATTAATTTAGAATCGATGTGATAGAATAAAATAAGGATGTGATAATTAAATTGAACAAAGTATTTATTTTTGTTTATTTAATTAAGACGAGATTTAGAAGAAATTATGAAGAATGTGAATGTGAATGTGAACTATATTAAATAAATATTTCTATTTATTTAAACAGTAGAGGAAAATAGAATAATTAATCAAATAATGTGTATTTAATTAATCGGATGCTCCAGACCAATTTTAGGTGTATACATTTTGCCCCTCTTCGAAGTGATGTGTTTACGCATTGGTTCGAAGAATATTTTTGCTGCTACTGCCAAGATCGATGATAAAGAAAAATAATTTTGTATGCCCCAGACATGCTCCAGACATTGATTTTCAGATGATTGATGATAATATGCCCCCTCGAGAGATAAATTAATAATTTGACGGTTTTTAGAATCTGTCAAAAATTTGGTGATTTTCTGATGATTTTATGATGTTTCGATGATGAAATAATTTATCTCCCGACAAAATGATGAAGAATTAGAGCCCTTGGATGAGTTTTAATTAATTTCATGGGTAAAATTAATTAAAATATGATAAAAATTGACCAAAAATACCTTTGAAAAATTATAAATAGTGCTAAAAGGTCATTTTCAATTCATTATTTGCTTTTTGAGTTCAAAATTCTTAGTGATAAAGACTTTTCTACCAGTTGGAGCGAGATGCCTATCCCCTACCACACTCACCAATTCGAGCGTGTTCGACACCACAGACGGCCGCCTGCGTATGGACCTCCGATATGTACCCCTCAACCTCCTCGTAATTCATACTTTTTTGTTTTTAATGCTTTTTAGGTCCTAGGTGTGTCCAAGTGTCTTTTAGCGCTTTAAAGTCGCGCTGTAGCGCTTATAGTAAGAAGTCTAGCGCTTTGAGTTTTAGTGCTTGCATTAAAAACTCTAGCGCTTCTAATCGGTAAAGTAGCGCTTTCAATGAATTAGCGCTTAGGTGTCGATTTTTAGTGCTTGAAGCTAGATTTTAGCGCTTTGAGTCATTCAACGCTTTTAGTTGGTAGATTAGCGCTTTCAAGGTCTATTCTAGCGCTTCTGGTAAAGCGGCGCTTTACGGCCTGTTTTAGCGCTTAGGAGTGCTGAAATAGCACTTTCAGGATTTTAGCGCTTTGGGTCCCTATTTTAGCGCTTTGAACTGATAAAGTAGCACTTTGGGGTTTTAGCGCTTTGGAAGCCTGTTTTAGCACTTCTGGTCAGAATTGTGGATTTTGACTTAGTGAACCTTGATTTCATCAATTCCGATCATGTCCATTCTCCTAATTGGTATAATTGAAAATCAAAATTCGCGATGTTGGATTTGATGGTTTAAATAAGACTAACTCTCATGATAGGTGAGAAGAAATCCTACTTCTTGATGATCCTCATGATAGGAGAGGAGATGATTCAATACTTGATAAATCTCATGATAGGCGAGATCTAGATAATGTTTTGATGAACCTCATGATAGGTGAGGTTTGTTGATGATTTGAGAACCTCATGATAGGTGAGGTTTGATGTTCGCCTATGAATTTTGATTAAAAATCCATACCACAACTTTTGAAATAGACTTGATAGTAGATGACGTTTGATTCTTGACATAGTTCACTGATTGTATATTTTTCTTTATGATGATAGGAGGATCTGGGTACTCTCCAGATGTGAGAGAGATTTCCGTAGACGACCGATTTGATATTGCATTTGACACCGGATGAGCTCCAGGTGATAGGCCAGTGTGGCCTCACGATTTTACTTGATATGCCCTAGATTATGGTTAATCGGGGTTTGTTGACCGCATTGGCTAAGAGGTGGCATAGCAACCACAACACCTTTCACCTACCCACCGGTGAGATGACAGTCACACCAGAGGATGTGTGGCGTATATTGCGCATTCCTTTTATGGGAGAGATTATGACATATGATTCACATGGGACCAGCAGCAGAGATGCTCTTCATCGATTATTTCAGGATTACGACATAGAGGGTCCGAGCGTGCAATGGTGGAGGATTGCAGACTCTTATGCGACACTACCAACAATGCTAGCTGGATTTATTGGAGGATTCCTTTGCCTTGATCGTAGGTCAAAGGGATTCCTTGTTGGCTGAGGTAGGACACTGGAGAGTATGTTGGTACATGGTACCAGATATGATTGGGGGATGTGCATGTTAGTACATCTTTACCATGATCTTCATTCCATTGTGTACCTAGGTGCACGTAGTATATCCACAGGGGCGACCCTATTACAGATATGGGTTTGGGAGCATTTTGCCATTTGTCGGTCGTTTCTCCTTGTAGACAAACTAGCTGGCAGACCGTATGTATTTAGATACAGTGGTCGGTTCACACAGGCCCGGATGGGCAAGTTAGAGCACTGGAGGAGAGTTTTTGATGATCCTGAGATAGTGATATGGTGCCCCTACCTTGACTGTGAGGAGTGGGATGAGGATGATACAGTATTGGGCTTCCTTTGTCACTCCATGTACCTCATTGGTCGAACTCCTTTTGTGATTGAGAGATTTCTGCTATGTCGGGTATATAGACAGTATGGCATTGTCCAGTGTATGCCACAGGGGGTAGCCCACTATGCACGATGATGGATGGATATTCTGGATTGGGGGCCCACATTATCTTATAATGTTGTAGTAGAGGGTTACAGAGCATTACAGCCATCTCCTTAGGACATGCGGAGAGATACTTTTGAGGCAGCTGTCACAGAGGAGTATGCGGCATATTTAGCATTGGTCCCTCATCCTCATATTACTATCCCCGATGAGCCAGCACCTTTACCAGTAGAGGAGGATGTGGCAGAGGATGTCGTCGGTGGTGAGGGTGATATCCCAACAGATGAGAGCTCAGAGAGTGACAGTGAGGATAGCAGCAGCAGTGCGGACAGTAATGGTGGGAGTGGAGGATACAGAGGGGTAGGTCCAGACATTCAGAGTACACCTTCTTCTAGCAAGCCTCGCAAGAGGCAGGCAGTGACAGTGTCAGTAGGCAGGCAGAAGAGATAGATAGTTGGGCTTCAGGCATAGGTCCAGACCTTGCAAGGGCAGTTGGTACAGGCTCGGGGCATGTATGTGCAGACACAGACATAGATGCAGACTCAGGCACAGGCTCACACACAGGCCTTAGCACAGGTATAGGGGCAGTTAGCCGTTATGCAGATGCAGGTTGATACCCTGACAGCAAAGCGAGACAGTGCCCGGTAGATTATCAAGAGGGCACAGGAGAGAGCCGAGACCCTACAAAGAGTTGTTGATGGTAACTCAGTTTTAGATTATATGAGAGGTTCTACGGGCTGCTCGAGAGGTTGATTTTTACAGAGGCAGGTATCATAATGCAGTGCTTGTTGAGCATCGAGTCAGTTATGCCCCATCGAGATCTGGCGGACTCACACACGGACAGTCAATGAGGGGGTGACACAGCCTCCATGCAGAGATCCTAGACATCCGGGTCCTTCAGAGGGTGGTGGTGGTACAAATCCTGTTGGGCCTGCTCACTCTGGCAGTAGTAGGTCATAGATGCCATTTTGATCCTGTGTGATGTATATTATGATTGTACCTCTTTATATGATGATGTATTTTTATGTCCGACTTCATTGTATACTTGACATTTTGTGATATATATATGAGACGCATTTGATATGATTATGATGATGGCTTCATGATTTCTATGTGATGGATGTTGTTATATGCTTTATGTGATGAGGTTATTCTAAATGTGATGATGATAAATGATGATTTATTTTAATGTAATGATGTATGTATGGATGGACAAATGATATGTGGATATATGATGTGATGTATGGATGGTAATTAATATATGCATATGATGTTGGATAAATGGTAATGTAATGAATGTGTTTATGGTAAGAATGAACCTAATGTAATGATGGTAGAATTTATGATGCATGATGAAATATATGAATGATGAAATGATGATGCAAATGATTGATGCAATATGTTTTTGATGATTTTATGTCAAGTATACTCAGTCTCTTTTGTAGATTAGATAATCATTGATTGGAATCCTTTATGCATTGAATACTCTGCAGATAATGAATGATGATAAATGTAATCTAATTTAATCATGCAATGATATGCAAAATAGATGTCATTTTAATAGTCTTTTTGTGCTTGCTATCATCATAGAGCTTTATTGAATGTTGAAATTTAATACAAGCATTGATGGTTGTGTTAATCCAATGACGACCTGAGTATTACTTTCATGATTTTTGATATTGCAATCGAACACAAGCATCGAGGTATAATTGAACCGAGATGACCTGAGCATTTATTGCGTAAACAGATAGTGATTAATCATTTAAATGTGTGAATTCTGAATGTCATCGGTGATACATTTGCATAGCACATCCCTCGACAATTCATACATGTATATGATTAACGTACAAACAACAAACAATAAAAATATCATTCTTTTTCCTCGTTCCTCTAGTTCAAGACATCATTGAGTTACTCCAAAGAAATGATAATCAAAATATAATTTATCCATTTTCCCTTAGTGTGTTTCAATCATTTTTCAAATTTAAGATCATCCATCCTAACTTTTTGACATGTTTTTGGATTTTCTGAGACTGTTGACGAAAGACCTAACCTACTAACTAATCCTAGGGGTCTCGGGGGCTAATTTAAGATTAGCCTTGCCTACGTTACACATGCAGAGACCACGTAGTTCAACTGACACAGACCTATGTTTTTGGATTTTGCTTTTTTCAGACTTACTTTCTGGACATGTTTTTGGATTTTTGATATGATATGGATGTGTTGATGTTTTTCGATGATGATTGGCATTGCACTTTGATCTTTTTTTATGGTTTTTTGCCATACTATCATGTTCCCAGACTGGTGAAATTGATATGTCTTAATTTCCCTTAATGATATCCAGATGTTGCCCCCAAGCTATGGAGTGATATAGTAACCATGTGGCATGACTTTCATAATGGATGCAGTGATGGTTAGATGACTGACATGATATGGAACGGTACTGACTGCCAAACTAATGATCCAAATATGTTCATAATAGATGGGAAAGTTGATCATAGAATCACATACGACGCCTGTTTCCAGGTTTTCACCATATGCTTTGATTACACTCTTGGTTTTTGTTAATTTTTCTCATTTTTCATTTTTTTTCTTTTTTTTCTTTCTTTTTGTATTTTCTATTTTTTTTTGTATTTTGTGTTACCAAGATGCCTGATTGCCAGGTTTTCATCAAGGAAACTATTTCCAGAAGTTTAACCCGTGCATTAGGAGAATCAAGTATAGAATTTTCTAAGATGAATACTGTTGATAGGTTCATCAAACAGATCCCCTTCTGACGTTGATAGTTGATATGCCCCTGATCTGTACACTGATATGACGACAAATGGACCAAGCCAGTTAGGCTCAAATTTTTGTTTCTTCTCCCTGTCCTGCTGATTTCTAGGGTTTTCCTTTAGTACCAAGTCACCAACCTAAAAGACCCTCAGTTTCACCCTGTGATTGTAACTCCTTGACATCCTTTGTTGATAAGTGGTTAGATGATTTACAGCTTGTTGACGACGCTCATCTAACAATTTCAGTTCCTATAGTCTTGATACCCTATAGTCTTCATCTGAAATTATTCCTCTGAGTGATACACGAAGGGATGGAATTTCAACTTCAATGGGAAAAATAGTTATGATCCATATACCAAGGCATATGGTGTTGCCCCTGTTGGTGTTCTGATGCCTGTTCTATAGGCCCATAGTGCAGGATTGAGTTGAACATGCCAATCACATCCAACATCGTTAATCATCTTTTTGAGAATTTTGAGTATGGTTTTGTTTGAGGCCTTTGCTTGCCCATTCCCTCGAGGATAGTATGGTGTGTAAAAACGATGTTGGATATGGAACTTTTCACATAATTCCTAGACATCTTGATTCTTGAAAGGTCGTCCATTATCTGTGATAATGGATTGAGGAATACCATACCGACATATGATATAGTTCAAGATAAAAGAGGAGATCTGCTTCCCAGTGATGGTTGTAAGAGGTACTGCCTCTATCCATTTTGTGAAGTATTCTATAGCAATTATAATGAACTTGTGTCCATTAGATGAAGATGGATTGATTTTTCCTGCCAGATCTAGTTGACAGAAAGGCCATGTGGTTGTAAAAGGATGCAGTTCTTGTGCTGGTGCATGAATCAAATTGCTATGAATCTGACACTTTTGACATTTCTTAACAAAATGATAAGATTCTTTCTCCATGCTTGGCCAATAGTATCCCAAATGGAGGATTTTCTTGGCTAGAGTTATCCCACTCGAATGAGTGCCACAAATACCCTCGTGAACCTCTCGTAGGGTCGTTTCAGACTCGTCATGTTCTATACATCGAAGTAAAGTACCATCAAGACCTCGACGATATAGGATGTCAGCAATTAGTGTATGTTGTGCGGACTAGCGGATAAAGTTTCATTTTTGATTCTTGGAAAGGTCAGGAGGGAGGATATCATCTTTCAAATAAGCATAGGTTTCTTTATCGATGGAGGTTTCCATGGTTTCTAGATGGTAGATAGTGGCGGTTTCTGAATTATTATGGGAAGGACATGATACATGTTCCACCATAAACTCATAACAAACACATTTCTCAAGCAATTGTAGTAATGAAGCGATGGTGGCCATAGCGTCTGTAGCTTTATTCTCTACCCTTGGAATTTGATCAAACTTGATACTGACAAAGAACTTTTTCAGAGCCTCAATGTGTTGCTTGTAGGGCATCAATTTTTCATCTTCTATTTGATACTCGTCATTTACTTGATAAATGACTAGTTGTGATTCCCCATATACCTGTAAGTCCGTGATTTTCCATTGAATGGCTATTTTGACCCCAATGATTAATGCCTCATACTCTACCACATTATTGGTGCACTGGAACATCAGTCTGTATGATCTGGGAATGGTGTGTCCTTGAGGAGTTACGAACAAGATCCTAGCTTCTGATCCACACTGTGTGTATGATCCATCAATGTATAATACCCATTGTTGGGGCATTATTGTGAGGATGTCTGCATTTGGAAACTCCATGGTCATAGGTCAATCATCTAGAAGAGGAGCTATAGCCAATTGTTCAGCGATGGCCTGACCCTTGATAGCTTTTCTTTCCACATATTGAATGTCGAATTCGCTTAATAGCATGACCCATTTTACTAGTCTACCTATTAAGGCAGCTTTGCTGAGTAGATACTTTAATGGGTCAATCTTTGCTATTAATATGATTGTATGGGCCAATATATAGTGCCTTAGCTGTTGGGTAGCAAACACCACCGCCAAACAAGACTTCTCAATGACAGTGTAATTTATTTCATATCCATTCAATGTCCTGCTAATGTAATAGATGGCATGCTCTTTACCTTCATGATCTTCTTGTGCCAGGAGTGCTCCCAAAGAGATATTAGTTGTAGCAATATACAATATTAAAGGTTTCCCTTTTGTTGGTGGTATGAGAATAGGCGGTGACATCAGATACTGTTTGATTTGTTTGAAATTTGTTTCACACCCCTCATCCCGCTTGAAAACTATATTTTTATGTAGAAGGTGATTGAATGGATGACTTTTGTCTGCCAGCTGGGAGATGAATCTTCTGATTGATTGAAGTCTTCCCTGTAGTGATCTAAGCTGACTGATATTCTTCGGAGGTGCCATCTCCATTATTGCTTTGACTTTCGCGAGATCTACTTCAATGCCTTTTTATAACACAATGTACCCCAATAGTTTTGTTGTTGTTACCCCGAAGACACACTTCTTAGGGTTTAATCTGACATTGAATTTCTCCAGCCGTGTGAAGATTTTATCTAAGATATGCATATGTCCATCTCTTGTTGTAGATTTTGCTAATATGTCATCCACATAATCTTCCATGAAGGTATGCATCATATTATGGAAGATTGTCATCATTGCCCTTTGATATGTTGCACCTGCATTTTTTAGACCAAAGGGCATGACATTCCAACAGAAAGCTCCCCATGGACACGTGAAAGCTGTCTTCTCTTGATCTTCGAGAGCGATTTTAATTTGATTGTATCCAGAAAAACCGTCCATGATTGACAACATGGCATGCCCAGCTATCAAGTCCACAATGATATCTATATTTGGTAGTGGAAAATCATCCTTCGGACATGCTTTATTGAGATCCCTGAAATCCGTGAATATCTTGATGCTATTGTCAGGTTTTGAAACAGGTACCAGATTTGATATCCATTCGACATAGTCAATGGACCGTATGAAGCCAAAATCCAACAATTTCTTCAACTCTGTCTTTACCATTAATGCTATATGGGGGTGCATTTTCCTTAATTTTTGCTTAACAGGTTTGATTCCTATTGGTAAAGACAAATGATGCATGAGTAAATTTGGGTCTAAGCCTAGCATATTAGAATACGACCAAGCGAAGTTGATGCTTTTCTCTTTGAAAAAGTTGATGAGATCTGGTTTTTCTTTATCTGTCATGGATTCAGCCAAATGCAGGATATTTGCTCTTTCTTCATTACCAATATTTACCGACTGTGTTGGTTCCACCAGAACTGATGATTGCTCATGATAGTATTCCGAAAGAGTGTCAAATCTTCCATCCGTCAATGCCTCAGAAAGGTTTTCACTTTTGGATGCGTTCTTTATTTTATCTGTTTTGAGATCTGATACTGCCATGGAATGGTTTTCACCATCAGATCTATTTTCCCTATTTTTAATTTTGCAACTGGAAGATTTGACACTCTCCTACTGAGTTGCATTGTTATGAGTACTATGAACAGAACTTGTATTAGGCTCGGTATGACATAGGAAATTTATTATAGCATCATCATCTACAAATTTTGGCATAGTTAAGGGTTCCATAGGTTCCCAGTCAATTAGTTCAGGATGGATGAGTGGCATGAGATTATTGGAATCATTCAGAGTGATGGATGTAAGGGATCGGATGGTCATTTCGTCAGTGTTGTCTAATGGGATATCGAGGTCTATGATGATACTTTCTTCAAAATCATCTAGTTCACTTGGGGTTTGATCATCCCTACTTGAATCATCGATATTTAATGTCTCTACCATGAATGGTATAGACCTAGAACCTTGTCCCTCCTCTCGCGTAGGTGCATATGTTTGTATCACATCGACTTGTATGTCAGTATAAGAAACCTCAGAGCCTATGTCCCACTCATATTCATTTGAGTCTGTTTCTGAACTATCCCTTAGCTGAAGGACTCTTTCAATAGCTTTTCTTGTCATTTCTTGTTTGTCCTTGTCAGAGTATCCTAATCCCGACTTTTCTTTTGATTGGAGGGTGAGGGGTTGGATAGGTTCTGTGATTCCTTCTTTTCTTAATCCCACAGGTCCTTGTCCTTCATATCCCATTTTTTCTAAAATGGATTTTCCTTTTCCATATTTGTCGGTGTGGAATTTGATATCTTTGATATTGGCATTTGATGTAGAAGGTTCCTCATCTTGTAGAGCCAATCCAAGATTGCTTGGTCATCTGTTTCATCTGCTATGGTACCCATTTTGACAAACCTTTCTTGCAGAACTGTGGTTGGTAATGATGTTTGAGGTTTTATCAAAGAAGGTTGTCCATAGGTCCTAGGAGATGGCATTAACTATGATAGGTTAAGTGATTGCTCCATAGAATATGTTCCCATTCCCTTATCAGTCAGATGGACTTTCTCTTAAAACTTTTGTGATAAGGAATTTTGCTGATCCAGATTATCTGTTGAGTTAGTTTGAACAAGACTTGTTTGTTTTTCTTTACCCTTTTTCTCAACCCACTTGGTGGTAATATTTGGACGTTGTTCTTCATTGGATGATTTTGAACTGGATGCTTCCCTGTTGTGAGGTATCAAGGTTTCTTGGGATATTCTGATTGTATCACAATGTTGAGGATGATTGTAATCAGCAGATATAGTTACCTCTTGTCCATTTACTGAGAACTTCAAACATTGATGATAAGTAGAAGGTACAGCCTACATTTCATGGATCCATGGTCACCCTAAGAGAATGTTGCATGTTAATTCTCTTTCTAATACTTGACATGCTATGTGCTTCATCATAGGTCCTACTTGAATCGGTAATACAATTAAACCTTTAGATGATCTTTCTTCCTCATCATATTCTTTGATAGTCATTTTCCTGTGGGTATCAATAGCATCATCTGAGTATCCTAATGCACGGATTAACTTGAGAGTGCAAATGTTTAGACCAGCTCCCCCATCTATTAGGACTCTCTTTACGCGGTGATTGTGGATTAGGACTTCAATATGCAATGTCGTGTTATGGGGATGGTTTAATGAGACATCATCTTGTTCAGAGAATGATAGGCAATGCGGGGTAGTCAAATGTCCCACCATAGCTTGGAATTGGAAAACATTCAGATTCTTTGATACTGTAGTGGCAACTAGCACTTGTTCTAGAACTTCTTTATTTGATGGTGATATTTTCAGAAGTTCTAATATTGATATTTGAGCGGGGATGTTTTGAAGTTGATCAACGATGTTATAATGTGATGGAGGTGGAACTGCATGTGTGGGTCCAATTCCCTTTAATATGAATTTGGATTGCCCCCTAGTCATGACGTTTACTGGTTGATACTCATGATGATCTTTGATCTTTAAAACATTGATTTGATTGTCAAAGTGTTGCATTTTTGGGAACAAATCCAAAGGGGTAATGTCATTGGTTTTGGTTTTGCTGATGATAGGATGAACTATATGATTATCCTTGACTTCAGAAAGACAAAGGATCGTTGTATCATAGACGTGATTAACATTCTTACCTTTGTTTGTTGAGGATGATGCAACTTTGTCATAATTTGGCAAAGGGTCTTTGAAGGCTGAATGATCATTGTTAGTTTGAGGTCCTTCCACATACACTTTATTGTTATCAATTAAATATTGTATGACATGTTTTAACTCCATACAATCGTTCATTTTGTGACCCTTATTGTTATGGAAGTTGCAGTAATCTGAGTCATTCCACCATGATGGTTTAACCTTTGGATCCCAAAATCTTGCCTCTCGAGCTATGAGAAGACCTTTAGTTACTAACTCCTTTATCGCGGATTCCATTGTTTGGCCCAGAGGCGTGAACCGGCATCGGTTTGATGTTTTTTGATAAGACTGTGATTTGGTGGTCTCGTTATTTTGTACAACATTGGTCTTGACAGTTTGATCATTGCCTTGATTCTTTGAAGTAGAAGCTGTTAAGTTAAAAACTGGTTTGACATTTTGAGAATCATTTGTTGTTTCATTTGTATTTGTATTTTGATTCTTTTGCCAAAATTTTGATTTATCATTGTTGGAGTATTGATTTGAGGAGTTATTTGTGTTGTTTGATTTATCGTTAAAATGTTTAATAACTCCCCTTTTGACTAATGCTTCTTCAATTTTAAGATCGTTCTCTACAACCTTTTCAAATGTAGAAGGACATTGCAATTCTAGTCTATAACTCATTTCTTATGTTAAGTTGTCAATGAACTCCATTTTCTCTTCCTCAGGAATGGATCGAGGATATCAAGCGAATAATCGCTGCCATCTTTGTAGAAATGATAAGAACGTCTCCCCTTTATTTTGTTTTAAGTTATGCATATCCTTTATTGTAACATCGTGTTGGATGTTAAAAGAGTACTGGGAGATGAATCGATTGATAAGTTCCTCAAAAGTTTTAATACCTGGTTGTAATTTCAAGAACCACTCCATACACGATCCTCCTAAGCTTCGGGGAAAAAGCCTCATGAGGTATGTTTCCTCTTGTGTGAATTCTAAGATCATTGTTTTGAATTCTCTTACGTGATCTATTGGATCCATTCTTCCATTGTATTTATCATACTTTGGAAATTCACAATACCGAGGAAAGGGAACCATGTCCACTGTTGAGTGAAAAGGGTATGGACAAATGTCCTGTAAGGCATACCTTTTGCTATTTCCCTTTGTCATATCCTGTATCTGTTGTTGTAATATTTGCATTTGAGATGTTAAAGCCACAACAAGATCTATTACTGGCGTTTGGGATAGTATTTCGGTTTCGTTTGTAGTGGACGGTTCTTTTAGATGATTAACGTCAAAGTCCTTGGGAAGATTTGCGCCTGATTCAGCTAACATCAACAGATACTTCTCCATATCTTGTTCTAAAACCTTTTCCATGAATATATCAAATTTAGGATCTTGTTGGGATGCCTAAATGTCTTCTTGAGTTATTTCATTTTTGTCATTTCGGTTCAGATTGTTCCAAGGATTTTCTTCTGCCATTGTTTGGGATGTTTCCAACTCTTCCTCTAAGAGTCTCTGTTTTTGGGACCTAGTAAAGATTGGCATACAAACTTCTACACTTCCTTCCAAAATGTTGATCTTCTGTGCTTGAAAGATGTCAATTTTAATTTTTAACAAAGTTGAATAAGATGACTGATCTTATTGATGAGACTATGTTAAAAATTTGATTCACTATACTCAGGTTTCGTGGTGAAGGATGATAGTATCCTGATAATGAAACCTTCGTGTAGTAATCGATTGTGTATTCTGATATGACACTTTTGATTTGCAAGATTTTGTTTGAGTTGATAAGTTTGGAAATTTGTATAAACCTCTCTGATTTCGGTCGTTAAACAGTGATTCTGATGACAAGGAAATTGTTTTCTAGAAAAGATTGCAGATAAAAGACAGATAGACTAAATGATAAGATTTTTGAACTCTCTATTTTGAAAGCGCTAAAATAGAGTACAGAGGAGCTATTTCCCAGAAGCGCTAGAACAGAGTCCCAAAACACAAAAAAAGAGATCGAAAATGCTATTTTACTTGAAGCACTGAAACAAAGTCCGGAAGCGCTAAAACAGTGACCGAAAGCGCTATTTTACTAGAAGCACTGAAATAGTGCATGAAAGCACCGTAAAAAGTGATGGAAGCACTACTTGACCAGAAGCGCTAAATTAAGGACTGTAAGCGCTAAAATAGAGCCCGAAAGCGCTATTTCACAGAAGCGCTAAAGCAGTGACCAGAAGCGCTGAACCAGGTTTTTCCAAAGCTTCAAAAAACATGATGCTAAAGACTCGCTACTGTAAAACTTGATCTGGTCTTGCGGAATATTATATCATGGGTTGTGGAAAATAAGACTGACGAATGCATTGACTACGGTTGTGATATTCTGTGAGGGCTCTCCTTTGGAAGAAGGCTCGTGAGTAGAGTGGTTCTACAGCATAATCATCTGTGTACCCTCTAGCAAAGTCGTGATACCTATGAATGAAGGTCCTATGGTGTAACAAAATATCGTGATTTAGATAGAGGAAATGTCTTTTTCTCAAGATACCTCGAGGACTGAGTGGTTTCTTGGGCCTTGTGATTTTGATTTTCCTCTTGACAAACGTGTTGGACTTCCACTTTCTAAGCATGGAGTTTTCTGATCTAACTTGACTTTGTTGTTTTCAGGATGATCTTTAATCTGATTTTAATGATTCTTTGTGAAAACACAGCAAGCAATTTTTGAATAATTTGTTTTAAAAAGATCGTGTATGTTCAAAAACCACGAATGATTTTTATTGATTTTGACGGGTTGTTTTGACAATTGTACACAAATCAAGCAGACTCACACTTAAGGACAAGTAGTTCATCATTATACTCGCAACCCACATCTTGAATTACGTTGACTCACATAGCAATGTCACCCCCTAGAGGGCGCCTGTGTTTTTGTCGTTGCCAGGTGCGTACTCAAAGTGACGGACGTAGATACCGAATCCCTTGAGCAAACAATCCTTGGTAATTATATGGTGAGTGTCTTGGGGGAAGATTCTTCCCTCCCTTTGCACCGTGAGTATGACAATGTATGGATACTAACTCGGCGAGAAACTACTCTATGGTTCGTAGATAGGGTTCTGTTCGGTGTGGCAAATAGATAAACTCCCTCAAGAGACCTCCCAATCTTTAGAACAAAGATTTTTGGGATGGTTATCTTGCCTACTACCGCCAAGTTGGACTTTCATCAACAACTTGCATTTTTATTATAGTGGGTTGGAAAACCTGGCTTTGGTTGTTCCCACTTAGGTCGTTCTCGTAGGGTGAGTACTTTTTCCCACTACGGCAGACCTGCTAAAGGATTTAATAAAGCGTAAATGACATGAAAATAAAAGTGAATCTGGCACTTCGGTCACCCAGTTAAGGGGAGAGCATAAGCCTAATCACTACAAACACAGCATATAGATTTGTTCTGTTTTAAGCCCAAAAAGAAATAGTCTTAATCTAAGTGAAGGTGTTGCTTCACTGAAATCATGATGTTCTTTTTAACTTTGTACTGTAAAATGCGATGACTATCCTAGGATTGATAGATTTGCCTTTAAGAAAACAAGAAAGTGACTATCCTAGGATTGATCAATTTTTAGAAACTTTGAAGTGGCTACCCTATATTGATCAATTTTAGAAAACTTTAGAGAACTTTGAAGTTACTATCCTAGATTGATACGTTTTAATCCAACAATGAAAAAAAAATTGAAATCTGGCCGCGGTTGCGTCGGATCCAGAATGATTTTTTTATACAAAGTGCTGGAAATATTGCACCGAAGAGCCGAAACAGTTACCTAATGAGCCAAAACCCGAAAGCACCGAAACAGGGTACCGAAGCGTCGAAACAGTTACCTAATGCGCTAAAACCTGAAAGCGCCAAAACAGGATACCGAAGCGCCGAAGTTTGTCATGGAAGCACTGAAACACCCGATGCACTAAAACAGAAACCGGAAGCACCGAAGTTTTTAACGGAAGCGCTAAAACACCCGATGTGCTGAAACAGAGACCGGAAGCATCGAAGTTTTTAACGAAAGTGCTAAAACAGAACACACCGTGAACCTGCATAACACTTTCTAGAAAATTGCATTTTTTGATAAAAATGGGGTTAATGCCCCACGGTGGGCGCCAAATTGTAAGTGTATAATAAGTGAATAAGCATAAAATACACTTCTTAATAAGACATTATATCAAAGATGACTCAATTGAACTAAATCAAAACAGTTATCAAATGAAAGCGTCCTATTGCTCTCTATCCTCAAAGATTTATTAAATCTGGATTGCTCTCAGATTATTTAAGCAAGACTGTTAAAATGACTATTTGAAGAACGAGATAATGCTAATGCAATACTAAATGATAAATCAATTAAACTAGCATGATGTTGATGTGAAACAGATATTTGCTGCTACAAGAGGTAGCCATTGATATGAAACTTGGTTGTTGAATTGCTTGATACTTGATGCCTGGATTCCTGCAGAGTAAGAATGCATAAACTTGATTATCTGGGATCCTTTTTCTTGGTTGAATGAGGCTTTATTTATAGATTTTCTGGCTGTAGAAATGCACAGGGAAAGCTTTGAGAGGCTTGGATTCAATCTGGAGGATTGAATGGCGAGAGATGGAGGAGATTGAGAGAAAGATGGAGATTGTCTCTACCCATGAAAACATCAGGCAAGAGAAGAGGAAGGATTGATGGAAGAGGATTGAGAGATCAAATTCCAAATTTGTCTCCAATTTGTCTCCAAAACTTCTCATGAAGTTTCAAAGCATTAATTGTGACAAATTTAGACATAGATTAGACATGGTTTAGACATAGGAAATCTAATTCATTTTTGAGAGAATATAGATGGAATATTCCTTGTGCAACAATTCAAATATTTTGATTTATTTAAATTATCAAAAGAAAGATAAATAATTTAATAAAACGAACTATAGGATAGTTGTTTATTAAATTAAAATAAAAGAATAAATGGCAATTAATCAATAAAGTGTTTTTGTCTTTATTTAATTAATTTAGAATCGATGTGATAGAATAAAATAAGGATGTGATAATTAAATTGAACAAAGTATTTATTTTTGTTTATTTAATTAAGACGAGATTTAGAAGAAATTATGAAGAATGTGAATGTGAACTATATTAAATAAATATTTCTATTTATTTAAACAGTAGAGGAAAATAGAATAATTAATCAAATAATGTGTATTGAATTAATTTGATGCTCCAGACCAATTTTAGGTGTATACAATTTTATATAATATATATTTAGTAACGTGATTGGTCTCCAACCAGCAATGGCATTTTCAGTTTTTCCTTTAGGAATTAGCCTGATTAAGCCTCTATTAATGTTTGAACCTAAGGAGCCATTATGAAGAGCCTCCAAATAGAGCATATAAAAATCGTCCTTAATATGTTTCCACATGATTTGATAAAATTTAACTGATAGACCATCAACACCAGGGCTCTTATTAGGTTTTATAGAAAAAACTTGTTCAATATCCTCCAATGAAAGGATGAGATCCAAATAAGAACTGTAACCTGAGTCATTTTTTTTACGGATAAACTCCCTGGCAGTGGCTTCAAAATTTTGTTCCACATCTGTCCAATTACTTTCTTCTTTAAACAACTTCTCATAAAATTTCTGAAACACCATAGTAATTTCAGAAGGATTAGTATGTAATCCATGCTCATCTCATATAGCACTAATTCTTTCTTGTTTATGTTTATAATTGAGATATTTAAAGAAAAATTTAGACCCTTTATTTCCTTCTTTGATCTAATGAAGTCGAGCTCTTATTTTTGCACCTTGGACCTTGTAATTTTCAAGCTTTTGTAGTTGAGTTTCAATGACAACAATAGAATTTTGAACCTTTTCATTATTAGGATCAATATTAAGTTGTTTCCTAGCATGTTCAAGCTCCCCGTGCAATGATTTTTCTTTACGTTTTCATTTCCAAGCCATTCTATGACCAAAAGGTTAACTAACACATTGATTCAAGGTAAGAAACCACCACTCAACCCAAGAACCCCCTTCTTGAGGTTTAGGATTATTTAAATGGGAAGTATTCAACTTATAAGGGAGTTGAGAAGAAAATTTTGACTATTGAGAGGTGGATATGGAGCAAATAATAGGAAAATGATCAGATAGGGTAGTAGAGTAGTCAAATAGTACAATAGCCCTTAAAACAAGATTCTCCAGATGAAGATTGTGAGAAACATAAAATCTATCCAATCTACTCATTTTCCTATCATTGTCAAATCTACAGTTAGACCAAGTAAGCCAATTGCTCACATGGCTTGAAAATTTATTGTGGATAGGATCAATCACTCCGATTAAATTATGACAATAAGTCCATCTTTCAAATTCTTCATTGTTGAGTTTAAAATAATTATACCAACTACGATCTCCATGGTGTTCCACCATAATAAGGTCCCCTCACCACACCCAATCAACATTAAGAAGGTTTTTAGCCATCCAATCCCAGAGAGCTAATCTTTTTTTAGGATCATTACGAGCATAGATAGAGCAAAAATCGATAGGATGTCTATTTATTACAGCAAAGACCCAAACACAACCATGTGAGAGATCTTGATCATTTATTCTTTGCTTGGTTTCTATATTTTACTTTATTTAATAATTCTTATTTATTTTTGTTTTATTTTTTGGCTTGCTTTTCTTCTTTTAGATTTTTTATTTGTTTTTTCATTATTTTATCTTATTTTTTATTTCATTTTGATATATTTATAATTATTCATTTATTTTTATTTATTCGCTTGTTCAATTATAATTTGCTTGCTTTGCATCATTTAGTTTTTGTCATTTTTTTAGTTTTTTCTTGTTTTTCTTTCTCTATGTTTACTTCATATATATTTATTTGCTTGGTTATTTATTTGCTTATTTTGTTTTTTCCTTATTTATTAAAATTCTAAATTTTCTTGTATTATTCTTTCTTGCTTCTCCTCCTTTATATTTTGGTATTATTTTTTACTCCTTTATCTCATTTTTGTTTACATCTTTCTCTCCTTCCTTGGTTCTTGTGCTTACCTTTCTTTGCCCCCTCCCTCTTCCTTTTTATTCAATTCTTAGTCTGCAACTATTCATTTTACTCCTTATGCTCTCTCATATCCTGATGATGGATCATAGAGTGTTATCTTAAATGTTGATGCAAAAAAAACAAACACAATCTAATCCAGAAACACTTTCAACAAATCTTCATGGATTGTGGAAATATATTATCACTAATAACAACCCTGCCACTTCCATCTCTGTGAAAAGTATGAAAGAAATAAGCTTCCTTCCATAGATTGAAAAGCAAAAAATCAAGGCGATTATTGCTTAACTTAACTTCTTGAAGGAAAATAATATTTGGCTTCCATTTGGATAAGGTCTCTTTGACTCTAAATATGCATTGAGGGATGGAGAGCCCCATCACATTTCATGATAATATCTTGCATTTCATGATGAACTAATTATGATAGTATCATCTTCTTGCGGCAAGACTCCAAAGCGATTAGAAAGAGAAACAACATGTTCCTGATGGTTGGGCTCATCCAAACCTGAAGCAGGTGATCTTGATCTTTGTCGTGAGTTAGGAGGGGGAGAAAGAGATGTCCTATTAGGAGATTTGAAGGAGCTGGGGGAGTCAGGTGGGGACGGATCATGAGAGAGACGATGAGGGTTGACAATAGGAGGAGAGGGATCCTTCCTCTTCCTCACAACTCTCCATTCATTAGAAATAACAATCTCTTTATAAGGTGTAGCGTTACTATTAGGAATTACAACATGAGCATGAGGATTGGAAGAAGGAGAGGGGTTACTTTGAGAGGGAGTGACATAAGAAGGTTTGGACCCTGACAAAGGTGGAGAATTATGTTTAACATTTTTATTAACTGGAACAAAAGAAGACTAGGCAAGGAGAGACCTATTCTTCCTAATAGGAAAATCCTGAATAAGATGGCCTTCTTGTCAACAAAAGAAGCAGGCATTAGGCTTGTTTAAATACACTATAGGCTAATCTATTTCAATATCAGGACCAAATAGCTTAAAATTTTGATGAGGGTGCAACCCGAGACACAGAAAATCACACAGAAAAACTAATAAATCTTATTATTTTCAAAGTATGAAATTCCTACATGCAGAGGATCTCAAATCCTCGAGTTTTGCAATATATGCAAATTACAGAAAGAAACTACAGAAATTCCCCTATTCGCAGCATGCGATCTTCTTTCCCCAAAAACTGCCTAAAAGAAACAGTAACTCGCCCATAAATAGCCCGTTTCTTTGTTTGGAGCCAAAAACGGGATTCAAATTATGCACCAACTTTTGGAAGCCCTAACTCCAGATCTAACCATCAGATCTTCAATGATAATACCTTTTCGGAAAGCTCTCGCGAAGATCTCTTGCCGGAAAGTGGGGCCTAAAGGCTAACCACTTTCGTATTCCGCCAATTTTTCAGGCCCATCCGGAGCCTCTAAGTACCTCAAAATTAGCTCCGAAGATTTCATAAGGCAAAAAGCAAAAATTGAAACTTGAATAACTTTTGAACCGGAAATGCTCTTGATCTGATTCTTTCACCAAAGTGTTTATTATTATGTCCTGAAGCTTCCCTTAAATTTTTGTCTCCTCACGCCTTCAAATTCATACCTGCTAAAAATAGCAGTTGAGCAGAAAAAGCAGAAAAGCAGTTTTGAAAGTTGGGAATTCTTCTTCGACGAAAAGGGTATCCAGAAATGCAAAAACATCTACAAAAAAAAATCTAAATGAAAGTAAATATATTTTTGGGTGATGTAGGATTGCCCTTACACCACTGGATGCTCCTACATCAGACACCCAGGGTAATTTGAAAAGTGACTCCGTCACTTCTCAGATGGTTGAGGAAAACCCAAACGGTCAACCTCTGCCTTGGACAACCAGGATGAATCTTCCACAGGCCTTCCTTTCCACTTCACCAGATATTCTTCATATTGCCTATTTCTGGTACTCCTTCCTACATGGCTATCCAAGATTTCTTCAATCTCCTCCTTTTCTGAAGTAGGTGCTGGAATACCATACTGTTCCATTGCTGGTACTTCCTCTGCGCCACCCTCATGATATTCTATCAAATCTGCAATGTTGAACACAGGGGAAATGTTGAATCCATCTGGCAACTCTACCTCATATGTGTTCCCTGAATCATGCCTCTTCAAAATTTTACAGGGACCGAACTTCTTCATCTTCAATTTGTTATAGGTTCCTACTGGAAACCTTTCTTTCCTCAAGTGGACCATCACTTCATCACCAATCTGAAACTCCTTATACCTCCTCTTTTGATCTGCCTTAGCCTTATACTGCATATTCATCTTGTTAATGTGTTCTTTTACCTTCTCATGCATATTCTTGATGTGTTCTGCAAAGTCTTCAGCTTCAGCACTTGTCTTCTTCTCTTGGTCCATCTTCCTCAATTCTGGAGCAGTCCTAGGACTACTTCCATACACAATCTGGAATGGTGATCTACCAGTGCTTCTATTGACAGAATTGTTGTAAGCGAATTCTGCCTGGGGTAAGATCAAATCCCATCCCTTTGGTTTATCTCCTACCAAGCATCTCAGTAGGTTACCCAAACTCCTGTTCACAACTTCAGTCTGCCCATCAGTCTGGGGATGGTGTGCAAAACTAAACTTCAACTCTGTTTTCAACTTCTTCCACAAGGTCCTCCAAAAGTATCCAACAAATTTTGTGTCACGATCTGAGACTATACTCTTTGGCAAACCATGTAGCCTCACCACCTCTTTGAAGAACAAGTCAGCAATGTGGACTGCATCATGGGTCTTCTGGCATGGGATGAAATGTGCCATCTTCGAAAACCTATCAACCACCACAAATACTGAATCATTCCCTCTCTGTGTCCTTGGAAAACCAAGAACAAAGTCCATACTTATATCCTCCCATGACCTCTCTGGTACAGGTAAGGGCTGATACAACCCTGTATTCTGACTCACTCCTTTAGCCATTTGACATACCCTACAACTCTGCACAAACTTCTTCACATCTTGTGATAATTGAGGCCAATAATAATGCTCACTGATAATGGAAA
The DNA here is from genome assembly GCA_007115665.2 of Sequoiadendron giganteum. NCBI lineage: Eukaryota > Viridiplantae > Streptophyta > Pinopsida > Cupressales > Cupressaceae > Sequoiadendron > Sequoiadendron giganteum. Next base: position 290,594,663 of record CM021100.1, read on the forward strand.
TGGTCTTATCCCGACCAAAATGTCCTGCCATTCCTCCACTGTGCTTCTCCTTTATCAGATTCTCCCTCATGGAACTCCTCGGAATACATAATTGACTTCCCTTAAACAACATGCCTTCTTGAATTAGGAAATCCAACCACTTTGTCCTGTCAACTGTAACAGGTTCCTTGCAAGCTTTCCAAGCCTCTGCAAAATCAGGATCATTCGGGTACAATGTCTTGAGTTCACTGAACCCAACCACCTCAATCTGCATTTCTATCAACAATGTATGCCTCCTACTTAAGGCATCTGCAACCCTATTTGACTTCCCACTCCTATGCTTTAAAACAAATGTATAACTCTGCAAAAATTCTACCCATTTCATATGCCTCTAATTTAATTTTCCCTGACTACTCAGGTACTGCAATGCTTGATGATCAGTATACATAACAAATTCCTTCGGCAACAAATAATGCCTCCATTTCTTTAATGCTTGAACTATTGCATAAAATTCTTGGTCATATACAGAGTACTTTCTCTTTGCATCATTTAACTTTTCACTGAAATAGGCAATGGGCTTACCTTCCTGGCTTAACACTGCTCCAATGGCACAACCACTGGCATCACAATCCACTTGAAATACCTTATTGAAATCCGGGAGAGCCAAAACAGGTTGTTCTGTCACCTTCTGCTTCAATAGATCAAAACTCCTTGCTGCTCCAGTGCTCCACTTGAACTCTTTTCTATCCCCTCTCATTGTTTCAGTTAGGGGTGCACAAATACTACTGAAGTTTCTAATAAACTTTCTGTAAAAACTGGCCAAACCATGGAAAGACCTCACCTCAGTAGTAGTTCTTGGGGTAGGCCATTCCAGAATAGCCTTCACCTTCTCTGGGTCCATCTTGAGACCTTCTGTCGAGACAACAAACCCCAAGTACACTAACTCCTTCTTCACAAAACTACACTTCTTCAGATTAATCAGCAATTTCTCTTCTCTTAACTTCTCAAAGACTCTACCAATATGCATTATATGCTCATCCAGTGACTTACTGAATATCAAAATATCATCTAAATACACAATAACAAAGCTTCCTAGGAACTCTTTCAGTACCTCGTTCATGAGCCGCATGAATGTGCTCGGTGCATTGGTTAGCCCAAAAGGCATGACTAACCACTCGTACAGGCCCTCTTTGGTCTTGAAGGCGGTCTTCCATTCATCTCCCTCTCGAATCCGAATCTGGTGATATCCACTCTTCAGATCAATCTTTGTGAAGTACTGAGCTCCACTCAAACAGTCCATCAGGTCATCCATCCTTGGCAGGGGAAATCTATACTTGATTGTTATCTTGTTTATGGCCCGAGAGTCTGTACACATCCTCCACTCCCCATCCTTCTTTGGTGCTAGTACTGCAGGTACTGCACATGGACTCAAACTCTCTTGAATCAAACCCTTTCTCAACAACTCCTCAACTTGTCTGTTTAACTCCTCATTTTCTGCAGGAGTCATTCTATGAGCTGCCTTATTCGGCAAACTGGCTCCTGGGATCAAGTCAATCTGATGACTGATCTTCCTCATTGGTGGTAAACCCTCAGGTACATTATCAGAAACAATATCCTGAAACTCATTCAATAACCCAGAAACTTCTACTGGAACCTTCTCACTACCCTCCTTATCCATTTTAGGAATCAATGCATAACACACACGCTCATGTTTTATGCCTTCTAAAAATTTCCTTCCATCGACATAACAAATTCTAGCACTACTGCATACCTTTTCTTCGGCCTTCTTCAGGGGTTTCAACTTATGGCGGACTCCACCCTTCATCAGGGAATAAGTGTTTGCATGGCCATCATGTACAGCTCGCCTGTCAAACTGCCATGGCCTCCCCAACAACATGTGACATGCATCCATGGGGATGATATCACAGAGTACCTCATCACGATAGCTTCCGATCTTGAACTTCATGAGGCACTGCTCATTGACTAGAACTTTGTGGTCTTTCTGCAACCAGGCAATCCGATATGGATGTGGATACCTTTCCCTCTTCAACTTCAACTTTGTAACCATTTCTTCTGACACTAGATTATCAGTGCTCCCACCATCAATAATGACATCACAACATTTATCTTCACACTTGCACCTTGTGCGAAACAAATTCTTCCTCTGTTCTGGCTCCTTCTCTTCAGTCACCAAGGCTCTTCTAACCACTAGGGCTTCTCCCCTTTCAGCATCATCTGAATGCTCAGATTGAGCCTCCTCATCTACATGCGCAACTCTTGCACGACCTTCTGGCCTTTTGTCTGTCCTTCCTTGGTATTGTGGACATTCATAGGCTCGATGCCCTTCTTCACCACATCGGAAACAAGTTCCTCTGAAACCACCTCTTCCAGGTCCTTGCCCAAATCTTCCTCGTCCTCTACCTCTTTGATCACCACCATTCTGGTCACATGGGCGGTAGAAGTTATCATTCCTCTGGCTTCGACTGGTACCCATATCTTCATTTTTCTTCTCATCCTCATTTCGGCTTCCAAAAGATCTTCCGCTACCCCTTCCGCTTTGACCTCCTCGTCCTTTTTGCTTGCTGTCAAATCTCTTGTTCAACTTCTCTTCAACTCTCAGTGAAAATTGGTAAGCATCCTCAATGGTGGCCATTCTGACCAGGCTTAACTCCTCTTGAATGCTCGGCCGTAACCCATTAAGATAACGGGCTACCTTCTCCTTGTTGGCCTCTGCATGTCCCGTTCTGATGATCATCTTGTGAAAATCTTCTGTGTATTCTTTCACAGATCTACTTCCTTGCTTCAACCCTTGCAATTTCTTCAATAGATCTAACTCATAGTCCATTGGCATGAACTGCTTCTTTAGTTTCTCCGCCATGCGATCCCATCTAGTGATCTTTCTCTTTTCTCTCTTATTTCTTTCTAGTTGGACCTCTTTCCACCAGATACTGGCGTGGCCCTTTAGCTTCGTTTTTGCAAACTTAACCCGATCTAGGTCCTCTACTTCTTCATACTTGAAATACTCTTCCAACTCATTGATCCAATCAATCAACTCTTCCGGGTCTAGACTTCCGGAAAAACTGGGAACTTCTACTCTAGGTCTTTTTTCGATCTTCGAAATGGCCCTTATCAGCCGCATTTGATCTTGATCAATAGCTTCTTCTTCCTCTTCTACATCTGAATCTTCCACCTCTTCTTCATCCTCACTTTCTTCTCCCCTTCTCGGGTTTACCCCTCTTCTTAACTCTCTTTGTAATGCATTTATTTGTCTCTGGAGGGCTCTGAAACCCTCAGCCGCTAATGGATCTCTTCCACCAGCATTTCTGGCACCACCTCGCCTACCATGTGCCACTCTTGGAGGCATCTTGAATATCTTGAACCCACAACCACAGTCCTGGTGCGAACTGCCTCACGATCGGCGATCTGTCCACACGCTCAAGAAAACCCGCTCTGATACCACTTGATGAGGGTGCAACCCAAGACACATAAAATCACACAGAAAAACTAACAAATCTTATTATTTTCAAAGTATGAAATTCCTACATGCAGAGGATCTCAAATCCTCGAGTTTTGCAATACATGCAAATTACAGAAAGAAACTACAGAAATTCCCCTATTCGCAGCATGCGATCTTCTTTCCCCAAAAACTGCCTAAAAGAAACAGTAACTCGCCCATAAATAGCCCGTTTCTTTGTTTGGAGCCAAAAACGGGATTCAAATTATGCACCAACTTTTGGAAGCCCTAACTCAAGATCTAACCGTCAGATCTTCAATGATAATACCTTTTCGGAAAGCTCTCGCGAAGATCTCTTGCCGGAAAGTGGGGCCTAAAGGCTAACCACTTTCGTATTCCGCCAATTTTTCAGGCCCATCCGGAGCCTCTAAGTACCTCAAAATTAGCTCCGAAGATTTCATAAGGCAAAAAGCAGAAATTGAAACTTGAATAACTTTTGAACCAGAAATGCTCTTGATCTGATTCTTTCACCAAAGTGTTTATTATTATGTCCTGAAGCTTCCCTTAAATTTTTGTCTCCTCACGCCTTCAAATTCATACCTGCTAAAAATAGCAGTTGAGCAGAAAAAGCAGAAAAGCAGTTTTGAAAGTTGGGAATTCTTCTTCGACGAAAAGGGTATCCAGAAATGCAAAAACATCTACAAAAAAAAAAATCTAAATGAAAGTAAATATATTTTTGGGTGATGTAGGATTGCCCTTACACCACTGGATGCTCCTGCATCAAAATTTCAGGCAATGGTTTATTCAAGTCCACCTCCACACACACTCTTGAATGAATATGAAGGCTTGAAAATTATCTAAAGGTTGTTTGTACCATATTACTTTACCAAGTTGAGCTACAATGTCTTTAAGGAATGGTCTGAAGGATAAGTTCAAATAAGGAAATTCTAACCAAATTGGATAGCGGGAATGGGAAGGACCTTCGGGATGAAAATAAAAAGACCAAGCTTGAAGATAACAAACTTGGCCACAAATTATCCATGTACTATACTGCAACATCACTTGAGTGTGCTCAACAGTTTTAAACATACAAGAGACATAACCTTTTCCAAGCCCCCTTATTGAATCAATCTCCAATCCATTGTTTTCCCAATTCATTTTTTCCCATTTATAAAACTCCAATTATGTAGGTATTCCTCTTAAAAAAATAGGATAACAGTTCTATTTTGATATTATGCTATGTAATCAACAACATCATTGAGAAGCTGAAATTCCAAGGTTTTACCTTATTCATCCATTGAAGTATCTTGAAGCAATTTGTCATCTTTAACTGTATGTTTGGCCACCACAATCTCCATATTGGCTTCATTTGTTGCAAACTCTATGGAGGGTTGTGCTCCTAATTCTTCTTGCTCCATTTCTAAGGTAGAAAGTAGAGATTCACTATTTTTCACAGCTCCTAGTTGTCTGGCTACATTCTTTATCTTCATTTGTATTAGACACCTCTTTTCTTCTTCCCCACCAAACTCTTTTTCCTTCCCTTTCTCAAAATCATCAGCGCTAGTAGCACGACTGAGATCTGAGTGATTGGAAACCATATGTAACACCAATTTAGCACCACTAGAAAGCAGAGGAGGTCACTCGCTATCAAAAAGAAAAAATTGAGGGTTTGTTTGCAGCTTCCCTGGGTTGAATGCCTATACTAGTAGCGTCTCAAAGGTCCTTTAGATTCTAAAAGGGTGCCCAAAAAAGGTAGAAGTAGTAGCAAAGCCACAGCCTCATGCCCTCGCCTACACCACTGAAGTAGGAGGGTCAATGCAGGATCATGGGGGTCCAAACTAGGCCTCTAAGTGGCGATGAAAATTTAGAAAATCAGAGTTAGGAAATTTGACATAAAAATTTGAATAGGTTATTAACATAATTTGAAATATATGTAAGAACAAAAGTTGTAGCAAATTGAATGTAGTTTCTAGGCTACTAGTCCTTTTTTGGAAAAAAGTAAATCTATTTTGTTAAAATTTGAAATTTCAATATAGTGGTATTAAATTTTTCAGGAAAAAGATAAGAAGCAAGTGTATGTATGACCACCCTAAGTACAAGAAAAAAAAATTATATTTTTTTGAATCTTTCAATATAAGTAGAGGACACATGACCGAATGTGCCAGACTTTTTTTTGTAATTTTTTTCCATGTAAATAATTAGTTATGATTTTTTTATTAAAAATTTTCAGAATTATTAAAACGTTTGTGTCTAACCACCATAACTTGGTCAAAACTTTATGAAATTCAATTTTTTGTATCCTATAATATGAGAAGCATAGAATGTGACACATCTTGTAGGTTCAAAATTTTTTAAGTAGTTTGAAAGTTTAGAAGTTTTTCAATTAGCCTATCAATCAGAACTTTAGTCGTAATGTATGTAGAAAATCAATAATAATTATTTATTAAATTCAAAATAAGGCATAACTTATATTGTTCAAAATTTGACAATTTTTTCTATAAAGCCTTTTCGTTTCATGAAATTCAAATAAAAAAAAGTCGTTAGCCACAAGGGCGAACTTCAGAAAACTAAGGAAATTTTGTAAACATGTTTTTTAGGTTGACATTTTAGGTTAGGAAATCCCAAGCCAAAAACCAATGCAAACCTAACGGAAATCCCAAGGTTGCAAATTTTGTCAGACAAAATGGATATTCGTTTCAAAACGGATATCTATTTTGTTTTTCAAAATGGATATCCGTTTTGGAAAGCAGGAACCCATTTTTTTGAAAAACAAAATGGATATCCATTTTGAATACCTAAAAAACCCTATTTAGTAAAATGGCATAACTTTTGTGTTTTTAATTGAAATTTTGAATTTTTATAGGAGTTGGAAAGGTGATTGAGAGCTCTACGCAATGGACTAGGTGGTGTTTCTATATTGTACAAAAAAAAAATTATAATCATTTGAACTTCATATTTCATTTTTGAAACATCAAATGCTCACTACTTTCACATGTAAAGTCTCATTTTCATGATTTTTTTAACACTCATCTCAAAATAATTGAAACATTAGAAAAAGAAATGAATAAGAAATATTTATATGTTTTGGAGTAAGGAGATGAAATTTTTCCATAAATCATCATATCTCTCTATCCCTTTATCTACCTCTTTATATATCACTATGTCTCCCCTTAAGTTTTGGACCTATCCCTCCCTCCTTTCTTTTCTCTTTGTCCCTCTTTATACCTATCTTTCTCACTCTCTCTCTCCTTGAGCTCTAGACCTATCTTTCTACCTCTATCTCCATCTCTCTCTCTCTCTCTCTCTCTCTCTCTCTCTCATCCCTCCCTCTCCCTCTCCCTCTCTCTCTCTCCCTCTCCCTCTCCCTCTCCCTCTCACTCTTCATCTCCCCTCTCCCCCTCTCTCTCTCTCCCTCCCTTTGAAGTATCTCTTCCTCTTAAGTCTCTCTCCCTCTTAGGTCTCTCCCACTCCCTCTCTCTCTCAATCTCTCACTCTCACTCACACTCTCTCTCCCTCTTAGGTCTCTTTGAATCCCTCTCTCCCTCTTAGGTCTCTCTCTCTCAGGTCTCTCCCACTCCCTCTCTCTCTCTCAATCTCTCACTCACACTCACACTCTCTCCCTCTCAGGTCTCTCTCTCCCACTCTCTCTCCCTCTCAAGTATCTCTCCCTCTCCCTCCCTCTATCTCCCTCTCTCCCTCTCAAGTATCCCTCTCCCTCCCTCTATCTCTCTACCTCTCTCCCTCTCAAGTCTCTCCCTCTCTCTCTCTGGTGCCTACCAGTCCCTCTCCCTCTCTCTCCCTCTCCATCTCCCTCTCACTCTCACTCTCCATCTCCCTCTCTCCCTCTATCTCTCTCTCTCTCACACACACTCTCCATCTCCATCTCCATCTCCATATCAGGTCTCTCTCTCCCACTCTCTCTCCTCTCTCCCTCCTTCTCTCCCTCTCAAGGCTCTCCCACTCCCTCCTCTCTCTCTCTCCCTCTCTCTATTTCTCTCTCTCTCAAGTCTCTCTCTATCTCTCTCGGGACTCTCTCTCTCCCACTCTCTCTCCCCCGCTCTCCTTCCCTCTCTCCCTCTCAATTCACTCTCCCTCTCTCTCTCTCTCTATCTCTCTCTCCCACTCCCTCTCTCGCTAACTTCAAATAAGGATACGCCTTCGACATAATAAATACTAGCAATTGCACCTTGGTGTGCAATGGGTATGCCGAAGAGGTGTGGAAGGTCAATTAGGGGGAAAATGGTTTATTTTGTATACATTTGTGTAGTACATGAGGTCAATTGGTAGGTCATTTAGAAAATGATATTGTTTATATATATTACTACTACTACTACTACTATTATATAATTAATTTTATTATATATATATATATATGTGTGTGTGTGTGTGTGTGTGTGTGTGTATTAACTATTATATTCACCACACTAATATCATATCTAAGTAATTTATTGTGTTTAGCTATAAACTTCTCCCTTCAACTGTTTATGCCTTTGGATTAGATGCCTTCGCTAAACAGGTGATCAATGCAGACACCAAGAAGCTTGAAAGCTATGAATAGAGTAGACATTAAACCATATAAATATTTTTTATATAGTATATTATCATAAAATTTTATGTACTATATAATATAAACATAAATATAATAAATAATATAATAATATATATAATAAATAATGATCATCTTGTACAAGTGTTATTATATTAAAAACTTTATATATAATTAATATATATAATAAAATAGCTATAATTATTAACAATATATAACTTTAATATGTAAAAAATATATAATATTAATTTAATATTATATAATAAATCATATTAAAACCTAAATGTACATAATTAATATATACATTATAACTAATATATATTATTTATAATTTATTTTTTATTATATAAAATATACATTATATATTAATTATATTATTTATGCTGAATTACGCCGAAGGCGTATCCCTATTTGAACAAGACAAAGCTAAAAATTACCATGAATGGCTCTTATCATCTGCCTTACCATGCCAACGATTGACAGCCATTGATTCACACAACTGCAAATATCTGCTACGGATATCGCATTCAATTCAAAGTGTTGAATAATTCAAAGTCGTGCATAATATCCTGTACTTGAGATATCATGCGTAAATCAAAATCTTATCACTGCATTAAATTTGGAGAGTTGGTGTCCCCTTGAATTATCCTAGAGTTGAATAAAAAAAGTCATTTTGCATTCTTCTTGGTCTTCTTCTATTGAAACACTTTTTTAATTTTTTATTGATTGATTGCGGACCAAGAAAATGCAAGCGCCTGTAAATAATGATCAACATTACTTCACCAATGAGCAGTGGCTAAATTGCTATGAGCAATCTCTTTTCTTAGCATTCCATCAGGTACCATTCTTCTTTAGCATATAAATATATTCATTTTATATGGTTAGCAACCCTTTTTATGATATGTGCAGATGGAAGAGCTGAAAAGAATTGCAAGGTCAAGAAAAGAGATGGGATGGTGTGTGAATTTCTCTTCATCTTATTCTTCTCATTCATCCAAGCCATCCTTCCACAAGCACAAAAAATGAAGTAATCAAGAAAAAGTATGGAAGATGATCATCCAGGATGGTTAACTTGGTTCTTCACAATTCATCTCATTTTTAGATTCTCTAATTTTTATCACTATTTTTGGGTGTCTATGTATTCTTTGTAATAGTAATTATAAGGCTTGAATTCTCATGTCAATCTTGGTCTTTTGCAGACATTCATTCATAAAGTTGACATGAAATACGGGAAATCCACCTTTGATGCTTTAATGCTAGCAATTGATAAATTTCTCACTAGAGAATTCCATGGATAGCTAACAGTTATATGGATTGTGTACTATGAGTTTTGTTTTTAGAATCAAAGATACTCATAAATATTTAATAAATTTAGACATTAAAACTTGTCAGGACAATTACTTTGGAATACTCGGTTGTACTTTTTTCAAATCTACACAATTCAAATGTATTGAAGAACTTTTAGACCACCAAGGTTGAGCTTGACCATCTTCTATGGTGGGACATTTTGCATATTATTGGCTATTTGATTTTACATACTAGCCAACAACCTCTTTTGCATTGCATCTATATGACTTTTTAATCCACTCATTTCTTAATGTGTCGAGTTATTTGACTTCTTTTTGGCTGCCACTCTATTCCTTATTTCACTAAATTGATCCAAACACCAATCTTCTTCTCATTGCCAATCTCAAGCTAAACCTTTTAGAATTTTTCATATATTACCTTAATGTAGAAGTCCTAAAAAATTAAGACAAAACAATAGGGATTTCATTTGTAACAAGCACATTATTATCAAGAGAATGAAAACATTCCATTTTTCTTCTTCACTCCTCCCTTATCCTTATAAATTATTTCTCAATTCCTTCGAAATAGGAACTATACAAAAGAAAAGAAATGTTAACTAGACTTATGATCTTAATACTATATACTTCATTACAAAGAACTAATATATATTAATACTTACGCATGCCATGAACAGTTGTCCCATTTTTATTAACCATCTACATGTAAATGATCTTAACAATTAAATGACTGATTTCTGCATTTCCCCACATCAACTTATCAAAGAGAGCTTAACTTGCGATCTCTCATATTGGTCCTTTACCAATAGACCAAATACTGTATTTAGCAAGGAGCCTACTTGTTAGGAAATCAAAGTTTGCTAAGAATGAGATAAATTTTTACTTCTAGATACTTTTTCTTTAACCAAAATACTTAATTGGGTCTTATTCAGTAAGTTAACCATTTCTCTTGTTATTGATTCACACAAATGTTTATGCTTAGGCATTTTGATAGACTTGTTGAGAAATCTGTGGGAAAGGAGCTTCAACTTAAAACTTTTGTTTCAGTGAACATAGGGTATGGCATGATCTATTGTGTTTTATATGTAATTTTTAAGGTATGATTGTTTTCAGTAGAATTTGCAGGAAAAATGATCTATATGTTTTATGAGCAGTGGTTTTGAAAAACCCATTTCCCATGAGAATGAATGATCCACTTAACACTTATTGCTATGCGGTTAAATCTTGATAACAATTACAAGCCAAAATGTTTGTCTTTCATAATTTCAATTAATGTTTACACATAACTGTCAAGGATTAGATAGTACACTATTACAAAGACTCCAACAACTACTAGTCAATGTTGTTCTCTCCAAATCTAGTGATGGACACACAATGGATGGCATACAAAAAATTCACCGCTAGCAATTCACCGACGGAAAATTCATGTCAATAATTCACCGTGGGAAAATTCACTTCCATGACAAATTCACCACAAGTAAAATTCATGCCAGCAATTCACAGCCTACAAAAAGTTAATAGCATTAATATTTTTTAAAATATATTTCTAAAACTTTGAAATGTTTTTTTGCAAAAAAATAATTTTCACCTCCTTACAATTTATTGACAATTTTGATTTTTACTTATTTTATGTTTATTTTGATATGAATGTTTTTAGCATGATAATATATTAAAAATATAGAAAAAGAAAAAATACAAAAAATACAGAGATCATGTGAGCTAAGTATGATGAGACCAACAATATTTGTGATTACTTGTTGGGTATATGTTTATTTTGATATGAATGTTTTTAACATGATAATATATTAAAAATGCAAAAAAAGAAAAAATACATAGATTTTGTTGAATGACCTAAGTATGATGAGACCAACAATATTTGTGATTACTTGTGGGGTATAGCTAACAATACCAATTATTAGATTATATATTTCTCATATATGTATAATTGATTATAGATGACTGACAAAATAAAATATATGTTAAAATTCTTTGATATTTAATTATACATTTTTACAGCCTTTTATAATTTCCATTTTTAATTTTTTCCAAAAAAATAAATCCATATTAAGTCAATAGGGAATGCATTCATTAAGACATATGCAAGATATATGAGAGAAACATATGTTTGTCCTTTATGCTAAAACTTCATCTTTTTCTTAGTTAGTATTGTCTTGATTTTACAAGCGAGAAATTTTGAGATTGACTCTAATTTTCATTAGTTTTACATCTTTTAGTTACTTTCAATTAGTGTTAGGATTAAGGTTAATGTTATGTTAGGGTAATCGTTCAACTAAGGTTAGATTTTAGTTAGAGTTAGGTTAAGTCCCAATTAATATAATAGTTAGAAAGGGTTTCCATTAGAATTAGGGTAGGGGTTGGAATTAAACCCTAAAGCTAACCCTAATTTAATTATAACCCTATCCCTAAACCTAAGTTACTCTTACTCTAACCTTAACCCTAACACTAGCACTAACACTAATTTTAATCACAATCCTAACCCTAACCTTGATTCTAACTCTAATTATAACTCTAACCCTCACCCTAACTCTAACCTTGATTATATCTCTAACACTAACACTAACCCTACCTCTAATCCTAACCCTATTTAACCCTAACTCTAATTCTAACCCTAATACAAATTTCATCAAGGCTCAAACCTCAATGGACCAATGCTTATGGTTGGGGGTTAACATTTTTTGGGAATTGGTTTAAAAGGGGATATACTTTGTTGAGTCTAACGGTCTCCATCTTCTTCAAATGGATTATTTGTAGATTGAGAGGATCCCAACAGGGTTGGAGAGCTACTTGATGGGAGGGAGCTTCTAGATTAGAGGAGAGGAGTTGGAGTTCCAATAATTGGTGCATTGTTTTAAATTAATTCAAAGTTTTTAATTATGATAGCCCTGCAATTTTAAAAGTGATACATTTAGTAAGAGCGTGCAGGGGAAAAAAAATGAAGAAAAAGTTTTTGGGAAAGTGTGGACGTACGTAAATTTATGGAACATCTTCGAAGTATACTATTTTAGTAGGAAAATAAAACCTTTCACTAAAGCCTCCTCCAAAACAAGAACGTTGAATTGATCAGGAAGTAAAGCATGATGTGTGTGTAAACCATCAGAAAGTTGAACACGGTATTTGACAAGTGTAGAATGAGCCTTTTGAATGGAGTCAATATATGCAATTTGCAAAACAAGGCTCAAACCAGATATGCCTGGAAGAATATCTACAATGGCATTTGCAGTTAATGTTTCCATTGTTTGATTAAGATTTAGTGTACTAAATGTGCCTACAAACATGCAGAAATATGATTAAATGGAAATATGCTAATTTGGTAATGCTTCTAATGTAAATTGGGCCCATAAGAGGAAAATTTGGGGAAAAGAGGTTCTAACTTTTTGAAATTCTTAAATACGTTAGTGGTATTTTTGAAAAGGTACAAGACTATGTATTGTGTATGATGTTTTATTGTAAAACAACAAAAAATTGGAGCAAATGATAAGGGACACAAGGTTTTGTAAGCATTTTCCAACTATATGCGAAGGGAAATATTCAAATAAATCTCTTTTGTTAAGAATTGTATATAAATAAAAGAAGATATCATGTCAAATTTGTTACAAACTCTTAATAACTATATTATATTTTTTAAGAAATTAAGCATTCCATTATTTCAAGTTCCTTTTCATTTGTATATTATTTCCATTTAAGTTTTTTCATGTCTTGCTTTTATAAGCTATATACACATTGTTCTATTTGAACCAATATGTCTACAAAAAATATATCCATACAATTATTCGGCACACACCATTGCACACCTAAAGTGCAATAGCTAGTATATACAAAACTACGTAGAGTAAAGGTAGCCGTAATGTTAAAACCTAAATGTGATCATTATTCATTTGAATAGGCTGGAGCCCACCAAATTGGAGAAATGAAAGGTCAATACCAGTGAGAGTTTGGAGGAGCAGAGACCAATAGCGACGAGGAAAGAAACAAAAAAAGGGCGAAAAGCAGTAAAAAAAAATGGCAAAAAATGATAAACGGTTGAGATGTGTTTAATCATCTTGTATGTCCTTTCCGTGAGTCTGCACCATTGATAGACAAATGAATTCGGGAAAGCTCAATGAGGGAACACCATGGGCATAAAGACATTTCACGGTTCAGGATGTGTGGAGGACTGCCATGCTGCCGCTAGAGAAAATAACAATTTCTAGGTGGGACTGGGGAAATGGGCAACGGCTATCCAGCCCCAGGAATGCACTAGGGCATGGATGTTGCATGCCTTCATGCATCTTCCCACCGTATTCATCGTTAACAGATTTTGTCAGTTCTGTCAGTCTTGTACTCTATACTGGAAACAAATTAAAATTAATTTTTACTTGGATATTACACATTCAAAAACCTATTTTTTACTGTTTATTGATGTGCCATGTGCATTAACTGTGTATTTTTTTCTTATTTTATTTTTTCATTTTCATTTTATTTTATTCCTCATAAGTTTAGATATATTTAATAAAATAATTTTGAAAGAAAATAAAAATTAATTTAAAATATATAATTTATATTATATTCAAAGATAATTATTCTTGATGTGTCAAATAAGATAATAAAATAAAATCCAAATATTTTAGGACATTCATATTTTTAAAGAATAATTTTTTTTGAATATAATATAAATTATATATTTTAAATTAATTTTTACTTGCATCATCAAACTTTGATTTTTTTTTTTATATCTTTCTTATTTTTTTTATGTATATATATGCATTTAATATAATTTATTTATTTTAATTATTTTAAAAGTGATCATTTATGTATATGAATTTTTTTAAAAATTTGTTAAATAATTTTTTTTAATTTTTATTAGACTGCAGGAATCGGTCCCCCTATAAACTGTAGTGCGCCTGATAAACTTTTTTTCACGTGAGCGGTGGCGTTGGCGTGACACGCCCTCCGGTACCACAGGTTTGGGGGGAGACTAGACCTCGTGACCTCTTGCCTGCAACAAGATGCTTTAGCCAATCGAGCTAGGCCCCCCGCCCCCAAATAATATTTTAATTATTAAATATAGAAATAATTGAAAAAAATTTAAAAATATTCAGTCCCAGTTTATTAAATTATTTTTATATTTAATAATTTTTTAAAAATGATTTATTTTTTTAATACTTTTTATTTGAATTGTATTTGTATTTACAGTTAATATTATTTTTAAAAATATTAATATTATCTTATTATAAAATTATAGTCTTCTTTAAATAATTTTTATATTTAATAATCTTGTAAAAGAGATTTTAAAATATTTTTTATGATTGTCAATTTAAATTGTATTTAATGTTTATCTTTTTATATAATTTATTTATGTGTTTACTCAAATATTACATTTCTATAATATATTTAATAATTTTTGAAGAATAATTTAAATTTAATCCTCATAATTTTGATTAATTTAATGTTTAGTGACTATTCTCTTATTTAAATTGTTTATATATGATTACCATAAAAAATTTCTACTCTTAATAAATTTTAAAATTGACATAAAATTGATTCCTATAAACATTTTAATTTACTTTTAAGTGTTGACACTTTTCTTTCTTTATTATTTTATTTGTAATTTTATTAAGAGCTTGTGTTTTTATTTAAATTATTTGTATGTTTAATAATTTTTTAAATATTGATGTAAACTTTGTCCTTACAACCATTGTTTAAATTTCTATTACTTTAGCTTAAAGTAGTAATTGTTGAGAGTGATAACCTTAATCCCATAGAATCTCAATAGAACATTTTATATAAATTGAATGCTCTTTTCAATTTAACTTATCTTATAAGAAAATTTAATGTTATAGACTCAACTCTTCACATTAAAATCAAATTCATCTTTTGATAATTTAACAACTTCCCTTAGTTTGTTTCGAAGAAGAATTGTGGGCTTAGAGTTTTTGCATCCTGACGATGGATCACTGAGTGTGATCCGAAACGTTGATCCAAAAACTTATACACAGTTAAATCCAGAAACAACATAATTTAGTTTTCATAATTTGTAATTGTCAATCATGTTTCATTATTTGAACCTTGTTGTTAGGCCTATCCCATCTTGAGTCTACTTGTATAAAAAATATTAAACCTCTTATTTCATAATTCAAACTAAGAAGACATTTAATTAAAAAATTTAATATATTTTCAAAATAAAAGTAATTAATAAGAAACAAAATATAGTAATTGATATTTCAAATATTTAAATATTAAAAAATATTTTAGTTTATTAAAGTGAATATAAAATATCCCTTTAAGTTATTTCACTTCATAATTTACAAATAATTACAATATATTATATATCATACACATATTTATGTATTTTATTTTAATAATTTAGATTTCGATATTTAAATGTGCTAATATTTTAATGATTAAATTTATAATTCATAATCAGTTAAGTTGTTATTTTAGGTAGGGATTGATCTATTTGAATATAAATTGGTGGAAATTATTGTTAAAGAAGTCCATATTTGAATGAAACATATAAGCCTTTCACTAATGAAATAAAATAAGCACAATAAGATGTCTACAATATAAAAAAGAAGTTCATAACTCTTTATTATTTTTTATTTTATTTTAGAAATTGAAAAATATTTTCAAAATTTAAACAATGGTTGTAAGGACTAAGTTTACATCAATATTATATTTTATTTACTTAAAATTTATTTTATTTTATTTACTTACTAATATTATATAATTAGTTTACTTAAATTTTTAAAATTTTAGCTTTAGGAAAATTTAAGAATCGTTCTAATTTGATTTAAATAAGAGTTATTTTATAATTTTAATTTTAATAAAAATATATGTTTTTTAGTTTTAGTTTTTCTTAAAATTTTCATGCCATTATGTGGTATTAAGTTTTCTATTGCAAATGTAATTTAGTGGTATTTTAGGCTTTTGAATTCAACATATTATTATTATTATCTATAAGCATCTTTCTTTTTTGTTATTATATTGATAATGCAAGTTAATTATTGAACATTTTCATTAACTAAATTTATCTTTATCAAAGAACAATCATTTTCTAATTATAAAATTTAATATCCCTATCCATTCTATTTACTCATATCAAAATACAATAATTGAAAAAATTAAACATAACTTTAAATTATTAATCTATACTGAATTAATTATAAATATATCATTTTATTAATTCTAAACTAAATTTAAAAAAATAAAAAAAAACTTTTATACATATATTATTTATGTTTATAAAAATATCATTTTTTAATAATTTAATTTTATACATGCATTTAAAAATATCAATAAATACAAAATTGATTTAAAAACTTATTTATTTTTGTAAAATATTAAATTTAAAAATTAAAAAAAATTAAAAAAACTAAACTAAACATTACTTATTTTATTTAATAATGTATAAATAAATAAAAAAACATAAAATATATTTTAATGCCACAAGAGTTTTCCAATATTTTTTTTTTTCCAACATGCAATTAAGATTTTAGACGAGAATTTAAATTAAATGTATTTGGTTTGGAGTGCAGATACGTCATTTTTCGTTCTCTGACAAACATAGTACGGAACAACAGTGGAGAGGCACGAAACTGCAGGTATCCGTAAGCAGGCACGGCATTGGCAGCATGTATGTGGAGGCATGGCATAGCATCCATGCCCCGGTGCATTCCTGGGGCTGGATAGTCATTGCCGGGGGAAATGCGCAGAGTGATGTAGATTAAATGCACCATTATTCTTACAGCTCTTCATCCGTGCCCCAGATATTTCTATATCAAAAAGCGAAGTAGCATATAAAATGTGCTGATCGATGCAAGGATATTATCGTATTGATTTCGAGTGGAGTGCCAGCTGCCCATCAATGCTTTACACAAGTAATCTGTCAGAGATCCGGCCTTAGAACAAGGCTGTGTTTATTGCTCGTTCTAATGGCGTACATAGATTCCACTTAATGCATCATATTTGTTGTGTACACACCAGTCGCCACTAAGTTGTGTTGTACGTCGATATTTTATGTATCTTTTGACGTAACTCTGCAATTCGTGTTGTATATCTTGGGTCAGATTTGTATGGGAAGGCGTACAAACACTCCAATCTATTATCTTTGGCATATCATTACGTACGATTTCAAAATCTTTTTTTAGCTTACTTATATTTGAAGAAACTGCAATGTTTTAGCCTTTTTAAAAGCAAACAGAAGTAATAATTAAGCCGCTAAGATCTGGAATGTAGATATCGCGGATAGATTTCAAAGTACAATAAGTTTATTTGGATGCCACGCTTCACTGTGAGAGTACGCCAGCATCTTATTTTCTGAGAAGAAAGGGGGATCATGGGAATTGGAAAGACCTTTAAAAAAGACTTGGGATAATGCTAAGAGCTCGAACCAAGTCTTTTTTTTTTATATTGATTAAACTGAAATCTTTTTAATCAAAACAGCATGAATATGTTATCCCACACCTTTAGTGAATCTGGGCATTTCAATCACTTTTCATGTTTTTTAAGCTTTACTTAGACTGGAAGAAATTGCGATGGTTTAGTAGTTACCATGCTTCAAACATTTTAAAGCCAACAAAAGCATTGATTACGGCATTAAGATCTGTTTGTCATGCAAGTTACAATTTATAATGTATTGTTTAAGTTGAAATGTAAAGCCTAACCGTGTGACTATAACAGCATGTCTTATCTTTTCAGATCTTCTCTCTTTTTGGAAAATAGATGGATCATAAGACTTGGAAAAACTGAAATAAAGAGACCGAATTCAATCAAAGATTTCTGTCGATTCTTTTGTACGGGAGAGCGTAAATGTATTCCATTCTATCCCTTTCCCTTCCAAATGAAGCCGAATAAGGTACGAGGTTTCGACTGTTAAAAGCGAACAAAAGGAATAATTACGGTGCTAAGATCTTCTCTGTAGATATTGTTCGTACATTTAAAAGAAGGTAATTTGAGCCGAATGCCACGCTTCACTATGGGCATCTTTTTTTCTAGTAAAAATGGATAGAGATTAAGATAGGAGATTGAAAAGAGCTGGTTTTTTATTGAATTAGTATGAAAATGTTATGGAAGGTACAATACGAACGGAGGAAGAAAATACTAGAGCTCGTGGACTTATGATCGGGGAATAATTTAACTTAAATTTTAATATTTCAATAAATACTTCATCAAATAAAGAGTTGTGAGGGGTTCATATTTTATGCAAGACATAATTGTAAAACTAAGTTGAGTGAATGGAGAATATATAAGAGCAAATGTGAGGTAAAAATTATTAGTTTCATAAGATTTAATCAAATAAAAATTCAGGATGATTATATTTCATGCACTAAGACACATTATTAAAAATTAAATCTAAGTCAATTGAGAATATCATAAGAGCAAAGATGAAATAAAAGTTATTAATTTCAAATAAAAGTAAAGTAAAGTTCAAATAAAAACTATTAGTTACATAATGTTTCGTTTCTATATGGATTTTTATCACAATCAAGGAAAGGAAAGGAAAGGTCCTTTTATAGTCCTCAATAATCAACGAAGATGAGAAATCATTAACAAGTCACATTTTTTCTATTATCAATAAATTCATTCTTGTAGTAGGAACAATCCCAAAAGACATAGATTTGACCTACAATAGATTCAAATATTATTCTAATCTAAAATCATATTTCAAATCTTGTGAATCCATTTTTAATATTAATGTGAGTAGAACTCTATGTAACAAAAAAATTATTCATGAACGCTAACAATTAAAACACTTTCTACTGAAAGTCTTGATTTTGAATTCACAACACAAAAATAACAACATATATCTATCTTTGGTTCTATTCTGCAAAAAATGTATTTCCTTTGTTCTTAACATTAGGATGCAGAAGCGGATGGCGAGCGGGAGTGGGAGAGGAAAGGCGCATGGAGGGGATTTGAATTCCTCTAAGGGTGAGGAGGATTCAACTAAGGCAGATGGAGATCCTGCAAATGCGGATGGAATCCAGGTTTTGTTGTGGGTTGTGGTTCCTATGGGGAAGGCTAGATACTCTCTTTTGTGGCTTTGTTTTGAGTTGTTCTCTATTTTTTCCTGTGGAGGCTTCACGGGAATGTCTGTGTTTTTGGCTGCAGGGGTATTGGAGTTCTCCTTTTCTTTGTTGTGGGTTGCATTTTGTTCTGGAGCTTCTTCTTTGCTCCTTAGGATGTGGTGTATGTTGTGGCAGCTTGGTGTTCTCTTCATGATCTGGCTTTGTCTGCTTGGTGTTATGTGGTTGCTACTAGCCTTACAGATGGTGCGGGTGTGCTTGGGGCTCTCTGAGGTGGAATGGTGGATTGATGGGCTTATTTTTGCTTATATTCGACGTAATAAGAAGGCTGGTGAGTGCTTCATGTTGGCCTGTTCTTTTTCTTGGTTCCTCTTGGTCTCCCTTTTCCCCTTCTGGTTGTGTGGCTGGTGGTATTTTTTTGGGGGTTCCTGCTCTTGGCGAGTTTTGGTTGCCTTTAGTTATCCTCTTGTGGAGTGGGCGGTTTTTCCTAGATGTGAATGGTGGTCTTCTATTTGGAGGACGGTCGTTCTTCTTGCTTGGGTTGTGGTCAGTGATGCTGACATTGATCTGGTTGATGTGTGGCATCTAGTGCTCTCTTTTTGGCTGCCTTCTAGGCAATGGGTGTGCGGTGAACTTTCTGAGGATGACTGGTTGCGGAATGAGCTTATTTTTGCTCCGACTCAGCATAGTTGGAGGGCTTGGGGTTTCTTAGTGTTGGCTTGTTCTATTTCTTGGTTTTTCTTATTCTTCCTTCACTTCTTCTTGCTGCCTTCTTGGTGGCTCTTTGTTGTTTTCTGGCAGCTCTCTTTGTAGGTGATGTGGGAGTGCGTTGGCTTCTTTTTGGAAGTTTGGTTGTTGACTGGGCCTATTTTTGTCCCTATTCGGCATAATAGGGAGGCTTGGGGGTTCCTTTTGTTGGCTTGATATGCTTTTGGATTCCTTTTTGTTGTCTTTCGTTTCTTCCTTGTTCTCTCTATTGACTTGTGGGTTTCTTGTTTGTTTTTGTACCCTTCAAGCTCTTTTTTTTTGGGCTTGGGGGTTGCCGATGTAGTTTTGTTAGTTTTGGTAGGGTTGTCTTTGCCCTGTCTTGTTGTGGATGCCATCAAGTTTTTTATGGAGCTGATGGTTATGTCTATTTCCCCTGATTTTGGTTGGGTGCTCTAGGTTGGGATGAGTGTTCTTATGTTTTCCCAATTGTTGTCTTTGGTTAGGGGTGTTTTTCCTGTGTTTGATGGGATCTCTATTCTATTAGAGGTGGTGATGGAGTTGGATGCTTTGGGCTTGTGGTTGTTGATGAAGGTTTACTTGGCTGAGGTGTGTGTTGTGGGGTCTTCTTTGTTGATGACTTGTTGGTTGAAAGGTCATGTTGTTTTGGACTCTATTCAGATCCTTGGTGGCCTTGTTCTCTTAGTTGGATGGTTTTCAAGTCTTAATCCTAGATCCTAGATGTTTTTTTTCTTGGTGCAGGGCTTTCCAAAGGAGGCTATGGTTGTTTGCTTGGCTACTATGTCAAATTTCTCCTTTGGTCCTATGGAGGTGGTCCCCTCAACAACTATTCTTATTGAGGTGGGAGGTTCTCCTATGGAGGTGGAGGTTGAGGGTGTTGGTGATGTTTGGCTATTGTAGCTTTAATGATCGTTTCTTCCTCTCCAATAGAGGGGATCTCACTCCTTTAGAGGTGGAGTTGGAGTTGGTTTCATGTTACCAAGTGAATCTGAGCTACGAGGAAGCTGACTTATTGTAGTTTTATGTGGTGGATCAAATTGTCTCTTGAGGTGGGGTGTTTGGTCTTAGTGGTGGTTCTTACCAATGTGGTCTTTGCTCATTTAGTGATGAGTATCTTTCTTGTCTCATTGGTGTCTTCCATGAGCGGTTGGTTTGTCGATGCCTAGCAGATGCAAGCAGGTTCTTTGTGTAACTAAAAGAGTTTATGGTCCTGGTTAAAAACCAGTTGGTTCAAGGGTCTTTGGCCCTTGATTTTCTATAAGATGCAGCATGTGTAGTCTTTTTTATCTTTTGCAGATGTTGTGGAGCTATTTTTGGTCTATGGTTTATCTTTTGGGCAGCTTATCTTCCTTTGTACTGTGTTCCGAGCCCCATCAAAACTCATTTTTTACCCTCTAATCAAAACAAAAAAATTATTCATTATAGTTTTCAAAGATATCTATCCTAACCCTACATATTTTATTTCTTAATTTAGAATTAATTTACACACATTTATCATACCCAGCTATTATTTAATTTAATCAAGTTAATTTATGTCTACGTAAGTGAATGTATTTAATTAGCCTATATGAACATTAGGAAAGTGAATTTTAATTTATAAATTATTTACATTTTAATACTTCAATTGTATACAATTAATTTTTAGTTACTATACATTGGTAGTTAAATTGAGATTTTATAATGTTAAGGGTCAAAACTATGCACTTTATATCTTTCCCTTCCCTTTTTAACTTGATTTTAATCATTTATCTCAAATTTAACGACTAAAAAAAATTGGTATATATTTGTGTACAAAATGACAAATTATTAACATCTTGATTGATTTTGACTTCACATGTCCTATTGATGATCTAAGTTGTACGTCTCAAATCCCTAAGGATGGGTAGTCTCCCAAGAGCCAAGGGTTTTAAACTTGGAAAGAGTACCAAAAATCCTATGTTTAGGTTGGGCAACGAAGTACTAATTATTGATGTAGGTAAGACCTCCTACACTTTTCGCTCTAGAAGACCAAATGGGGTTTCCCTAAGGTGTTGAAATATATGATATTACAAGGACTAAACAATTACCTCACCACAAACCATACCCATTGCATAGTTTATCCCTATATCGTTGCCACAATATACCTATTATGTTGGTTTAGTTATGCAAAGCTATGCACGTTTATATAACAAACATGGCTTATCATGTAGAGTATGTAAAATACTGGTAATACCCCCTATTATAATTATGCACTCATACATGGAAGAATGACAAACTAACAACACAATTGAAAGAAAGTGATTGTTGAATTATTTTAAATGTGTTTAGTTGATAAGAAATGGAGTATACAAAATACCAATGCTAATTACAACAAGGCTATAAACTCATGATTGCATTCAAACACATATAATGATTGAAATCAAGCAATGTGAAACTTTGATGAACATTTTACTAAAGACTATTTGTTAGAAATGTATAAGAAAACTAGGTTCTACACATACATTCAAAATATTAAATAAACTGGCTAAATATTAGAAAAATATACCTAGTAATTCATAGAAAAATAAGAAATTTTATTTTATTATTTATGAAATAATACCATGCAAAAGCTTTGCAATGTTTTTGTAGTCTTTTTCTTGGCCAATTGATCATCGATACATATAGAAATGAGCATAGTATCATTGGAGATAGTCAAACAAGGTTGATTCCACACTTTAAAAATATTGTACTAAGATTGCAATTATCACATTACACATTTTGGATGAACCTAGATCATTAAAATGCAAAAATGTCTTATTTGTTTGTTGAATATGAAACCCTAGCTCTCTAAAAATGTATTCTTCTTAGTTCTTCAAAATAATTTTCCCATCCTTGTAAAAATTAAAAATAAGGCTCATTTACCCATTAAAATTTATGCTAGAGTGAAAAATGTAAATCCTCCTAGGAATCTTGAAGATCCATGACCACAATGACTTGAGGGGTGCCCATACTCTAGCCACCATCTTCATAAATTTTGCATGTTAGAAATATGCATTTGAGACTCATGAACCTCAATAGTAATTCATAAATCACTCCTTTTCGAATTTCCATGCCTCTGAGATTAATGGTGTGAGGTTTCACATGCAAGGACAAAGAGAATGCCCAAAAATCAATTGGAACAGTGGTTGGGAGATGGTGTTTTAGATGTTGAGTTATACAAAGTAATAAATAAGCAATATGTTAACCACCACATTCCTCCTTTGGATCCATGTAAATCTACATATAAAATGATTTTTGGATTCCATTGAATTAACCTTGGTAGTTACATGGCTAATTTTGGTCATTAATGAGGCTTTAGATAATCTAGGAAAGTAAGTGGGAGCTTTAGTGACAAATGGAAATAATGTTTGACAATTCAAGGTCAAAGGAAACTCACACCATGCATCAAGGATCAGAAGGAATATCAAGGAATCAAAGAAGACCAAGAATTCATGCTAGAAGTGAGGAGAAAATGGTGAAATATTGACAAGGAAATTCCAACAAAGGAAAGACTTTGAGGAAGTCAAGGTCGAAGTTTGGGATATGGTTTAACTTGGTATTGAGTTTTAAGGGGAGGCCCAAATTCCAACTTTGATAAGTCAAATAAAGAAAATTGGTAGAGTATCAAGCTTTCAAGGGTTAGTGGAAATGGGTATCCAATTAAGAGTATTCCAAAAGTTTGATGTAGGAGAATCCCCGATTGCGAGCAATCTTGCATCAACCAAAAATATTTGCATTCATGCATTACCGAACCTAGACTCAGCCTATTTTGTAACTGGCGGATCTCTGGAAACCATTTCATGTTTTTGCCGACACTTGCACATTTCATCAAATTCAGGGTTTGGAACCTCTTGGGTCGACACAGACCTTTTCTGGAGTTGGGAACTGATATATATAAGCATTGTGTAGTTGCATTAGGGGATAATTGTCATGTTCATCATCACATTCAGTAGTAGTAGATCATAAATAAGGGATTTGACCTACATGTAAGTCTGGGCTTAGCGCTGAACCATTCTATATTTTGTAAGACAAAAGGTAGGGCATGTTGCTAGTGAATAATTGATTGATCATCGTATATAAGCATTCATGTGTGATTTTCATTCTATTTCTTGAGTTTTTGTTGTGTTTACTCTTGCTGCAAGGTTGGACAGTCCCAACTCCGGACCCTCCATCCTTGACTGCACCAAGTGGTATCAAAGTGAGTTTGTGAACTCTGGGAGAGAAGAGAAAAGTTGAGTGAAGGCATTTTGTAAGATCTTTGTGTGGACAGATTTCCGACTTGAGGAAGCCTACTTGTGTTTGTCAACATACCACCGACAGTGAGGCAGTTGCACCAGATCCTAGGAAGAAATGTCGTCAAGGAGAATTCATACTATTGTTAATGTTACTGGAAAGATGTATGAAATGATGGAGATGATGCGAGGAATGAAAGTAAGGTTGGATGTTGTTGAAAAGGATAGGAGAAAAGGCTTAAACCCTAGACCTAATGATGAGAGTGATGATGATGAAGTTTGAGTTGTAAACCTAACTGAAGAGATCATGGAAGGAGAAGAATCAGATTAGGTGAAGATGTTGAAGGCTATTTCAAAAATAGGGAAGCGACCTAGAATGGAGATTGTGAATTATACCGGTAACCTATACCTTGAAGAGCTGATTGATTGGATAAATGACATTGAGGAATATTTTGAATATGAAGAAATTGAAGATCCGAAGAAAGTGAGATTTTCAAAAAACTAAGTTGAAGGGACATGCTGCAATATGGTGGAAGGAAGTTCAATTGGAAAGAAATAGAAAGGGAAAAGAAAAGATTGTGAAATGGAATAGGATGGTGACAAAATTGAAGAACCAGTTCATACCTATGGACTATGAGTTGGAGTTGCTAAAGAGATTGCAAAACCTAAGACAAAAGGAAAAGACTTTGAAAGAATACATTGAGGAATTCCATAAGATCTTTATCAGGACCAGACATAGTGAAACAACCAAGGAGAAAGTGGAAAGGTATATCAATGGACCAAGGATGAACATTCAAGAAGAGTTGAGTCTGGTGAGGATGAATTTAGTACAAGAAGCATATTAGTTTGCATTAAATGTGGAGGAAAAACTAAATAAGAGACATGAACAAAGGCAGAGAGGAAGAGGAGGTAGATTTCAGAAAGGAAGGTCACATCCTGGAGGAGAAAATCCATATGGGGAAAAAAACAAGGAAAATGATTCATACCGCAAGGAAGAGAAGGATTCTAGTTCATGCCAGAAAGGGAGAGATGACAAAAATTCTTACTGCAATAATAGGGGAGGCTACAATTCTTACCGTAATGATGGATACCAGAGATATGAGAAAATTTATGAAAAGAGAACTTTCAGAGGAACCTGTTTTAAATGTGGAGGAGAAGGACATAGAGCATTTAAATGCCACCAAGAAAGTAAGAAGATTGAAAACCATGCAAGAATCGGATATGCAGAGGAAGAACCAGAGGGAACACCAAGTTTTAGAGGAAGTCCTGAGAAAGGAGAATCACTATTCATTAGGAGAGCATTGTTCTAGAAGGAGGAACCTCAAGAAGCACCGTAGAGGAAAAACATTTTCCAGGCAACATGCAAGGAAAGAGGTAAGTGTTGCAAAGTTATCATTGATAGTGGTAGTATAAACAACCTAGTTTCTGAGGAAATGGTGAAAAAGTTGAATTTGGAAAGGAGAAAACATCTGAAACCTTATAGGATAGTCTGGATTCAGTATGAGCACAAGATACTAGCGAGTGAGCAATGCCTAGTGAAATTTAAAATTGGGTCATATCATGATGAAGTACTATGTGATATTATACCGATGGATGTATGTCATATGTTGTTGGGTAGACCTTGGTAGTATGATAAGAAAGCTATACATTATGGGAGGAAGAATACCTACACCATAACATCAAATGGAAAGAGAATCACCTTGACACCTTTGGAAGATGAACCTGAAAGTGAAGTATGTGGCATAGCTAGAATCAATCTAGTAGATGGAAGGAAATTTTTGGATGGATTGAGAGATAAGAACATGTGTTTTGTTTTGATTCCGAAGAAGCATGGAAGCTCGGATGAAGAAGAACCACCAGAGAAGGAAGTCACTAAACTATTGATAGAGTACCAAGATATTGTATAAGAGAATGTGCCAAAAGGATTACGACCAATCTGAAGTATCAGTCATCATATGGATCTTATTCCTAGAGCTAGTTTCCCAAACAAAGCTGCACACCAGATGACACCAACAGAGAATGCAGAGTTGAACAAACAGATACAAGAACTGCTAAAGAAGGGATTGATCAGAGAAAGCATGAGCCCATGTGCGATACCAGCTATACTTGCATCTAAGAAAGATGGAGAATGGAGGATGTGTATGGATTCAAGAACCATCAACAAGATCATAGTGAAGTATAGATTCCCATTTTGGATGACATCATGGATAGTCTGAGTGGAGCAAGGTATTTTACCAAGATAGACCTAAAGAGTGGATACCATCAGATCTAGATCAGAGAGGGAGATGAGTGGAAGACTAATTTCAAGACAAATGAGGGATTGTATGAGTGGTTGGTCATGCCATTTGGACTAACTAATGCACCTAGTACATTCATAAGGCTGATGAATGCAGTTTTGAAGAAGTTCTTGGGAAAGTTTGTCATTGTTTATCTGGATGATATTATGATTTTCAAGAAGACTAAGGAAGAACATCTGGAGCACATAAAACAAGTATTTTAGAGGTTAAGAGAAGAGAAGTTGTTGATAAACATCAAGAAGTGTAGTTTCATGAAGGAAGAACTAGTATATTTGGGATTTGTGATATCTGTAGAAGGATTGAAGATGGACCCTGAGAAGGTTAGAGTAATAGTTGAATGGCCTACACCTGTGAATGTTGGAGAGGTAAGATCATTTCATGGACTAGTAACTTTTTATTGGAAGTTCATCATAAATTTTAGTAGCATTTGCACACCCATGACAAAGACAATGAGGGCTGACCAGAAGGAATTCAAGTGGACGTCAGGAGCACAAAAGAGTTTTGAGTTGTTGAAGCAAAAGGTATTAGAACAAACTTTATTGGCTTTACCAGACTTTTATAAGGTATTCCAAGTAGATTTTGATGGTAGCAAAAGTGCAATAGGAGCTGTGTTGAGTCAGGAAGGGAGACCACTGGCTTATTTCAGTGAAAAATTGAATGATGATAGGAGAAGATATTCAGTTTATGATCAGGAGTTCTATGAAATAATATAATAATTGAAGAATTGGATACATTACTTGTTATCTAAGGAATTTTTTTTGTATACAGATCATCAAGCTTTACAATATTTGAAAAATCAAGGAAATTTGAACTAGAGACACATGAGATGGGTAGAATTCTTCCAGTTACACATTTGTGTTGAAGCACCTGAGTGGGAAATCAAACAAGGTTGCAGATGCATTGAGCAGGAGAAGGAGTTTATTGACAAAGATAAGAGATGAAGTATTGGGTTTTAAAGAGCTGAAGCATATGTATGAGGGTGAAATTGATTTTGCTGAGGCATGGGAGGCTTGCAAGGAATTGGTAAAGATTGATACAAGAAAATGGTTGGATTAATTCATTCAAGAACAACCAGTTATGTATTCCTAGAAGCTCAATGAGAGAAATTTGATCAAGGAAAAGCATTGTGGAGGATTAGCAGGACATTTTGGAATTGGTGAGTGAGAACTATTTTTTGCCATAGTTGTACAAGGATGTCAGGAAGTATGTTCAAAGTTACAGGATTTGTCAAGTTGCAAAAGGAAACAATCAGAATACTGGAATGTATACACCATTGACAGTACGAGAGAGACCATGGGAAGATATCAACATGGATTTTGTGTTGAGATTACCTAAGTCATCAAGGGGATTTGAATCTGTGTTTGTAGTTATGAATAGATTTTCTAAGATGAAACATTTCATACCTTGTAAGAAGATCAGTGATGCAATACATGTTGTAGATCTATTTTTCAAGGATATTGTGAGATTACATGGACTACTTAAGAGCATAGTATCAGATAGGGACACTAAGTTCATTGGCTATTTCTGGAAGACATTGTGGAAGAAGATGAAGACAAATTTGAAGTATAGTTCAACATTTCACCCACAATCAGATGGACAGACAAAAGTGGTGAATAGGATTTTGGGGAACTTGTTGAGGTGTTTGACTAAATGAAACACATGAAATTGGGATTTAATATTACCACAAGAAGAATTTTCATACAGCAATTCAGTAAACTAGAGCACTGGAAAGACACCATCTAAGATTGTGACATGACAACAACCTAGAGGAGTAGCATAATTGGGAGACATTAGTATAGAGAAAAAAAGGAGTGCAGAGGCAGAAGAATTTTTAGAATTCATGGAAACCATGCATACCCAAGTCAAGGAACATCTGGAGAAGATGAACAACACCTACAAGGCGATAGAAGATGAGAAGAGGAGACATAAGGAGTTTGCAGTAGGAGAGGAAGTAATGGTATATCTGAGGAAAGAGAGATTTCTAGTTGGGACATATAACAAGCTGAAGATGAAGAATTTTGGACCTTGTAAGATAATTGGGAAGTTTGATTCTGGAAATGCATATGAAGTGGAACTACCGAAATAATTTGGCATTTCATCGATATTCAACATTGTAGACCTATATCAGTATCATGAAGGAGAGTCACCAAAGGACAAAGAAGTTGGTTTACTGAGCCAAATAGCACACTCTAGAGGAGATCACAAAAGTTTTAGACAATGTAATTGGATGTAGTACCAAAGGAAGGAAATACACAGAATATCTCGTTAGATGGAAAGGAAGACTAGAGGAAGATTCCTCATGGATTTCTTAGGCTGAGGTAGACCACATTGGTTCTCCCCTAGCCCTTGAAAAGTGAGAGGCTCACTTTTCTTCAACCTCAGGTGCCTGATATAGGAGCATCCTTAGTTGTGATCAATCCTGCATCAACCAAAAATATTTGCATTCATGCACTACCGGACCCATTCTTCACCTATTTCGTAACTAGAAAATCTCTTGAAACCATTCCATGTTTTGGCTGACACTTGCACGTTTCATCAAATTCGGAGTTTGGAACCTTTTGGGCCGACGTGGACATTTTATAGAGCTGGGAACCAATAAATATATAAGCATTATGTAGTTGAATTAGAGGATGATCATCATGTTCATCATCACATTCAGTAGTGGTAGATCATAAATAAGGGCTTTGACCTGCATGTAACTTTGGGCTTAGCGTCGAATCATTATGTATTTTGTAAGCTAAAAGGTAGGGCAAGTTTCCAATGAATAATTGATTGATCATTTGTATATAAGCATTCATGTGTGATTGTCATTCTATTTCTTGAGTTTTCGTTGTGTTTATTCTTGCTGCAAGGTTGGACAGTCCCAACTCTGGACCCTCCATCCTTGACTGTACCAAAGTTTCATATCAAAAGAGACAATTTTTGGAACAAAATGCATCAAAGATCACGGAATGGGGTTGTATTGGAATGGATACTGTAGACATCCAAATTTGATCACTCTCATATGATCAAAATCGTCTACTTTATTCATCTATTTCATTAATAGTGATTAAATAATTTATTTAATCATTATTTAATTTTATGCCTAAGGTTCCTAAAGTATCTAATTAAATAAATTAAATACTTTACCTTACCCCCTTGTCTTCTCTAAATTAAATAAACATGACAAATTATTTAATTTAGTCTTTTAACCCATTTGAATTAAAACTAATTTTTAATTCCCCTTTTTCTCTCTCCTTGTCACATTCTCCATAACCCTCTCCTAATTTGGATTAAATTAATTAATCTGTGATTAGGATATGCACCACTTAATCTTGATTAAGTGTCACATCCTCCATAATCTCCCACTTGCCTCTAATCTCTCATTAATTACCTTAATCATGTGTTTGCACAACCTTAATCAGAATCATTAGCCACATTTGGCTTACCTTTTCTGGTCAACCTTCCCACTTACCATTTTTGGTATGGACTCCCTTCCCCATGTGAATTTTTAATTCACATTTATTCAACCAAGGTTCCCCTCTTCCCCATGTGAATTTTTAATTCACTTTTATCTTTCCAAGGTCTTCCCCATCCCCCATGCAAGATTCTAGAAGCCTTGACTTGTCACTTCACATGTGCCAAGGGCTTCTAGAACCTTGGACTTGTCACATCACCCACATGTGACAAATCTCCAGCTTTTTGGAGACACTCTCTTATCCACTAGATTCTTCCAATCATTGTGAATTTTAAATTCACTTTTATTCCTCCAAGGAATCTTCTCATCCCCCAAGATCCACCTCATCTCCACATCACTCCACCCTAGGACATCTCACCCTCCACATGTCAAGATGTGAGGGCTTGTGAGTCCTCAACTCACTATAGCCCTTCATTTTGATCTTTGTTGGATCAATCCCAACCGTTGAATTCTCTAGAGAATTCAATTTGGCCTATAAATACCCCTTCAATTCCTTCATTTTGGGGATCAAGTCTTTTGCAAATAAACTCTTGCAAAATTGCCATTCAATCTCTCATCTATTTTAGCATCCATATTGCATCAATTCATCTTGCATCCACTTCATTTTCATTGCCATCCAAGGAGCACACAAGACTTCAACATGAAGGGCCAACCAAGGAAGCAACAACATGAAGGTATAACAACAATTTATTTGTTTATCTTGCTTTCATATTGTTCATCTTCTTAGGCTAATCATTGAGGTGCCCTATTATCTTGTTGTTTTTCTTTATTGTACTATTAGTTTTATCTAACATCTTTCACATTTAGGAAGCAACACTTTATTAGGATCACAGATACAATGAAGGATGGAATGATGATGAAGTCTGTAGACACGAAAAATATACAGATTGATCCTATACACTTGATCCTGATTTTACTAACACCAGTTCATCCTGAATCATCTCCTCTACTAGTCACTTAATTAAATAATCTTTATTTAATTAAATTCATCATATTTCATCTCTTAATTAAATAAATCAAATTTATTTGATTAAGTCATCATATTCTACTAATTAAATAAATCATTTTGTTTAGTTAATCTTATAGTCCCTCTTTTAATTAAATGATTCATTTTATTTAATTAATCTCTAAAGTCATCTCATTTAAATTAAATAAATTTATCTTTATTTGATTTAAAACTAACACCATTCCCTTTAATTGAATAAATTAAAATTTATTTAATTAAGTCTAAATTCATATTCATTTCAACTTTGATTTAAATCAATCCAAAAATCTAAATCAAATTGTCACATCAACTAATCTCCTTTTAAATTAATCAAATTTTGATTAATCTTAATCTTAATCCCTCAAATCCTCTAGATTTTGCAACTTGCACAAATGAATCATTTTATTTGATTTATTAAATTTCCTATTTTCTCTCAACATGGCATCAAAGAAGGAATATTCTTCAAATTAAAAAATCCCTCCAAAAGGGTGTCTACATCTAACAAGGCATTAAAGACCTCTTACATGTCCTTTGCCTTGAGCCAAGTGGCATTAACTTTATTTCTTTCTCCCTCCAACTTGTCATTTCCTCAATTTCAAATATCCACCTAATAGCATTTATGTGCACATTCATCAAAATATGCTCTACCTTTGTCCACTCACATGTTGACAAGTGGCCTTTTTCTATTGGTTGGTCTTTTGTCTCACATTCATCCATTTTTCCTCTTTCTCCATCATTATCTTCTATAAATAGAAGGCTCTCATTTGGATTTTGGATCCACAACTTGATCCACAACTTCATGCAACATTACTATCTTCGAGTTTTGAGCAATCTTCATCCATCTTTGTCCATTTTCATTCATTTTCATATTGTCATAGCTAGGTTATGGAGAAATTTCACCAAGGAGCATGAAATATTCACCATTGATCATCAATCTTGCAAGGAATTGGGAAAGGGCCAATTTCCACATCAAAATGACACCAATTCCCTCATGCAATTGAGAGTTTGATCATTTAAATAGGATTTAATAGTTTTTTTAATTATGTTCTTCATATTATTTCTTGTTTTCATGTTTCAAATGGATTTCATGGGGAATGTTATTTCTAACTTGCATATTGGACTAATTATGTGTTTGTTCTTTGTGTTTGTGCAGGTCTAGGATCACCATTCACATTTGGCGCTAGAAGGATGGCAAAATTGAAGAAATTAACACGTTTTTTTTTAAATTCTATTGATTTTTTTTAAGTTTTTGTGTCTACAGGAAAACTGCACCACTACCAGTCAAACTTCACTGCTATCAGTCCAGTGGCACCATATAGTGACATTGACAAACTCCAAATCGTGACGTTGAGTCATTCCCGCCAAGAAATTTGAATTCCAAACTGCAACACTTTGCCATTTTCCCGTCAACCAACCATCCGAACTCCAAACTTTGTCGTTGGTCAAAACAACACCACATTTGCGCTCACTAGTTTCTGCACACTCGGCCGCTATCAGTCCCAGTGGCACTATATAGCGACGTTGACTTCTTTAAATTGCACCTCCATTGCATACTGTGCCGCTGGAGTTGGGTAAAAGGTAGTTTTCAAATTAATTTCAACATGTGTTTCTTCATTTTGATTGCTTTTGATTCGTAACTAGTTTTTGGCCTCTGTTTCTATAGTATTAACTAGTTTTTGTAAGTTGGCTTGATCAAAAGTGAAGGGAGGAAAAAAATACAAGGACTTCTCTATGGAATCATCATTTCATTGTATCAAGTGTTTTAAACACTTTGGGGAGAAATTATAATCCATTTTCTAAGGACTTTGTCATCTTCATGCTTTTTAGAGCTCAATAATTTTTGTTTGGGCTTAAAAATAACAAAACAAAGGGATTAAAAAGAACCATAGGAAATTTACTAGATTTTGTTTTGGACTGAACAATTGAACAAACAAATCTCACACTTCAAAGTTGGTGCTTAAAAAGAACTCATATTCTTTCTTTTGAAGGATTAAAATGAACATGTGCCTTTTATATTTTGTAATCTCTTATCCAAAGTAATATCATGTAAAAAGACACATGTGCTTCTCTCGCGCCTCACAACGATCTTGCGAATCAATTTTTTTTTTTGTGATATTAAGTTGTATAAGTGATTACCTCCACACTTCAATTTGGATTCTTAAAATTGAACAAAATCTTGCTAGTGTGAGTGGAGTATATCACGAGTGTTCTCTCTTTGTTTCTCAACAAAGATTGATCAAAATATGAATGTGCTTTCTCACATTTGTTTATCCTTAGAGGGCCTAATTGGTGGCAAAAAATAATCACCCCAAGGAACAACCCAACCGGGAACATGCTAAATCCAAGTGACTTCCACTTGGTATATAAGTGTGGGTACTTCAGGAAAGTTCAAGTATCAAGAGGATTGTTCCAACAAGAATGACATCAATGGTCTCTTGCCATATGGATGATCCCCCATGAATGAAATGCATATACTAGAACCTTTTTTACAGAAATCCAAATCCCTATCTATTTGTTGGTGCAAGAACGGTAATTTTGAAGTCGTCCCATATACTTTTGGTTCAAATTAGAGATGACAAGTTCATCACGGGAGATTCATGAGAACTAAAGCGTGGCTCACCTGAGAAGTGTGTCATGAAAGGGGGAGCTAGTGTGGTCAAGCTTCTAGTCATCCATTTTGAATAAGAACAACTAGAGAAATCCAAGTGGGAATCTAACAAATATTGCCTTTTTCAATCCTAGGGTTGTGCATTATCTTGAAACAAAAACACTTTGCTTGGATCTAAAACATTGGAAAACAAACATTCAAAAAATCGTTAGAATTTCAAACCCTTTGGGAAGAACAAATACCTTTGAAAATTCCACGTGTTACTGGTTGTCCCTAGGGGTTCTTATCCCTAGAAGGATTCTAAACATTTGGACCCACATCTCAATTTGTTCCCCCCAAAGTCAACATAGGGAAATATTGCCTTGATCCTCTTGATTTCCACATAATGGACCTTGTGGGATGAAAATAAATTGGGGCATAGACATTCAGTTTGAAACTTAAACAAGACATTGGATGTGGTAAAAGAAAAATCATTAATCAAGATGAAATCAATTGAACCCCACACATGTGTTTGTTATCTTTTGGTCATATGGTTTTCTGTGCAAACATTGATCTTTTGGTTTGAAGTACTCTTAGGGAAAAGCATGTTCTTCAAAACCTTGGTCTTGTAAATGAGTCCCTCTTAGGTTCATTTAGGATCAAAACAACCAATCATTTCATCCATCTCAAACATCAATCGAATCCCATTTCACAAACAACTCTTAGAATCTTGGAAAAATCATTCATGCTAGACTTTTGGAAAATCCTTAAAAAATAAAAAATCATCTTTGACTAAGTATGTGTAGATGAATCCTTCTTCATATACTTAGTTAAATTATCACCTTGTGGACAAATTTATTCCAAGATAACATCCAACATATTGGGTTTTGTGAGTTCATTATCCAAATCTAAATCAAATCCAAAAGTCCAAAAGTCTAGCATTGATCCAAAATTCCTAAAAGTTTAAACACCCATATCATTTCCCCCTTTCATCCTTCATCTCATCATTGGTCTTAAATACCCTAGAGGTTTACATTTGAAACAAGGTCAAAATACAAGAAAGACATGGAATATAGAATTGATCCATACATCATGAGTAATCCAAGTCAACCAAATTATCAAGGCCTTACAATGCCAATTGATTACCAAAACTCACATTTATACAATCCATACATGGGATCATTATCTCCTACAAACCTCAATGATACAACAAATGTGAGTTTTCCCAATCTAAATTTTGGACCACCTTTCCCTATGGTAGATTTAAGTCAAAGTACAAACCTACAAATCTATCAACTAAACAATCAATGCATGAGTCTTCTTCCAAACACCATTATCCCACCAAATCCATACATGCCAAATGTGACTATACCAAATACAAGCTTACCAAACATGAACATATCAAATCCACACTTGGTGAAATTTGGGATAGATATGTTTGTGAATCACACCAATTTTGTTCAAATTCCAAACAATATGTTACCAACCCCATGTATTGATCCAAGTCAAGGTAACACCATGCAAAATCAAGGTTACCTAAATCAAAGCAATGTGTTCCCCAACCACAAAAAATGTTCAATGTCAACCAATAATGCTAAATCTAAACATCATCCCAAATCAAAACATTGGTCAAGATCAATTCATCCATGATCCCATGCAAAAACCACAAGTATACATGCCAAATATGCTTGCTCAACAACCAAATTAGTTGTATCAAGAATGTTAAGATCAAAATCAAGAACAAATTTTTCAGAATCAAATTCATATACTTAAACAATTCATTGATTCATATCACCAAGAGACATCTCCATCCCAAAATCAATACACTCTTCCATTGGTTTAACCATGTCACCAAAACACTGAGTTGTCTCCACAACCACATCAAGAACAATATCTCCAATATCAAGAGGTTGGACATCAAGATCAACAATATCAATAACAAACCCAATTACCCCATCTTGAAGATCAACCATCACATCTCCAAGATCAATCACAACTATCCATCAATGAGAACCTTGAATATGTTTCCACCTCATCCAATGATCAAATCAATGTATATCAGGAGTCACTTTTCAATCATGATCAAAATCTACCAACAATACCCAACAATGATCCTATTTAAGAAATGTTAACAACATTTGATCTTATGGTTGAAAACATTGACAATCTCTCCACCACAATTGTTGAAAACTATGATCAATATTTATCCATCAATGAGCACCTTGAAGATGTTTCTACCTCATCCAATGATCAAATCAACATACATCAAGAGTCACTTTTTAGTCATGATCAAAACCCCTCAAACAATAATCTATTTCAAGACATGTTAACAATATTTGATCCTATTGACATAATCCAAGATCCATCCACCAATGATCATGTTGACAATGTCTCTACATTACCTAATGAGTTAGAGGACATAGCTCAAGAGTTTATTCCATAGCATTATCATCATCCGTCACCAAAGTCTAGCAATGGTCCTTTCCAAGACACATTGACATCCTTCGACCTCATGGTTGCGAATATTGAAGGAATCCTTAACACAACACTTGATCCAAATCCACTCAAAGATCAACAGGATATTGAGCCACTACCCATGCCTAATGACGATTTCCAAGAACCCTTTGTGAGCAATCTATCTTATGAAATTGGACCATGTCAATAATTTGATCCAAAGTATGTCAAAAGCAATTCCAACATTAACCAATATCAAGAATTTGTATCTCAACAATACTACAATGGTTTGATGGGAAATCTCCTATCTATACAAGATGTCCGAAATGATGATCATATCCATATAGCACATACTCCTCCATCTACCCATGAGATGATTTCTTTGGATGGACATGTGTATGATCTTCATTAAAAAAAAGAGTCTCATACTCTTGATATCATTACATAGGAACAAGAGTCTCCTACTCTTAACATTTGTACACCTGATCAAGATATAGAAAAATCTAAAGAAAAATCCGAAAGGGGTCATGAAGAAGGCTTCTATAGAAGTTGTCAACTAGAAACATCCCATGAAGACATCAAAAATGAATCATGAGGAAGACTTTTACATAGATGGAAAATCATCAACACCTCTTGAAGAAGCATTAAATCAGATATTTCACAAGATCAAGCCAAAGATATCAATCAAGAATTCATCCCACATATGGAGGATCCTATCACTTATAAACTTAGATCACTTAAATTTTTTAGAGGAAGCTATCTTAACAATGAAGAAGCTATCACCTTTGAAGATCCATGAAAAAGCAGAGAAGGATTAACACCTTGTTTCCAAGGTAAATCATATCCTATTGCAAATAATTTTTTTGAACAAATCAATTATCAAGGCAAAGGATTAGGTCTAAATGAACAGGGTATCCTAGAACCAATGTAGATTATTGGAAATCCTAAGTATCAATATCTTGGTTACTTGACAATTAAGGGATCTAAACATATTAGTGATACCTCTATAAAACTGGGGGCAACTTCGTCTCAAACAAACATCAACATAGGGGGCATGAAGAATCCTTATGATGAAACCAATGTCAATACTACAACCCATTGCTTCATGAATCTTCATCCACCCATCACCCCATCTACGAAGTGGAACCAACATCAAAAGAAAGATTTGAATCAAAGCACAAAGAACGTTATCAAAGAAAAACAAGTAGCAAAGCATGAAGGAAAAATCAATTACACATGGATACCAAAGAATACAAAGAAAGATTATCCCTATCAAACTCCATTAGTCAAAGAAACTATGGGGAAAAATAAAAAAGCGAAAAGTATCCATCAAAGATGTCCACAAAGGCACAAGCAGGCTTCCCAAGCGACGCAAATGGTATATCAAGTAGTTGGTCCTAATTCCATGCACACTTTTGTGTCCACCCATCATTTCTCATCTTCCCAAGTTTGGAGAGTCAAAGGTTCCAAACTGTCAAGCAATCCATATTTTATTCCTAAGCATACAACACATTCCTTTCCTCCATGCATGATATCCAATTCTCACATTGAACATGTATTGGAAGAAACCCTTCATCATAAGGATTCAAAATGCACTCTATCGTGATGCGCGCACAAAGACAAAGTTAACTCCGGTATCAACAAAGCAGAAAAAAATTCTCAAAAGTTGCATTCAAGTGCATGTATCTTGGAAAATTAGCTTCTTCAAGAAGGATATCAATGGCACATTATGACAAAGGAATCTACATTGACACCACTAGGTGATTCAACATGAGCTTAAAATCTTTTAGCAAAAAATATAAAAATATAAAAAATCCAAAAAAAAAAAAATCAGAAAAAGGATTGAAAATAGTAAAGATAAAAATCATCCTCCAGTGAAAACCACTATGGTGGCACTTTGTACAGGTACCATGATGAAAAACTGGAAAACATGCATGATGTGTAGAATTGAGCATCTACGTGCGCCTGTTTAGTTGGAAGCATCTCATCCCATCCATAATAAATCCAATATTTCATCCATCTCATCCATAATAAACCCATTCATCCATGAACCATTTATCCAACCCATTGCTATCTATCTACCTTATCTTGATCTTGATTAAAAATGTGTGCACACTTTACACTTTCTTATGGTAAACATCTTGACATGGGTCATTTTCATTGATCCTATCCTACCCAATAAGCATTATCCATATGAGCATCCTCTATTTTAACACCTTATCTTGTCACAAGATAATCCTTGGCATCCTTTGTGTACTAACCATATCCATCCATCCAAACACCTATCCAATCATCCACCCATGGCATTCCACACATTGCTAGACACTAGGGATAGATATTTACATCTTGCTTTGGGAATAAATCTTGATCTATATCCTCCAACTAATGTGGTGATCTTAACATTAGCAAACATGAAATCAAATTGGTCAAAATCATTTATGAGCAAAAAATCAAAAACACTAGCCCATGGCATGTTTTGATGAGAAGATATTCCTTATCAAGCTTTATCTTTCATCGAACATCAATCCAAACAATCAATATCAGTCACATCTAAATTGTACTTCAACGTCACAACAAAATCATCAAAACAATTTTGTTCCAAATCAAGCTTCAAAATCCTGATCAATCAAATCCAGCCAAACCATCATCATCTTGGGATATCCTTCCCAATCCTCATGTTGCTTAAACACTATCCTTGCATTGTTGTGTATCCTCAACAATGTTTTAATCATCAATCCATCAATCAAATCAATCAACCTTAGCTTGGTTTTCAAAAAAATCCCAAAACAGATCACTGGTATCATCAAACATATCCAAATCGTCAAAATCATGAGAAAATCCAAAAACATCCAAAACATATAAAAAATCCAAAAAATCAAAAACAAAGTTTGCTTGTTGAACTATATTTTCTTTGAGATTGAACATAGGAAAGGTTGATCTTTGATCATCCCCCGAGACACCCTAGGTCAATCCTTTAGGAGTCTATCATAATAAGCTGGCAATTCATAATTTGTGTATATCTTCATATTGTAAATTAGGAAAGTTGTCAATCAAACTACGTGGTCTTTGCGTATATAAGGTAGGCAAGGCTAATCTTTGATCAGCCCCCAAGACCCCTAGGATAAGTCTTTAGGTTAGTCTCTTGGTCAAAATATTGAAAAAACCAAAACCATTGGAAAATTCGAAAATCAAAACATTTGTAAAATATTGAAAATACCAAAAATAGCCTCAAAACATTGGAAAAAACCAAAAACATCCAAATATTTGAAAAATCCATCCATATCATCTCGCTTTCACCCAAAATAATCATCCTCTTCGTTGGTTCTCAAAAATGCAAGTTTTATCCCGAAGAGTTTGCCAAGTTCTTACAACACTTTTGGCCAACGTACAAGGCCAATTACACAATTGAACCTTATGCTCTTTAGGTTCTTCTAGACCTAGGTGGGTGAACCTATGTGAAACATGCAGATTTGAAATGAATTTCATGCCAAACAGTCTACCCACTATGGCAATTAGTATTGGATAGACAAGATTACTACATCGATACCTACTACACAAAAAGAAAGGTTTGAATATCTTATTTATAATGAATTCTATACTCTAGGATATGGCAGATTAGTGCCTTCTTTCTATTGGGAAATGGAGTCAAAGAATGTTACTAATTACATATACATATTCCTCTTTGACATAATTCAAGTTGTTAGACACTTTAAGGGATGAAGTTCTAATGACTGGCATGTGACTTCATGAATTTATGACTAGCATAAATACTGTTGAAAAATTTTCTTACCTAGCTCTCCTTCAACAATCCAAAAGAAATCTCACAAACACCGTGACTCACTTAAAGGAATTTAACTCTGACTTGCAGACACCAATAAACGAAATCACATAGAGTGAAGAAATGCACCTTGAAGAATTAAAATATACTTGATATTTAAACTCAAATGATCGAAAGATTCCAAATTGGAGAGAACTAAGAAGAAATTAACAGTTATAACATCACAACAATGAAAAATCAGAAAGGAATTTGGTCAAGAAATTATCTCCATTACACAGTTTCCAGAAAGTTTTTCACATTATTTCATTCCAAGTTTTTATTTCTGAGAAAAAATCTCTAACCCCCCTCGAACTAACCGCTCATTACTCATTTTTGCAACTATTTATACAGTAAAATTCAAGAGTCACAACTCTTCATTTTACCTGCCACAACCATTCCACATTATGATAAAAATGAAATATTTAAATAAGTTGCCTTATCGGCAATTTAAATATTTCTTACATAAGTTTCGCTTTAAATTTTTCTTTATAACCTGACTGCTGAATTCATTGTGGCTTTTATTATTTTTACCGCCTTACCATGCTCAACCTATTGACCCCTGGCAGTTTGATGGTATATGGCTTTCACTATCTTCTCACCTTCCACTGCTACACTGCGGTCCATGCTTTAACTGTCAATGGTATGGTGGTACCTATCTTCGAACACCACCACTTCTTTGCTAGCTATTTACCACAGTCACCACAGTCCCTTCTCTGGCTGGTCATGGTATGGTAGTAGCCACATCATTGACTGTTAACGGCTTACTGTGCTACCACAGTCTTCATTGGAGCCCCCCGTAGTATCACAGTAACCTCCTTGACTGCTTCCTTCTCTGCTTGCAAACCGTTACCACTATCACCGTGGTCTCCCTGTAGACTGTCTGCGGTGCCATGGTAAACTATCCTGACCACCACCCTCCACTGCCTTACCAGTTGCTAACCCTATCACCGCAGTCATCACGGTTAGTCAGATGAATGTGTCTTGCCTCCTTAGCCGCTACCGTGCTGATTGGCTACTGCATCGATTATCTCACCGCCACCACGATACCACAGTCAATGAATTGACCACGCACGGTGTGGCGGTAAGAACCTTAGGCCCACCTGTCAATTGCTACCACCCTACTGTGAGACCATTGTGGGAGGTCGTGGTAAGGGTATAAAATGAGAAATGAAGTGGACGGGGATAAAAAATGAACCATTTTATATGAAAAGATAGGGAAATAATGGGATTAAAATGGAGAAAAACTTAGGACTTTCATGGAATTTTTTGGTTTCTAACAGTGGCTCCCATTGGGGATGAGTGGTTGTGTAATCACTGCAAGAATCCAAAATGTAACTGGGAGAGCAGACCAAGCAAAAGATGGAAAATGAAGATGAGAGCAATGGAGGATGGAGGGAAAGAAAGGTTGAGGGGGACGGAAAATGGAAAGCAGAGCATGGAGAATGGAAGGTGAAAATGACCCTAATCTACCGTACATGGAAAGAAAGCAATGCTTTCAAAAAGGGAATCCTTGGGAATGTCCATGTACTGGAAAACCTAGACCCTTCAAATTCTTAAACTACTGTGCATGGAAAAGAATATTAAAAGAGGGTAATTAAGAATTGTCCACGCACTGGCAATCCTAGACCCTCTGCTGATCTTCAAGAGAAGAAATGCTTCAGGAACTTCCCATGTACATGCAACTCCTGCTCCTCTCCAGACATATTTTGCAAGAAATATGAATCTTCACCTCCTTTACTAGTTATCACAAAAGGACCCAACCAGAAGGCCTCAAATTTTCCATGTTTCCCCTTCTCTTGACACAGAGCATTCCACACTAGCACTAAGTCATCTTCTTCAAACTTCCTCTCCTTGGCCTTTTTATCAAAAAGGTATTTCATTTGAAACTGCAACTTCACATTCTGCTTTTGAGCCACTCTTCTCACTTCATCAAGCTCTGCAAGCTTCTCCATCCTTTCCTCCATTGGATTAGAAATATCCAAGTCTTCTTGCAAAATAAAGTTATAAACTAGCAAGAGGTTTTGCAGTGGCATCCTAGCTTGTGTCCCGTGCACCAATTCAAATGGAGATTTTCCAGTTGCTTTCTTCACTGTAATCCTATCTGCCCATACAACCAATCTTAACTTTGAATCCCATGCCTTTTTATTTGTATCAAGCATTCTCCTTGCTATCTTCAAAAGATTTTTATTCCTTGACTCTACCTGACCATTGGCTCTTGGATGATATGGGGCAGAATAAGAAATATTAATGCCATATTTTTTGCAAAATTATTTAAACTCATCTGATCTAAAACACATCCCATTATCTATGATCAATCTGTCTGGGGTGCCAAATATAGTTATA
This sequence comes from Sequoiadendron giganteum, assembly GCA_007115665.2. Lineage (NCBI taxonomy): Eukaryota > Viridiplantae > Streptophyta > Pinopsida > Cupressales > Cupressaceae > Sequoiadendron > Sequoiadendron giganteum. Next base: position 290,636,866 of record CM021100.1, read on the forward strand.
ACATTCTCCATCAGAAAGTTCATCACCACTTTGCTTGTTACTTGCTTAGTTGGGACAACCTCCACCCACTTAGTAAAATAATATGTTGCCACCAGTATCCATCTGTTTCCTCCACTTGATCTTTCTTGTATTTCTCTAATGAAATCAACTCCCCATTGGTGAAAAGGTGCTTCTACCTACAAGGGTCTAAGTGGCAATGCTCCTTGATACTTCAACTTTCCTGAAAATTTCTGACAAGCCTCACACTTTCTCACATATGCAAAGGAATCATTGAATACCCTAGGCCAATAATAACCAGCCCTAAGAATCTTGTGAGCAGTGTTTTTAGCAAAATAATGGCCTCCACATACCCCTTCATGCATTTCTCTCAAGACATACTTTTCCTGGGATTCATCTAAACACAACAACAACATACCATCCCTATTCTTCCAGAATAGGTCCCCTTCTAAAAAAAATATTTAGAAGCTAGCAACTTCAAAGTTATCCTTTGATTATCATTCAACCCTCTAGGGAACTTCATGTGTTTCAGATAATGCATCACATTTGTATACCATGGAGTATTCTCAATACTTGCTATGACTTCTTCCTTACCTTCTACATTGCAGACTTGGTTTGCTTCAATATTCGTTTCTACCATTAGCTTGGCTAGACCCTGTCCTCTTACCAACTTGGTAATCAGAATCTCCATGTTGAACTCTTGGATTTGATTAATCCATCTGCATCTCTTCCCTGTCACTTCTGTCTACACTAGGATATCCTTCACAGCTGCATGTGGGACACAAGCAATAACCCTAGCTCCAACAAGGTAAGGTCTAAAAGCCTTTGTTGCTTTGACCAGTGCATAAGCCTATTTTTCCATAATATCATACTTCAATTCTGACCCCTGCAAAGACTTGCTGAAAAAAGAAATAGGCTGCTCATGACCTTCATCATTTTTCTGTAACATAACAGCAGCTATGGTGTGAAATGGAGCAAAAGAAAAAATCTGAAATGGCTTAGTAAAATCAAGGGACTTCAGGATAGGGGCTTCTTTGATTACTCTTTTTATAGATATGAAAGCATCCATGGCTTTAGCAGTCCAGTCCAATTTCTCTCCCTTTTTCAACATCTTAGATATAGGTTTAACAATCTCAGCAAAATTGGAGACAAACCTCCTAACAAAATTAATTTGGCCAAAAAATGATTGGATGGCTTTGACAGTTTTAGGAATGGGAATTTTATCTATGGCATCTACTCTTCAAGATCTATCATAATCCCATCTTTTGACACAATATGCCCCAAAAGTTTACCCTTTGTAATAGAAAAATGACACTTTTTAGGATTAAGACTAATACCATACTCCAAAGCTTTGGTGAAGATCTTCTCCAAGTCCCCCACATGATTCTCTACCTTTTTGGAATAAGCAGTGAGATCATGTTGATATACCACCATTATAGCATTGATTAAATCTGCAAATGCCACATCCATGGCCCTTTGAAAGGTAGCTCCTGCATTTGTGAGACCAAATGACATTCTCACATAGACATACGTTCCTCATGGTGTAGTGAATGTTGTCTTGTACTGCTATGATTCTTTGACTTTGACCTAGTTATATCTAGAAAATCCATCCATTGAAAATAACTCACACCTTGTTACCTTGTGCAATATTGCCTCCATGTTTGGAAGAGGATAATTATCTTTTAGGGAAGCAACATTCAAATTTCTGAAATCTACACACGTTCTTATGTCCCCATTTTTCTTCCTGACTGAAACCAAATTTGAGACCCATGTTGAATGCCTAAAGGGTTTTATGATACCTCCATCTCTGAGCTTTGCTAACTCTTCTTGCATCTTTGGCTCCAGAGTTGGGTTGATAGGCCTCTAATTCTGTCTGAATGTCTTTGTGTCTAGATTAAGTGGAATCTTATGCTGAAAAAGATCTTCTCTATATGCCTTAAAATCCTCATAAGACCAAGCAAACACATGCTTGTATTTTCTCAACAATGTAACCAACATTCTCCTGATAGTTGGGCTTATTTTCTTTCCAATATAAACCCTTTTGGGTGCTAATTCAGTTCCCAAATTTATTTCTTCAATATCTTCTTTCTTAACAGGTGTCTGCTTCATGAGAGAACGATCATTTCCATCATACACTCTCTCCAATGTCACAAGCCCTTTGGGAAGCTTGTTAGTTTTAACCTGCAAAACTTCCTTCCCAAATATAGTCTATTTCCCATCCACTTCTTCCACAAAAGCATTAAAATCAATCTCCTATGCCTCATACTGATCTATACAACGAAGAAATTTCAAAAGGTCAGTATCATCATTAAAAACTTGCCAACTATAAATTTTATCAGGGACAACAGGCCTTGTTTTAAATTCAACCTGAGACACTCCTACCAAAGTGATATCATCTCTCTTTAAGGCTACATTAGCCAAAAAATCAGCCATCAAATTTTCAGATCTATCTATCCAATCAATTGAAAATGCATCAAACAGTTCCACTGTATCCCACACAACAATTCTATATTGTTTCAGCCTCTTGTTTTTTGCAGCATACTTGGACCTAAATTGTGACACAACTAGCTCAAAATCTCCCAAGATAGAAAACAATTTAATTTTATGCTTGATAGCCATGTTCAAACCACTCAACAAGGCTTCATACTCCACAACATTATTTGTGCATTCAAAAGCCAACAAAAATGAATATTTAAATGTTGCACCTTCAGGAGATATGAAAACTATCCCAGCTCCATTACCTTCTTGACTGCATCCCCAATCAAAATACATTTTCCACACACCCTACTGATTTTTAGAGACAAGCTTATCAATTGGGCCAGTATTCAGTAACTCTGGCTGAGATAATTCTACTCTGAAAATCCCTAAATCTACATCACAGAAGCAATTAAGTTGTTCCTGAGGAACATACTCAACAATCTGATTCATCCTTGGTTCTCTATACAATTTTACTTCTTCACCATTAACTTATATTGTGGCATATGATAAATCAAATTGCACATTACCTCCAACTGGTGCAATCCATTGTTTTGACAGAAGCATTCCAACCTTAGGAGGTGTATCAATCACAGTTATATCAATGTTATACATTGCCTATGGGTAGGTTGCTAGTTTTACTTCTACATCCTTCATAATCCCCACAACTGGGATAGGCCTACTATCCATGGCATAACATTTACCGCCCTCAATATCTATCCACATACCAAGTTGTTTCATTACCCCTACTGGCATAATATTCATTGAGGCACTTGAATCTATCATGCAATTTCTTACCAATTTACCATTTATGAGTAGGGTAGTAAAAAATGGATCAATTTGAGGTGTGTTCATTAATGCATCATTCAAGCATACTTCTGCAACTTTTATCTTTCCTTTCTTATCAGCAATTCCAAGATTCTCCTTTTGTTCAGAATTTGCACTTTGATTCCTCCCACTAGACATTAATTGAATAACACTTTCCCTATACTCCTTAATTTTCATCATTTCAAGTAATGGGATAGACATTTTTACCTGGGATAAAGCTTGCACAAAATCAAAAGATGCACCTTCAGCTCTGATCACCTTCCTTTGCTCTCTCGGCTCACCTTTTTTCTCCTCTTTCTCCCTCTTTGATGTTTGATCTATCCTTTTTTTGTCTTTGGGGAATTCTTTATTTTCTTCCTTGGGGACATACTTCTGCTCCTTTTTACCAGGGCGCTCATCACTTGTCTTTTTTAATATTTCATGGGACATCTTATCTTTCAAGAAAATTCCTCTTGGAAAACCTTCATTCTCATTCACTATTCTATTCCTTAGCCAATACTTGCTTTTAGCTTGCTCAACTACTGCAATAGTCAATCTTTTGATTTCTTCCTCAGTTGGTCTCCTCATATTTCCCCTATTAGGCTGATATGATGTAGTAGGAGGACCTTGTTCATCATCACTTTCTTCAAAATCAGAAAAAATATGTTGCTCTGCCATGTGAACATTATATTTCTGATGATCAACATCATATTCATATCTTCCTTCCTCTGAAGATGAATACCCTTGCTCTGTAGAGTGAAGAGTATGGGAGGTCAAATAGACATTATGGTCTTCTTCATTATTATTTTTCGCTATGTCTTTTCCTGACACTGACTGAGCTACAACACAATGCTCTCAAGAATGTGGCAAGTCACACAATGAACACCAAGGACTATTATCAACCATGCATGCCCCTCTCTTTTTCAAAGGATCAGATGTCTCTTTATTTCTTGGCCTATTATCCATCACTGGCTTTCCATCTCTCCAATTTGTATTATAGGGCATATCATGTAGTCTAGGACTTTCATTCCTATATGTGCTTTCTTGTTTATTTGGAGGAGCATATTAGGGAATCCTAGGGTTATCCCTCTTGAAAATCATCCCTGCAGCCTTCATGTTATTTTCAATAGTGAGTGCTATCCTTTGAGCTTCAGCCAAATTTTTGGGACCCCTATTCCTAAGCTCATAACTTGTCTTAGGATCAAAAATTTTAAATAAATACTAATGTAACTAGATCAACCAATTTAGATCTAGGAGGTATCTTATTATGCAATTTAGAAAACCTCTGGTTGAAATCATGGGCCGACTCATTTTGATGCTTTTGAATGGTCACCAATTCATGCAATGCAAATTCAGGTGCATATTGATTGCCATACTACTCAAGGAATTGTTCATAAAACACATGGATAAAATCAATAGAAGTTGTTGGTAGACTATTAAACCAATCTCTAGCATCCTCAACTAATGACATCATAAACAACCTCATATGTATATCTTCATACTGCATATCTAAATCTTGCATAAAAGCATTAAAGCTCCTTAAATTCTCTTCAGCTACCAATAGTACTGCTCCCTGTGAATTTTGGGACCAAACTTCTCCAACTGTTGTCCATAGGGTAAGGGCATATTTGAAATCTAGCCAAGTCGAACTGCCTGATCATGGTTGCATATTGTGGAGGAGGATTTTGGTAATAGTGACTCTGGTACAATGGATTATTACTTGCCACATATTTCTGACCTTGTGGGGGTACATGTTGTTGATAAGGAGGTGGCTGAACACCTTGATTTTGTGGTGGAACATTTTGATACCTACCTTGATTCGTTGGCTGATTTTGGTAGGCTTGTGAGGAATTTGATGGACCTGCATTATTGTTCCCTTGCCTATGAGGTGACATAATTTTGCAAATTAGCCATTTGAGTATTGATCTACACTTTCCTTAATTTCAACTCTTCAAGTTCTCTAATTGCTTGGAGCCTCTGCTCATATTCTACTCTTGCTTTCTCCACTTCTTGTCTCTCATGCTCCAATCTTGCATTTATTTCATCCCTATTCATGAGTTCATAATTCTCCTCAGATGCAGCTTCATATCCAAGTCCATCTTCAAGCAGTGTTGCTTTCTGATCATATTTAACTTGTCTCCTTTCCCTTTCAACTTCAGATTCATCCATGAACTCCTTAACTTTCTCAGGGTCTGTTCAGTAGAAAGGATTCCTCTATTCCTCAGAAGTATAAGGTTCTCTGGAAGGGTTGTTTTCATTTGCTAGTGTACCATATGAATTGTGTGTCCCTAATGATACTTTTGATGTTTTATTTATATTTGATGGGCCCATATCATCAGTCACCTTGTTACCCTTATCATTCTTTTGAGTACATTTATTTTTGTCATTACGACTATTACCATCTTTGTACAAAGACCTTCTTCCCTGCATGTTGGGAGCAACTATAATAGACTAAACTCTAGGATGATTTCTTTCTGATATATATTTAAATTTATTAGTCTCAACACATTTATTCATTTAGAGTCGCCACTCACTTTCCAAAAGTGAGAAAATCTGCAATTCTTTATTCCCAGTGAAGTCTTCTACAAAATAATGACAATGACAAAGGATTATATCTAAATTATGTCCCCAACAGAGTCGCCAAACTATTGGTTCTCAAAAATGTAGGTTTTATCCCGAAGAGTTTGCCAAGTTCTTACAACACTTTTGGCCAACGTACAAGGCCAATTACACAATCAAACCTTCTGCTCTTTAGGTTCTGCTAGACCTAGGTGGGTGAACCTATGTGAAACATGCAGATTTGAAATGAATTTCCTGCCGAATAGTCTACCCACTATGGCAATTAGGATTGGATAGACAAGATTACTACATCGATACCTACAACACAAAAAGAAAGGTTTGAATATCTTATTTATAATGAATTATATACTCTAGGATATGGCAGATTAGTGCCTTCTTTCTATTGGGAAATGGAGTCAAAAAATGTTACTAATTACATACACATATTCCTCAGACACTTTAAGGGATGAAGTTCTAATGACTGGCATGTGACTTCATGAATTTATGAATAGCATAAATAATGTTGAAACATTTTCTTACCTAGCTCTCCTTCAACAATCCAAAAGAAATCTCACAAACACCGTGACTCACTTAAAGGAATTTAACTCTGACTTACAGACACCAATAAATGAAATCACATAGAGTGAAGAAATGCACCTTGAAGAATTAAAATATACTTGATATTTAAACTCAAATGATCGAAAGATTCCAAATTGGAGAGAACTAAGCAGAAATTAATAGTTATAACATCACAACAATGAGAAATCAAAAAGGAATTTGGTCAAGAAATTATCTCCATTGCACAGTTTCCAGAAATTTTTTCACATTATTTCATTCCAAGTTTTTATTTCTGAGAAAAAATCTCTAACCCACCTTGAATTGACCCCTCGTAACTCATTTTTGCAACAATTTATACAATAAATTTCAAGAGTCACAACTCTTCATTTTGCCTGCCACAACTATTCCACATTCTGATAAAAATGAAATATTTAAATAAGTTTCCTTATCATCAATTTAAATATTTCTTACATAACTTTCTCTTTAAATTTTTCTTTATAACCTGACCATTGCATTCACTGTGGCTTTTATTATTTTTACAACCTTACTGCGCTCAACCTGTTGACCCTTGGTGGTTTGATGGTATCTGGCTTTCACTATCTTCTCACCTTCCATTGTTACACTGCGATCCATGCTTTAACTGTCGGCGGTATGGCGGTAACTATCTTCTAACACCACCGCTTCTTTGCTAAATTTTTACCATAGTCACCGCAGTCCCTTCTTTGGCTAGTCATGGTATGGATGTAGGCGCGTCACTGATTGTTAACGACTTACCGTGCTATAGTATTTTTCATTGGAGCCCCCTGCGGTATCACACTAACCTCCTTGACTGCTTCCTTCGCTACTTGCAAACCGTTACCGCGGTCACCATGGTCTCCTTGTAGACTATTTGTGGTGCTGCAATAAACTATCCTGACTGCCACCCTTCACTGCATTACCGATTGCTAACACTATCACCACAGTCACTGCGGTTAGTTGGATGACTGTGCCTTGCATCCTTAGTCGCTACCATGCTGACTGGCTACCGCACTAGTTATCTCACCGCCACCGTGATACCGCAGAAAATTGAATTGACCGCGTGCAGTTTGGCGGTAAGAACCTTAGGCCTGCCTTTTAATTGCTACTGCCCTACCACGAGCCCATTGTGGGAGGCCGCAGTAAGGGTATAAAATGAGAAATGAAGTGGATGGGGATAAAAAATGAACCATTTTATATGAAAAGATAGGGAAATAATGGGATTAAAATGGAGAAAAACTTAGGAATTTCATGGAACTTTTTGGTTTCTAACACTCTCATTAATAAGTCAATCATCGCCCTCAACCTTTGGTGAAACAGTCGGAAACAAGTCTAGCAAGTTCAAAAGTGAAAACTTAATCATCAAAGTCTCAAGTCTAGGTCAGTAAGTAAACAAGTTGGTCAACTCTTTGTATTAATAGCCTATCATCCAATCAATCTCATCATCATCTGATAAAATCATGTCCTAGGATGCATCCTTCCTACAATGGGCATCAACATCAAGCATCACCATAGTTTTGTCTTGGCTAGCGATATGAAGAACATTAGCTTGTTTGTTTACTTTATCTTTGTCTTTTTGACTTATCTTATTTTTGCGTGCATTTCGATGACCTCTCAATGATATCCAAACAAAAGGATTTAGAGAGAAAGAAATGAGGCAATGATCATTATCTTTTTATCTGTTGTGCTTGTTGGATATTATTGTAATATAACCTGGTCATGCGTACTTTGTTTGGATGTAGGGAGGATGTTTTAGGTGTCTTGTTGACCACATGGGAAGGGTTTCCTTTCCATGTTTTGGTTTGAGATGTTTGGAATATCTGAACTGCATCTTAGATAAGGTTTTGTATGCCAGGTGTGAAGAGGAATACTCCTATCTAATTGTCGAGTCAAATTCCATCACATTAGGTACAATGGCATCATGGTTCTTTATACCTTGATGCATCGTACCTATGTGTATTATCAAACATAAGGTAAATGGAACTTTTAAAATCCCAATTCATGATAAGAAAATCACCACCATCATCATCATTAGTAATGTAGGCTTGTTGGATCCTCTTTTCATTATCTTATTTCTTCTATCCTCTTTATGTGCTAACATGGTACCATGATAGTTAATCAAAACAATCACTAATGCATCCACCCTGCATCCACAAACCGTCAGCATAATGCGTATCATATCATATCATATAGGAAACATTAATCATCTCACATGCACTGTATTTCATCATTAATATAGATTGGTTATTCTAAGCATCTCATAAACCATAAATTTGCATTCATTATATAAACATAAAAGTATCATCACATAGGCATTATTAAACCATATCATATATAGAATGTCCATTGCATAATCACATATACACAATCATATCATTTGCATCATGACATAGGAATCATAATAAAAACGTCATCACGTCATATTACGTGCATTGTCATGCATCCATATTGGAAAGAGTACTGAAAAGGAAAAAAGAGCATTTTGTACATCTCATGACCATAGTATACAAACATCGTCATCCATATAGATCTATTAGTCTAAGAATTTTAAATCATTTGCATATCATAACATTTGCATCCACATCATCATAAAAAGTGCACATAAAAGATATTGAAAGAAAGAAATGCATCCATCCATAAATATCTGCATGATCACTGCATCACATAATAGCATCATATAGAAACATACATCGCATTATATCACATAAAATAAATACATGCATCACATACGATAGATTCATATCATGTCATATGATCATATATAGGAAATTAAATACATCCATCCATCATTCATAAATAAGAATAGGACACATCTCATATAATTGAACCATATCATATCATATCATATCATATATATATATATATTTCATCAAAAAAATTTAACTGTCATGGTACAAAATCAAGATCAAATGTATGTGCATCAATCAGTGTATACAAATTCCAATGGGGCTATAAAAAATGTAGCCCATGGACCTCAAAAAGAATGTTGTCTCTAATAAAAAATGTGAAGCTAGCCCTATTGGTTGCTCCCCTCACCCACTGGTCTCCCAGTCTGGTCCTCTACTTGTCTCATCCTAGTCTATTGAGAGTACTCTGGCGCCCGAGCCCTAGCTGGTATGACCTATCGATAATGGATTCTATAATACTCTGCCTCTCTAACAGCCTTGTGATACATTCACACTGAGACTATTCTTCCCTGGGATGCAATGGCCATGCTCTCTAACTATCATCTCCTACCCACCTCCTAGTCCTACTCTGACCTGGCTTGATCCCTCTCTATGGTGAGGGCCTGAACTTGTTGTCTGGCCTGGTCCCTCTCAGTAGTAAGTACCTAAACCTATGCCTATAGCTGCTAGATTAGTGCATCTCTCTGGTCTGGCTGGGGTGGTGGTGGTGGTGGGGGTTGTTTTTGATGGACCCTTGGGGTATCTCTCTGTGGGTCCCCATCTCTCTGTTGCATGTTCACATCCCTAGGATTCCTATCCCCATCTCTCTATAGATCTTTGGGCACCTGGTCTCTCTGTCCCCTATGATCTGGAGGTGGTCCACCTCATCCTCTTCCTTTGTCACCATCTTTGTCCTTGTATCCTCTGCCTCCTCACCCCCACCCCCACTTTGCTGATCAAACTCTAGCTCTCCGTAGTTGTAAGACTGCCCCGAGCATTGGCAATCTGACTGGTGGCCTAAACTAGGTAATGTATGGCCGTGTAACCCATGCATCTTCTTGCCCTTGATCATATGGCCATGGCCTGGCCACCAGCTATCTGAGTGAGGCAACTACATCCTCGGCCAGAATCGATCAACCCCATGTGGTCTCCCACGTAGTACATGCAAATATGGCCACATATTGGTCATCAGGCATGTCATGTGTCTCTCTGAACTACCTAGCCACCCGATCTGGCAGATAACACTCTATTATTGTATGCTCCTTGCCCTGCATAAGTCTATCCCATTTGGTACAAAAGAGTTGTTGAACATCATCATACCAAGCAGGCATACCTAGCCAAGGCCTCCAAGTAAAGGTTGTCATCTCATCAATCACCCTCCTTCGGTGAGGGATGTCAGCCGCTCTTGTATGAGTAAATTTTATGGCCCCTCCATACTATGGGATCATCTGGCTCAATGGAAACTAGTGTAACTCACGGGAAAAGCACTACATTGTGATCCCAAGCCCAGATGTGAAAAAGTGTCACTCTGGCCCCGATGGCTCTGTTGTCTAGGTAGGAAAACTCATGTAGATTATGATAAAGTGAGGCCAACATCCGCTCCTAGGAAAGTCCCCATCTAGAACTAAAGTATCAATCATGCTGATCTGGTGCAAGAAGGCCTGAAATGATTACAACGAAAATCAATCGAAAGGTGGGCACCAAACCCCTATACCACTCTAACTCGATCTATCCATCAACAAAGATGATCTCATCAAGCTCCATAACCTCAAAGCAGGCATATCTCCTAGAATCCACATCATAGATAACTCGCTCTTCGTGGATAAGCAATCAGAGAATGTGTCAGACATCCTCCAGAGTCATTGTCACCTCACCTGTAGGCAAGTGAAACGATGATGTCTCACTGTGCCATCACTCTGCCAGTGTTGTCATCATACCTAGGTGTGTCCGGACAAGAGGTACGTAGGTGATGTACCATAGCTCTATCGTCCCAAGGTTCTCCTAGAGTAGCTCGTGCAATCTACCCAGTCTACTAAGTGCGGGGGACCAATGCTCTCATGAATGCAAAATATTTGCATCCTCCTACACTAGTAAAGTCACAACGTCAAGTTTCATAAAAAATCAAGATCCCGTTTGGAGTTTTCGTGATTGAAACAAAAAAGGCATCATTGTTTTCAAATGCATCATTTTTTGAAAGTTCCAAACTACACCTCTGGAACCTTCTAAAGTCCAAACTATGCTGTCACATGGCAGCTTGACCGTAGACCATTTTGACCCCTAAACCTAAATTCCTAATTGCAATGCTGCGACGTAATTTACATATGCTACAGGCTTTGAAGGAAAAAACCATAATCTCTAAACTAGACCATCGCAGTGTAGGACTCAATAGCGGTGCACTTTAAGGCCACGTGACGCTGATTTAACACTTTCAGCGACACCAAACAACACCGCTTGACTCAGTTTCACTTTTGACCCTAATTAATGCACATAAAAAATTAAACAAGTTAGGTAAGGGTCACATGCCGATGGTCCCACGCCTAGTATCACTAATACACTCACACTTGCTCTTAAACGTGACATGGAAGCACTCGTTGCACCATCTGAAATGGTGGTCAGAGCTCAAAAATGCTAAATCTCTAAAGTGTTGAATGTGCAAATGAACCGGAACTGGCCCCTCGAGGCCTATTTAAGCTTGAAAGTTAGGGTTTTTTACCCTGTTTAGCCATCTAACTAGGGATTTGGACCCCCAATCCCATTTTTTCCCAACTGGGGGTTGTTTTGCATCATTTTTTCACGTTTTTGGCATCTTGGACCGTTTCTGGACTCGTCGGGCAGTTTGTCATCTTTTTTCGAGATCTCCCCCAAAAATCCAAAAAAAATTCCGATCTCTCGAGGGGGTAGTATACCAACATAATTCTTCTGCTGGGGCAGTAGTGGGGCATTCGAAAAAATTAGATTTTTTTTTAATTTTGATCTCGGAAAGGTTATTCTTTGAACCAACATGATAGGCACATTGCTTCAAAGAGGGGAAAATGTAGACACAGAAAATATATAGATTGATCCTATACACTTGATCCTAATTTTACTAACACCAGTTCATCCTGAATCATCTCCTCTACTAGTCACTTAATTAAATAATCTTTATTTAATTAAATTCATCATATTTCATCTCTTAATTAAATAAATAAAATTTATCTGATTAATTCATCATCTTCTATTAATTAAATAAATCATTTTGTTTAGTTAATCTTATAGTCCCTCTTTAATTAAATAATTAATTTTATTAATTAATCTCTATCATCTCATTTAAATTAAATAAATTTATCTTTATTTGATTTAAAACTAACACCATTCCCTTTAATTAAATAAATTAAACTTTATTTAATTAAGTCTAAATTCATATTCATCTCAACTTTGATTTAAATAATCCAAAAATCTAAATCAAATTGTCACATCAGCTAATCTCCTTTTGAATTAATCAAATCATGATTAATCTTAATCTTAATCCCTCAAATCGTCTAGATTTTGCATCTTGCACAAATAAATCATTTTATTTGATTTATTAAATGTCCTATTTTCTCTCAACATGGCATCAAAGAGGAAATATTCTTCAAATTCAAAAATCCCTCCAAAAGGGCATGTACATCCAACAAGGCATTAAAGGCCTCTTACATGTCCTTTGCCTTGAGCCAAGTGGCATTAACTCCATTTCTTTCTCCCTCCAACTTGTCATTTCCTCAATTTCAAATATCCACCTAATGTGCTCTACCTTTGTCCACTCACATGTTGACAAGTGGCCTTTTTCTATTGGTTGGTCTTTTGCCCCACATTCATCTATTTTTCCTCTTTCTCCATCATTGTCTTCTATGAATAAAAGGATCTCATTTGGATTTTGGATCCACAACTTGATCCACAACTTCATACAACGTTACTATCTTCAAGTTTTGAGAATTCTTCATCCATCTGTCCATTTTCATTCATTTTCATATTGTCATAGCTAGGTTATGGAGAAATTTCACCAAGGAGCATAAAATCTTCACCATTTATCATCAAGCTTGCAAGGAATTGGGAAAGGGCCATTTTCCACATCAAAATGGCACCAATTCCCCCATGGGATTGAGAGTTTGATCATTTAAATAAGATTTAATAGCTTTTTTATAATGTTCTTCATATTATTTCTTGTTTGCATGTTTCAAATGGATTTCATGGGGAATGTTGTTTCTAATCTGCATATTGGACTAATTGTGTGTTTGTTCTTTGTGTTTGTGCAGGTCTAGGATCACCATTCACAAATTCTAATGGATATATTATGTCAACATGACATCATTGGGACTAATTAAATTAGCATGAAATCATTGTGATATCAACATTACCACTAATATGAACATGACTTCAATAGAACTAAGCTTATTAAAATGAAGGTATTGGGGACAAGGAAAACCAAAATCTCTAATGACCAACTTAATGAGAAAAGGTACAATATCAAAATTTTGTGGAATGCATAACCGAGATGACAAGTTTCACAAGATATGGAAGGATGAACAACCCCAAAATTTTGAAACTCTAAAAACACATGAGTTACTAAGGGAAGAGATAGAGAAATCCCACACTTAGGCTTTTTTTGAGCCTTTGCACCATTTGACACTTAAGGGACCCATTTAATTTTTTTTAGATTGGGTATTAGTAAGGGGTGGATATGGTCAAATTTATAAATTTGGATCAAAACATAACAAATATGAATCAAAGACCAAGTAATGAGGTTGTGGTAAAATAGATACCATGGTGGATGAAAGGAAGGGGAAGTTTGAAGTTTGATAGATAGATGACATCAACATGATATCATAACGATTGATTACATCAACATAAAACCATCATATTGTCATCACAATCATTGAAACTAGTAGGAATGAGCTCATTAAAATGATGGTATCAAGAAGGAGGCAAAACCAAAACACTGGTGAGGGATTTAGTGAGAAAAGCAAGGTATTAGAATTTTGAGGAAAGCATGATAAAGATGACAAGTTCAACAAGATATGAAAGGATGAATAACCCCAAAATTCTAAAACTTTGAAAACATGTAAAATACCAAGGGAAACAATAGATAAATCATAACCCTATGATTTCTATGAGTTTTTACACCATTTGACACTTGGGGGTCCCATTTAATATTTTTGAGATCGTCTATTAGTAGAGGGTGGAGAAGTTCAAATGCAAAAATCTAGAGTATAACACAACAAAGATGAGATAAATTAAGCTAGTATGAAAAAAATGTACTTAGTTGGGGATGTGTGTCTCTTGCAGGCACAACAAGAATCTAGATCTCCAGGTGCAAAACAAAATGGAAAAAACAAGGAAGACTAGGAGAACACTATTTAACATGATTAAATAGGGTTCATGATTGAACAAGTACACCAATGTATATGCAAGACAAGAGAAAAACACAACAAAAAATATTTATAATACAAAGGTTCTAAGAACCTTATCCATAAGATAAATAATGCTCAAGATATTAACCATGAACTGGCAACTCCATAAAATCTCCATCAAGGATCATAAGGTAGAAAGTTCCTTGACCACATCCTTCAATAGTTTGAAAAGGCCTAGCCCATAAGCTATCAAATTTTCCATGTTTTTCTTTATCTTTAACCTATAATTCCATAAGAGGACAAGGTCCCAAACCTAGAACTCTGTCATAGTAGCTCTCTTATCAAAGAGGAATTTCATCTCGTTAGTGTAGGTTTTTTATTTTCCTTATGTTAAGAGATTTATTTTTTCCTAGGTTAATTAGACCTAGGTAATATGAGACCATGTGGCATAATCCATCAACTACATGTGTCACTCTCTCCCACATATAGGTAGTTCAGTTTCACACCCTCTTTTGGATTCTTATGCCAACTCTCATAACCACTATTATATCTTTATCTTAGTAGGTTATGCCACATTTTTTACATTTACTAGGTAGGTAAAACCTCCCGCCTATTATGGATAGTTGGATTTAATGCACCTTGGATATATATGCCCATATATTTCATACAACATTTTCCTCTCACTTAAGCTAGTTCAATGAAAGTAACATGAGTATTCTTAAAATTATCTTGCAATTGTCTATATTTTCTCTTTCAAGATTCTCTCTCCATTCTTCTATTTTGATCTTTGATCATTTTTAGACTTGAGTGCATGTGATCTATGATCGACACAAGATCCTGGATCGGTCCTCACTTCTCTAAGAATCTAACATGGTATCAGAGTATATTTTTGTAGAATAATTCTTTTTGTTATTTGATTTTTGAGATATTCGAGACAAATCCAAAACTACTTTTCCCTCAAAACCTAGTATTATCTTCTCTTGCATCTTTAGATGATCTCGAGAATCAAAACAATTTAGAGTAAAATAAACATATGAATACTTTGGTTTGAAAATTTGTATTCTTGTGCTCCAAGATTTGGGTGATTGAAGCATTTTGATAATCCTTGTGCTATTTTTAGCCTTTCCATAACATCCAAGAGACTCAATAAAGTCAATAATATCTCCCATTTCACCAAAATTAGAGATTGAAGGACCTAGTTGTAAAATAGGGTTTTTAGTGGTTCTAGAAGGTACCTAATATTTTAGAGAATTTTTAGCCCAATTTAACCTTGTCATTTCCCTTAGAAGGCTCTAAAACATAAATATTGACTATCAATTCATTGAAATAAGAGAAAGTCACTTTTGAAGCAAAAAAATAATGTTTAGGTCATATGGCCCCTACAAAACCAGATTGTATGAAACAATTTAAATAAAAAATATTTTTTTTTATAAAGCACTAAGTATTATTTGTAAATCACTTTAAGGACTAAGTAAATGAGGTTCGAACTAAAGGGATTCACCTCTATATAGCCCACATGCTTTATAATTCATGGCTATCCTTAGCCACCAACAACTATTTTAACTCATAGGGTTCTCCCTCGCTGCCCACAAAGTGATGCTTAAACATTTATGCCCTCCATAGCTATCAAGCCACCTTGGTGCTTGACCCAAGGGGAACCCAAACTCCACCATTACCACCAAAATTAGTAAGAATGTTGGTGGTTTCCCCAAAACATAGATCCTCCATATATCTATCCATTTGCCAAATTTGGTGATAATTCAAAATATATAATTGTAACTAAATTTGGTAGTCCAACCAAAGTTAGAGGTTTTCAACCAAATAAAGTAGTGACATTATCATGATGTAGGCAATTTTTTTAAATTTTCGAGCCACTCTCCATTGAAGTTTTTCCTTTCGTAATCCAACTTTGGTGGGCCTATTCTCAACCATACATAGGTCTTTTTTGGAGCAATTTGTTTTATTTGATGTCCCAATTTTTTTTTATAAATGTAAGATTCTTCTAAAATTATCTGCATAATTCTCATTTTGAGATCTTCTAGGAGCCATAACTTGTGCAAACAAACTCATGTTTAGGTGTCATATTTTCCAAGGTTAATATTTTTTGTCTACTTTACACCAGTGCTCTCAATTTAATCTCATATTTTACTTCAACTTTAGTTTTAGTGTTTTGGCCATTTTTGGTCCTTGTAAGAGTCTAAAAGATATAAAATATCTAAGAATTTATTTAAAATTTATTAACACATTTGGATTTGGGCTTAAAATAAACTCCTTGTCTTTTAATCCCCAAGATCTACTTATCTATGCTCTCCTCTTGCATCCTAGTGATGACCTTGAGTGCACTAGAAATAAGTGATCTTGCTTTTTATTTTTAGGAGGCATACCTAGATAAGTGATCACTCTAGGGGATGACCTCAACTCCCATGTTCCAGTGGAGTATAAATAGAGGGTTGTGAATCCAAAGAAACACCTCTTGGAAGTGAAATATTATCAATATGAGCTAAGCCTCTAAGAACTTTATACCTTGGAGAAGTGAAGGTGGAGAGTGGTTACCCTTTCCTCCTAGCTATTTAGCAATATTTCCATTCATCTACTGATTTAGGCCTCACATACCCTATGCTATATAGAGGATACCCCTAGTTGAGCTTGTAAAGCCTATAGTTAAAATTGTGGCTGTCATTTCTTATGTATACAAGGATTGATACACCCACTTGAGTAGGATTGTTGAGTGTCTTATGTGCTTGAGTGTTTAGATCTCCTTCCTCACTTGAATCCAAAAGGGGACAAAATATCCAAATTGAGCCATAGGAAAAGTGTCTTCATTTTTTTATTTTCTTATTGCATCAAATAATCAAAACTTAAAACAATTAAACAAGCAAGTCTAGGGGTTGTTAATGTTATTGAGGTCTTTGAATTCTTGTTGTTATATCTCTTTCCAAAAGACATCATTCTCAAACCAAAACCTTAAACCAAAACAACCATCAACAACACACCAAAATCTACCTTCCCTCTCCACCTCTACTTTCACAAAAAAACATGGTTTCTCACCACCAAAAAATCCCCATACACCAAACCAAAGCCATAAACCAAAACAACCATAAAAAACACAACCAAAACTACCTTCCCCTCCACCTCCACTTTCACAATGAAACATGGGTTCTCACCACCAATAAGTACCCAACCACCAAACCTACCATTAGCAAAACAACCATCAAAAACACAACCAAAAATACCTTCCCCATCCACCTCCACTTTCACAACCAAACATGGCATCCACACTAGGCAACCAATCACTAGATGTCAACAACTCCAGGACCTCAAACAACAAGTGTCTAATTTTCAAACTAGGGGTTAAAACAAGAGATACATGTTAAAGGACATATGTTCCTATCCTTTTAATAGGAACATACCATCACAACCAACCTACCAATCATATCAAATCCAACTTGGACTAACCTTCATTTTCTCATGAGTCCATACCATAAAAAATAACGTATCAATCACATCGCTCCAACCTACCCATGTCTCAAAATTATAGAACCTCCAAATATTCATGTACATCACCCTAATCACAACCAAAACAAATTCAATTCACAAATCCCTTCTACCAACAACCTGACATACCACCTCCTACCTCACAAATGAAAATGATAAACACAAACTTCAACCAACCAAACAACACCTTACCTCCACTTAGCCAAACAACAAGATGGTTTTCACCACCTATAATCCAAATAGAAAATATATTCCTTTGGGGGAACCAATTGAATCGATCTTAGGGAAGTTAATTTCTTCAAATCTTATCACACTTCCTAAGTTTATTAGGTATGAGCCAAGAGTTTTCAAATCGACATGGTGGGATGATAATAAATATTGTGAGTATCACCAAAGAAAAGGTCACAAAACAAGAAATTTCCATAGTCTTAAGAATCTTATCCAAGACTTTATCGATCAGGGTGACATTACTATTGAATATCATACCAATAAATCACCTAATAAGAAATTAAGTATACGTCAAGACACATTTTCCAAGCATGATCAAAATCATCCACCTATGTTTGTAAAATGGCTCATTCCAAGGAGATCACACCAATGATACATTCACCTCATATGATTCCATTTCTCCCACCATTCCTTCATCCCCTAAAGCTTTGCAAAAAAAATACACACCACCTCCATAAAATAAATCACCCAATAATGAGACCTTTCAAGCTTATCCCCAAGGGCTATCCACAATACATAATCATGAAATCCAAGCTAATTCGTGTCTTGATACAAATTTCTTCTATGATTTATAAGTACCAAATCCAACACAATCATTTACTCCATTATCAATCAAGACCACTCCAAAGAGTCTCATTCCAAACCCATCCCTATCATGTCAAAATATTGAATCCATCCAAGAGTCCCCTATACATATCCAAACTCATACCCCATGTTTAGAATTGGATCAATGTCAAGAGAATAATCCAAAGCACGCTAACATAGATTACCCTATATATCAAGATCAAAGAATCCCTTCCACACCCCCACATGATTCCCTTCAATCCCAAGAGCAAAGCATCCCTTCCACACCCCCACATGATCCCCTTCCATCCCAAGAGAAAAGTATCACTTTCATACCATCTCATGATCCCTCTCTAAATCAAGATAAAATTACACGTTCCACCCCATCTAAT
Source organism: Sequoiadendron giganteum (assembly GCA_007115665.2). Lineage (NCBI taxonomy): Eukaryota > Viridiplantae > Streptophyta > Pinopsida > Cupressales > Cupressaceae > Sequoiadendron > Sequoiadendron giganteum. The sequence continues at coordinate 290,655,988 of CM021100.1, forward strand.
GATACCCCTCTTAATCAAGAACAATATGTTTCATCCACTCCATCATATTATCCACTTCCACCTTATGATCCTCTTCCATATCCATATAAATGTATCCCTTCCACCCCATCCCATGATCCCACCCCAAGTCAAGATGAAAGTTTTCCTCTATCTCCCTCTCATGATCCAAGTATCCCTTCATCTCCATGTCATGATCCTAATGCTCCACAAGATCCCATCACCACTATCTAAGATACTCATGAACCCCACACCTATGAAATGGGTTCTTCCACCTTCATCCAATCTAGTTTCCTCCAAGAACCTATCATTCCTTCCAGGCCATATCCTCCTCAAAATGGACTCACATCTTGTTTTTAAAAAACCAAGTATCCCATTGTAAAAAGGATTTATCAAAAAATGCATTATCAAGGAAAATGGTTGAGCCTACATGAGCAAGGCATATTAGAACCCATCCAAATCAAATAAAATATTAATTATCATGGCCTTGGCTATAAGTCTCTAGAAATTGGTATTCCTTCCATCCATCCCAAATCCAAACTCCTACCATCTAAATACAAACATTCATAGTCTCCATCCTCCAAATCTATCATGGGCCATTATGTTCAAAATCCTAATCCATCTATTTTGGGTCCCTATATCCCAAAACCAAGTCCTTCATCCCTTCCATCCATCTTCGGTCCTTATGTCCCAAAACCAAGTCCTTTATCCCTTTCATCCATCTTCGGTCCTTGCATTCCATCACCTAACATTCCTACTCTAAAATCCCATTATCCTCTTTATCTGTCACCTCATATCCCTAATCAAGATCACCAAAGGCACAAATTCTTGAAATCCTTCCAACATCCTACCTACATCAATCCATTCATAATACCTGCATATCATTCCTCTCCATCCACCAATACCATTTCTCTTGGAAGCAATTTGAATGCCAAATCCTAAATGAATAAAGCCAAAAATCTACCAAAATCCAAGGATCAACATGCTCATTCTAAAAGACATGCAAAAACAAAGAAAAATATGATCCAAAATAAAAATTTAAATCCCAAAGGCCACAAAGGCCCATGAATCAAAAATCAAATTCAAAAACCATGTGGATTCCAAAAATACTCATAGAATCAATGCATCCCAAAGAAAAAGAAAAATTGGCATCCAAACTTGCTTATACAAAAGCTGACACCTTCACCTCAATATTTTTATCCTTTAGGGTCTATTGTGACTTTTATGGTAACCGCAATATCACAAAACAAGAAGAAAATGGAAGCCAACCCTAGTGGTTCTAATGTTCCAAACACCACAAGCGTTTAAAATAAAACTAATAATGTGGGGATTTCCCTCTAGTACTACTCCTCCTGGGTATTCCAACCCTAAACAACCAAACATGAATTTACAACAACACAATGCTAATCCTCCTCCATAACCAAACATGAATCCTCCACAACACAATAATAATCTTCCACACCAACAAAATATCAATCTTCAACATCAAAACCTCACATCTCAAGATGAAAAGGACAATTACCCCATACCCTTCCTAGATGAGGTATTACAGATTGTCAACGGCTCCCAAATGATGTCGTTTCTAGATGGATACTTAGGATATAATCATATAATGGTATATTATGAAGATAGGTACAAAATGACATTCACCACAAAGTGGGGAACATTTACATATAGAAGAATGTCATTTAAATTGATTAATGCAGGTGCAACATTCCGACAGGCCATGGACATCACCTTCAAAGACATCATCGACAAATGGATCATTATATATATGGATGATCTCATCATGTTCTTGAAGAAAAGAGGAGACCATGTCCCTGATCGGTATCTCATTGAACCCAAAGAAATGTATCTTTAGAGTGACTGAAGGAAAGTTTCTAGGACATGTAATTTTGGAAAAGGGGATCTCTCTAGATCTGGAACACATACAAGCTATATTGAAGATTCTGCTCCTAAGTAGCAAGAAGGAAATAAAGTCTTTCTTCAAAAATATTAACTTTGTTAGGAAGTTCATCGTAGGCTTCGCTGAGATAGTCAAGCCATTGAACGCTATGCTTAAGCACGATGCCAAGGTTGAGTGGACACCTGAACCTAAGCAAGCTTTTGAAGAAATCAAGCGAGCTATTGCTAATGCCCCAGTGCTAGTCAGTCCATATTATTTAAATCCATTCTATGTATCTACTCTTTTTCTTTGAAGATCATTCCTTTGCTAGCATATTAACCCAAAAGGATGACGAAGGGAATAGTCACCTTATTGCATTCATGAGTTCTCTGTTAAAAGGTGTTGAACTACAATACCACAATGTTGAAAATAAAGAATATGCTTTAGTTAAAGGAGTTAATAAGTTTTGGCACTATATTCTCTTAAACAAGGTATTCAAAATTGTCCTGGATCCTGCAATTAAGACCCTATTAATGTAGAATGAGTTAGGAGAAAGAAGAGAAAAATGGGTCATGCTTTTATAAGAATATGACATGGAGATCCATCCTATGAAATTGGTTCAAGGACAAACCCTCACTCATACAATAGCAGAAATTGAGCCTGAGCTCACAGTTCATTAGTATCACTTAGAGGATGTTTCCCTAAGAGAGTGGTATGATGACATTGCCTAGTATATGCTAGACAAAAAATGTCCATCATGGCTGCAAGGAGTATGAAAATGTGATTTGAGATTGAAAAGCAACAACTACATATTACAAGTATCCATATTATACAAAAGAAACCATGAAGGGATCTATCTCAGGTGCCTTGGGAAAGATGAAGCAACTGAAGTCTTGAAGTAGTTTCATGATAAGTTTGGTACTGGTCATAGATCCAGTTATTCAACTGCTCATCAGGTTTTATGAGCTAAGTACTATTGGCCAACGTTGTTCAAAGATGCACACAACCATGTTAGAACCCTCCATATATGTCAGACAACTACCACCAAGGAAAGAAATGTTGTTGTCCCATTGCAACCAGTCACAGAGGTAAGGCATTTTGCTTAGTGGGGACTCAACTTCATTGATCTGATAAGCCCACCATCCTCCACAGGCCACAGGTACATTCCAATCACTTCTTATTACTGTACTAGATGGACTAAAGCAATAGCATGTAGGCAATACATAATTGAAGTAGTTACTAATTTCTTAGAGGGTTTTATTTTGAATCGCTTCAGTTGCACATTTTCCCTCATATGTGACAATGGCCCCACCTTTTCATCCCTTAAGTTTTCCAATTGGGCCTTTAATTAAAAAATTGCACTTAATTCTTATCCAATTATTACCCTTAGGGAAATGGCCTAGCTAAATCCACCAAAAAAAACTTGTTGGTTGTCATTTGAAAGTTGCTTGATAAAAATCCAAAAGAATGATACACCTAGCTATGTTTTTCTTTATGGGTAGATCACACCCGTCACAAGGCCGCCTTAGGGAATTCCCCATTTCACTTAGTCAATGGCTTAGAGCCCATTTTTATAGTCCACCTCAAAATCCCCTCTTCAAATCATTAATACATATTATGAAGAGGGAGAACGTCGAGAAGCCCACCTCACTGAGTTGCTACATTTAGAAGAAGTTCGTGACCAAGCAATATAAAATTTCACCAAGCAATAGGGCATAGTCAAGAGATGGTTTGATTGCCAATCCAAAGTAAAGGCATTTAGGATTGCAAATTTAGTCCTTTGTTGGGACAAGGCCCATGAAAAGAAAGGGTGACATGACAAATTTGACAAGCTCTAGCTTGGCCCCTTTCATATTTTCAAGATTCTAGGAGATAATGCCTTTCACCTCAAAAAACTCACTGGAGAAGATGTCTTGATGCCTATCAATGGGAAATACCTCAAGCATTATTTCCTTGCTTGAGCTGGCCAGGCTCTTCCCCTTGTGTACATAATTTTATATAGTTAGCGTAGGCTCTTTTGCTTCACTGCTTTTGCTTTTGCCTCACTTTCCCAACTTTTGTTTTGCTGAGGATGTCTCCTAGTCTTGATGTGGTGGTTGTTCTTGGCCCATCAGAAGGACCACTTTGCTGCCCACTCCCACTTGTTCTTTGGATAAGTCTTCATCCGTCACTATCAATTTCTTATCATTTCCATGGAGCAAGTTTCCTTACTTGAGCTCCAAATTGATCTAGGGAAGAACCCTTATTTGAATCCCATCACGCTTATCTCAAATTACACACAAAAACACACCTTAAGATTTTTGATGAGCTATACAAAAATCATTATGAGGTCTCGGAAAGTTAAAATCTTAGGTTCGCTCTAGTGACCACTGTGATTCCAAACCCACTATAAGATTTAGTGTGTATGCAGTCGAGCAAAGAAAAAGAGTATCAAAACAAAATATTAAAAGAAAAGAGAAAATAAAATGTTGAAAGAAGCAACTGTGTGGGTGTGCCAACAACTCTATCGAGGCTATGGATGCCTAACTAGAAATAGAGAAATGTTTGTGGGGTCAAAATGACAACTCCATTGGGGCTATGGACACCTAACTAGCAGCAGAGCAATGCCTAGGTTACTTTTGGGGTTAGACAACTTAGGTAGCTTACCTCAGCTGATTGAGTAATATTCATTATGGTCTCTAAGGGAAGGGAATGAACTCACTGCACACACTTCTGAGGCATCTTTGTGATCAAATTCAACCAAGGATCTCATCCTCCTTTAAGTTCTAGTTCCTTTTATGGAAACTGGCTTTTGGTCTGTGAAACAAGAGATTCTGGGTTTTCGATGAATTGTTACCCTTAGAACACTCAAGAGCGTTCTCCTAGTGGAGTCACTATATGTTGTGCCTATAATAGACATGCCCCGTTCAAGACCGAGGATCCCCCCTCTTTCATTTTTTCTTTGACTGGGTCGCTTCCGCATTTGCCTCATTTTGCATGCCCCTAATTGTAAGCTCAAATTGGTGACATGCTTTAAAATCATTAATTCCTAATTAACTAAAATTCACCACCTTAAAATTCCCTAAGTCCTTGGCTTTTACAAAGGTTCTCATGCAGACATCCCTTAGTCCTTTTCCCTGGCATCTGTGGAGCTTTGCGGACCCACCTTTGTGGGTTTCTCTTTGTGGGTCACCGCTTTTCCTTTGCCGCTCGACTAGCGACCAACATCAAACATCCTCTTGCATCACGGGGCCCACATCTCTCCCTGTTGTCTAATGGTCACGCCAGGTCGAGTCTTTGCAGGTCCATCTATCATGCCTATCGTCGTACCCAACCTTTATTGCATGTCATAAATGTGTTGTTGCCTATAAATATGCGCCCTGACCTATCATTTTGATCAACCTAATTTGAATTTGAAAGGAGAGAGAGATGGAGAATGGAGACCGCACACCTGCATAAGCTCATGTTCAATCGAGATCAAGATCATCATTAATTTCTTGCACATTTTCTAGGTATGTTCTGCCCCCTTGAAAGCCTAAATTGGGTCTTTTCTGATGTTAAGGTTTGATAATTAATGGTAAGAATCCACCAAAGAGAACCTTGAACCTCCCAGCGGCTATCGTAATGATTCATTTTGCATAAAATCCACTCTCGACACTTTGGAAACTCTGTTAAAATCGCTCAAAATGTGCCCTAATCGGTGTGAGGAATCTTGTCGTGCAACATGAACACCTTTGCAGCCCGCACCCTTACCACCGCTGCCCTAGTCAAACCAAGAAACCCTAAAAAATTGTTAAGTTTTTATCCCCATGTAGGAGTCACCATAAGGGTGTCTGCTTGTGGACCACCACCTTCCCTTCGTCATTAATTAACAACATTCTCTTGGTTGCCTTCCACATTGTGGGTCCCGCCATCGCTTTTGCCACCCAAATTTTGCCCAAATTTTTGCCAAGTCCAAAAGTCTTGCGGGTCGCTATGTGTAGCTCACCATCGTTCCTCTGCCATTTCTTAGCGATAGAACCATCCCATCCACTTGCAGTGTGGACCTCAACTTCTTTATCGTCATCCCAAGATTTAGCGCTTGTAGGTGGCCGCATGTGGGTGGTTGCTTCCCTGCTGCAACTCCCTAGCATCCTTGCACCCATGGCCTCCCACATGGTGGGTTGTGCAGTTAACTCTTCCCTTACCAAAATTTGAAAGTCTCTAACACAAGAAATTTGTCCCTGAGCTCGTTGCAGGTCCACTTATGTAGACCGCCACTGGCGGACCACCATCCCTCCAATGTCGCTCTTAACATAAAACATATGACATCATCTTGATTGCTTCATCCTACATCTCCTAGATTAGTCAACCCTTGACACACGATGCTCAACGTTTGAGATGCATGCGGGGTCCACAGTGCGGGCTGCTGCCTGTGGGTCATCATCCCTTGAATGTCGTTGCTTAATGACAGAGATTCCAAGTGTCCTTCAAGCTACCTACATTGGCATGCCTCAAAACTACAAAAACATAAAACTTAATTAAGCAAAATCAAATCTCCTACACCAATTCCCGCACATGCCAAAATGCCTCATGGTAGCTTTGGTCACTAAGCTCACAATGTGGAGCTTTTGTTGTGGTTGGTTGCCTGTAGGTCTCTGTGACCTCAATGTTGTCCTACTTCCAATCCCTCCTAATGACTCTGAGCCCAAGGAAACCCGCATCCCTAGACCTGCATCTATGTATATGATCCAAAAGAGTCTTGAATGATGGATCTTAATGAATTTTATGATCTCCTGATGATGAATTATTGGATCTAACCTTTGTTTTGCAGGATTTGATCGATGTTTTGCCTGATTTATATATAAATGCACTTACTACATCTTGTGTATGTAGGATTTATGGAACCTATTGCGGGTCCATCAGGGAAGTCTACTCAGAAAACTAATAAAGGAAAGAAGCTTGCATGTGCTTTGAGGGGAAAAGAAGAGAAAGATCAAATTAAGTACCTCCAAGCTCTCTTCTACTTGGGAGTGTACCTCCAAGCTCTCTTCTACTTGGGATTCATTATTGGACAAAAATTTGGGGCATGTGGATATATATGAGTTCTAGAAAAGGGTAATGGTCAACCCTACAATGAAAAATGAACGAAGGATCAAGGCAAGTGGCCTTGCCAAGGTGGTCAGCTTTCCTCCTACACTAGTTTCCCCAAAACTAGTCATGGATTATTGGGAACCCTACCAAAACAAAAGGAAGATTATCAATCATGATGGGAGGGTGTTGACATAATTATCTACTAAATCTATCGACTGTGTGTTCCACATCCTCACATTCGACACAATGGAGTAAGTGAAAAAGGAGCATGCTGAGAACATGTGGAAACATGACCCTCTAGGATGTAAAAGAATAATCAACTAGCACTTGTTGAAATACAAGAGGGGTAGTGCCGCCAAAGTATCTCAGGAGTTATTTAGAAGTGACTTCTTTGAGGAGTACCATGATTTGGTCACCTTATTGATCAGGTTAATGGGCCCACTAATTACCGCATTCTTCAAAGAGTGAATGTTCTATTTTATTGAGGAGATCATCTGAGGGGAGGCCAAGTTCCATTGGGACAAGATGATCAATGATAATCTACACAATCAGCTCATGGTCATGAAGAAAACTTCCTATTTCTACATGACTTCATATTTGGTGTACCTCTTGGCTGAGAAATTCCCATACAAAGGACTCTTCAGTGTGGGCATCCTGAGAACCAAGAAAGGAGAGCTTAAGGTCTATGATTTCTACCCTCAGTCATAGTATAGAAACTTTAAAAGAGAATATCATAGGGTAAATGATTCCTTCATTGCACATATCATTAGACTCTTGGGAGGAGACTTTGAGAGAAGAGTGTCACATAGAAAAAAAGGACTTCATCTGGTAGTTTAGGTACATGTTTATACAGTTCCCAAAATTCACATACATTAGAACAAAGGGATTCTTAGAAAGGCCCTATCGACTACCCCTCTATCTGAATGAGTGCATAATCTTGCTAAAAGTTTCCTGGTAGCTGTAGAATTCTCACACACTATTAAGCAATAAGCACTGAGCTAGTATCCCATATCCCCTGACCCTTGGGAAAGGAATGTATTCTTGCCCCACTGCTCACTACGTAGAATACTTAGATAGGGAGTTGGAAGAGTATAACTTAGACCCTCACACTGATTGGGGAAGGATGGACCCATATGAAAAATTGAAGACGTGGGTTGAGAGACAATACGCCCATCGACCCCACATCGAGGACTTTTGAGCCAACTGCAATGATGATAAGGAAGTATGAATGAGGCACTGTATGAGGATGACGGTTTAGTTCATAAAATCTATTAAAAAATTTCTCATGCCAGATCAGGTGGTGGAATAAGATGATAATATTATCGATGATAGGTACAATGTTGTGTCCAACCTGCCCCTACTTTTCACCGATTGTAGTGAAGAAGAGGTCACCTACTTTAATATATTGACGCAACCAGTTGAAAATAGAACAAGATAGTGGGTATATGCCCAGATTTCCCAATTCAAGGTGCAGGATGCTGAGTTGACCTATGGCGAGCTCGAGGATGAGCTTGAGAGAGAAAAAAATAATGGAGCAGTCATTGTCTCATTAGAAGAGGCTCCCAAATCCCCACCGACCATAAGATCAAAGAAAAGCAAATGTGTTCTTGAACGCAATCCTAAGCATAAGGTATATTCAAGAAAATCCACTGAGGCAGATTCCTCTAAGAAATCCAAGGAAGTGGGGAAATTTGTACTCGAGATGCCCACTATCTAGGAGGATGATCCCCTACACATAGAAGAAGAAGTTGAGTAGACACGCTCACCACCTACCACTTCCATTCCTCTTTCCACTTCTACCATTGTCACTCCTCCACTAACCACCTCTCAGGATCTTCCTATCTCATCTCCACATATCATGGATATTTCAGTCCACCTCACCTCCACCCGACCGACTCCTCCAGTTATGATACTTGACTCCTCCTCCTCCACTATGTCCCCATTGTAATCTTCTTCTCTCCCTCCTCCACTACCTACTTTCTCTACTCTACCGCCTGCAATTTCCACTGTCACTATGCTACCTCTTACTCTGTCGCATGCTTTCATAGCATATATGCAAAAAGTACCCCCTAAAATTTATGGGGTAATCCTTGATCTCACGGTTCAGGCTCTAATGGCCCAAATTACTATTTCCTTACCTCTTCCCTCACCACCTATAGAACCACCAAAGATGGAAGCTACAATGCAGATCTCAAAAGAGATGGAGAAACGTAATGAAGAGAAACAAAGAGAGGTTGCTAAAGGTGTAGTTGAGGAGCCTGAGGACTTGGATCGAGATGATTAATTTGAGCACCCAGAGGATAGGCTAAACATAAATTTGGATAAGATGGTGTCCGATGAGGATAAATCACATTCTTCATAGGAAGATACTGAAGCCCTCAATGAGCGATATATAATAGAAACATCAGATCAAGAGCTAGATGAGGGGCTATCCTAGAAGCTCAAGGATGTAGGTGAGAAGGCTGATCCTAAAGGACACATCTGTGAGGGAACATATGACACCAATGTGGATGTGGAGATACTCAAAGAGCCTCCTCTAATTGGAAAATATAAGGGCCTGACCCAAAAAGAAGAAGCACCTCTAGAAAAGGAAGAGAAAGTGAAAGATAAAGAAGAAGAGGATGAACTAAGAAAGAGCCCCGATTCTGAGCACCGTGATGAGTTCGGGCATGAAGAAAGGAAGGCACCCCAGGAAGAAGATGTCACTAAGGAGAATATAGCTTATGTTGAGTCCAACAAAGGGAATATTGTACAAACTGAAGACTCAGATGAAGAAGAAAGGATTGATAAAGAAGCTCCTAGAAGTGAAGAAGAACAACCTCAGAGTGGACAGAGAGAGGGAGGTGATCATGAATCACACGGGGAGAAAACCAAAGTTTTTGACTAGTTAGAGTGGAAATTACAAAAGAAAAATCATGTTTTCGTTGATCCAAAAGGTAGACTTGAGGAAATCCTAGCTAGGGCACAAACAAAGTCGAGAAAAGAGAAGAAGCCCAAGGTTTGTTCTCATATCACAGTGGATGCTTCTGGATCCCGAACGATGCAGATTTCCACCCATATAATAGACACAAATATAGGTGTTGGATAGAGCTACAACATATCTATGATTAATCTAGGCCTGATGACCTGTGAACAAAAAATAGATGAGTTCCAAGGGTCTATGGCCACAATCATGCAGAAAATGAATAAAGATCAATCCACCAAAGAGGAGTTGAAAGTGCAAGTGGTAGATCTCACTTCCTATATTCAAAAATGCACATCTATAGAAGAAGAGGCTCATGTTGAATTGTCTACACCTTCTCTCCTCTCCAAGGAGGAGCTACATAAGATGGAGAATATAAGAAATTAGACCAAGGCCATGGTGGATTGTTTCAACCATGTGATCTAAAATGGTGACATGGGAATCTGCCACACTGTTTGGGAATTCAACAAGTTCTGAGGGTTATAGAAGGAATTAGATGAAATGATAAGGATGTGCAATAGGTTCTCTGAGCTATATAGGATCACATATCCTAAGCTCAAGAACATGCTTAAGCTTCCTCAAACAATATGGGAGAAATAGTTGGAGCTCATAAAAGATGATCACTGGCTAGTAGAGACATGGAAAATGAGCTTAGAATATGAAAAGGAAGTTCTAGAGAAGGCTTTGCATGAGCTAGAGATTGATCATGAATGGGTCACAAAACTCCATGCTAACAGTGAAGACTATTTGAAAATGATGACTAATTATGAGATGCTTTCTCTAGAGATAGATCTAGAGAAGATAAAGTCATTCTTCCATAAGAAGATAGAGTAGGGAGCTACAAATACATTGTCATTGGACTTCATGGAATTTACTGCTAGGGATTTCATGCAATTTGAATAAGTCATCAAGGCCACTACAAAATGAACTAAGAGTTGGGAGTATATTACTGTGAGACTTAACAAGATATCCTTCCTATTTCTTCAACCAGATATCATGGAATGGGACAAGCTTCAAGCTCTGATTGGGAAATTTGTGGAATATGCTACTCTCCAAAATAATGAAGGAAAAATGGTTATAGATGATGAGTATGTGAAAGTATGACTGCAAAGGAATGGTAGTCACTAGAGGAAAAAACTACTACAGTGCTAGGGTCACTAGATGACAAAATAGAGAAAAAGACAAAGATGTATTTTAAATATTGTCATATATTTGGGGTACATGAAACCCTAATGTAAAATTAATCTAATCCACACAATGAAAGTTAATCCTGGCCATTGTTTTTACTTTTGGAAAACTATAAATAGGAGGTCTCCTCTCATTTTCAAAGAGAGAGTTGAGTTGTTACATAAAGGCATGCTACAAAAATTTAATGAGAATATCATTGTTTTGGTGGATTCTTGTGTTTTCTTCACATGTGTACATGATTCATCTCCTCAATCTTATATTTTAGCTTTTTTGTTCTAGTTTCCAGTAGCTTTAGTTGTTATTCCATGTTGTACTTTAATGGCAAAGATTGATATGGTGTTGATTTCTTCCTTTCTCATACGTTTTGCTATTTGTTAATGATGAACAACAATGTAAAGTTAGTTTGAGCATTGTTTATATTGTTGCATTCAAGTTCAATCTATATGCATGCTTTAATGGCGAATGAATGGTTCAAAAATATGTAGACCTTGGAAGATTGCACTAGTTTCATGACACTATAGGTTGTCCTGGGTTAAGTGGAACTTATTTTAGGAAGGTTGTCCATTGTAGCATCATCCATCATTAGTGTTCAAAATTAGTTGCAGGTTTAGGAAACTTCTCAACCCTTTTCCCTTTTGAGTTTTCTTTGATATTTAAAGTTGAGACAAAGTTCCAACATCATGTTAAAGCCAAATCTAATGACCAAGATGGAGTTTTAGTTTGTTGTCATCAACTTGTAACAGTTGTTCTTCATTTCTAGAATTTACACAACTCCATTTGCATATCCAATTCCCTCCATGCTTAACTAACCATAAATGTCCTTTGTGATTACTAGCAAATCACATCAACGAATTGAACTATTACAAGAAAGGCATGACCTAACACCCGAGAGACCTTGGGGTGATTTCTAAAACTTAGTTGCAGAAATTACCTTTCAAGAGAGGCATTGCACTTGTGCAGTGCCTATATTGAGAAGGTGCAAAAACACCCATCAATAGGAATGCATCATAGGATTCTTTGAAATTTTGATGGCACTTGAATCATCACAGAGAATTGAGATTGGTTCTTTGTACTCTACCTTGATGTCCTTAAGTGTTTGCTTCATCCAAAGAATTTGAGTACAACATGCAACTACTATTGCATACTTTGCTTTTTCTATGGATAGAGTAACCAATTCTTGCTTCTTACTCATCCATGAAACCAATATGTTTCCTAGAAATAAATCTCCTCCACTAGTTCTTTTTCTACCATCTACACTTCCAGCCTAGTCGATATTAGTATATGCGGTCAAAGTGAAATCTTTGCTTTTTGGGTACCATAGCCCATAGTCAACAATGCTTTTGATGTATCTAAATATCCTTTTTACTGCATTGACATTAGATTATTTTGGTGCAGCCTAAAAGCTTGCAACCATGCATAATGCTTGCATAATGTCTAAACTATTGCAAGAATGGAAAGAGGAATGAAAGTGTTGTCATTGATGTGAAACCATCAACTGGTTATCTACTAGTTTTTGTTAATTGTATATGTTGAGGATATTGAGAAAATTGTATATAAAGAAAGTTACAAGTTGATAGTTGTTGGCCCGGTACTTGTGAACTATGTTCTGGCTGAGGTCTGGGAGAATTGTTGTTGGTCCGGATTTATTTTTATGGTTCTAGATTTGTGTTTCCCTAGTTCTATTGAAGATGGTTTCAGAATTTGGAAGTATCGAGCTTAATTGGTCTATGTGTTTTACACTGGTTTGGCCAATCGTGTGTCAAGCACTATCTTTGAAGTTGATAAAGCATGTTGGATCTATTATGGGTTCTGATGAAGCATGTGTTTTGGGTTGCCCTCATTCTAATTCCACCCTAAGATGTTAGGCACTAACCTAATTTGAATTTGAATTTGGATGGCCTACTTTGTATCTTTTAAAAGTTGGAGATGGTATAAATACAAAATGCGCTAGAAATGAAAAGTGTACATAAGAAAAGAAGGAAGATAAGTGAAAGAGCAGACGTGACCTTGATGCTATTCTAAAAGTGTGTGTTTTATGTGTGTGGTTGATCAGTGCGAAGTGTAACTCTGAGTCTCTGGATGTAGTGAGAAGAAGGAAAACTTTGCCATTCATGCAAGTGGATCAATGATTGTGTTGGGATCCTTTGTTGCATTGGGATTATTGTCTTTTTGTAACAAGTCTTATTTGTATCTCTATGGTAGTGAGCCATCTAGGTTGTAGCTTTTTGGACAATGAGTCCTTATTCCAGGCAATGATCCTTTTTGTAATCGGTTTTGATATTCTCTATAGTGTGAGTTAATCCTCACCATGGTTTTTTCCCTCATTGGTTTTTCCACATAAATCTAGTGTTATTGTGTTTGTACATTGGCATTTGATGGTTAATCACTTAATCAGTCTATGTGTTAGTTATGATAATTGAATTTAAGATTAAAATTTGTGACAACTGATTCATCCCCCCTCTCAGTTTTCCTATCCAACAATTGGTATTAGAGCTTGGCTCCTTACTGAAGAGCTTAACCGCTTGAGTAAGGTTTGGGATGGCTAGAAAAGTGATCTATGATTACTCGAGGTTTGATGGAACTAATTATGGTATCTGGAAAGTATTGATGGAAAAATATCTAGAGTATTGTGGATATGATGTAGAGAAAGCTTATAAGAAACCATACACTACTCCTACAAATGGTCTGAGTACACCTGAAGAAATTAGAGCACATGAAGTGAATAATAAGGAAAATTTTATCTTGAAGAATATTTTGGTACACTCTGAGTTGATTAAAGTTCAAAATTTGAAGATAGCTAAGGAAGTTTGGGATGCTTTAGAAAGAGCACACGATGGTGATGAGAGGTAAAAGAGGCAAAATTATAGAATCTAGAAACATAGTTTGATATTTTACACATGTCTAAAGATGAGAATTTTAAAGCCTATGTACAGAGATTGGATGAAGTTGTGGTTGGAATGTGATCCCTTGGTACTACTATAGATGAAACCAGAATTGTAAAGAAGATTCTCATAACTCTTCTTGGTGCTTACAGTGAAAATGTGAGTGTTATTGAGTAGACTATAGATTACAAGATTTGTACTAAGTATTTTCTGCTAGGATTTTTGACATCTTATGAGATGAGGAATTTGAATCTAAGAAGTGGAGGTAAAACAAAGATTACTTTTAAAGCTACAAACACTGAAGATCTGAATGAAGAAAAATTTGATGAAATCGAGGCTAACTTTGTAAGACGGATGAGAAAGGCTTTGATAAGTATGAAGGTAAATTTCCCTTTAAGTGTTTTACTTGTGGATAAATTTTTCACTATGCTACAAAGTGTTCAAAAAGATCTAAAAGGATTAAACAAAGATATGAGGAAAAGAAGAAATGAAATAAGATTAACAGAGCTTACTATGTTAATGAGAATGCTAGTATTTTAGATGAAGAGTCAGAATATGAAGATCCAGATGAAAATGAGTGCTTGTTCTTGGAAATTAAGGATAAACCTACTTCTAGTAAATCATAAAGATAGTCAACAAAAAGTCCTTTAGAAAAAGAGAAAGAGAAAGAGAAGGAAAAGGTAAAAAATGAAGGTACAATTATCTCTACCCTACATGCTAAATAGGAAAATAATTTTTGGATAGTTCATAGTGGTTGCTCACATCACATGATTGGTTAAAAGAATAAGTTTGTGAAACTTGAGAAATATTATGGAGGTCTGGTTATGTTTGGAGATATTATTGGTGCTAAAATCTGTGGGATAAGTTCAATAAGTTTTGATAGCAAGCATCATACTGATGAGGTTTACTTTGTTAAGGGTTTAAGGCATAATTTTTTGAGCATTGGTCATATGTGTAGAAAAGGATATGATCTTGTGTTTAAGGATGAGAAATGTGAGATCCGAAAAGGATCCAAAACATTGATTGCTACTGGAAAGAAATCTGAAGGGAATATTTATCAACTTAAAGGTGTTGATGGACGATGTTTTATGACTCAGATAAATGATAGTTGGCTATGCAATAGGAGAATATGTCACATGAATTTTGATAACTTGGCAAGAATATTTTTTATTCAAGTTGTGAGAGATCTACCAAGAATTACAAATCTTGTAAATGATATATGCAGGAATTGCTAGTTCAGGAAGCAAACAAGAAGTCATTATAGATCAAGAGAACAATCTACTACTGGATTGCTGGATTTGGCTCATACAAATCTTTTTTGTCCTATGAGAGTGTGAAGTCTACTTGGTGAAAGGTACTTTATGTTTTTAATTGATGATTATTCTATATATACATGGGTTACATTTCTAAGAGAGAAATTAGATGCATTAGATATATTCAAGGCATTCAAGGCTACGATTGAAAATAAATGAATTTGAAGATTAAATGCTTGAGATCTGACAGAGGTGGATAATTCACCTCCTATAAGTTCAATATGTTTTGTGAAGTGCATGGTATAAAGAGAACTATCTTCTCTGAGAACTCCTCAACAAAATGGAGTTGGTGAAAGGAAAAATAGAATAGTTCAAGAAGCTGCTAGGTCAATGATCACTGAAGCCAAATTACTAGAAGTTTATGGAAATAAGCTATTCATACCATTGTATATGTATTCAATCGAGCTCAGGTAAGAGAAAATAGTACACAGACTCCCTATGAGCTATGGCACAAAAGAATCCATACAATCAAATATTTCAAGGTATTCAAAAGCAAATGTTATTTCATAAGAGATGAGGAAACTTTGGCTAAGTTTGATGCAAGAAATGATGAAGGGATATTTCTTGGATACTCTACTAAATGCAAGGCATACATATGTTTCAACAAAATATTGAGGAAATTTTTAGAAAGCTCAAATGTGAAGGTTGATGAAATAGTAAAGAATTCTATTGATATTGATGGGTATATGTCTGATGAACATGATTGTGCAAGAATAGAAGAAGTTGTGGAAGAATAGGATAAGGATGAGCAAGAAAAGAAGAATGAAAGTGAATTAGATGCTTTGATGATGTCCCCTAGGACACCAAACTATGTATAGAGGAACCATTCAGAAAGTTAGATTATTGGAGATAAGACAAAAGGTGTATTAACTAGAAGCAAAGTTGTTGTTGAAGTAAATTTGAGCTTATTCTTTGAGATTGAGTTGAAGTCAGTAAGTGAAGCCTGTAAGGATAAACATTGTAAGGAAGCAATGAAAAGAATTTTTGCAGATTAAGAAGAATGAAACTTGGGAATCGGCCCCAAGACCGATAGACAAATATCATTGGATCAAAATGGGTATTCAAAAACAAGTTGAATTAGAATGGGAAGGTTGTCAGAAATAAAGAAAGTTTTGTGTGCAAAGGCTACTTACAAGTAGAAGGTATAGATTTTTAGAAGACTTTTGCTCTGGTAGCAAGAATGGAAGCTATAAGGATGTTCTTGGAATTGGCTACTTATAAAGATTTCAAAGTCTACCAGATGGATGTCAAGTTAGTATTTTTGAATGGTGAACTAGAAGAATAGGTCTACATGGAACAATCATAAGGAATTTATTTAACAAATCAACCGAATATGGTGTGTAGATTGAAGAAAGATTTATATGGATTGAAGCAAGCTCCTAAATCCTGGTATGTAAGCCTAGACAAGTATTTCAGTCAGCAAGGATTTAACAATGGAAATGAAAAGATGTGCAAGATGTTTGTGGAAGAGATGCAGAAAGAATTTGAAATATCTATGCTTGGTGAGATGAATTTATTTCTTGGGCTACAGATTAATCAATCAGAGGAAGGAATTTTCATTTCACAATCTAAGTATGTGAAAGAGATGTTGAAAAGATTTGGGATGGACAGTTCCAAACCGGTAAGATCTCCTATGGTGACTAGTTGTAAGTTGGGTAAAGATGATGATTCACCTAAGACTGATTAGAGCAAGTATAGATATATGATTGGTGGACTACTATACTTGACTACTACTAGACCAGATATTATGCATGCGGTTTATCTTGTGGCTAGATTTCAAGAAGATCTAAAGGAAACACATGTTACTGTAGTTAAAAGGATATTCAAATATTTCAATGGCACTCCAGATTATGGTATCCTAAAGATACTAAATTTACACTTAGTGCTTATATAGATGCAGATTGGGACAAAAGTATAGATGATAGAAAGAGTACTAGTGGTGGTGCATTCTTTCTTGGATGTAGATTGGTGGCATGGCTGAGTAAAAACCAAGATAATTCTATTTGTCTACTATTGGAGCTGAGTATATTGTTGTTGCATCTTGTTGTACATAAGTTTTATGGATGAAATAGACATTGAAAGGTATCACAATGTTGTATGATGAACATATTTCTATGTTCTATGATAATACAAGTACAATTAACATTTCAAAGAATCTTCTAATGCTCTCGAGAACGAAGCATATATCTATCAAGTATCATTTCTTGAGAGAGAAGGTCATGAAGAATGAAGTCAAGCTTGAGTATGTTTCAACAATAGATCAAATTGCATATATATTTACAAAGGCTCTTCCTAAATATACTTTTGAGTATCTCTAGGATAAGCTAGGGTTTATTTCCCATCCTTTAACAAACTAAGATGCATTTGGAGATGCATCAATCCGATGGATTCATGGTTCTATCTTTTTGGTTTGATGTTTTTGGTGGCTACCTCTCATGGGGAGCAGGCAGTTTGTAAGTTTGTTCATTACAAGTATTTTGTTGTCATGTCAAAGGAAGTTTCAATGAACATATATTTTTGACTTTTCCATTGATGTCAAAGGGGGAGAGAAAGAGCATGTGAAAGAGAGAAAGCAGGTGATGAGGAAGATGATCATCAAAGGGGGAGAAGAAAAATAAAAAAAATTAGGAGTATTTTCAGAGCTGGTATGTGTCCTTGATTGTTTTTCACATTATGTGTTGCCATCAATGACAAAGGGGGAGATTGTTGCAAGAATGGAAAGAGGAATGAAAGTGTTTTCATTGATGTCAACCCATCAATTAGGTATCTACTAGTTGTTGTTGACTGTATATGTTGAGGATATTGAGAAAATTGTATATATAGAAAGTTATAGGTTGTCAGTTGTTGGTCCGGTACTTGTGAACTATGTTTTGGTTGAGGTCAGGGAGAATTTTTGTTGGTCCAGATTTATTTTTATGGTTATAGATTTTTTTTGCCCTAGTTCTATTGAAGATGGTTTCGGCATTTGAAAGTATCGATCTTAATTGATCTATGTATTACACTGATTTGGTCGACCATGTGTCAAGCACTATCTTCAAAGTTGATGAAGCGTGTTGGATCTATTATGGGTCCTGGTGAAGCATGTTTTTTGGGTAGCCCTCATTCTAATTCCACTCTAGGATGTTTGGCACCAACCTAATTTGAATTTGAAGTTGGATGGCCAAATTTGTATCTTTTCAAAGTTGTAGATGGTATAAATAAAGAATGCGCTAGCAATAAAAAGTGTAAAAAGTGTACATAAGAAAAGAAGGAAGATAAGTGAAAGAGCATACATGACCTTTATGCTATTCTGATAGTGTGTGAGTTATGTGTGTGGTTGATCAGTGTGAAGCTTAACACTAAGTCTCCAGATGTAGTGAGCAGAAGGAAAACTCTATCATTCATGCAAGTGCATCAATGATTGTGGTGGAATAATTTGTTGCATTGGGTTTGTTGTCTCTCTATAAAAATTATTCTTTGTATCTCTGTGGTAGTGAACCATCTTAGTTGTAGCCCTATGGATAGTGAGTTCGAATAGTGATTCCTTATTCCAGGAAGTGAGCCTTTTTGTAATCAATTTTGATATTTTCTATAGTGTGAGTTAATCCTCACTGTGGTTTTTCCCTCATTGGGTTTTCCATGTAAATCTAGTGTTATTGCATTTGTGAATTGGAATTTGATGGTTAATCACTTAATCAATTTATGTGTTGGTTTCAGTAATTGAATTTAAGGTTAAAATCTGTGACAACGGATTCACCCCCTCTTAGTTTTCCTATCCAACATAGTCTTTATGCAATTAAGTATAGCAAGCTTCCTATCATTGAACTATACATGGTATAATTTTCCTCAGGTGACTCATCTAGTTTAATTAATTTACAACCAATTATCATGGGGGTACTGATTGTTGTATTGTTTTCCATGCCAAAATTCTTAAACATTTCCTTAGCATATTTAGTCTGAGATATGAATATCCCATTTTCCATTTGTGCTACTTTTAAACCAAGGAAAAATGATAGCTCTCCTAACATAGACATCTCAAATTCATCTTGCATGTGTGTAGCAAAAAAATTACACATTTTATCATTGTTTCCTCTAAAAAAGATATCATCTACATAAGCAACAATGACTATGATATTGTCACCTTTAGATTTTAAGTACAAATTGTTGTTTGCACGCCCCTTTTTGAAACCTTGGTGCTTAAGATATTCATCTAGTCTAGAATACCAAGCTCTTGGGTGCTTTTTTTAGACCATACAATGCCTTAGTCTACAAAAATAATCTTCTTCTTTTGAAAGCTGACAACCTTCAGGTTGTTCAATATAGACTTCCTCTTCAAGGTTTCCATTCAAAAATGCTAATTTAACATCCATTTGATATACCTTGAATCCCTTGTAAACTGAAAAGGAAAGAAATTTTTTGATTGCTTCTAATATTTCTTGACTGATTAGGAAATTGTGGCCTCTTACCTCACAAACTTTGTAGAGATTGCTGTCATTCCTTACTCGTGAAATTTCCTTACCGTTCTTTCTTATCTTGCAGCCTTCAAAGTTAAATACAATTTTGTACCCATTGTCACACATCTGGCTAACACTAAGAAGGTTCTGTTTCAAGCCCTGTATATAGATAACATATTTTGTCTTATTCTTTCCATCTAGGCTTAGAATCTCTTTACCACAAATTTTGACAGAGGTGTTATCACGTAAGCTTAGTGACCCTTCTTTACACTTTTTGATTTCAATGAATTTTCTCTTATCTCCAGTCATGTGCTTGGAGCAGCCACTATCAATTACTCACAAATTTTGTTTCCTTTCATATAGTTCTATTTGGGAAATCATAAATTGAGTGGAACTCTATCCTTTCTCCTTCCACACCTTCTTATGTTTCTTTTCAACATTCTCTTCCTTTTTCTCAAAAATTTTAGTTTCCTTTTCCATGTTGGGAGGTGATTATTTTTGTTTCTCGAACTGAACATTCGATCTTGTAATTTTTTTTCTATAGTCTCTAGCTACATGACCAAAATTGTTGCAATTGTAGCATACTACATTCATGTCAACCAAGGGAGAAAATGGATATTTTCTTACAAAGTTTACATTCCTCCTTGGAATGACCTTACACTCTCTAGGCCTATGAACAAAATTATTACATTTACAGAAATACCCATAGAAGTATGATGAGTACTTGGTCATGGAATTTCCTTCAACTAGAGGTGAGAATCTTCTTTGTCTCGGCTTTCTTGAATAATGCATTCTTGTGAAGCCTTCATCATCTATCTTTTTTGTGTTATGATTCTTCTTTGACTAAGCAGGGGTAGTCTTGTTTTCTTTCTTGTCTTCAATCAACTCCTCTTCATCAGATTTATCTACCTTAGTAGACTTATTTTCATATTCAAAGACATCCTTATTATCAGGTTTTTCATCCTTAAGGACTGCATTTTCTTCAGCCCTAAATCTTCCATAGATTTTTGCAGAGGCGTCAACAAATGATCTCTTCCCTTTCTCCAATCCTAAGCCAATATTTTCTTTATTCACTAGTTTTTGCATGCTTATCAACTCACTTAGAATGTCCGAACCACATTTTAATTTTAGACCCTTATTGATCTACTCATTGGCTTTCTCCAATTCCTTTCTTAAGGAAACTATTTCTTCCTCAAGCTTCAAACATCTATCCACTTCAGATTCTAGTTTTGACCTCATTACTTCTTCCATTATTTTGGCTTCCTCCACTTGAAGTTTCAAGCTTATTACCGGCTGATTAGAGTTCTCAAGATCTTGGGTGAGCTTGTCATTCTCCTTTTGGGCATGTTTTTTCAATTTCTTGTTTTCCCTTTTAAGATCATCAAACTTATGTCTTAGTTCATCGAGATCTTCAATAGAACTAATCAACTCCCCCTCAAGATCAACCACTGCTTCCTCTTCAAATTTTCCATCCTTCTGATCCTTTGAGTCCTTGGCCATAAAGATAAATTATACCTCTTCTTCCTCCATTACTAGAGCATGATCTTGTTCATCATCTAAACTATCACTAGCATTAGATGAATCACTTTCTTCTTGAATGTGCAGGCTCTTCTTTTTATTTCCAAAAATCCTCCATTTAGGATGATAAGGTTTCTTCTATTTACCATCTCCTTCTTGCTTTTTTTTATCTTCTTTATCATAAGGGAATTTAGAAGCAAAAAGACATATATTACCACAGTTAAAACACTTGAAGGGAAACTTACCTTTATACTTTCCAAATCCTCTCCTTAGTATTCTTATTAGAATTTATTTCTTCCTCATCAACCTCTTCATGGTCTGACATAGAGGTTGTAGCCTTGTATTTCTTCTCTACATCATCCTTTTCCCTTTTAATAACCTTGAATGCAACTTCTCTTCTAGATGGCTCTATATCTCCCATTCTCAACTCATATGTCATGAATATGTTGTGCAATTCATCAAGGGTGAGCTTATCCACTTCTCTTCATTCTTTGATTGAAGAGATCTTGGGGTCATATCTATTTGTCATAGACCTTAAAAATTTCAACACAACAAAATATTCTTTCACTTCTTCTCCAAATCCTCTGATAGAGTTTACAACATCATCAAATCTTAGAAGATAGTCTGCAATCTTCAGTCATTTTTAAGCCTTCAAATTTTCTCTCATCACTTGAAGCTTTTCCAAATTCACCTTGCTATCTCCTTCATAGATGTTTTTTAGTTTTTCCTAGACATCATATGAAATTTGACAATGCATAACCTTACCATGCATAGAATCAAACAAGTTGTTCATAACAGAAAACCAATATTTTTCATTGTTCTCATAGTCCTTCTTTCCTACAACATTAGTGGGAAGAGTAGAAGGGAGAATGTATATGGTTTTGACTTACATCTAGACATCAAGTCCTAGGGATCCCAAATACCCCTGCATCAATGAGCTCCACTTAGCATAGTTGGTTCCATCAAACTAAGGTGGCTTTCTTGAACATTAATGATTGTTCATTGTGTTCACACTACCAAAATCTACCTGAGCTAATTAAGCTTCACCTAGGGAACCTAGGGCTATGATACCAATTTTTGGAACATAATGATCTACTGAGAGGGGGTGAATCAATAGATATTGAATTTTTACCTCTCAACAATTAGTGTGAAATAATTATTTGAATCATTAATGTGCAGATAAGAACTTAATAAGAAAACACATGAGAGAACACACATGCAGTTATCACATGAAAATCCAAGGTTGGGAAACACCACAATGAGAAATGTTGCTAGGATCTCCTATCCTAATCCAGCCTCACAAGTTTGAATTTCAATTATAATTCTTTAAGGGTACCAACCCTACGGATACACCAATCCCCTAGTTTTAGGATCCCCCACTCCAAGGAAGAACTCACTCCCTAATCTGATCCTCTACCTAGATATCTGATGGCACCCACCAATCATATTTATAACATAAGATGTTACAATTTTAATAAAAAAATTATGTGGCAACTTATTTGCAACTACACTTACATGTATGTTGCACACTCTATAATTATTCCTTTGCTCCACACTTCTTTATCCACTTTGCATTCACTTTTTTTTTTCACCCTTGTTGTCTGCATCTACTCCTTCAACACATCCTCTTTTCATAATGCACTAGTTTGAATGAGCAAAACCCAAATAAAGAATTCCAATACAAACAAGGGGTTTTCCCAAACGTAAATCTAGATTTAAATTCTTGATTTTGTTTGGATAATCTTATTCAAGCATAGTACAATATCTCTCTGCAATCATGTTCTCTAGACTCTGGGTCTCCCAACTCTCCTTCAGTATTCGTCTACTGCTTCTTCAACACCAGCAACTACCTCCTTAACTTTCCTTTTTTTTGTTAGTTGGTAGACACTTCCTCGATCCATGCACCACTAACCAATGCAACTAGTGCTTCTGTTAGGGTTTTCATTCTTACTTCTTTAGGAAGCATTCTTTGCATCAAGCCATACCTGCATTAATTTCTTTATCAGAGAGTCTTCTAAGATTGGTGATAGTAAACCCTAAATCATATACAAATTTAATGTAATCCTCTATTAACATGATATGAACCCAATCTCTATTCACTTAGCACTATGTTCTATTATTCTAAAACTCAAATCACCAAAAAAGTTGATTTTTGGAGTAGGTAGACTAATTAATTTCATTCCTCTTGTTGGCTTCTAGTCATAAACTTCTTACACATACTTAACTGTTTGAAACCACCACCTTCAAATTTTGACAATTGATCTTGCCACTTCATGCCATAATCTATGGTTCTCCATTCATCTCCATAACATTGGGACACTACCATTAGATTGTTCTTCTTTAAATCTCTATTGTTGATCTCATGGCTTTATCATCATTATGCATCATTACATCAAAGAGAATTATAGATAACTCACTCTGAAGCCTTTCTTTCTTTTCGATACACTACCTTCGACCGACATGTTTGCATCATTACCACGTAATTCACAACAAGGATGTTAATTTATTAGTCAGGCGATCACTCTTCATGTTTTAATCGTTGATTAAGGAAGGGCTTCATTGATTTGAAACAACAATTCAAAATCAACCACTAAATGTTTTTTATGTGTTGTCCTCATATTCGTTCCTTGGAATGCACATCATCATCCTTAGTTCCAACTCACCCATCAACGAACTACACCTTATATCATGATCCCACTATCGATTATCAAAGGGATGAATAAAACTGTCTCGTTGAAGCTCCAATGTCACTTCGATCTTCCATTGAAATTGCCATATCAAAGAGAATAGCATTACTATACTAGAAAAATTCACAAGTCTGCTCGATCAAGAATTTTATCGCCATATCAAGGGGATAGAGGGTACAAAATCTCTGAAAACAAACTGCCACCCAAACTGCTTCACGACAAGGATATGAGCCATAAAATCACCACATCGAAGAAACTGATAAAAATGTCATGCCGATCACATATCGTGACTTCGATGTGATCCTCAGACTTGTCAACCAATAGTCTAGATATGAGGAGTTGGTCATCCAAATGGTACGAAGGGCTTAAGTTGTCAGTTAAGCTACTAGTAACTTGCAGTAGGTGGTCAATGTAGGAATATAATATTATTATACAAACCCGCCATGACTAAGCATAAACACTTAAAATTGAACTTGTTTTTCACCAAGCTGAAATATAAATTACACACTTGGAAGCTCTCAACCAACCATAGCTACTCTGAACACTGATATTTCAATTGTATTCCTTTGCATGATGACACTGCTCTTTTACACATTTTCCACTTTTGACATCAATGACAACATTTTCAACATTCTGATCCCAAGGCTCGCATGAGGCGTAAGGGGAGAGTACATGTGAAAGCTAGCACTAATAGGTAAATAAACAAATGGACTTGAGTTAACTATTATTTGTGATCCCCAATCTCACTATATGGTGAAAGGGGAGAGAATATGTTGACAACTAACTCAAAATATGGAAAGCAAGTTCTTTGAACCTTTAATTAAATCTCAGTGTGCCTAGTTATTTTTGGATAATAAACTACTATAACTCTTTGATTTTTCATCCTGTAACAAATAATTTAGAAGTTTCTATACTTCAATCTTCGACAAATGAGAAGTTGCACAAACTATTAGCAGCTAACATAGGCACACCCAAACAAGTTAGTTGGTCAGTATCAAACCCAAAACCAAGGAAATATTTTAATAGAAAGATAAAGTTTTGGGTTTACAACTTAGTCACCTATCTGAACAGTAGGGAAAAAGGTGTTGTGTGGGTTTATAACCTAGTTCATAGAACACAACTCTTCTCCCAAACAATTTTTCATTCAATAATCTTTGAGGCACCCTAATTGGATTGACTATCAACCCAAAGGTGAGTCAATTCTCAACAAGGAAGACCTAGGAGGGGTTATTTTAGGCTTTGAAGGGTTCACCACCAAGCAAAATCTTGGAAAAGACACCTTAACATTCAACTCACAAAACCTAGTAATGCAAGCCAAATGATGAAATTAAGCAACAAAAACTTAGGGTATGTGTAATTGGGAAGTATAGAAATGTGATGAGGATTTTGGAAATGCAAAAATGTTGTCAAAATATTCTACGGAGGACTAAGACGCCCTTACTATTGTCATAGTCTTGTTGTTATTTTTAGGGGAAATCCAAAATCTTCGGATGTCAGAACAAGATCCAAAAGAATCTCTATAAAATTCCACTTGTTGGACTAATACACCCTTACTGTTGTCTTAGTCCTGTCTTGGATTTCTGAAATATATGAATGTGATCCTGAGGCTCAATTTCTACACTTCCTTCTTCCCAGATCTTAGGTCCTAAAACTTCCAGATCTGGCATGTAGGTGACTTTCCATGAAGATGACAACTTTGCTCTGCAACTTTGCAACTTTACAACTTTTCACTCCGAATGATCTTCAACCTAAATCTACAAACATAAACACACAAGAGGAAAAACTTGTTGATTGTTAGTAAATGGGGGTTTGCCTTGGTCAAACCCCTTGTTGGTAATTAAACCTTGAAATGAAATGAAATAAAGAAGGGAAACGATGAATGAACAAAGTGCTATGTTGCAACTCACCAAACCCTTGTAAAATTTGTAAACTTGTGTGAAGTGGCTAGCTTGAATGTAGATCTTGAATCAAAGGAATGCTTGATAGATATTAACTTGAATTTCTTACTTGAATCAAAACCCTACATCATAAATTTTAGCTCAAAAATACACATGATGCAAGAATGATGCTTGAATCTTGATGATGGCTCCAAATGCTTAAAGAATTTCTCTTTAACTCATAAAATTGCCTTAGGAATGAATACTTGAATTCTTAGGATGAAAATGAGTGAATGAACCTTGAATTTATACTTATCCATGCTTAATATACCAAAATTACACCACAAAAAGCCGACACATGAATCCATTAATTAAAGGAGGCTAAATCTTGCCAAGATTTGAAATTAAATCCCAAAAATTACTTAAGGGGGACTAATATGCCCTAGGTGGCATCTTAGTCCCAAGTCCTGAAACTTGGGGCAAAGACTGCAAAAAAGGGCCTAATTAAGGGTCCCAAGACCTCTAGGGGACAAAGACACCCTAGGTGGCATCTTTGTGTTGACCTAAAAATTAGGGACACTCAACCAAAATCATTAGATTATCATTTATCCTTTGGTGTTTGTCAGGATTAGCCATAAAAATATATAGTTTATTAGGATTGTGGATGCAAAATAGGACCAATTAAGACATAAATAAAGATAAGTAAATAAAGGCAGGCCCAAACAAGTGTGAAAATACAAGGGTGTGAATTTTCCTACACTACATTTAGTCCCCACTTTAGTGAGAGGATTAACTTGCTTCAAACTCACACTAAAGTAGCCAACCACACAATCAAGAGGGGTTCAAATGTATGAATTCTAGTAAGATAGGATGACAATAACCAAGAGGGTGGCTAAGCCCCCAAGATCAATATCCTAGAACATACCAACATAGGTACAAAGGAACACACTTGCAAATGATATATGAAGCCATAACCAGATCACAAACATACACCATCAAAGATAGAAAAAGGAAAAATACAACGGATCAAGCTTCAAATGGCCTTCCAACTTGCTATGGACCATGTCTAGGCTATTTTTCCAAAAAGGTTTACAAGTGGAACACACAGTCCACTATGCAAACCAAATTGCATGCTCACAAGGGCTAGTGAAGCTAGTTGTCCACTAGGTGAGCCCTAGGAAATCCATAAAAAATTCATACCCCCATGAGTATGATAAGGATAAAGAAAAATGCATGCTCACAAGGGCTAGTGAAGCTAGTTGTTCACTAGGTGAGCCTCGAGGAACCATATCAAAGTCATACCTCCATGACTTTAATAAGGTAGAAAGATGTACACTCATAAGGGCTAATGAAGCTAGTTGTTCACTAGGTGGGCCCCAAGGAACCATAACAAATCCATACCTCCATGACTTTAATAAGGTACAAAAATTATCTTTCACAAGGTCTAGTGGAGCTAGTTGTTCACTAGGTGAGCCCCAAGGAACTATATCAAAACCATACCTCCATGAATTTAATAAGATACAAAAATGCAATGCAATAAGAAAGAGGGATATTCGAAGGGATTTTTTGTAGTTCATGTGAGGTCTTATTCTTAGGGAACAATGTTCCTAATATCCCCAAGAGAGGACCAGTCAAAGGATAAAATATTTGCAACTTATGGAATGTAGTGTATTGCATCACCACTAAGAGGAATGTAATATGCTAAGATAGATTAAGCTCTTGAAGGAAATTACTCCCAATGTCACCAGAAAGAGAAAAACACATCGCATGAAGTAAGAAAATCACATCAAGGAACATGAAAATACAAATGAAATAATTTCAAAATAATGCAATGTATGCCCCAACTTTAAAGAAATTGCTAAACACCATGCTCTAAGCAATTACTTTAAAGTAGAAAAACATGCAAAATAAAATGGAAAAGAGGGTTCCCTCCAGAAACACATAATGGATATATGGATTAGGGGTTAGTATCTTTCTTTATTGCAATGATATTAGAGAGCTTGGAACTATCATCATTCCCCAAGTACACATAGAACTAGAAGAATGACATAAAGAGAGTGAAAAAAAATGAAAAACCTTTTGGGTCAACATGGAAGAGACATAGGGTGTCTCGACACCTTGCATCATCCCCAAAAGGAAAACACAAGACAAACATGAAAATAAAAGGTAAAGACCAATGAAAATTCAAAGGCTTATGACATATAAAGGAATGAAGGTACAAATAGAGGAATGATGACAGTATAGGGAGATCACATTACACACATGAAATCACACAAAATAAAAGGAAATAATACAAAATATTAGTAAAACACATGTGATTCAACCATCTAGTAGGTCATCCACATCCTAGTCTTGTTCAGTATATGTGGAATGCAAATCACTAGCGAGAGAAACAACATCAAGTGTTGTACTAGGATAATTACTAGTTTCAACACGTGGTGCATCACTCAGTTTAGGAGAATCATCACAGTCATTATTGTCTAAGCTCATAGAAGAGGAAAATAGAAATTTCAACTCATTATGCACTCGCTCATCAATTTTAGTTGTTTCTTCATCATCATCCAAGTTAACCACAACAGGAGGATGATAGATAATTTCCATAGAAGGTCCTTGTTGTGTTGGAGACATAGGATCTATTGGTTCTAGTAATGGAGGAGGGTCATCATTTATTGATTCTATCAAGTTTGGATTTTGATTTTCTATGTTGTTCTCTTTGTTCATCTTTTGAGCAATAGAACGACATCTACGCCTATGCTCTCTAGCATTTAAGTTCCTTTTATTACAGTTTTCAAGTTGTATTTGTGTAGGAGCGGATTTGTCAACCATAGGTTCCTTTTCTTCTTGTAAGGGAAGAACAAAAGGAATCATAGAAGGTTGTTCAACCACTTTCTCTTTAGCTTTATAAATTTGTTTAGGAGGCAAATTAGGACTTTTTTGTTTTCTCTTGGTCTTTTTTAGGAAATAGGCAAGGGATTTTGATGGATGGGTCTTTGTTAGATGGAAGGGATTTAGGCTCAATATTGTTTTGTTCAATGGGTGGAGGAAAATTTTCAAGGGATAACTTGGCTATGCAATTTTCTTTGAATTTTTGGTAGGATAGGAAAAGGAAGTCCTCATGGGGTCTTATAGGTTCCATGGGATTAGTCCAAAAATAATCTAAGGAAAAATTTCCACGAGAAGACGAAGGTCTAAATCTGTTATGGTTCACAATGAATATTTCATTTCCAAATGAAAACTTTAAGCACTTATGGACAACATATGGGACCACATTCATGGAGTGAAGCGATTTGTATCCTAGCTTCACATGAAATTGATCTAAATTAGAGATGATAAAGAATGATACATTTGATTTCTTTGGTACTACTTGTAAAGGGAGTGTGATTGAGCCCAACGTAGCACAAGAAAAACCATCATGTGTTTTAATCTATCCTTTTAGTTTATCATATCTATATTGAGTGAGTTCATTGACATATAAGAGTTCCTTTGTGATCACATTCTCACCACAAACGAGATCAAATAAAATCACAGGAGTGGTCTTGTCATTGTTTCTACTGGCTATGTAGAGAGGACCATCAGGTGCATTTTTTACTGTTTCTTCTAAAAAGAAAGTAATGTCAATGGGCATTATGGTTTGTTGTTTATGAGGCTTAATTTCAATTTCTCCTATCATTGTACTAATAGGACTTTGGTCATTAGTATCCATAAGATTTTGTTCATTATTGCTCATGTTTTTATCTGTGTCAACATTAATCACATCAGGCTTAGTTTCACTAGCCTTAACAAATGAAATATTATGGTTAGGCATGGGATTGGTAAAGATTTGCAAGTTTGTGTTAGGAGGAGCTACAAATTTATTACCTTTGGCATTCAAACCTCCAATTTGAATATGATTAGAATCAATGAGGTCTTGCACAAGATGTTTAAGATGCTTACACTATTTTGTATCATGTCCTTTTTGTTGGTATGAAGCATAATAGGCAATGTTTCTAAATCTCAGAGGTAACGGCTTGTTAGGATCAAGAGGTTGAACGGGAGGTAGGGTAAGCTTGTTCTTGTTTATTAGCTGAGTCGTGATATTTTGAAGTGTGTCAAATAAGGGAGTAAATTGTCTTTGTGGATCCCCAAAGATATAAGGATTACTCTTCTTTATAGTAGCTACTTGGGTATCAATGTGTTGGGTAGGTTGAGAGGTAGAATTTAGTTGAAGGAAACTTTTATTTTGTCTTCTGAAAGGCTGGTAGATGTTTTGGTTTGAAGGTTCAGACTTTCTCAGGACAGGTAGAGTTGGTTTTTAGTTTACAACTACCTAGAAAATTATGATAATCTCGAAGGGTAGTGCACAAGTGCATGAAGGAAGGGAATTTCATCATGGTAAGCTTGTCTCATATCTTACTTTGTAAATTTTCTATGAAAATCTTTTGAAGGTGAGAATCAAGAATCTTCACACTAATTTGGGAATATAGCGATTCGTAACGTGAAATGAGGTCAATGACTTTTTCACCCTCATTTTGCTTACATCTCATCAAATCGGCTAATGCCATTTCAAGAACCATATACACTTGGAAATGGTTAATACATGCTTCAGTAAGTTAATTAAATGAATGAATTGAGTTATTTAGTAATGCAAAAAACCAGTCCAAGGAAATGTCTTTCAAGGATTGGGGAAAAATCTTAGCCAAAAGTTTGTCCTCAAGGATAAATTCATTACATAAAGTAGTAAAGGCATTAACATGATAAGCAGGATCTCCTTTTCCTCCATATTTCTCAAATATAGGGATCTCTATACCTTGTGGCACTGGAATTCTCAATATCTCCAAGGATAGTGGGTTGCTTTTGACATAGTATGAAGGTGCACCATTTTAATTTTGATTTATGGTGGAAACTTGATGTTGAAGGGATGGAAATATTTGTAAAAGTTGGTTAATGATAGGGTCATTGTGTGTGTTTTGAGATGGAGGTGAATATGGTGGTGGTGTGTATGCATTTGAGGGACAAGTGAATGGATAGCTTTTGGGAGGAGATATAAGGTTAGATGCCACATAGGTATAAGGAGAACTAGTGGAAATTTTTGAGGTAGGAAGGATATTGCTAGTTGGTTGCATCATTGTGGTCACTTGAGGATTGGTATAGGTGGGAATGGAGGTTATGGTTGAGGAGGGAGGAATTTGAGTTCCACCCTAGTTTTGCACATTATTTGAAGTTTGAGCACTATTGGTGGTGGAAGGAAGGTGTTTTCCAAAGATGTGAGATATGTTACACACAACTTCCATTCCATCATCACTTTAGATCATGCGATGAATACTATTTAGGGAAGGTATAACACTGTTGGAAATTTTTTCAGTACTCATACTATCTTGTAAATGGGTTAGGTCTTCATGAATTTTCATTATGTTTTCTTGAGGGATATAATCAACCACTATTTGAATACTTGGCATAGAACTTGTACGTAATGTAGGCATAACAAAATAGGTATCAAAGGTATGGTCCATACCTAGTGAACTAGTACCAACACTAGGAGTAAGAGAGCTAGATAACCCAAGATCCACGGCAATTGTTTTATTGCGGGATGCCATGAGTCTCACACTTTGTCTAACCATAGTATTAGTAGTAGGACACCAAGTACTAAAGCTCATCCAAGGGGTAAACCAAAGCAAGTCCAATGAACAAAATATCTTATGCTTACAATTACACTTGAAATGAAAGAAATTGGAATAACAACAATTCTGCACACTGTAACAGAAAACTAAAAGAAGCCAACATAAGCACAAAAAAGAAATTTCAGATCTTTAAAACTGCAAAGTCAAAGTCAACATGAACTAAGATGCCAGTAAGGGCATCTTGGTCCTATTGGTGATATTTTAAAGTTCCAGAAAGTGAAACTGAAAGAAAACATCACAAATAGGGTTTTGAGAAAGAAACCCACAAAGGGACTAAGATGCTAGGAAGGGCGTTTTAGTCCTAGTAGAGGATTTTTTGCAAAAAATAGAAAAATCTAATTTTTTTATAGTTTTCCCAGGTTGCCTACTCAAGGACTTGATGTTTAGAAATAGAAAAGTGTGCAAATGAATGCAATAAAAAGTGATTAATGACAAGAAATTGAATGCAATTTTTTCAATTTTGAATGCAATAACAATGTTCCTAAATGCAATTAGGATGATTGACAATGCACTTTTCAGTTTTTCAATGAGATAAAATGATGCAAGAAAGAAAAATGAAACCTATATGCACTTTCACTAATGCAAATATGAGAAACCCTAGATGCACTTTCACTAATGTAAGATGCAATGCAAGAATGAATGAAACCTAGATCTAGGACTTGAATGAACTCCAAATCAGGAAATGAATGCTCAAAAATGTCAGGTTCAACAAAATGAACAGTAGGGAAAAGGGGGTGTGTGGGTTTGTAACCTAGTGCATAGAACACCACTCTTCTCCCAAATAATTGTTCATTCAATAATTTCCTAGGCACCCTAATTGGATTGACTATCAACCCAAAGGTGAGTCAATTCTCAACAAGGAAGACCTAGGAAGGGTTCTTTTAGGCTTTGAAGGGTTCACCACCAAGCAAAA
Source organism: Sequoiadendron giganteum (assembly GCA_007115665.2). Classification (NCBI taxonomy): domain Eukaryota; kingdom Viridiplantae; phylum Streptophyta; class Pinopsida; order Cupressales; family Cupressaceae; genus Sequoiadendron; species Sequoiadendron giganteum. The sequence continues at coordinate 290,688,352 of CM021100.1, forward strand.
GCTTGGAAAAGACAACTTAACATTTAGCTCACAAAACCTAGTAATGCAAGCCAAATAATGAATGCAAATAATGAAATTAAGCAAGAAAAAGTTAGGGTATGTGTACTTGGGAAGTCTGGAAATGTGATGAGGATTCTAGAAATGCAAATAAAATGTCAAAATTTTCTAGGGAGGACTAAGACATCTTTACTATTGTCTTAGTCCTAATGTTTTTTGGGGGAAATACATAATCTTTGAATGTCAAAATAGGATCCAAAAGAATCTCTGCAAAATTCCACTTGGAGGACTAAGAGGCCCTTATTGTTTTCTTATTCCAGTCTTGGATTTCTAAAATATCTAAATGTGATCTTGAGGCTCAATGTCTACACTTCCTTCTTCTCAGATCTTAGGTCCCGAAACTTCCAGATTTGGCTTGTAGGTGACTTTTCGTGAAGATGATAGCTTTGCTATGCAACTTTGAAACTTTACAACTTTTCACTCCAAATGATCTTCAACCTAAATCTAAAAACATAAACACACAAGAGGAAAAAGTTGTTGATTGTTAGTAAATGGGGGTTTTCCTTGGTCAAACCCTTTGTTTGTAATTAAACCTTGAAATGAAATAAAATAAAGGAGGGAAATGATGAATGAACAAAGTAATATGTTGTAACTCACCAAACCCTTGTTGTAAAATATACAAACTTGTGTGAAGTGGCTAGCTTGAATGTAGATCTTGAATCAAATGGATGTTTGGTAGATCTTGACTTGAATTGATTGCTTGAATCAAAACCCTACATCATAAATGTTAGCTCAAAAACACAAATGATGCAACAATGGTGCTTGAATTTTGATGATGGCTCAAAATTCTTGAAGAATTTCTCTTGATCTCATAAAATCACCTTAGGAATTAATACTTGAATTCTTGGAGATGTTCTCATGAATGCTTTGGATGAAAATGAGTGAATAAACAAATAAGGTTATAGTTATACTTATCCATGCTTAATATCCTAAAATTACACCACAACAAACCAACACACGAATCCATTAATTAAAGGAGGCTAAATCCTACCAAGATTTGAAATTAAATCTCAAAAATTACTTAAGGGGGACTAAGATGCCCTAGGTGGCGTCTTAGTCCCAAGTCCTGAAACTTGGTGCACAAACTCCAAAAGGGGGCCTATTTAAGGCACATTTGAAAAGAGGATCCCAAGACCTCTAGGGGATAAAGATGCCCTAGGTGGCATCTTAGTCCCGACCCAAAAATTAGGGACACTCAACCAGAATCATTAAATTATCATTTATCCTTTGGTGTTTGCCGAGATTAGCCATAAAAATATATAATTTATTAGGCTTGTGGATAAAAAATAGGACCAATTAAGACATAAATAAAGATAAATAAAGCAAGGAGGGCCCAAACAAGTGTGAAAATGCAAAGGTATGCATTTTCCTATAGTACATTGTCTAGAGGGAAAAATTGCCCCTATACGAGGTCACAAACCTACCTCTATCGAATATGGAGTCGCTTGTGTAGTCTCGAGAAAAACCACTTGTCAAGGTAAGATCGGCTATGAAGCACTTTCACCCCTGTGGATATGTGATGTCAGAGGTAAAATGCATATCCACCTCTATTGCTCACAAAATCACCCATCGAGGGGGTGGAACTTCCTATCAGGTGGATTTGCCTCTATGTCTCAAAAATTTTGAACCTTCAAAATATAAAGCAACATAAAACATAAAATAGACCCGTGGCATGGGTCCCACCGGGAATTCTAGAAATGTGTGCGGTTTTTTTCCTACTTAACTATGCAAGTGCAAATCAAGTGCAAAGAAGGAAACAATACAACACCTCAAGATTAGCCTAGTTGAATCTTATAAAAGAAAATAAGAAAACAAATAAAAATTATACCTTGCCAAGATTGATAAATTTGTTGAGTTGATTTGTATGCTCCTTGTGTGATCAAATGTTATGCAATCTAGCTCAAAATGATGGTGGATGTGGGGTGAATGCAATTAAAGTGATTTTTATGAACTTGGATGCAAGATGAGAGCTATAAAATACTGCAACAATGGAGGTGATGAGTGCTTGAAGGCTAAGTGTGTGAGTTGAAAAATGTATAAGTGTTGTAAATAAATGAAATTGGCAAAGAATTTAGCCATTTTGGAGAAAAGGGAATGGATGGATAGGATTAACCCTAGGTTTGGATATCAATGGTTGATATGGCATGAGAAATCTCAACACATGTGATGGAGACATGCAGTAGGATAGGTGGAAAGGGTGAAATGATGTGGAGAAGAGGTGGCTCCTATGTGGAGGTACTTTCAAGTACCTTGGGAAGAGAGAAAAGGGAGGACTTTTTCTATCCTCCCAAAATCATGGGGAGGATGTGACAAGAGAAGGATTTAAAAATTCTTCTAAAATCTCCATAGATTTTAGAAAAGGGCATTGGGAAGAAAAGGGGGAATTTTTAATTCCCCTTGTAAGGACATCGAGATATGGGGGGAGGAATTAAAAATTATCTTTTAATTCCTCCAAGGATATGTGAAGGATAAAGTGGAATTTAAAATTCCACATGGGATACTTTGAATTAATAAATGGAATTAAAAATTCCAAGTTAGCATGTTGAGAAGATAAAAAAGGAATTAAAATTCCTTGGGGGATGGGGATTCCTTCTCCAAAAGGAGAAAACATTTAAGAGGGTTGAATTAGGTACTCATACCATAATTGGAAAGAGACTAAGGTTAGGGATTAATTAATCATGATTAGTGGTTGTGTAAATAATTAGGTAGGTTAATGATGGGATTAGAGACAAGTGGCAAATTATGGAGGATGTCACACTAACCACAATTAGTGGTGTGTGCATCCTAATCACACGTTAATTAAGTTAACCCATATTAAGGAAGAATTATGGAAGATAGTGACATGTGGAGAGATAAAAAGGATGAATTAAAAATTGATTTAATTCATGTGGGCTGAAATGGCCAAATTAAATAAATTAGTCTATTTATTTAATTTAGAGAGGAAAGGAGGTAAATTATTTAATTAAATAATTACACTTTAGGGAATATTAGGAATAGGATAAATATTAATCAAATAATGCATTATCTAATTAATATAGATATGCAAGCGGGATAGGCGGGTATAATGATAAATTTGACCATATGGGAGTGGCAAAATTTAGGTTTCTACATTTTTCCCCTCTTCAAAGTGTCATTAAATTAACAATGTTTCAAAGAAAAATAAAATATAGACGACTCGGTGGAGGAAAAAGACTATAGGATGCCCTATTATGACAAGAAGAATGAGGAGGAGGAAAATGAAGAAAGTATGAAGTATTATGCCCCCTTGAGAGGGTAGACGGGGAGAAAGGGGCCCAGACGGCTTCTTGGTAGGAAGAAAAGGATGGTACAATGAGGACGACAATGAAAAATGGTGAAGAACGACTTTTGAATGGAGGAAAATAGATGAATAGGGTGCAAATGGAGGTCAAATGAAGAAAGTGCTGGAGATGTTGTAGATGTGTATAATGATGTGAATGTGATCAAGTGTGATTATTTGAGTGTGAACTTAAATTCCTAAGGCTACTAGATGCAGTGAGAAGAAGGTGTCTACATTTTTTAGTGTACTTGAAGTTGCTAGAGGCAGTGAGTCGAAGGTTATGGATGTTGTAGAGTTGCAGTTGTGGATCTTCCTATTTATTTGAGACCTAGTGAACCTCCTTGTAACAGTCTTCTTCCATTCTTCTTTCTTTCAAACAGTGAGTCCTTTGGGTAGTGATCCCTTAACAGTGAACCTTTATTCTCTTTTGGGTAGTGAGCCTATTATATTCGGTGTTCCTATTCATATATATGTGAGTCAATCCTCACCATGGTTTTTCCTTGATTAGGGTTTTCTACGTAAATCTAGTTTTTTCTTGTGTATGATGTTGTTGTGTTGATGTTTCATGTGTTTACTTTTTGTTGATGATTAATAATGATTTGAAGGGTAATAATGTTTTAAGGTATATGAGGGTTTGATGATTTTAATATACAATTGATTCACCTCTCTCTCAATTGTCATATTTGTCTAAAAATTTGTATCAGTGTTGTGGTTCCTTGGAATAAGATTAACCACTTGAGGTAGATTTGAATGGTGCATAGGAAGGGTGTTAAAGTGTCTATGTTCGATGGAATGAACTATGATTTATGGAAAAGAAAAGATGTAAGATTTTCTCATTTCATTAGGGTTTTGTGTATGGAAACTAGTGTAGAATGGATATACTATGCCTACTATTGCTCCAATAAGTGATGATGAGATCAAAGACTATGAGAATAATGAAAAGGAAAGGAATGCTATCTTGAGTGGACTTTCATATTCAGATTGTGTGAAGGTGATAAGCCTCAAGACTACTAAAGAGATCTATACAAAGTTTTAGAGTATTATGAGAGAGATGATAAGGTCAAGCAAGAAAATATGTAGAGTTTCAAATCCATATTTGAAAACTTGAGAATGATAGAAGATGAAGACGTTGCAACCTACCTTCTCAGAGTGGATGAATTTGTCAATGTCATCAATGGTTTCTGTGGAAAACTAGAGGAAAATTAAGTTGTGAAAAAGGTATTCAGAACTCTTCCTATATCTTATAGTGCTAGTGTTTTTGCTATTTTGGAAGCTCATAATTTGGATCAATACACTAGAGATCACATGTTTAGTGCTTAACTACTTTTGAATTAAGAGAGTTTGACAAAGATGCTCCGAAGAAAGAGACTGCTTTTAAAGTCAACAAAAAGGAGAAGAATGATGAATCTAATTCAAATGATCTTGATGAGGTAGAAGTAAACCTTTTAAGGAGATTGAAAAGGGTACTGGAAAATACAGAGTTAATTTTCCTTTCAAATGTTTCAATTATGGATAGATAGGTCATTATGCTTCTAAATTTCCAATAAAAGTTTCAAATGACAAACATAAAGATCATAAAGGAAAATATTTCAAGAAGAGTTATTATGTTAAAGAAGATAGTGGTGTATCTGATGAATAATTAGGCTACTAGATGATGGAAGTGATGAATTCTTGTTCATGGATTTAAATGTTGGAACTAATTCTACCAATCTTGAAAGATGTGTGAAGGAAATTTCTTTAGAAATAGGTCACAATATTGAAGGAACTATGTTGACTACTTTTCGTTTAAGATGGAAGTGAAACTATTGGATTATTGATAGTAGATTCTCAAATCATATGATAGATTATAAGAGAAAGTTTGTTAAACTTTAGAAATATGATGGTGGTCTTGTTAATTTTTGTGATGATTCATCTGCTAAGATCTATGAAAAAGGCTTAACTAGTTTTTGACGATATGCATAAAATAGATGATGTTCTCTATGTCAAGGGTCTCTAACATAATATTCTTAGTGTAGGATAGATGTGTAGCAGAGGATACAACTTGGTGTTTCAAGAGGATGGTTGTGAGATCAAAAAAGGGAGCTCTAGAACCTTGGTTGCAATAGGAACAAGGACATAAGGTAATGTTTATTAGCTCAAAGGTGGTGGTATTATGTCCTTTATGTCTCAAATCAATGCAAATTGGATATGGAAAAAAAGAATGGGTCACATCCATTTTTATAGCCTAGTGACGATCAATTCTATTGATGTTGTGAGAGATCTTCCAAGAATTACAAATCCTATCAATAGAATCTTCAAGGAATGTCAGTTTGGAAAGTAGACAAAGAAGATGTTCAAGAATAAAGAATATTATACTGTAGGATCTCTAGAGCTAGTGTATACATACTTATGTAGACCTACCAAAATAATAAGCTCTCAAGGTGACAAGTATTTTATGTTGTTAATTGATGATTACTCTAGAATGACTTGGGGTAAAATTTATCAAAGAAAAAACTAAAATCTCTAGATAATTTTAAAGAATTTAAATCTATGGTTGAGAATGAAATGGATTTGAAAATCAAGTGTTTGAGGTTTGATAGAGGTGATGAGATCACCTCTAATGATTTTAATAGTTTTTGTGAAGATCATGGAATAAAGAGATATTTGTCATCTCCTAGAACTCCTTCACAAAATGGAGTAGTGGAAAGGAAGAATAAGACAGATCAAGAAGTAGAAAGAACCATAAATAAAATATATTGTATGTCTATTGGAGAGAAGCTATTCATATGATAGTGTATATTCTTGATCAAGGACAAGCAAGAGTGAATAGTTCAAAGAATCCCTATGTGTTATTGTATGGAAAACCTCCTATTGTGAAATATTTTAGAGTGTTTGGAAGTAAATGTTATATCAGGAGAGATGAAGAAAACTTAGGAAATTTTGATGCAAGATCAAATTAAGGAATCTTCCTTGGATATTCTACAAAGAGAAAGGCATACAAATGTTATAACAAAAGGTTGGATAAGATTGTTAAAAGTGAAAGTGTAAAAGTGGATAAAGAACCACATCAAAATTCAATACTGATAGAAAGATATGAATTTGATGAACCCACTTGTAGTGAAGAAGAAAAAGAATTGAAGGAAAAAGAGATGACAGTCGAAGAGGAAAAAGATTCAAAAATAAATCTTAAGAATCTTAAGTATGTGTAGAGAAATCATTCTAAAGATAAAGTCATTGGAGATAAGAGCAAAGGTGTGTTGACAAGGAGAAGAGATGCTACAACAAAGGAACAAGTAAACTTTTCTTTACTTTAGAGGCTGAACATAAAACTATAACTGAAGCATGCATGGATGAGAGTTGGATCAAAGCTATCAAAGAAGAGTTGAGATAGATTGAGAACAAACAGACTTGAGAATTGGTCCCAAGACTAGTAGACAACAATGTGATAGGAATTAAATGGGTTTTTAGGAAAAAATTGAATGAGGATGGAAAGGTTGTTAGGAACAAGGCTAGAATTATGTGTAAGGGCTACTCACAAAAGGAAGGAATAGATCTTGAAGAGATATTTTCTTCGGTGGCAAGAATGGAGGCCATTAGAACATTTTTGGCTTTTGCAGCACATAAGTACTTCAAGGTATAAACCTTTGATAGTACTGGAGAGACCTTGGGAAGATATAATCATGGATTTCATATTGGGATTTTTAAGAACACAAAGATTACATGACTCTATAATGGTAGTAGTGGACATATTTTCTAAAATGACACATTTTATTCCTTGCAAGAAGACTAATAATGTTGTGCATGTTGTTAACTTATTTTTCAAGGAGATTGTGAGATTTTATGGATTACCTAAGAGTATTTTTTTAGATAGAGGCACCAAATTCATTGGATACTTTTGGAGAATATTGTGGAAGAAGATGAAGATAGACTTGAATTTCAATTCAACACATCACCCACAAACAAATAGACAAATAGAGGTATTAAATAGAAGTTTGGGTAACTTGTTGAGATGTTTGATTGCAAATAAGATAGGAAATTGGGATATTGTTCTAGCACAAGCAGAGTTTGCATACAATAATTTAGTGAAGAAAAGCATAGGGAAGAAACCATTCGATATTGTGACAGGAGTACATCCCAAAGGATTTACCGAGTTAAGAGACATCAGTATGGAGAAAAAGAGGAGTGCAAAGGAAAAAGAGTTCGTAGACTTCAAGGAGACATTTCATAATCAAGTTTGAAAACATTTGGATGATATGAACAGTAAGTATAAGAAGGAAGATGAGAAAAGGAGACATAAAGAGTTTGTTGTTGGAGATGAAGTGATGATATATCTGAAGGAGAGATTTACAATGGGAACATACAATAATTTGAAGATGAGGAGTTTTTTACTGTGTAAGATTCTAAAGAAGTTTGATTGTAGAAATGCATATGAAGTGGAGTTACTAGAAACATTGGGTATATCACCTATTTTCAATATTGTAGATATACATGAGTATCATGAAGAAAATTCAAGTAAAAGTAGTTGTGAAATCAATTTGAAGGAGTAGTTACCACATCAATCACCAGAGGAGATTGAATAGATTCTGGATACCAGAATAGGAAGGAGCACTAGGAACAAGCAGTATAAGGAATATTAGGTAAAATGGAAAGGAAAACCAGTGGAAGATTCATCATGGATTTCTTAGGTTGAGGTGAACCATTTTAGTTTTCCTCTAGCCCTTGGAAAGTGGGGGACTCACTTTTATTCCAACCTCGAGTGTTTGATGCAAGAGCATCCCTAGTTGTAAAGCAATCCTATATCAACCAAAAATAATTATTTTCTTCCATTTCATTTAGTAGCAGTTTTAGCATTTCATTTTGCATTTCACCAAATTATCATTTCTCATCTTGTGGAGAAGGATATAGCAGCTACGTGAATTCATATACAACATATCCAGATTTTAGATCATTTGTATTTGTCTTTTAAAATTTATCACTCTCAAAAATTCATTGTAATCCATAGTTAGAGCATTTGAGGTGATCGGGTCCAAAATTATTAGTGCAGACCTATTCTAGAACATGTGGAGATTAATGTTCGTATGTGTCAATTGATCATGCTATAATCTACACTCTTTAGTACTGTACATTATTCATGTATCCTTTTTGGACCCGGTACTGTGGTAAGCCGGGTCATTTAAAGAAAGATTGCTAGTCTCGAAAAAATAAAGGAGACAAAAAGGAAGGAAATAAAGAGGTAATTGTGGTAAATAATAAATCTGATGAGGATTCTTTGATTCTTTCCCTTGACAATGTGTATGATTCTTCGATGTTAGATTGAGGGGCTTCATTTCATGCTATGCCCCATAGAAATTATTTTCTTGATTAATCCCAAGGGGATTTTGGGCTGGTTTATTTAGGAGATAACGAACCCTATCAGATTGTTGGAAAGGGAAGAATCAAGATTAAGTTGCAGAATGGGAAGCATTGGCTACTACATGAGGTAAGGCATGTTCCAAAGTTAAAAAGAAATTTAATTTCAGCAGGGAAACTAGATGATGAAGGTTGTGGTGTTACATTTAGTGATAAAAATTGGAAGGTTACAAAAGGTGCCTTAGTGGTAGCAAAAGGTGTGAAAGTAGGCACCTTATATCTTTGTAGAATTCATACTGTTCCTTCTACTTTAGCTATTGCACATTAAAATCAATGTTCAGGAATAGTTGGTGCAGTTCAACAGGCAAAAAATCAGATAGTTGTTGTGGATTCTGAATCAGCACTATGGCATAATAGACTTGGGAATATGAGTGCAAAAGTTATGAAAGTACTTCATTCAAAGAATGTTTTACAAGGTCTAAAATGTGTTAATATGGATTTCTATGAAATTTGTGTGTATGGAAAATAAAAGAGAGTTAGTTTTCTCAAAGATGGGAAACAAAAGAAAGATGATAAATTGGAGCTTGTGCATACGGATGTATGGGGACCAACTCAGGTATCTTCTCTCAGTGGCTCTCATTATTATTACATTTATTGATGATGCAACTAGGAAGGTATGAATATATTTCCTTAGGAAGAAATCTAATGTATTTGAAACTTTTAAAAAGTGGAGAAGCTTGGTTGAGAATGAGATGGGTAAAATTTTTAAATGTCTTAGATCTGATAATGGTGGTGAGTATTGCAGCAAAGAGTTTGAAGATTATTGTTCCTCTAATGGTATTCATAGGCAGAAAAAGGTTCCAGGGACTCCACAGGAAAATGGAGTGGTTGAGCGCATGAATAGAACAATAATGGAATGTGCACAAACTATGAGATTGCATGTTGGGATTCCTTTAAACATATGGGAAGAGGCTATAAACATTGTTGTTTATTTAATTTTAAATAGAGTTCCCTCAAATCCTTTGGGTTGTGGTATTCCAAAGGAAGCATGGATAGGTAAGAAGGTGAGTTATTCTTTTCTAAAAACCTTCGTTTGTGAAGCATTTGCACATGTAGATTCTAAAAATAGAACCAAGCTTGATGCAAACTCAAAGAAATGTATATTTGTTGGATATGGAATTGATAAATTTGGTTATAGGCTTTGGGATTTTGAAAATAAGAAAATTGTGAGAAGCATGGATGTCATATTCAATGAGAAAGTGTTGTACAAAGATCAGTTGCAACAACATGAGAAGAAAGAAAATGATTATGCAATGTTGGATGATACTCCAAACAACGATGTTCCAATGATTCCTCATGCTTCGCAACAACAACAAATACCACAAAATCTAGTGAATGTTAGATGATCTTCAAGGATAAGTAGACCTCCAAAAAGATTTGCTCCCTCTTTGTATTCTATTTTATTAATTGATGATGGTGAACCAGAATGTTATCATGAAGCTATGCACGTGGATACCAAGGTTCAGTGGGAGCATGGAATGGAAGAAGAAATGGACTCCTTGCTAAAAAATCAGACTTGGGAATTATGCAAGTTTCCTGTAGGTAAAAAGGCTTTACCAAACAAATGGGTTTATCGGTTGAAAGAGGAGGATAGAGATAAGAAAAGGTTTAAAGCCAAATTAGTTGTAAAGGGATTTGCACAGAAAAAAGGCATTGATTTTGATGAAATCTTTTCTCTAGTTGTTAAAATGACTTCTATTCATACTTTTTTAAGTATTGTGGCTACTGAAGATTTGCATTTAGAACAACTTGATGTTAAAATAACCTTTCTCCATGTTGATTTGGAAGAGGAAATATATATGGAACAACCACAAGGATTTGAGGTCAAAGGTAAGGAAAAACTAGTGTCTAGATTGAAGAAAAGTTTATATGGCTTGAAGCAAGCACCTCATCGATGGTATATTAGATTTGATAGTTTTATGGCTGAGCAAGGCTACAACAGGTGTAATTGAGACCATTGTGTTTACTTTAAGAGGCTAGCTGAAGATAGCTACATTATTTTATGTTTATATGTTGATGATATGCTTGTAGTAGAGTCTAACATGTATCACATAAAGGAGTTAAAACAATAGTTAGCAAATTAATTTGATATGAAGGATTTGGGGGCAGCAAAATAAATCCTTGGTATGAATATTACAAGAGATAAGGAAAAAAAAAAATTGTTTCTATCTCAGGCTGATTATGTTGAAAAGGTGTTGCAAATATTTCATATGGAGAATGCAAAATCTGTCAGCACACCTTTGCCCAGTCATGTCAAATTGACTAAGGATATGTGTCCAAAGACACAAGAGGAGGAAGAAAAAATGTCCAAGGTACCATATGCTTTAGCTGTAGGAAGTTTAATGTATGCCATGGTATGTCGGAGACCAGATATTGCACATGTAATAGGAGTTGTTAGTAGGTATATGAGTCATCTTGGAGTTGAGCATTGGAATGCGATAAAATGGATTCTCAAGTACTTGAGAGGTGCATCCAATAAATGTTTATGTTTTGGGGGATCCAATACATATTTAAAAGGTTATGTTGACTCAAATTTGGCACGGGATAGAGATACCAGGTGGAGTACCATAGGTTATCTATTTATAGTTGGTGGGACAGCAGTGAGTTGGAATTATCGATTGCAAAAGGTCGTTGCTTCATCCACCACGAAGGCAGATTATGTTGCTGCAATAGAGGCAACAAAGGAGATGATATGGCTACAATTTTTCATGGAATATTTGGGCAAACAACAGGCTAAAAATCACTTGTTTACAAACAACCAAAGTGTTATACATATTGCAAAGAATTATGCCTTGCACTCTAAGACCAAACACATACAACTGAGATATCATTTTTCGGTCGGTGTTGGAGGATGGACAGGTAAAGCTGTAAAAGATACATACAGATGTCAATCCAGCAGATATGTTTACAAAGGCAGTGACAAGGGATTAGTTGAGCTCCTCTTAAGCTTCAGTTGGTCTTCATGGTTAAAAGTATAACAGAGCATCAGGGTCACCGAAAAAGAAAAAAGTCAACTTTGTAAACCCTAATTTTTGGAAGCTTCTAAAAGCTTGTTATAAGCAGCTAGGATGGAGAGTTGTAGTATGACATTATTCATGCAATATTTTAATATGTTTTGCACTAGATAATAAAATCATTGGACGGCTGCAGTTTTGTGGATGTAGCCTAGATTGGGTGAACCACGTTAAATTCCTTGTGTTGTCTTGTTTCTACTATAATTTTTTGTGTGTTTTATTGTTCAAATTTGCATTTAACTTGTTAGATATCTACCTTCTAACCCTAACAATTAATGGGACATCATACAAGCATTTTGGGTCCAATAGGATCTATCTTAGAGATTCACAAGTCATTTCATTTCATAAAGGATTATCTTTCATATTTTAAGGCTGACCATGTGTGATCATTCATCGGGTTTTGTAAACACGTATGGCTTATGTGGACCTTTTTTTTAGTTGAAGAATCATATTTAAGATCATTTGTAATCATTTGAAAGTCGCCAGTTATTCATCAGTAGTTAGAGATAGATAGATAGTTAGAATTTTTCATCAACCCTTCGAGGGGACTGTAATAAGGCCTTTGGCTAGTTGTAATGTTGAATGCCCTTGCGGCAGGCCTATGAGCCCTGATTATTCACCCATGAGGCATATGATGCATGTAAGATTACCAATTCAATAAGGATTTATATTTGCAAAATACTTTCTTGTGTTATTTTTGTTGTGTTGACTCTAAGCTACACGGTTTGGATTGTTCTTTATGAACCCTCCATTCATGACTGCACCCTCTTGTCCAAGCAAGATTGAAAATGATCTATGCTTTTTTAAATTGTATGCTAGTCAAACCTAATAATAAGCTATTCAAACATGTAATTTAAAAAAAAACTAGAGGGAATGTGTTTTCTTTAAACTTAATAATATATTAAAAAATTAAAAGTGAAATTTCCAAGGCATTGAAATTATTTACCAACACTGTGTCATTACCATGTAATTAAAATTCTATTTGATATTAATTCAATGAGTTGGGAATTATCCTACAATACTTATATAGGCCTTGTAGATTATGCATATATTTCCAACAAGAGTGGCCAAGGCTATTTCCTAAGCTTGGGACTCTGATGGAAAAAACTAGAAAAGATAACCAAAAACAAGTTAAACAATAATTCAAATACAACTCAAGACAATGAGGCCATTAGATTCATAGAGATTGTCAGTTGAGAATAATATATGTAGATAACTATCATCTAAAGGTTGCAAAAAGGAGTAAAAAAAATATCTAGGTAGTGGGAAATAATGGATAGTAAATTTCCCATTCCTATTTAATATCTATCTTTGAAAATTGATGAATATTCAAAAGAGCATACTAAAAGAAGAATCTAGCCATCGTGGTATTTCTTTATTGTCTTGTCAAAACCCAATAACTTCAAAAGAGAATCATATCCAATTTTTCCTGTGTGAAACTCCAAACAATGATCCCCAAATTGACAATATGAGCCTCAATAGAAATCTCCTAATTGTGCGTTGAAGTTGATAAGTTCAAGCATATATAATACAGGCATCTATAAAACAAATTAGTGCAAGATATGAAGTGAGAGTTCTAGGATATATAATTTTTTCCACCTATTTCAATCAATAATAAAAACGGATATAAATGTGTCAAGAATTTTTTATCTTAGTCTCCGATGGCTATAGGAATGTAAAGCATGTCTATTATTTAGTTAGTTTTTTCAATCCATATCAAAATAATTTATTGGAAAAGTAGCTCATTCATATCCATCTGATTTTTATCATTTTTATTTTTTATCTAATTATGCTACCCATTTGTTGCAAAGAGACTGTAGATCAATACGCTCTAAAATTTCAAAATCTTGGAAATACAATTATTTTCCTCTTATCAAGGAATGTTGGGATAACACTAGGTTATTTCATTAACATGTGTGGGAAAATGAGATAGAGGATACAATTAAATTAGTATCCACCATGCCTAAAATCAGATTTGGTTTTAGGCATAACCCCTCATTCAAATGAAACTAGGTTGACAATGTTGTTGTAGGATGATGAGATAGTGGGGCTACAAATTTATAAGGGTGGTGAATGGATTCTTGTTCACCCCATACCTAGTGCCCTAGTTATCAATAATGGGGACATGCTTGAGGTAATGGTGATGAATATCAATATTCTTTAGGACAAAATCATCAGTAGGACCTATTAAACTATGTTAACTTGATTCAGAGAATATTTCTATGGATGTATAATTCTAGGATTTTAATTCAAGTTGTGAATGATTTTCTAAATTTAATATTTTATGTATAAAACAAAATATTCCCACTTTATTCTTGATGTATTACCCAGCATTAATAATCAGGATTAATGTTTAATTCCACTAAATCCAAGTATTGAAACAAAAGTGGGTCATATTCTTGAGGTCATAGACGAGTTACATCCTTGTCAACACTAAAGATTCATTCAAGAAAACTATATACAACATGCCTTTTCTAGAAAGCTTGATAGGAAGAAGAATATTGAAATTGCTAATCATACCCTACAAATCATTATGCAAGAAATTGAAGGTGTTGAGCCTTGCCAGAAGCCCAAGTTGAGGTGGAATAAGCCCCCTCAATTTATTGTTGTGTAGATCAATGACATTTGCTTCATCCACTTCCTTGGCTTCTAGGTAGGGTCTTGAATCGAACCCATGACCCTTGAGACATATTGTGCAAATCAAAGGAAAAAAAACAACCTACGTGTCGAGCTAGCATTTGTTCCTAGATACGATTTTGTGGGTCTTAATGGAAAGAAAAAAATTATGCCATGTGAAGGGCTAGTGGAAGAGCACAGAGGAAGCATAGAAAGGACCTAATTAGTAATGCACCTGACTAACACATGGTTCAATCTTGATGGAATCATCTCCTATCACTACATGCACACAAATAATACAATTGATTATGAGCATCCCCATTTCTTTTAGTAGAGAATTTTTAATACAATGAACATACCATATTCATTTGATACTTGGATGTGCCATAAATACAATATAAAATATTGATGTCATGTAATTTTTATCATTTTCTTGAGAGTGGATTCAAACACACTGGTGTTTCTAATGGATGGATGAGGATACCCTTTCATAGAAGACTTGTTTACAACAATTACAATACGAGTTACATGACCCTCCTACCCTTGCTCCATGACTGAATTCTTTTTAAATTTTATTTAGTAAGCTCTTTGGACATTGAATGGATGGGGTATGTTGGGAAGTTGGTAAATCGAGAAAAAATAGATTAGAAAAACACTTGAAATAAAATATATAGGCCAAAAGGGTTACGATGTCGGCACGCCAGATATATAATTGATTTATTTGATTTTAAGATCACGTTTGACATTTCTAAAATTGCCACATAATGGGATATGCACATGTCACTCAAAAGTAGGTCATTGGAGGCTTCGCCTACGGTTCAAGCTACCTCCATTTAAATAAATATTTTAATTTATTTTTAAATAGAGAGTAAATAATATTAATATGCCAACATAGTGGGGAAAATTGTATACTCGTGACCTTTTCCTTAATGTTTGTGGCTCATTTTTAAATTTACTGAGTACTTTATAAGTTGTATTTACTTGGTTTACAATATTATTCTATTTTTTATTATTTATTTTTAAAAATCAGTTTCAATTAGTTTTTTAAAATATATTATAGATCAAATATTTAAGTTTGAATTTGATCAAAGTTATTTTTAAAATTATATATTTGAATCTTGAGCTTTTAAAATTTGAATTTAGTATAAAATTTGTCAACCTATTTTTATTAATCCATGTGAATTAAATTTTTTCTTTTTTATCGATCGAAGTAAGATTACAAAGAATAACAGTTATCAACTTACAAATAGAAAAGTAAGATAACAATACAAACTAGTAGAAAAGAACAATGAGCCAACAAATGACCATTACCAAACTAAACAAGAGGCCAAATATTTAACTGAAATACTTTACATAAATTCATATTGTTGTTGTTTTGAAGCTACTTAACCTATTCTTGAATTTTCTGAAGCTGGGCCATGACCTTTATATTTTTCTTTGGTAAACCTTGGAGTTGTGAACACAAAAAAGAAATCTAAAAAACTATGTTAGAGTAAAGCATTAGAATACTAGTTTCTTGAAAATAGTTGTTTGAAAACACAATAGTACATTTGGCCTTCCAAATATGTCTTAAAATAACTTGTCTAATAGAATTAACAATCACATCATCATGCAATTTGAATCCCAACAAAGCTTCTTTCCAACTCAGCTTATGATGAAAAATAGCAGAAAAATTATCGAGGATAGCATTCCATTGTTTCTTAGTGATAGTCCCAAAAAATATGTTTCATATTCTCAATACAATGAAAAAAGGGGCAGTTAACTGGCTAAATCTTAATGCGTCGCAGTCTATCTCCAACCGGAAACTTATGATATAAAACTTTCTAGGCCATCAATTGAGTATCAACATTAGTTTTAGATTTCCATATTTGTGCACTCATTTTGGTCCACATATTGGCACTAAATATGCACCTCCATTTATGATTGAGATAATGAATGATCTTCCAATATGGCGAGGAATGTAAATAATTTTTTTTAAGTGAAAGATAATTGAAATGAGAAGAAGATATCCATCTCCAATCTTTAAGAAGATTGCATTCCCTTGGAGTATAAATTTTCATAGATAACTCAAGAGGAACTAATGACTACACAAATATCATAAATGCTTTATATTTGTTGTTCAACTCAAACTATTGTTTGATTCTTAACCATGAAGCCCATTCAAAAGTATCAAAATCTCAAATATCTTTAAATTGATGAATACCTTTCTTGTACAAATAATAAGCATGTTTAGGAAAGAAAATTACAAGAGGTTGATTATGGTAATTAAAAAGTTTGTTCCACCAAATAGATGAAGAAGAAAAGCTAAAACCATGTTTTAGAGAGTGGTGCAGGAGCACCCCAAAGTGCATCTAGGAGAGTTAACTAGAAGGTCAAGAATTAACAATTTGTTTGAGATCAAATATAGAAAACTCCTTCCATTCTTTTTGTTTGTGCCTTAGAGGCATTTGAGGTCACGTATTATGTTCATAAAGGTCATGTTGACCATCTGCTAGATTGGGGTTTGGCTACAAGGAGGAATTATGACCTTTATAGACCTTCCTAGGTGTTAGTCTTTTCAAATTTTGCAAATAAGGCCTAATGGGAAAGCCACAAGCGGCCATGGAATAGTTAGGCTCGAGCTTAACTGATTTGGAAACCTTTATAAGGTGTGTCTCGACCTGTTGGAAGGTTGGAAGCTTTTATAATATTTAAAATTCATGAATACAATGGAGGACAGTAAGAAGATTGTGTAAATTCTGTGTTTTGTTTTGAATTTGAGTGATCAGGAGCGATCATGGAACTGTGATATTGTTATAGCATGTAGTGTAGTGGTATTGAAGCTTTGTGTGGTAGTATTTAGTTTGTGTGTTCAATTTGCAGACGTTGCTTTGTAATTAGTTTGTTTTGTTTGAGTTGCTGACCTGACAATCAAATTATAAAGGATGGAGTTCTAGTTACATTCCCACTATACTTGTGTACGAGCCCTAGGGAAATGTGATTAGGATTCATGTCTATATATAGATTAGGTTTAGGAGTGGTTAGGAGTCAAGGAAGCATGGAAAAAGTCTTCTCCTAGGCGAGCTTGACAGTGCCCAGCTAGGAAAGACAGGAAGTGCAAAGCACTTAACTGGAAGGGGTGTCTATCTCCTGGAAATTCATGGTGTGGAGAGGGCAGGTGTTTGCCTTGCCAAGGCTTAACAAGAAGGAGGAAGCTCCATCAACCTGTTTGGTGAGAGGAAACCTTACCAGTCTGCAAGAAGACAGGAAAAGACCTACAAAACCTAGGTTCTTTGTTCATTTCCAGCTTGGAGTGTTGTATGGGAAGTGGAGACTTAGGACCCCTGAAATCTTTGAGAGGTGGATTCATACCCTAAGAAGATCAAGGAAAGATTGGGTGGTCTTTGGAGAACTTTAGAATTTTGACCAGTTTTCTTGGAGTTGGAGACCTAATAGGGGCTCTTGGGCTAGTAGCCTTTTTTTTACCCTAGATGAGGGTTTGGTGAAAGTGATGGACAAAGGAAGCAAGGTGGAGTTCTTAGAACCAATTTCTGATGGTGTGAACCTATTGGAATCATCCCCACACCCCTGCAAAGATCAAATTGAGAGTTGAGGATAGTTGGCCTTTAGGGTAGAGTAAGGGCTAAGGGAAGAGTAGAAGCATTGCACCAAGGTTGGCTTGGTAGATTGGAATTGAGATGGTAGTGGGGTTGGCCAGGAGAACCAGGGGTAGCTAAGCAAGCATTAGGTCCTAAAGGTTAAGGTGGTGAAGAGTGACACCATAAGGATCTTCCAAGGTGAGACCCAGAGCATGGAAATGTGATTGTTCCATCCAACCCTACCCCATCAGAGAGGATCCATTCCACTGAAGATATTGACAAACCCATTGCCAAGCTATCCAAATGGACTGTAAGGGAAAGGAGGTCCTAATTTTGAAAAAGGGAGACATAATAATTTTATCAAACCAATGAACTTACTGTCATTTTTTACTTGTTGCAGCTTGTAAAATTCAATTACGAACAAGAATTTTCCAAGGTTAATCCCCTACAACTACTCTAATAATCCATTTCATAGCCAAACAAATCCCTTGAGTTTTGGGATCAATGATTCCTAAACCACCCTTGTGCTTTGGATGAATGGCAATGCGTCCAAGAAGAAGCAATAAAACTAGCATTTCCATCCCATTTCGATTAGAGAAATCTCCTAATAAGTTTGTTCAATTCTTCATATTTTTTCTTAGAAGGCATCCAATAGGATGAGTAATAAACATGGGTGGAAATAAAATTTCTTTTGGCAACTTGGACTTTTCTAGCTAATGAAAGGAATTTGTTGGCCCAGTTAAAAAGTTTATTTTTAAGTCTATTGAGGAACCAGTCCCACATGTCAGAAAGAGACGCCCCTATACCAAACAGAATGCCAAGATATCTGGTAATCTCCCCATGTTTAATTTTCCTCCACTCCTTAGGAATCCACTAAGGAATATGCCCATATTGAAACATAAAAAATTTGGTCTTATTGTGAGCTAGTTGAGAACCAGAAATGTAACAATATAAGTTAAGGATGTCCAAAGTGTTATTCAGCTCTTCTTCAAAATTTTGTAGAAACAACATACTATCATAAACAAAATGGGACTTAATAAAAACCTTAATTTCGGGAATAGAAATCCCTCTTATAAAGTTCATTTGATTAGATTTTTCAAGGATATATCCCAAGGCATCAGTTGTAAGCACATATAAAAGGGGGATAAAGGATATCCTTGTCTTATTGACCATTGCAATTCGAATGGTTATGTTGAATATCGATTAATCACGAGCTGAGCATTGGCATCCTGGAACAATATACAAACATGATTTTGTAGTTTGGGCCTGAAACCCAACCAATGTAGCATCTGTTAGAAACCAAGATCACCTACATGCAATCACCTGTCACATGCAAAAGACATTTAGAACCCAATAAGATGTTCTGTAAACCTCAAAGTAAAAATTCATTATTGAGAATCAGTTATTACAAAGAGATCAATCCTTATGAAGGAGATCAAGAAACCCTAGTGTGCACACTTAATAATTAATCAATTATTAATGTTCCCAAGATTAGCTTAAGCAACTAAAGGAATAAGTGAATTAATTAACTAGTATGATATAATTAATTAAGTATATAACTTATTACTCTAACACCCTCCCTTAAGATGAGCTTAGGAAGAAGCTAAAACACTAGAAGAAGATGCATGCAAGCAAAGATGGGTCCCAACAACTAGGCCTGATCAAGTACCCATTTACAAATGCAAGAAAGAGGTAGAGAAGGAAAACCTAGTGGGACAAAACCCCCCTACAATGAGATTACATGTTGCAAAGAAGCACTGGAAGAACTCTGTAGAGTAACATTGGAACCAAAATTTGGCAAGCAAGGAAAGATACTTCTGTCTACTACTGAAACCCAATGAGAGTCACTGATTGACTCAAGGAATCATGAAAAAAGCAACAATAGACCCGATGCCTCGGAACACTCGAAAACTCCAAATGGGAACAACCCTGAAATCTATGAAGCAACAAGCAATTATTGAATGATGTATTATTGAAAACGAAGTGCAAAGATGCAATTTGCACTCTCCCAACTGCCAAAACATCCAAGTAATCTCCAAACAACCCATCGGGCCAAATCTGGAATAAGCGATCAAACTGGGATAGATATAGAAAAAGTGCATGGAAAGCAACATAGAGCTCCTCAATACCTTTCCAATGCCACAAAGATTGCGAAAATCGGAGATCGTGGCAAAAATTTATGAGCTCAGAAGCATAAAAAGTACATCTGACTTCAAACAGTAATAATGCAGTAAAAAAGAAAAATACTGTAAAATAAACTGCATCACAGGAAAGTGCTTGGAACCAGCTTTTCGGTGATGTCTTGTTTGCCCGATTTTGATACTGTATGCCCAAGTTATGCCAAAAACAAAAAAACTACTCTTTTAGGGCAAACTAGGGTTAGGAGGGGGCATAGAGGCCGTACGGCCGATGACGTCATGCTGACATCAGCACTTCACAGGAAACAAATTGATGGCCATCTGGCCGTCGCTGCAAATATTCGGCCCCCTTGCATAAAAAAATTGACAGAGCCCCTGGTCGCTGATATGACCAGGGGCTGGGTGCTGAGATCGGTCGGGGGCCAAGCGCGGAGCTCCTAGCCCCCCATAAGACCCTGGTCTGGAGAAAGGGCCCGCGGGGGCTGGCGTTGCGACACCCGGTTCTCCACAGGACCCTGGGCTCGGTGGAAGCGGCTGAAGGCCACCGGCAGAGGGATGGAGGTGGAGGCCTTCGGTGATGGCGAGTTCAAGGCCGCCCAATGGCGCGGTGGCGACGCTCGCCATTTGAACTGGCCGCTCAAAACCCATGTGCAAATTTGCAAATTTTGGCACGATTTTTGAGATTTTTTGCCTGGTGAAGTGTACTGGGGAGGCCGTACAGCCTCCTTGGTAAAAATTTTTTGCCTCAAGAACAAACTTCTCCAAAATCAGTGATTTGACAAGCATTTCTAGGGTTTTGGGATGTTGCGAACGCGATGGCAATGTCCGTTTGAGCCCAAAGTGATCCAAAAAATTGACTACTCCCAGATCTTGCAAAAAAGATGCTTGTGGAAACCCTTGCACTGGAAACTCACTGAAAGGCCATATCTTCATATCACGAACAGGCAGCGGTAGGTCTGGAGCTCTAATACCATGTTAGAAACCAAGATCACCTGCATGCAATCACCTTCACATGCAAAAGACATTCAGAACCAAATAAGATGTTCTGTAAACCTCAAAGTAAAAATGCATTATTGAGAATCAGTTATTACAAAGAGATCAATCCTTATGAAGGAGATCAAGAAACCCTAAAAGGGAAACCCTAAATGAAACCCTAGTGTGCACACTTAATAATTAATCAATTATTAATGTGCCTAAGTTTAGCTTAAGCAACTAAAGGAATAAGTGACTTAATTAATTAACCAGTATGATCTAACAGCATCTTGATAATAAAATCCCAAAAAATTATGTCATAAGCTTTATCAAAGTCTAACTTGATCAAAAAAGCATTTTGATTGGTTTGCTAGGCCTATTCAAGAGTCTCCCAAGATAATATAAGATTGTCCAAAATGTATCTTCCTTTGATAAACCCAATTTGTTCAACTCTAACAATATTTTGGACTATAGGTTTAATCTTGATAGCCAAAGCTTTACAATAATTTTATAAGAAGTATTTAGTAACGTGATTGGTCTCCAACCAGCAATGGTGTTTTTATTTTTTCCTTTAGGAATTAGCTTGATTAATCCTCTATTAATGTTTGAACCTAAGGAGCCATTATGAAGAGCCTCCAAATAGAGCATATAAAAATCATCCTTAGTATGTTTCCACATAATTTGATAAAATTAAACTAGTAGACCATCAACACCGAGGCTCTTATTAGGTTTCATAAAAAAATAGGCTATTCAATATCCTCTAATGAAAGGATGTGATCCAAATAAGAACTGTAACCTAGGTCAATTTTTTTAGGGATAAACTCCTTGACAGTGTCTTCCAAAGTTTGTTGCACATCTATCCAATTACTTTATTCTTTAAACAACTTCTCATAAATTTTTTGAAACACCATAGTAATTTCAGCAAGATCAATATGTAATCCATGCTCATCTAATATAGCATTGATTCTTTCTTGTTTATGTTTATAATTGAGATATTTAAAGAAAAATATAAACCCTCTATTTCCTTCTTTGATACAATGAAGTCAAGATCTTATTTTTGCATCTTGTCCCTTGTAATTATCAAGCTTCCATAACTAAGTTTCAGTTACAACAATAGAAGTTTGAATCTTCTCATTATTACGATCAACATTAAGTTGTTTCCTAGAATGTTCAAGCTCCTCGTGTAATGATTTTTCTCTTCGTTTTCATTTCTAAGCCATTATACAACCAAAATATTATAGAAAAATAACACATTGATTCAAGGAAAGACACCACCACTCAACCCAAGAACCCCCTTCTTGAGGTTTAGGAGTAGAATTCCAAATCCCTATGAAAGTAGCCACACATTTAGAATTCTTTAAATGGGAAGTATTTCAACTAATAAGGGAGTTGAGAAGAAAAAATATACTATTGAGAGGTGGATATGGAGAAAATAATAGGAAAATTATTAGACAAGGTAGTAGAGTAGTCAACTAGTACACTACCCCCTAAAACAAGGTTCTCTAGATGAAGATTGTGAGAAACATAAAATCTATCCAATCTGCTCATTTTCCTATCATTGCCAAATCTCCAGTTAGACCAAGTAAACCAATTGCTTGCATGGATTGAAATTTTATTATGGATAGGATCAACCACTCTGATTAAATTACAAAAATAAATCCATCTTTCAAATTCTTCATTGTTGAGTTTAAAATAATTATACCAACTATGATCTTCATGGTGTTCCACCATATTAAAGTCCCCTCCCAACACCCAATCACCATTAGGAAGGTTTTTAGCCATCCAATCCAAGAGAGCTGATCTTTTTTTAGGATCATTAAGAGCATAGATTAAGAAAAAATTGATAGGTTGTATGTTTATTACAACAAAGACCCAAACACAACTATGTGAGGGATCTTGACCATTATCAATGACATATTTGGAAATCCAAGGAGGTAAACCAATAATAGCTCTATCACTTCCATCTCTATGCAAATAATGAAAGAAAGAATCTTCCTTCCATAGATTGAAAAGAAAAAAAATCAAGGCAGTTATTGCTTAAGTTAACTTCTTGAAAGAAAATAACATCTGGCTTCCATTTGGATAAGGTCTCTTCGACTCTAAATTTGCATTGAGGGAGGGAGAGCCCCCTCACATTCCATGATAATATCTTGCAGCTCATGATGAACCGATTATGATATTATGTTATTCTTGTGGAAGAATCCAAAGCGATTAGAAAGAGAAACAACATGTTCTTGATGGTTGCGCTCATCCATACCTGAAGTAGGTAATCTTGATCTTTGTCATGTGTTAGGAGGGGGAGAAATAAATGTCTTTTTAGGAGATTTGAAGGAGCTGAGGGAATGAGGTGGGGATGTATCATAGGAGAGATGATGAGGGCTAACAATAGGAGGAGAGGACTCCTTCCTCTTCCTCACAATTCTCCATTCATCTAAAATAACAACCTCTTTATAAGGTGTAGTGTTCCTATTAGGCATTGTAGCAAAAGCATGAGGATTGGAAGAAGAAGGAGAGGGCTTGTTTTGAGAAGGAGGGACATAAGAAGGTGTGGACCCTAATAAAGGTGGAGAATTATGTTTAACTTTTTTATTAACTAGTACAGAAGAAGACTAGGCAAAGAGAGACATGTTCTTCCTAATAGGACAATCCCAGTATAAGATGGCCTTCTTTTTGGTAAAAGAAGCAGACATTAGGCTTGTTCAAATACACTATAGGCTGATCTATTTCAAAACTAAGACCAAACAACTTAAAACTTTTAGGCAATGGTTTATTCAAGTCCACCTCAACACACACTCTTGGATGAACACGAAGACTTGAAAATTTATCTGAAGGTTGTTTGCACCATATTACTCTACCAAGTCGAGCTACAATGTCTTTTAGGAATGGTTTGAAGGTTAAGCTCAAATAAGTTAGCTCTAAAAAAATTGGATAAAGTGAACGGGAAGGACCTTCGAGATGAAAATCAAAATACCAAGCTTGAAGATAATAAAATTGGCCACAAATTATCCATGTACCATACTGTAAAACTACTTGAGCATGCTTAGTAGTTTTAAACATACAAGAGACATAACCTTTGTTAATCCCCCTTATTGACTCAATCTCCCATCCCTTGTAGATTTGAAAAGGGTGCCCAAAAAAGGTAGAAGCAGCAGCAAAGCCACGACCTTGTGCCCTCGCTTGCACCACTAAAGTAGGAATCTCCATCTTTGATATGAAGAAAAATGAGAACAGAAACCTTGATAATATACCAAACCGTGATAGGATGAAAAACCCCTGAAATTACACACTGAAACGTTGGAGAATGTTGAAGATTACAATGCGTTGCAAAACAAGGGTTTCACTTTCGCTACTATCGCTCTTTATGTGGATCAACTTTGTACATGTTTTTGTTGATTTATTACTTGGTTGTATTTAAATATAAATTTATTCATATGAAAATCATCTAGGAGCATGTTAGGGTTATGATGCAGGAGCATCCTTGGTTCTTGGCAATCTTGCATCAACCAAAAATATTTTCATTCAATTTTTGTTCTTGTTCTTGTTCGAGTTGGTAGATTCGGTATTTCTTCATGTTTTCTCACTAGATCATGTGTACCTATTATTTAATTGTGGACACGTTCAATTTCCTTATTCAAAATTTTCAGGTTGATTGGATCTTTTTATGGCAAGTTATTGCTTCTAGATTAAGTAACAATTTTTGGTTCTAGTCCCAGAATAATTTCAAAACCTAATGACTAGTTGGATCGATCGGAGATTTTCTCCGTGACTTGCGGATCCTCACAATGTGTTTAAATTTGATCTATGGAGTGTCCCTGACCTTACACTTAGGTCCACACTTCATCATGCACATCTACCGTGGAAGAATTTTAGATTTGAGGCCGACCTGTTCTTGCACACGTTACATTTTCTTCATCGAAGAATGTAGTGATCTTTGGCCGATGCGGATGTTTCTCGACCCATGGATAATATATAAAGCTTGTAATAGATCAATAGGATAGCAATGAATTATGATCAGATAGAAAAAGATGTATATAAAGTTTGATCTATAGGATTTTTGCTCGCATGTATGAGCACTGTATTTTGAGCATGTTGTAATCAGGCCTGTGTGCCGAATATGTAAGCTCGGATGTGGTCGACTATATGTAATCAAGATTTTTGATAATAAGAATGTTTGTATCTACATTTTCCTCCATATTTTGTATTTCTTTTTTTGTGTTACTCTTGTTGCACGATCTAGATTGTTCTCTTTGAGGACCATCCATTCCATGTTTGCACCATTTTATCATATATTTACTTGATTGTATGAGCATTTTTTATCAATGATTCAGATCAAAATCATTAGGATGATTCAAAACATAGATAAAAATTCTTAGGGAATTAAATATAGATGCTATGAAATTCAAAAGAATCAATCATTTATAGGAACATCATAGTACCATTATCAATGCATTACATCAACATACTTTTTATTATTTCCATCCTTATTTTGAATTCATTTAATCGATCCAACGAAGAGTCTAATAAAAAATAGCATGAGGCTTTATGTGCTTCTTATAATATATTATAAACTATATGCACAAGCATTTTAATATTTTATAATTATATAACTAATATTTAATCAAGGTTCAATTATTTAATATATATTATATTATATCATATATTTATACTAATTAATGGTGCATAGTTAAATTGTTGCCACATGTAATTAGTTGAAACTTTTGCATCAAATTGTTATGAATATATTATATTATATAATATTATATTATTTATATAATTTATATTTATATTATATTATATATTTGTATAATAATATATAATATAATATATTATTTATATTATAATATAAAATAAAGTAATATATTATATATTATATAATATTTAAATAATAAATTATACGAGCATTTAATTAATATTTTATAATTATACAATTAAAAGGTTCAAGAATAATATTTAATTATACAAACTAATCATCATAGTTAAATTGTTGTAGATTCAAAATATTATGCTATTGATCCATTTAGAATATATTTTATTATTTATATATCTATATTTATATTATTTACATATTTGTATAATATAATATACAATATAATATATAATATAATATATTATATTATTTTTTATATTTATGTTTATATTATATTATATAAATAAAATAACATATTATATATTATATAAATAATAAATTATATGAGCATTTGATTAATATTTGTAATCATATAACTAATATAAATAAATAAGATTGGAGAGCTAGTATTTACAAAAAATTAAGTTTTATTGTTAGACTTCTTTTCTTATGTAGTGTTAATGTACAGAAGTGCATAAAGCCTCCATATTAATTGCATTCTAAACTCAATCTCAACTACATTATGAGTGGTAAATCAACCAATCAAATATTTCATTGACCTAATAAAATTGTGCCATAACAACCATAATTTTCATTGACCTAATAAAATTATGATACATATGACTTGCAAGAATATATTACAAATTAAATCAGGCTTAGAAATAAAGATATGGTTAATGTTATTATCAAAGCTATAGTTAGGGTTAGAATTAGAGTTAATAGATCAAGGTTAGGGTTAGGGTTAGGATTAGGATTAGGATTAGGACTAGGGTTAGAATAAGGATTAGAGTTAAAATTAAATAAATAACCCTTCAAATAAAATCTAGGTAAATAATAAATTTATATTTTTCACAAGATTTCATTCTTGAACTTTTTCATTTATTTAAGATTTATTTTATTTTACTTTAAAATTATTTAAGAAATATTTTATTTTATATACTTAAGAGTTTTTTCAATTTAAACAGACTTAATTTCAACTCTATTAGTCATAATTGTGCTTAGTACAAATCAAAATTAGGGTCAAGGTGAAGCCTAATAACTAGAATCTTCACTATTCCAGTAACATTTGAATAGATTGAGCTTGAAAGAGTCTATTGATATTAAACTATTATTATCCTACTTCTAAATTGTTGTCATGCCAACTCATCTATCAACTAGATAACACATTATTTACCTACCTCTAAATTGACAACTACTTTTATTAGAATACTACAAAGGAAAATACTCGCTACTATATGGAACTTGTTTGGGAGTGACTTCAAATAGGATTTTATCAACCTTTCCTAAATATTAAAAAATATAATATGTCAAAACAATTCTTAAATATTACAAAATATATTTAATAATTATTAAATATTTAATCAATAATATTAAATAAATATAGTTTAAATAATATTAATTATTAAAATATATTTAATATTAATAATACTAATTATTAATAATATTAATTATTAATATATTTAATATTAATAATATTTAATATTATTTACCTAGCAATATATTATCTTTTTTTGGGGAAAATCTCTACCAAAGAGGGTAGCACCCTTTCATTACTTCAACAAATAAAATACATGAGAGAACAACATTTCAACTCCAACTCCTTCAAGGAGAGGTTGTGTACAAATTTATCATTCAAGCATCTAGTTTTGTCATTCTACTAATCCAAGCCTCAATTAAAATATTCTCGTCTTCAGTTACATAGTTAGGAAAAAATTGCAAATTCTTAAAGAAGAAGGCCTCCCTAAAATTGTCAATAGTATTGCTCACTTCCCTATTTAGCATCTACCACATCACACACAAAATCCCTCTTGGGCCATTTTTCATAGGCAGAGATAGCTTTTATAGTTGCATTGGCATATAAACATCCTTCAGGAACTGGGCCATGAGCTTGGCTACCATATTCCTTTTGGTTGTGCACACTATGTTGGAAAAAAAATTCCCATCAATGCACCATCATGAATATTCCCATGACTTAGGTTATGCTCACCTATGACCTGCTTTATAGTGCTACTAATATCTTTAGACTTCACTTTGAATATGTAGTTAATTTTAGCATAAAAAAACTCTGGTTCTTTGGCTTCCCTATGTACATAGCCAACCATGACCCACACACATCTACAAACCATTGAGATCTCCATCTACTTGTTCACAAAGCCTTGCTTAAGATACATTACGATCGGGCCTTATACAAACTCACTATACATGATTTGTTGCTTCTTACACACCTTTATAGAGGCAAGGATTTCCAAAAACTTTTCTTGCTCATCCATAGGCGAGTTGAACCAAACAGTCACAAGATACACAGACATTCTTCTTTTAACCATCTCCACATAACCATACTCCGTAAGATCACACTGCTGAAACATATTCTATTCAGAGTCGCTTTCGTCTATGAACTTTTCGTTGACATCACCGTGTCCGAGTTTTCTCTACTAACATAGAGCCTTTTGTATCTTTGGATGTCCTTTGGCCCTGTGACCACTTATACACCCTGAAGAGATCAGACTTGCATTAAGTAGTTTCTGATTTGTAAAGCCTTCTCCTAGGTATTCATTTTATCCAACCCTTTTGATTGAACTTCTTGGTCAATTCCTTCATTTGATAGAAAATCCGCCAGCTTGTTAGATTTCCTAAGAACATGGCTAATTATGAAATTACCCACTAGCTCCAACAATGGGTTGATCCTTGCTATCCAAGCCTTCAATTTCTAACTTTGTGCATGCTTTAAAATTACTACACTTATTATGACTTTTGAATCTCCTTCTATGTCAAAAACTTGTAAGTTGTTATGAACATAATATTTCACACCTTCAAACAAACTTGTGGCATCTGCTTCGTTGTTGGTACCATCCTGCAATTTCAATTATGTAGCCCATACTAACTTACTAGTATGATCTCTCCATACAAAGCATGCCGCAAAGGGCCCTAGGATGCCTCTCGATGCCTCATCAAAGTTTAATTTTAGCCTACCACTTGGAGGTAACATCCATTTTGCATCCCCTTTGTGTTGCTTCTTTTTCTGGAGATTGCCACTTAGGGATTTTATCAAGGACTAGTTCTTGACCATCTATTGATCCAATGTAGTTTAATTGTTTTCTTTTTGAGATCATGTTAAAATGCTCACTTATAATTCAATTTTACTGATTACATTGCTTACCTGGGACACCTTCTCCTTTAAAATTTGATTGTTCCTTCCATGCCATAGTCAGGACTTCTAACCATAACACTACAAGTGTAGATCCTTTTTCCTACTTGGGGCCACGATTCAAAGATGCGCTTCACACTATTTAGCAATGACCCTTGCCAACCCAGCTTTGCATAGAAAGTTGACCAACAACATTATGAAAACTCACACTCTACCAATAGGTGATTGGTTCTTTCTTCATAATTCATACAAAGAGGACACCTAAATGGGCCCAACATCCCTATTCGTTTGATCCTTTCACTTGACAAAATTCAATCATGCATAGTAGTCCATGTGAATGCACCCACTTTAGGTAAAACAAACTTTCCACAACATAACTTCTTTGGCCATTTTTTTGATTAGAGGTAAAACATGTTTTGAAGGGGCCCCAAAACCCTTTACAAAAAATAATGTTGCATCAAAATATTTTAAAAAAATAACTATCAAGCAACCAACAAGAAGCAAAAAACCAACAAAACAACTACCAAAAAATAGGAACAGATGCAACAAGGAACTACAAATTTTTTAAGATATCAACCACCTCCATATCACTATCAATAATCTTTTGGTGCACTTCCGTAACCTTAGTGACCTACTTGGCAAGAATCCCAACATTTAGCTTAGTTTTATTATGAGTCCTAGTACAAGGACCCTTATCACTAACCTCTCTAATCAAAATACTAGGAAGGCCAACCACATTACCAACAACATCCTTCCCTCCCGATGCTTCCTCCATCCACTGCCCCACCTTCCCATTGAGAAAACAAAGACCCTTGGCTTCATTTTTCATAATGGACTTGCTAACATCCTCAACCTTATCCAATTTTTGATAAGATCGATCTAACTTTTCGTCAAGAGACATAATCCTCATTTCAAAAGCTTGTTTCAGCTTCATCATTTCATCAGTAATGATTTTCATTGCATTAAAATCTAATTGATTTGAACCTATAAAGAAGGCTCTAAAGGAGTAGAGGACTCCCTACATTTACTAACCAGACCACAAACCTTCACATTAGTGAGATTCAATTCATTGAAATACCACTTAAAAATCTTGAAGAGAGTTAAAGTACCATCTTTTTCCAACCCCAACACATTGGGTAACTCCTCTCTATTGTAGTTGAAGACATCCCTATCATCCACCCCGTCCTCTAGGGAATCCCTACTAAGATTTTCACTTTCAAGAATGTCCTTCCCTTTCTGGATAGCAATTAAAACCTTAATCTTACATAAGGAGCTTTCAATTTCTTCAGCCACACTCCTCCCTTTATCCTGCACCTTCAAACCTTGCTCCTATAAATCTGCATTAACTTGACCACCAACAACCTATAGAGGCTCAATATTGGGGGAATAATCTCCAACACTAATAGTCTCCTCTTGATCGAGGCCATCTTTCCACTTAGCCTTATTTTGGGAGCTCCACCCTTCAAACCCACCTTCCTCTTTGAACTAGACAAAGGGGGTTCCCAACCTTACCCACAAAAAACTTCTTTCCTTTCTTCAAACCCAAGGAATCACCCTTCACAATTTTACCACCTTGGGACTTACCAATAGCCATCTCATCACTACCCATATCATATTCTTCAAAATTAGGGATTTTAGGAATTTTTCCTTTCTTTACACTCTTTTCCTCAAAGGAGAAGGAGGCTCTGAATAGACTTCCATGGAGGCATCTGAGCCAAGCTCATATTCCTCAATAGCATACCCCAAATCAGATCCAATGTTAATTCCAAATCAAGCTTCTTATGTCAACCCTTAGTAACCCTCTTAGGTTGATCAAGAACAATGTAGGACTTAGCATACTCAAAAATAAGGAGGATACGACCCTCATGAAGAACATGATTCTTGGGATTATGCCTATGATCTCTAGTACCACACTCTAGGGAAGCAAACAGATGAAAAGGAAAGGAAACCTTTTTCTTATGCTTGAAAGGGTTCAAAAGAACAAAATGACTAGATAAAATAGAGAAATTTCCATCGAGTGTAAAGTACCTCATGATTTCTTTGACAACGTCACCCCAAATTGCTTTGATAGAGCTATGATATTAACCCCTACATTTCACCTTCTCCAATCTATTCCTTTCATAATCCTTGAAGAAAATTTCCAATGCAACACTCAACTCCTTCTTGTCTTTGAAAAATTCCCTACCATCTATAGAAAGACCCGTAATTTCAGCAATTAGGTCTTCAATAATATTAAACTCAGTCCCACCAAGCTTCAATACCCTATTCTGCCATCCTATGTCAACTTTGGGTCATTCCCATGGAGTCTATCCATGTAACGCATAACACCCCCCAAATGTAACCTTTCCCAAACTTTCACATTGGTCTTCAAGGTGTCACAAGAGATAGGTTCAACTCTATTCCAATCACCATCCATGATCACAACCACCATAAACCATATGAGCTTGAAAAAATTACAGAGAATAAGAAGAAGCCTCAAGAATAAAGCCTTAGATCCACCCACAATCTATGTGGGAGAGGTAAGGTGGCAAGAGGGAATAATTAATCTAGAAATTCACCCCTTATGGATGATTGTCATATCAACAAAACACAAAGAAAAATATGAGTAGAGATCACACCAAGAAATACTCTACCACATAAACAAGCTTATGTGAAATAAGCTAATGGAAAAAAAATCCCCCTCCTTAGCATGTTTGTAAAACATGATTTAAACTTGTTAGGACTTCAATGGGGAGGGGTTCATTCCCTTCCCATATCATATGATCATTAAACCCAATGTTAGCAAAAACATTAGCAAGACAATTTCCTTCTCTAAAGATATGGGAAATGTAGCATTGATCAAAGGAGTTCAAGATTTCCAAAGAATCCAAAATGAGAGATTCAACCATCCATGAAAGGGGGGTTGGATTTCTTTAGGTTGTTAATAAAATTTAGAGAGTCACCCTTGATCAAACCTTCCTGAAACCTTTAGATTGAGCTAAGTTCAGCCCATGATAGGCAAATGAATCTTTCACAAAGTGGTTTGTTTCTTTGGCCATGTTTCCTGAGAGTTCCCCAAGTTTAAAACTTCATAGCCTATTTTAGTTTAGTATTGACCTAAGCTTGCAACACACCAATTGATTAGATCTGTTTCACTTGTGAAGAAAAGATGCCTTTTTGCCAATTCTGCTTTGAGTAGCTCCCTTGTTCCAATATCAAGCATATCGAAGATTTTCTATTGAAATTCACATATGCCCCTACCTCTATGCAAATCAACAAAGGTGGTCAAATTTTCATCATACACATTACTAGCTACATGAATTTCCTCCTCCATCCCTGGCAGAATATTCAAAGGTGTATACCCATTCCACAAATCATGCTAGAAAGATGCTTGATTACCATCTCTTATGCTCCAAGTCAAGTGCTCAGTTATCAACAGTCTGCAAGTCAAGATGAAGTTCCATAGAGCTGAACCTTTTTGTGGATTTTCAATTGTTAGGATTTGATTTGCCTCCTCTTAATCTAGATATTTTTCTCTAAGAAGCTTGCACCATTGCACCTTTGGGTTTCTATACATCCTCCATGCTATTTTCGCACCCAAAGATAGATTTTGTAATTTCAAATCCTTAACCCCCACACCCCCTGCATCCTTCAATTTTTTTACTGTCTCCTAGCCTATCAACAAGATGTGTTCTTCATCATGGATTTCATCCCACATTAGTTTACCTTGGATGACAGTTAGCCTTTTAGCAAAAAAAAATCAAAATTTCCACACATGCCAACATATAAATAGGTATTTCAACCAGAAGAGATTTGACCATTGTGATTCAGCCAGCTAAAGTTAGCCATTGACCCTTCTAGCTATCTGACTTTGAATTTTATTTTTTAATTATATCAGCCCAAAAACTTGGCTTCACTTGCCCCGTGAACAACAAAATTCCTAGATACTTGGTTGGGAGGTTGCCCTGATTGTAGCCTAAAATATTTAATATGCCCTACTGCAATATTTTATTCGTGTTGAAAAATAAAATATGGACTTCACAATATTTACCAGTTGCTTGGCTTCATTACCAATGAGATCTATTGAATCTTTCATTACTTCATCTTTAGCAACAGAAGAATTTCCATATAAGATTGTATCATCTGCAAATAGTTGATGGGAAGCAACTACAAGTGCAAGTGTAGCCTCAATTCCTTTCAATAGCCTAGACCTGCATTTGTTGGATATTTTCCAACCTAATGTATCCATCATGAAACAAGAATGGGGATATTGGATCATCCTATTGGAGGCCCCTAGCTCCACTAAATAAACCACATGGAGAGCCACTAACCATCATTGAATACCTTGGTGTAGATATGCATTAAAAAACCCATTTCAACCACTTCTCCTCAAACCCCATCTTCTCCATTTTTTTTATTAGAAATATCCATTGTACCTTGTCATATGCCTTACTTAAATCCAACTTTATCACCATGCTATTTTTATTTGACTTCTTTAACATATGCACTATTTCGTGTGCAACAATTATCCCATCAGTTATGTTCCTATGTGGAACAAAGCCACTTTTCTCTTGAGATATTATTTGAGACAAGATTATTTTCAATATATTTTCCATCGCCTTTGTGATATCTTGTAAACCATATTGCATAGGGAGATTGGTGTAAAGTTTGAGAATGTTTCACTTTTTTCTTTCTTCAGGATAAGTGCAATATTTGTATTATTCAGGTCTTTAAGAAAGTTTGTTTTCCTTTGAGATTCCTCCACTAGATCTGTTACTTCTTTTCCCAAAAATTCCCAACATATTTGATAAAAATGTGCAACTCAAAAGTTGTTTTCACTTCCTCTACCGATATCGGGCTAGTTAACATAGCATTATCTTCATATGTCACTAATTTATCAATGTTGTCAAGGATACTATAATTTAGACTCACGGCCATTCCATTACCACCCAACAAGCCTTCGAAATATTCCATGCCAATTTTCTGAATACTATCCTCTTCTTGAACACTATTTCCTAGATCATCCTTGATTTAGTTTATTCAGTTCCAACTCCTTTTCATTTTAGTTGTATTATGAAAGAACTTTGTGTTTAAATCGCCTTCCTTTAACCAAGTTTCGTACAATTTAGACTTCCAATAGCATTCATATCTTTCCGATACTGCATTGTAATCAGCCAACATCTTCTCATTTTTGAATTCTTCATGCGATATTCCATCCTTTATTATTTTGTCCCCCAATGCTTCTAATTTAGCCTCCAACCTTGATTTCTCTTCAAATATGTTCTTAAACACATTAATGCTCCAATGCTTAAACTTTTCTTTCATTCTCACTAATTTCTTCTGAAAGATGAAATTTTTTGTTTGCTTCCATTCTATAGGTTCTATCCATAAATCCTTGATCAAATCCACAAGACCTTCGTGCCTCAGCCATATTTTTTCAAATTTGAACTGGCCTCTCATTGGTTTTGCACTTGTATTTATGTTAAGTTTGATAGGAAAATGATCTAAGATAAAAATTGGCCTTATTGTTGCCTTCAGAGGGACATTATCATGCAACCATTCTTCCAACACAAAATATCTATCTAATCTTTCTACAATGTTAGTAAAGCCTCATCTCTTATTATTCCATGTAAAAGGCCCATTTTGATGATTTGATGTCTAACAAAATATTTTCTTCTACAAACTTAGCAAGATCTTTATGAGATTAGACCACCTTCCAAACCCCTCCACTCTTCTCACTTAGATCAAGAATTACACATTGAAATCCCCTCCAATAATAGTTTTTACTATGGCAATTCCTTTACTTATAGCATCCCAAACTATTTTCTTCTCTTTAGTTTTTATAGGCCCATAAACATTGAAAATTTCAAAACTAATGGTAGAGGCTAGAATTTTTACTTTTGTTTTCATCCAATATTGATTCGATGACAATAATTCCACTTCAACACTTGTTGGCTTCCTGAGAATTCCAAGGCCACTAGATGCAGCTATCACATCAATGAACGAACCTTTCCAATTTTTACAAGAGTTGACAAATGCTCTTACCTCCAAACCTTCTAGTTTTGTTTCTTGAAATAAAACAAGATCAACCTTTCAAATTTCCAATTGGCACTTTACTAGTCACCTTTTGTTAGGGGCGTTCAGGCCCCTAACAATCCATATGAGGATATTTATCTCCTTCCAAGGGAGGGCCAAATTCCCTTGGATCTAGTCATATATGTCTTTATTGAATGTTGATTACCTTTCTAAGCCTCTTCGTCACGTTTTTGTTAATTTATTTTCCTCTCAAGTTTTGACGACGAAGCCTTCATAGTTTGACAAATATGGTGTTCTTTTATGGTGCCTATTTCATCCACATCCTTTTGATAGATTGAGTTATCCAATTCTAAAATCTTTGTTTCATCACAATTTCTTCACATTGGGAATTCAATTAAATTCATCGAGGATGGGAGAATGATTTCAAGTTCGCCTTCCTCTAATAGCTTTTCTTTCCTTGGTATAACCATTTATAGAGGTTCTGCAACTACCAGCATCCAATCTTTTGATTGGTGTGTTTTATCTAGTGCTTATGTTTCCATATCGTTCATTTTATTCTTATTAGTTTGGGATTTTTCCCACCATACTTCCTTAAAAGGCTTTGGAAATTTTTGCGATCTTCTTCATTATGGTTTTGCCTTCTACATTTAAAAAAAAATAACACAGGTTTCTCTATTTCCAATGATTGTGTCTATTTCTCTTCACCATAAACTAGTTTAATCTCCTTTGGTATATCTTTGATTGCTAGTATTTTGATCCTTGCATAGATCAAGGATTCACAGTTCCTTAAATCAACGTCAATCGTGTGGCCTAATGCATCTCTTATATTTTTTAAGAATTTCCTAGACCAATATTCGTATGGTAAATTATATAATCTAATCCATGGAGGACCCTCCCTTGGTTATGTAGTCTAAGAGATTGAAATTTCTTCATCATTTTTGTAGATACAAGTGCGAATTACCGAACTTCCAACCTTCTATTTCCATTATTTGATCTCTTGTGTTTTCATCTTCAAACACAACCACACAAAATTATTTTGGCAGAAAATTCATTATTGGATCCAAGTTTCAAGTTCTTTCCAACCATTCCATTATTTCCTTCCTTGTGTATCTTTTCCCCAAAAAATGACCTATAACTGTCTTTTTCTCAAAAGCCTCAGTGTCTCTCACCACAATTCCAGAGACGTCCACTTCTTAGATTGATCACACATTAATTTATTAGCTATGATTCCTTTATTCCTTTGAATCTTCCTCCTTTGCTTCACAGTAAATGCTTGGAACCCCAACACCAGAGCACTTAGCCTTCCTCTCCAACATCTCTCCCTTTCGTAAAAAAACCCATGAGGTCATTGGTTCATGATCACCTAAAAATATATTATCATTAATATGAAATAGATATGATTTAAATAATTTTAATTTTATTTATAAACAATATTGTATGCTAGAAAATTTTGATGAATGATGTGAGGTGGAAATGGAAGTTGAGTTCCTCGCAACCCCGCAAGGTCGCTACAAGGGTGTTCTTTGAAATTGGTGGGTAATAAGAGAATGCAAGAAAATGAGCATACACCACATAGGCATTGTATAGGCATGAGTTTTCACCCCTGATGCAAATTCCCTTTCACCCCCTTACACTTTAGAAAACCAAAGGTGGAGGCTTAATTGTACCTAAGCCCGTTGTCTTTGTTCCACTTGGCACCCATTTTGTGTGTCAACAGAGGAATAACTGTCAAAGCCACCCATGCGGTGTGGAGAAATCCGTGTGACACGCTTACATCCCTGACAAATTCCCACGTCTGGAGCCTACAGTGGCATTACAATTCCCATTGGGAGTCAACTTGTAACGCCCTCTTTGGCCAACTGACCAAAATATGGCCATTTCTTTCACCCTTTCCTTCAAATTCGCTCACCTTCATTCATTCCATGGTTGGTTGATCTCTTCACCTCCTCTACAATATCTTCACAAGCCTCAAGCAACTTCTTCACCATCTCAAGCAATACTTTACACTTCATAGCAACAAAATCAACACTCCATCACTTCAGTAGAGCAAGTGTGGAACGAAACACCATGACAACAGAGGCTTGAGTTCCTCTAATTTTCTCCCCCACTAGCCTTGAGCGCTTTGGGCGGAGGTGGTAAGCTTTCACTCCTCTCCTCTATTATTTGGTTGAGTAGCATAATACTGTTTTGTAGTGATTTTGTGTTTACTTAATTTCTTAAATTTCTCTCCATCTATCTGGTTGTCCATGGAGGTGGGAACACCAAAATAGGGGGTTGGACTGAGGCAAACCCCTATATCACCCCAACAATTTCTCTCTCTCTTGAGTGCGGTTTTTGAAGACACTCACGCACTAGAAGATTCATCACTCACATAGGGGTGATCCCTACAATAGTGGTTTACAATTTTTGGCCAAACTAGACACTGGAATTATTTTTTAAAACTAAATCTTCACATTCGGGCACCTATAGCGGCTAAACCGTGAGGAATTTGAAGATGATGCAAACTAGAGTCTCATCACATTTTGTTTGTAGCTTCGAAATATATTTTTTCCAAAATATTTGGAATCAGATTCCACTTCTTTTTCCATCTCCCATGAAAACTGGTTTTTTCACAAAACAACATTTTAAAAAAGTGACGCACACCGTATAGCACATAACGTTTTTTCCATGAAGGATAAAATTATAATTCTTTTGAATTTAGATTTCTAACTCCAATATCTAGTGTTTCCACTTGGTTAGATAGTTTATTATTGAATATTTTTTCTTTAATCAAGTTTCGAATTCAAACCAATTACAATTTAGACATAGTGTGACTGTATAACGCGTAACTTTTTTTGTATATATCGAAATTTAATGTTTTTTTTGTTGGATCAAGGACTTCAATATCTAGTGCACTCATATTTTTCAATTTTTTTTTAATAATCTGCTATTTTTCCACATGTGTAGAAAAAAGACCTTCATTTTTTATGAAAAACCTATGTTTAATAAAACTAAAAAAATAAATACATAATAAAAATATATATATTAAAAATATATTTGTTGGATAGCTCGTCCTTAGGACTACCTAATCCCAGTTGGGTTTGTGAAGATTCCTCCATTTCCATCCTCAACCCGAGCTTCAAAGTGCCAAAATTTAGGTTTTTTTTGTGTCTTAGGGGGGGATGAGGAATAAGGGTGGTTCGAGCGAACCACCCTTCCATAAGGGATTTTGTTGGGTTTTTGGGTGAGAAAGAATTTAAAGGGTTCACTCGAACCCTGGTTCAAATGAACCCCTTATGGGCTTGCTCGAACCAGTAGGTTCGTACAAACCCTAAAATCAAGTTTTTTTCCATGTATTCATTTTTTATTAGTTTTCCTTCCTCACTTGAATTGTAAACCACTATTGTGGCTTCACCCACGGTCGTAAGTGTCTCCTTTCCATTCTTCTCCTTGTCTTTACCATTTCCATTCCAGTTCTACTACATCCTGTCACTTCATCGCATTCTAGAAGTTCACAAAAACTAGAGTAGAAGCATTCACTTTGTTATTCTCTCAGATAAACCTGCCCTTTGGTCCATACGAGATGCTAGCACACCTCTTGGATGCCAGTGCACCACGTTGTCATTTGTGTTCTACGTTGACTTCCTTTGGCCGAGAGCTTGTCGGTTTGTCCAAAGAATCTTTGTGACTTGCTCTTTATGGTTCTAGAACTCTCCCCGTTGTTCTTTGAGGTAGTTTAGGGAAGTTCGCCCCGTGAGGCTCTCTGAAGGAAGAGAACTCGTGAGTAGCGAATCCCCCTACTCTACATTTTGGTGAACCTGATGTGAAGAATGTCTTTTTCAAAAAGTAGGAATTTATTTACCCCTACTTGGTGGGGTCATAACTTTTGACTCAATGCTCAAAATTCAGAATCGTTTGAATCATTAGAAAGGTCTCCTTGAGAACTAGTTCAATCCCTAAATTACAAGTGTTTGGCAATCAAATTTTAGGGACCGACGCAAGTTTCAAGCCCAAATTTTGCTCTGAAGACCTCCAAAAATGCAAATTACTAGAACATAGAAAATAACGAAAAAATATTAATGAATTTAATATCTTATTTTATTAGGTCAGTATCTAATTTTGTTCAAAATGTTAATGGTATTCCATTTCATGCATGTGATGGTGACCTGGATTTACCCATGTCACTTGATATCTTTGATCCTTCTCATGAGAGTCCTCTTGCCTCGGAGGATATCTTGTTGCAAGAAGAGGAAATCATTGATACCTTTCTTAACATTACTCTACCTTCTATTCATTCCAATGCACTCTCTTCTAGAGATGATGCATTTGTGAATGATGAATCTACCCTTCATAATCTACCCTTCATCCCAATGCACTCTCTTCTAGAGATGATGCATTGGTGCACGATGAATCTTCTACTCCTTCAAATGCACTCTCTTCTAGGGACTTTGCATTTGTGAATGATGAATTTCTTATCTATTCCAATGCACTCTCTTCTAGAGATGATACATTGGCACATGATGAATCTCCTTCCACATTTGATCATGTTTGGATTGATGTTGAGAATTTTTCTTCAAATAATTATTCTACTAGTTGTGATGATTATGTGAATGTAATTGATGTCTCTACTACCCTTCCAAGGCCTAAGAAATCGGTCATCCACGTGACTCCAGCTAGTCCTTCTCCTTAAAGGCTTTGTTCTATTGATGGTGTTCCATTTGATAGTGACTCTCATAATCTCTCTATGGATCCCTCTTATAGAGAGGTAGCCTGTACCTATGATTCGAGAATGAATAAACAACTAATTCTTCCTCAAGCACCTGAACCTACTACTAAAGCACCTAGTGATAATGGTCTTATCGAGCAACTTCGAGTTACTCTGGCTAAGATCTCATTATGGGACTTGTTTCAGTCTGCTTCGGTTTATCAAGGTATGCTTCAGAAATCCTTGCAAAATATCCTCTTGCCTTCTTTCACTAGGCCAGTGGATGTTGATGCATTGATGGTGTATATTCATATAGATTCACCGAATATTACGTTCTAAGAAATCCCACCTTCAGAAGTACAAAAGCAAATGGACCCTCTAATGATTATAGTTAACATTAATAAGATTGGCATTAGATGTACTCTCATTGACGTTGGTTTGGTGCTTAACATATGTAGCATTGATCTATTACCTAAGATTAATGTTGATCCATCTTCTATTAATGCTTCTTGTGTCATCATCCATGAGTTCGATAATGTTAGGAGACAAGCTCTAGGTATGATAGTATTACCTTTTCATCTTGGACCCATTATCTCAACTACCCTTGTATATGTT
The DNA here is from genome assembly GCA_007115665.2 of Sequoiadendron giganteum. NCBI lineage: Eukaryota > Viridiplantae > Streptophyta > Pinopsida > Cupressales > Cupressaceae > Sequoiadendron > Sequoiadendron giganteum. The sequence goes on from CM021100.1 coordinate 290,728,718, forward strand.
ATGTTAGAGAAGTTACCTTAAAACCTTATTCTTGGTAGATTGTGGATTCACGCTATGGGTGCAGTTACGCCTACCTTGCATAAATCAATTAAGATCATTTGTAATAATCGAGTAGTCACAATCAAGGTTGGTCCTGATGCTAAGCACTTATGTGAGATGGAAGACCTTGTTGGTCAAGCTTCAGTTGTACCTACCCTTATCCCTTCAGTATCTTCCAATGTGTCAATATTTACTCCAACAATACCCACTACAAAGGATACTCTTGAGATAAATTTCTCTAAGGAAGATACTTCTAAAGCGAGAAGTCCTAAGTTTGTTCCTTCTACCTCTTCTCAAGATAATGCATGTCTTGGTGATGATTGGGGTCCTCTAGAATTTACAGATTCCTTCATTCAAGAATATAAAGTTGACCCAATCCACTTAGACCATTTGGTAACATCATTCACACCCATTATCAAAGATGATCAGTCTTTTGCATCGCGGGATAATATGAATGTGAATTGTAATTTTCTTAGTATTGATCCTCCTTTTGAGGAGGATGATTACACCTCTACTAAAGAGGATAATGCTGAAAATCCTATCAAGAAGGATGATGGTGATCCCATAGATGAGTATGTTCCCCCTAGCTGGAATAATGATCTCTATGAGGAGCCCCCTACTTCTTGTGATTTGCGAGCACGTTATGGCCCCGTCTTTAAGCTCATCTCTAAGTATGGTTATGAGCATAAAGGTTGCAGGTGTAACGAACAAGGCATTCAAGTCCCTGTAGAATTCGTGCCTCACAAGTGTAATCTAGGGCTTGGTTACTTGAATGAACAATCTAAGAAAAAACCACGATTGAACATTGACATGATGTATGCTCAACCTCGTTCTCGTGGATTATTCTATTCTCCCTTGTCTTCGATCTTCATATCTTTTTCTTGTGATAAGTCAAAATTTTCTCCGCAAGAGAAAGGGTTGCTTCCTACTCCTCATCCTTTGTCTGAACAAGAGTGTATTTTGTTGCGGCTTCTAAAAGCTTGCTTGATTACTCTTCCTCCTCCTACACGAAAGAAACATGATAAATAAAGAAATTATTTTGTGCATAACATCGAGTGCCTAGCCATTCCACTAGTGAATGTAAGGCCTTGAAGGACAAAATACAACAACTTCACAATTTCGGTGTCTATTGATGCACCTGTCTTTTCTTCACATGACAAGTGATATCGAGGTTTACCTATATCCTGTTCCAAGTATCTTGCATAGTTCTCCTCCCTTGTATGTTGGGGGTAGTGATAACTTATTCTAGAGATGTGTTTCCTTATTAAGGACCCCCTCTCTTCTCTGTCTTTCAAATGTAGCATCCCTTGAGTGGATCCTCTTTCTTCTGAAGGGTTCTCGAGGGACCTCTTTGAAATTTCTTTATATCAAACAAATTCCATCACATCTAGCTTGGGTGCAGCCCTACTAGACTTTACTTTTCAAATAGCACATCCCTTGAGTGGACCCCTCTTCCTTTTGAAGGGTTCCCGAGTGACCCCTTTGAAATTATTCTAGCTTAACGATGGTCTATGTGACTATCTGCTCGATGATACAGGTTCTACTCTGAAGTGGATTTTGCTTTTATCACTTTTACTCTATGATACAAGCTCTACTCCGAAGCGGGTTTTTCTTTTATCACTTTTACTCTGTGATATAGGCTCTACTCCGAAGTGGGTTTTTCTTTTATCACTTTTACTTTGTGATACAGGCTCTACTCTGAAGCGAGTTTTGCTTTTATCACTTTTACTCTATGATACGAGCTCTACTCCGAAGCAGTTTTTTCTTTTATCACTTTTACTCTGTGATACGGGCTCTACTCTGAAGAAGGTTTTTCTTTTATCACTTTTACTCTGTGATACAGGCTTTACTCCGAAGCGGGTTTTGCTTTTATCACTTTTACTCTGTGATACAGGCTCTACTCCGAAGCGGGTTTTACTTTTATTACTTTTACTTTGTGATACAGGATCTACTCTGAAGCGGGTTTTGCTTTTATCACTTTTACTCTATGATATGGGCTCTACTCTAAAGCGGGTTTTGATTTATCACTTTTACTCTATGATACAGGCTCTACTCCGAAGCGGTTTTTTTTTCTATCACTTTTACTCTGTGATATAGGTTCTACTCCGAAGCGGGTTTTTCTTTTATCACTCTTACATTCATTTATTTTTGTATATACTGGATCAAAGATCTGCATCTTCTTCATCCTAAGTATAAGCTCTTTCTTCAGCTTCATAATTCTACGGAATTATGAGGTCCTCTTTTGACCCTGCACTCTCGGGTTCACCAGATCGCGGTTTGCTTCCTTGACGGTTTAGGTATACATCTCTTACCTTACTATTTCTTACTACTCTACTTTACCGAAGCACTCATCAGTACTCATGCTCGCTAAAGTGGGGGAAAAATATATAGGCATGAATTTTCACCCCTAACACAAATTCCCCTTTACCCCCTTACACTTTAGAAAACTAAAGGTAGCGGCTTAATTCCACATAAGCCCGTTGTCTTCATTCCACTTGGCGCCCATTTTGTGTGTCGAAAAAGGAATAACTATTAGAGACACCCGTGCGGTGTGGAGACGTCTGAGCAACACACTTACATCCCTGACATATTACCACATCTGGAGCCTATAGTGGCATTACAATTCCCATTGGGAGTCGACTTGTAATGCCCTCTTTGGCTGACCGACTCGAATATGGTCGTTTCTTTCACCCTTTCCTTCAAATTCACTCACCTTCATTCATTCCATGGCTGGTTGATCTCTTCACATACTCTACAATCTCTTCACAAGCTCCAAGCAACTTCTTCACCATCTCAAGCAACACTTTACACTTCATAGCAACAACATCAACACTCCATTACTTCAGTAAAGCAAGTGTGGAATGAAACACCATGACAACAGAGGCTTGAGTTCCTCACATTTTCTCCCCCACTAGCCTTGAATGCTTTGGGTGGAGGTGGTAAGCTTTCACTCCTCTCCTCTATTATTTTGTTGAGTAGCATAACACTATTTTGTAGTGCTTTTGTGTTTACTTCATTTCTTACATTTCTCTCCATCTATTTGGTTGTTTATGGAGGTGGGAACACCAAAATGGGGGTTTGACTGAGGAAAACCCCTATACAACCCCAACACTTTTTCTCTCTCTCTCTCTCTCTTGTGTGTAGGGTTTGAAGAAACTCATGCATTGGAAGCTTCATCACTCGCATGGTTGTAAGTGTTTCCTTTCCCTTCTTCTCCTTGTCTTTACCATTTCCATTCCAGTTCTACTACATCCTATCACTTTATCGCATTCTAGAAGTTCTCAGAAACTAGAGTAGATTCATTCACTTTGTTATTCTCTGAGATAAACCTGTCCTCTAGTCTGTATGAGATGGTAGTGTGCCTCTAGGATGCTAGCGCATCGCGCTAGAACATCTGTGTTCTGCGGTGACATCCTTTGGCTGAGATCTTGTTGTTTTGTCCAGAGAATCTTTGTGACCTGCTCTTTCTAGTTCTATAACTCTCACCGATCTTCTTTGAGGTAGTTTAGGGATGTTCGCCCCATGAGGCTCTCTAAGTGAAGAGAACTCATGAGTAGCGAATCCCCCTACTTTATAGGCATAATATTGGAAATCAAATGAGATGTTTTATAATATATTATATATTCATTTTCCTAACTATTATTAAATGATATTTAGAGGTTTCTTTTTTGGGTTAACAACTACAAAAATATTTTTTGATTCAAAAAAGAAAAATTAAGGTTTTCGAATGTTGAAGAATAATATTTAATTATAAAAATTAATGGTGCATAATTAAATTGTTGCCAGATGTAATCATTTAAAATATTGGGTCATTGGTCTATTTTGAATGCAACACACTCAAGTTGGCCAAGATTTGGGTCATTAGTCTATTTAAATGAAACACACTCAAGTTGGTGAAGATTTGCTTCATCGTAGGTGTATTGAATTGTGAAAGAGTTGGAGACAAAGTATAGGTAATACTAGTAATCACACCTTGGTGTGCAATGGGTACACTGAAGAGGTGTGGAAGGTTAACTGGGAAAAGTTTGGTCTACTTTTTGCATACATTTGTGTAGTATGTGAGGTTAATTGGCAGGTCATTTAGAAAATGATGTTGTTTGTGCAAAAAATGACTCAATGGATAAGTGATAGCTTCAAATCAACTATGCATCCACATATAGGGATATGAACATGACAAAAAATATTTGAATCAGGAAGATAACCAATATCCATTGACAAAAGGATCATGTTATGTTTGAAATAGGGAGAGAAAGAGAGAGAGGAAGAGATGGGCATAAATAGAGGGGGGAAGTGTTTGTGTGAGAGAGAGAGGGGTAAGGAGATGGGGATAGAGAGGAAGATAGAGATACAGATGGAGAAGGGGAAGGAGAAGGAGAGGGAGATATAAAAAGGGATAGACATGGAAGAGACAAATATATAGAGAGGGAGAGATAGAAAGATATAGATAGGAAGTGATATAGAGAGAGAGGGGGAGAGAGGGAGAGGTATAGGGGTAGAGAGATGGAGTGATAATGAGACAAAGATAGAGAGATATGGAAGAAGAAATATGGAGAGATAAAGATATAGATATAGATGTATAGAGAGAGAGATGTAGATATAGAGGGGGAGAGGTGAAGAAAGAAGTAGAGATGAATATAGAGGGAGAGAAATAGATAAAGACATAGAGGAGGTAGAGGGAGAGATAAAAATATATAGAGAGATAGGGAGATAGAGAGGGAGAGAGAGAGGAAGAGATAAAGAGATGTGGAGGAAGAGGGAGAGAGACAAAGAGGGAGATATATGGTGAGATAGAGTGATAGAGATATAGAGCAATAAATAGATACAAAGAGGGAGAGGAGAGAGAGATAGAGAGACAGACAAAAAGATAAGTAGAGATAGACAAATAAAGATGGAGAGAGGGAGAGAGAAATAGAGGGAGATAGAGAGACGAACAAAAAGATAAGTAGAGATAGATAAATAAAGATGGAGAGAGGGAAAGAGAAATAGAGGGAGATAGAGAGAGGGATGAAGAAAGAGTGAGATGTAGAGATATATGTGAAGAGAAAGAGAGATATAGATATATGGGAAGAGAAAGGGAGAGAGAGGTAGAGATAGATAGATAGATAGATAGATAGATAAATAGATAGGAGATAGGGAGGGAGTCAGGGAGAGAGAAATGGGGAGAGATAGAGGGAGGGAGGGAGAGAAAATTGGGGAGATAGGTAGAGGGAGGGAGAGAAGAGGAGGTAGAGATATAAGTAGAGGAGGGAGAGAGAAGAGGGGGACAAAGGAAGAGAGATAGGTAGAGGGAGAGAGAGGAGAGAGTGGAGAGATAGCTTAATATATAGAGAGAAATAGGGAGAGGGAGAGAGGGAGAGATATATATAGAGAGAGAGAGGTAGAGATAATAAGATATAAATAGAGAGGGAGGGGGAGATATAGAGACATAGAGATAGAGGGGGTGAGAGTGAGAGAAAGAAGGTAACAAAGATAAGTGATAGAGAGAGGAGGGGAGAGATAGAGAGGGGGAAAGATAAAGAGATAAAGATAGGGAGGGAGAAATAGGGTGTTTGCATATGAGTGAGAGAGGGGGAGAGAGGAAGATAGAGGTAGAGATGAAGATAAAGGGATAGAGGAGGAGGTAGAGAAATATATAGAGAGATAGAGAGAGGTAGAGGGAGAGATAAATATAGAGAGATATTTCACCAAAAATGTAATAGAAAATGAGTTTTTAAGTGTTATCTAGGCTAAAAAAATAAGAAGAATATAAATACACATAGATTAACCCATATCTAAGAATTACGTAAATTTGAGGGCATATGTATTATGGTAATAGTAAATGCTAATTGGGGAATTTCTCATGTTGGGTCTTGTAAGTGGGTTGGGGAGGATGGTCTCCTTCATGAGGTGTATAACGTACTAAAAATTATATTTCATAGGTATTTTGCCAAGGGATCCTTACCCCTCATATTATGAAGAAAATTGAGACTATAATGTGGACTAATCAAGATGGCTCTTCAAGAACAGAGAATAATTTATTATATTTATGGAATCAATGTGGAAATGAACACAATTCAATCTAGCATAAAAGGTGTGGACTTGGTGCTATGAGGTGGAAACAAGAGACCAAAAATATTAGGCTAGGAAAACCCTCTAGTGTCATGGGAGGGGATCTCAATTTAGTGGAGCCCCATCTCACGTGATTATGTGAAAAGAGAGCTTAATGTTTGGCATATTTTCAAAAGGGGAGGGCTTGCCAATCACATGAAGAGATTCAATGGGTTCAAGCCCATGCTTTTAGTGGAGTTCACAAGGAATAAGATGCCTTGATAACTGTAGATGGACTAAATCAACTCGCTTCACTTCAAAGAAAGAAACACCTTTGACGTAATTAGTAAATAATATTACGAGAAATAATATAAAGCAATTCAGTATAAACAATGTTACGCTTAGTAATTTAAAATGTTAGCTAATGGGTGATCCCACAATGCTGGTTTAAAATTTTTGGGAGATTTTGATTTTTGCTGAAATCACATATTTTAAGAAAATATAATGATTTAAGCCTTAAAAATTTCTACTTTAAGGATTACAATTGAAGAGGGTTTGATCAAACCACCTTAGATCAAACCCCCTTGGATAGAACCCTGCTAGTATTAAACCATACCTATAACAGAGTCTCTTTTACACCTATCAAAATGTTGATAAAAAAAACCACTTTTGATTTACCTTTTGGGGGATCAGATGAATTCATTTATAGATTATTTTTTGTAAGTATGTAGTCTTTATTATAAGCTTCCCAAAAAGTATAATTTTAAATAACTTTAATTTAATTATTATATTTATTTTTTATTTCTTGTGAATGTAGGTTTTTCACTGAAAATCAAGCTCTTTGTTCTGCACATGTGGAAAAATAGAAGATTATCAAACAAAAAAATAAAAAAATATGAGTGCTCCAGATATTGAAGTCCTTGATCAAACAAAAAAAAAAGAATTTTGATACATAAAAAAAAGGTTATGTGTTATATGGTCCGCCTATGTCTGAATTGTAATTGGTTTGATTTCAAAACTTGATTAAGGAAAAAATATTCAATAAAACACTATGAAACCAATTGGAAGTACTAGATATCGTAGTTATAAATCTAAATTTGAAACAATTAGAATTTTATCCTTCATGGAAAAAAATTTGTGTTATACAGTTAACATCACTCCTTAAAAATGGTGTTTACTGAAAAAAATTAGTTTTCGAAGGAGATGGAAAAAGAAGTGCAATCTGATTCCAAAAATTTTGAAAAAAGAAAATTTAGAATCTACAGAAAAAATGTCACAAATCACTAGTTTGCATCGTCTTCAAATTCCTCACGGTTCAGTCATTATTGGTGTCCGAAAGTGAAGATTTAGTTAGAAAAAATCAGTTCAGTGTCTAGTTTGGCCAAAAATTGTAAACCACTATTGTGGGATCACCCTAACATAAAAAACTAACACACGTGTGATAATAATATTTCTATCATTTTTCATTCTTGTTAATTATTAACCATTGATTTAGAAAAAAATATCTATCTATATATATATCCACACCAATCTCTCTCTTCCTTTTTATCTTTGTAATTTTCTCTCCCCTTTTATCTCTCTTCCTTTTTATGTTCTTCCTTTGTCTTTTGTTGTCTACCTCTACCCCCCCCCCCTCTCTCTCCCCTTGCCTATCCCTCTCTTTTCTGCTATCTCTCTTTCTCACTTCCACTTTCTCTTTCTCTTTCTTTCTATATCTCTTTCTCTCTTCCTCTTCCTCTTTGTCTTTCTTTCTTTCCCTCTCCCATTCTCTATGTCCACTTCTCTTTATCTCTCAATCTTTTGGCTATCTCTCTACCTCTATATCTCATTATTTATCTTTCTCTCTTCCCATATCTCTCTATTTTCCTCTCTTACTCTATCACTCTATCATTCTTTCTCACTCTCTCTATACATCTCATTTCCATTCTTTATTTTCCCTCTCTTTCACTCTACTTCCCCTTTTCTCTCTTCACTTATTTATCCCTCTCTAGCTCTTTTTCCCTCTCTCTTTGTCTTCCTCTCTTATTCTCTCTCCTTTTTTAATTCTCATCATCTTATCTACCCTTTGCTCCATTAGCCTCTATCACAATCTTTATATTTAAATTATATATTGTATATTTTCATTACATATTATATTATATTTTATATTTTATATAATATAAATAATAAATATAATTATAACTTTTTTTTTATAAAATAAATATATAATTAAATAGCATATATATATCAACATAAATATTTAAAATATAACATTTTAATAATATTTTTTTTTACATTATATAAAATAAATAAAAATTATATTTTATATAGTAGAAATTATTTTTTATTAAAATACATATATATTTATTTTATAAAAAAAAATTATATTATAATTATATTTATTATATTATATTATATAAATTATTAAATATAGAATAATCTGTAATATATATATATATATATATAAATATTCAATGCTAAAAAAGTTCCTATCCACGTGATTATGACTACTGTTCTTTGCAATTTTTGATGACTGTTTTATTTGGCAACTCCAAAGAAATCATGTAAAAAAGCCGAATTAATGATATTATCCAAGTGGCGAGGAAATCATAAAAACGAGTCAATGTTGAGTGAGAATTGCATGCTAATGGAATGGAATCAAACTATTCAAGGCTTTAACTCTTCCGATATTAATATGGCAATCGAGGTCATGAAGACACATTTCAACTATTCAGTGATTTGCTTATCGTGCAGCTGCATAGACTTCCCACGCACGACTCAATTAATGTATGGAAGGAAGGTCAATTAGTAAAAAAAATGGTTTATTTTTTGCATACATTTGTGTAATACATGAGGTGAATTAGTAGGTCATTTAGAAAATGATATTGTTTATATATATTACTACTACTGCTACTATATAATTAATTTTATTATATTTTATTATTATATAATAATACTATTATAGATATTTTTTAATTTTATGTATTAATTATTATATTCATCACACTAGTCTCAGATCTAAGTAATTTATTGTGTCCAACCATAAACTTCTCTATAAAATTCTCTTCAAGTGTTTATGTCTTTGGATTAGATGTCTTCACTAAATAGATGATTGATGCATACACCAAGAAGCTTGAAAGCTATGAATAAAGTGAACATTGAACCATATAAATAATTTATATATAATATATTATTATAATTTGTTTATGTCTTATACAATTTAAATATAAAAATAATAAATAATATAATAATATATATAATAAATAATGATCATTTTGTACAAGTATTTTTATATTTAAAACTATATATATAATTAATATATATAATAAAATAGCTATAATTATTATAGAAATGTTATTTTATAATAAATAATATTAATATTATAGTTATTTATATATAATATATTTATTAACAATATATAACTTTAATACATAAAAAATATATCATATTAAAACATAAATGTACATAACTAATATATATTACTATAATTTATTTTTTATTATATAAAATATACATTATATATTAATTATACTAATATATACTTAACTACGTAGAGTAATGTTAAAATCTAAATGTGCTCATTATTCGTTTTAATAAACATACTCTAAAACCCTCATCGAAACCTTATTTTCATGCTCCAGGTCACCAAATTGGAGAAGTGAAAGGTCAATACCAAGGAGAGTTTGGAGGAGCGGAAACCAATAGCGGCAGGGAAAGTAGCAAAAAAAGGGTGAAAAACAATCGAAAAAATGGCAAAAAATGATGAATGGTTGCATGTCCTATTTGCGAGTCTGCACCATTGATAGACAAATATATTCGGGAAACCTCAATGAGGGAACACCTTCGACATAATAAAGTGTTGCGTAAAGACATTTCACGGTTCAGGATGTGTGGAGGACTGTCATGCCACCGCTAGAGAAAATAACAAATTCCAGATGGGACTGGGGAAATGCGCAGAGTGATGTAGATTAAATGCACCATTATTCTTACAACTCTTCATCCATGCACTAGATATTTCTATATCAAAGAGTGAAGTAGCATATAAAATGTGCAGATCGATGCAAGGATATTATCGTATTGATTTCGAGTGGAGTGCCAACTGTCCATCAATGCTTTACACAAGTAATATGTCAGAGATCCGAGCTTAGAACAAGGTGGCCTTTATTGCTCTTTCTAATGGCATACTTAGATTCAACTTAATGCATGATATTTGTTGTGTGCACACCAGTCGCCACTTAGTTGTGTTGTACTTTGATATTTTTTGTATCTTTTGGCGTGACTCCACAATTCATGTTGTATACCGTGACGTGCCAAGACTTAGAAAAACTCAAATAAAGAGACAAGAATTAAATCAAAGGTACAACTGCATGTCCTATCTTTTCTTTTCTATCTTTTTGGAAAATAGATGTATCATAAGACTTGGAAAAACTCAAAGAGATTGAATTAGTCAAAGATTTTTGTCGATTCTTTTGTACATCTTTTTGGGAGCATGCTGGAATGCAAAATCAGTAGTTGGGTTGAAAAAGAAGGAAAAAGGGAAAGGGGGCAAGCGGGTTTCAGGCCAAGGCATTCTACTATAGATCATTGCATAAAATTTAGACATTTCATTGAAAAGGTGTGGGACACTTAAAGGGAAGAAGCTTTTTGTTGCTTCATGGATTTCAAAAAAGTCTTTGACACTGTGCCTAGGGACAAACTTTGGAATAGAATGGAAGAACTTGGGATTCCAAATGAATTTAGGGTGGTTGTGAATAAGCTATATGAGCGAGTTAGAGCTAAAATCAAAACCAAAGGTGGTATGTCTAAGTGCTTTGGTAGTGGCATTGGAGTCAAATAGGATTGTCCCTTGTCTCCCACTTTGTTTGGGTTGTATATTGATAAGCTTGAAGATTGGTTAAACAAGACTGTTGGGGAGGGTATTCAATTTGTTGGTTATGTGGTGAAGTTACTTTTACATGCGGATGACCTTATTCTTATTGCTAAAACTACCCTTGGTTTAAAAGAGAATTTAAAGACTCTTGAGCTCTTTTGTCATGAGGTTGGGATGCAGGTGAACACTGATAAAACCAAAGTTATGGTTTTCTATCTGAAAAGGAAGTAACAACAAGTTAATTTTATTTTTGAGGGGAGCCCTTTAGAAATGGTGGAAGAGTACATGTACTTGGGTATCGATTTTCACAATAGGCTTAGCTAGGAGACGTGTAGAACAAAAAGGATTCAAGGTGGTTGGAGAGCTTCTTATTTGATGCAGAACATGTGTAGGATCACAGAGTTATGGGATTGGAAGACCAAGAAAAATCTTTTTGGTTTGTTGGTCACGCCAGTTGTCCTTTATGACTATGAAGTTTGGGGAAGTAGCAAGTTGAAAGAATTCAAAAGCACCTAATCACTACAAGTATAAAAGTCAAGTCTTCGATTCTCTACAAGATTCTTTTGGATAAAGATGGGATGTTTCCGATGGAGACATCAACGATGATCCGCTTAATAAGTTATTTAAAAAAAGTTGAAAACATGGATGTGCAACGCTGGCCGAAAATAGTTGTTGAGGAGGAGCTAAACCATAGGAAGAAGACTTGGATGAAACAAAATAATAATTGGTTGAGAAATTGGGACATTAAGTTACAAGATTGTTCTAACACTAAAAAAGTTTGAGTTCAAAAAGTTTAGACTTGCTATGTGGGCTAAGTAGCTTGGTCACAAAAAGGCACATCATATCAAAGAGTTCAACCCCATGTAGGAGCATGATGAAAAAGACTACCTAAGGTTTCCAACTAAAGGTAAGGTGAGGCTTCTCATTACGTAGCTGAGGACTGGGTCTCATCATCTTAGATGTGAGATAGGTAGGTGGACTATCCCCAAGGAAGAGTGCGAACAAAGAATTTGTATTTTTTGCAGCAAGGGGGTGGTTGAGACAAAGGGTCACTTTATCTTCGAATGTGTAGCTTATGATAAAATTTGTATCTAGTATGAGAGCAACTTAAAGGTGGATAATCTAAATGAGCTTTCTAAAGAGGCAAGGCTCCTCAAGACGGCCAGCTTCCTGATGAAGATTCATAATAGGAGAGTGGACATTGAAAGGAACCAGAAAATGTTTAAAGATCAAACTCTGGGTCCCATAGGCTGATGGTCTCGTGGACATTAATAAAATTATTCATTCATTCCAAATGAAGAAAACCTACCTAAAATATGTAGATATTAGAAGAAACAAGATGGGAGGTTTCTGACAGTTTAAAGCGAACAAAAGGAATAATTACGGTGCTAAGATCTTCACTGTAGATATTGTTCATACATTTAAAAGAAAGTAATTTCAGCCGAATGCCACGCTTCACTGTGGGAATCTTTCTTTTTCTTTTCTTTTTTGATAAAAATGGATAGAGATTAAGATAAGAAATTGAAAAGACCTATTGTTTTATTGAATTAGTATGAAAATGTTATGGAAAGTTCCATAACATTTTCATACTGATTCAATAAAAAAATAAGTCTTTTCAATCTCTTATCTTAATCTCTATCTATTTTTATCCAAATAAATAAATAAATAATGTATATGCAGAAATCCATTCGTGTCAAAAGTTGTATTTGTTCTAAACCTGTATTTTTCAACCCTCGTGTTTGTTAGGAGTCTTTTCACGCAACTTCAATACTATTTTTTTAATATTTTTTTTCAAATACCAAATAAAATCTATGTTAATTTCTTTCATAAGGTAAATAAAATATAATATAGATTTATGTTTTCATAATATGTTTTTATTATAGATTATATAAATATAATATAAAGTATATATTAAAAAGTAATATAAATATATTATTTTAATATATATTTTATATTATATAAAAACGGGGGCTTTTATATATAATATAAATTATATTTTAAAAAATAATATAAAAATGTTATATTAAAAATTATATTATATTTATATAATATATAATAAATTTATATATTTATATATTATTTTTTAATATGTATTTAATATTATATATAAAAAGAGGGTTTCTATATATAATATAAATTATATATTAAAATATTATATTGAAAATTATATTATATTATATTTATATAATATATAATAAATTTATATATTTTAATATTATTTTTTAATAGATATTTAATATTATATATAAAAAGAGGGCTTTTTTTTTTTTGGTAAGTTAATAGCTAGTATGGCCAACACCACATATTATCGATCAAAAAATAATACAGATTAGATGCCTTTCGGCTCAAGTTCATCCTTCAAAATGCCATACTGGCCCAATATCAAGCAAATTTACTACTAATCTTAACCAGAAAGCAAGCCTATCAACCCAACTGAATCTACCCTACCCGTTTAAGCTTACAACACAAAACTTAAACTTATTTTGTTAACCAATTTCACGATTTCCTTGCCTTCCTTCCCTTTGGCATCCAGGGGCCATGCAGAGAAGTGAAGATGGGGCTTGAGTCCCCTCGTCTCGAACCCCGAGCCTTTTCTTCCTTGTGCATTTGTTTTGTGTGGGTAGCGCGGGACTTAACTGGGCATTCCAACTTGCATCTCCTATGTGTTGGACCATTTGCAATCTCCTCCACATTCCGCCCAGCATCTTCTATCTAGTCTTCTCCTGAATCCGGTAGTACCGGGTTCGCCAGAGTAGTGCCATCCTTATCGTCATTGTCCACTTTGAACCCTTCCTTAGCCATATAAGTTCCCAATTCCTCCTTTGTCATAGGCAGAATGAGGCCTGCTACGCAGAGGAGGAAGTTAATGTTTCTGTCAATGTCCCTGCACCGCTCCTCTAACTCCTCTGACTCTACTGTTGAAAAAATTGAGAATTTAGGAACTGACCTCCCTTTGCATCTCTTGAGCAGCTAGTAATGTTGCGACATAGGAATTCACCCAAGCTCATCAATATTGCCCAAAACTGCATCTATTTCCCCCAAGTACATGTGTTTGAACAACCGCTGATAGAGGTTCTTTATCCTTGGCTTCGCCATGCCCCTATAGAGTGTGAGGGCTAAGAACATCTCAGGGATGTCAGTATTGAGCCAATGCTTATGGTATGGCCAAATGAACTCCCGACCCAACACCTCCCAAACTGTGTGAATAACCAGCTTGTCCTTGACCGAGAGAATTCCATGCAACCTAACGTCCATCACTTCTCCCTGAAATGGAAAAATGGTTGTAGTTGTCTTTAGACACACAGGTGTATCCATCTTCTATCTTTTCCACCTACACTTCACCAGATGATTCTCTTCTATACTTCTAGTTGTGACTTTTTCTTCGACACCACCCATACTTATATCCAATTGTTCCTATGATTTGACTTAATTGTACCATCCTTTCACACAAGTGACTCCTTAATACCATTCCAGCAATGTCGAGGTCACCTGCTTGAAGTGATTTCAATTCGCCTTGAGACGATCGACTAAATCTTGAAATGGTGATTATCTGCCATATGTGACACTACTCAAGTTTTGAGGTGTACCATCCTTACTAATTACAGGTTTAAATGGGTACGTGGGGCCAGCTAGTTACTCCACATCCTAGATTTTATGCCACAAGTTTTCATACCTTCATGTTGATGCAACCCTTCACTCCGCCTCAACTTAGCTATCCCTACCTAGGTCATACCCTGCCTCCGACACCGCACCTTTTTCCAAACTGTCTGCCATAGTATTTCCTTCATGGTACATGTGTCTAACTTGTAAATCCTCAAAGGATGAGATAAGGGTCCAATCAGTTGCAACCAGTTTGGGGTGAAGTTAATTCTAATGGCATTCACTATGATTAACGAGTCCCCTTCCAAGTGAAATTTTGTTGCCCCAATATGTTTTCCCAATTCCAATCTACTTAGGGCCGCCCTAATTTCTACCATGTTGTTTGATGCCTGCCCAATGCTCTCTACCTTCTGAGCAAGCTCCCTTCCTTCAGAGTCCCTTGCCACACAACCTATGTCAGCCGCTCCAGGATTACCAATAGAGTCGTCATCGAATTTTACTTTAATCGAACCAAGTAGCGATTTCTTCCATACTGTTCTTCATCTGATTTCATCCTTTTGAGTCACATCCAAAGCACCTACAATGGGAGGAATGTAAAGTCCAACAAATTTATTAGTAAGTTTGATATCTCTGTTAGAGAACACATTTTTTGAGAAGGATATCTTTTTTGCTACACTCTTTGCCAATTCCACCACCACCTTAACCAGACGTCTTACTAGCATTTTTCTACCCATTGATTGCTCTTGGAAGATGCACCTATTCCTTTCCTTCCAAATTTCCCAGCATACTATGGATGGTACTATCTTCCATATGTTGTTGAACAATCCATTGTGGAGCTTCTTTGGCCACATAGAGAGCTATTCCCAGAGGTTTGGCAATCATGGGGTTGGGTAGTTTAGAAGCTTGAGTATGAATTTCCAACAATACTCGGTGTAGGGACATGTGAGAAAAAGGTGTGACATTGTTTTCGTCTGATGCTTGCACATTATACATCTACTAGGACCCCTGAAACCTAGCTTTATTAGCCTATCCTATGTTAATATCTTACCTTGGGAGGCTAGCCATGTAAAAACCCTAGCTTTTGGTAGGAAATTTTTCCCCCATAGGAGTGTATTTGGCCAGATTTTTCCTTTCTCCCACCTTTGCTTAAGCTTATTACCAATCTTTAGCTTATACTCACCATCCGTTGAGTCATTCCATCATAGAACATCTTCCCCTTCGCCAATGGGAATAGTCCTGGCCTTCAGGATCATCTTCAGGGCCTTCTTTTGTGCCTCAGGGGAATTAAGCACATCTAAATTTTTCTAGCTCCATTGCTGAATTCTGTTATTCCACAAACTGTCTCCGTAGTCACTCACCTTCGGGCCCCAGATCTTGATTGTTTCTTCCTTGATTTCTGCCAGGCCTACCATATTACTTTGCTTAGAGTGTCCATCCCATGAATCTTCCCAAAATGATGCATTTCTATCATTGTGAACTTCCCATGTGACATACTTAGAAATGATGTCCTTGCAATCACAAATGAAGTTCCAGATTGCCAAGCCTCTTGGTGGATTGAGTACCCTACCTATGCTCACTAGATCCTCTAAGTCGAGGTATTTATTTCTCAAAATTCTCACCCATTTTTTTATTACTGGTGTACATTTTCCATACAAGTTTGGCACCCATAGCCTATTTCATTTCCTTCAGTTGTCTGATTCCTGCCCCACCCTAGTCCTATGGTTTGCATATCTTGCCCCATGCTAGCAAGGGAACTCTATTTGTATCCTTTGTTCCATTCCAAAAAACATTTCTCATTATTTGATTGAGCTGGTCCATGATGCCGTCAGAAAATTTTAAGCATGACATTGAATATACAAGAATAGTTGCCAAAACAGTTTTTACCAAGACTAACCTACCTGCTCAGGTTAACCATTTACCTTTCCATAATTCCATCTTCTTTTTGCAGTTCCCAACTAGTCTATCCCATAAACTGATACGGTTGGCCCTAGAAAAAAGGGGCATCCCTAGGAATCTCCCTGGGAGGCAGGTTGGTCTTATATCCAGTATCCTTACAAGGTCTCATTTTAATCTAGGTTGGGTATTGAGGAAGAAGACTTTTGATTTTCTCCAATTGATGGCCTAACCAGAAGCCCTACTGTAATCATTCAAAACCTCCTTGATCTTCCTTGCTTCCACCCTTAAGGCTAGGCTGAAAAGGATGGTATCATCCACGAATTGTTGATGGGTACTCGCTCCCACCCCTGGGGCATCCTCAATACCCTTCCATGTTCCCTCCCACCAGAATTGTCCAATTTTCCTACCTAGGGCTTCTGCCATTATGATAAAGAGAAATGGGGATAATGGATCCCCTTGTCTCAACCCCCGGGAGGAGACTATGAAACCTTGGGCTACTCCATTTATTAGAATTGAGAATCTTGGAGCAATTATTCAACTTTTAATCCAGTCCACTAGTTTCCTATCAAATCCAAATCCAATTAACACATCTAACAAAAATTGGCTGTCCACTTGGTCATAAGCCTTTAGAATGTCTAATTTGAGGATCATACTTGGCAGTCTTAACTTTCTTTCCGTGTGGATTGTTTTTTGCACCACTATTATACCTTCTACAATTGACCTGCCTAGAATAAATCTGCTCTACTCTTCTGATATGATTTTGTCAATTACCAACTTGAGCCTATTGGCGATAACCTTAGTTATTATTTTGTAGACTGTATTAAAAAGGGAGATTGGCCCGAAATCCCCCATGCAATTTACCTCTTTCTTTTTAGGAATGAGTGCAATGAAGGTATGATTGATTTCCCCTAACATTGTGGTTTTTCTTCTTGATTCTTCAACTGCTTTGACTAGGTCTTCCTTAATTATTTCCCAATATGTCTGGTTAAAGGAGGTCAGGAAGCCATCTGATCCTAGGGACTTATCTACTCCAAGATGGAATGTTGCTTTCTTGACTTCTTCTATACTGATGGGTTTAGTGAGTTCTCTGTTCTCTTCCTCTAAGATCGAATTTGGAATCCCTCTGATAAACTCCCCGATGGGTCTTTCGTCTGCTTGGACTTCTTTCTTGAACAAGGACTCAAAATATTGGATGGCCTCCTAAGTGATTTCCTACGCAGAACTGGCGAGGGATCCATCTTCTTTGACCAGCTCTGTAATCCTTTTTGAATTTCTTTTAACCAAGGTTGAATTGTGAAAGAATTTAGTATTTCTATCGCCTTCTTGGAGACAAAGTTCCCTAGATTTCTACTTCCAGTAGCATTCCAATCTTTCCAGTGTCTCGGATTGGGCACCTAACAATTCCTTGTCCTTAAGATATTCTTCCTGCCCCATACCTTTCTTGATTATTTTCTCATTTAAGGTTTTGAGTTCACTCTCTATCTCGTCACTTTCTTCAAAAATGTTTTTGAAGTGTTCCTTATTCCACACTCGCAGTTTCGCTTTTATGTGGGAAAGTTTCTTCTGGAAGGAGAAAAGGTGTGAGTGCTTACCAATCCAAACTTCTTTCCACAAAATCGAGATCTGTTCTAATATATTTGGGTCTCTCATCCACATCTTTTCAAATCTAAAGGGCAAACCTCCCTTGAAGATATCTGGTTGAATTTCAAGTTGAATCAGAAAGTGATCCGACCCACTCCAAGGAAAAATAGAGGCATCCATCAAGTTCGTCCCTTGGTTCCATTCCCCTACCATCAAGAATCTGTCTAGTTTTTCTGCTATTCCAGTGTGCCCCATTCTTCTGTTTGTCCAGGTGTATATTTCATTTTTCGTAGGTATCTCCCTTCGCATATTCTTATCTACGAAGTCCTGGAAGTCCATTTAAGATCTTATTAGGCTTTGCATCCCACCCTGCTTCTCCAAGTTGTTCAAAGTGGCATTGAAATCTCCACTGAGTATGATTTTTTCATCTTTTAGTTGTTCCAGGGAGGTTGAGATTGCTACCCAAAGATGCCTTTTGTCCACTAGGGCTATAGGGCCATATACATTGATTAAGTTGAATTCTACATTACTCTGGAAAATCCTTACTAAGACTATCAACCAATTTTGATTCTCTTCTATGGGATTACAACATACCATGGTTGGGTTCCACACTATCCCCAATCCCCCAGAAGCCACTATCGACTCTTTAAGGATCCCTTCACACCCTTTCCAACACTTCAAATGCTTTTCCTGCTCCTCCTTACTCCACTTTGTCTCTTGGATTAGTAGAATATCTTGCTTACTACTATCTATTTGACGCTTGAAGTGGTGCCACTTGCTAGGGGCGTTCAAGCCCCTAGCATTCCAACTTATGATTTTCATGGTTCCTCGGGAAGGGGAAGTCCCTTCCCATTTCTAAGAATCTTTTGGCCCAATTTTGTTTGGCCTTTAGCTAAACCTGCCACTTTTAGTTTTTCTTTGTTGGGTTTGCATCCTCTTTGACTAGCGGACTTGATCTTTGGTGTTTTCCTTTCCAAGGGGATTTGTTCAATTCCTCTCTTAGCCATTATTCCCTCCTAAAACTCCTCAAAGCTTTCATCATAGTTTGACTCTGATTCCATACTATCCTAATCCTGACCCTCCTCCATCCCTTCTTCTAGATCCTTATAGCTGGTGGGTACCTTCATTGGTGATGCCTCTAGGGCCTCTGGCTTCTGATTAGTCTCACTCCTTTCTATTATTTCCACCAACTGATTCTCAATCCGGATGTCTATGATATGGGGAAAACCTTCTTCAAATTGAGGATCTAGTCGAGGGAAGATTGGCTATTCATATTCATCTAGCCAAAAATTTCTTTGACTCTCCTCTTCCTGTGAAACTATTGAGTTTCTTCCCCTCCACTCTACCTCCTCAATTCTTGATTTTGGTGGTCTTATTGACTCTATCAACTCCTTTTCCCCATATTCGATTGGTGGCCTTGTCTCCAAACTGAATTCCTTCACCTTCTCAGGCTCTTTCTCCCATTTTTCTGTAGTGGTATTGCTAGCCTCCCCCTTTTCTGTGCACTCTTTCTTACCATGCTCCAATGATTTACATTTAGGAAAGATTTGTAGGCTATCTTCCCTAGTCACTTCTTGTCACCAAGAGCCCACCTCAGTGATGAGGTCTACCACCTTTGGGAATTCTATACCCTGAGCTTTTGATACACAAATTCGAAAGTAGGATCCTTTTTCCACATCCTCTTGGATATTATATACACTTTTTAGTTTACCTATCTGCCTACCTATCTCCTTTAGGGTTTATTCCATCCAGTAATCTGAGGGTAGATTGTATAGTCTCATCCACACAGCACTTTCCTTCGTCCATGTTTTTATTGGATCAAAATTTGGACGCCATTCTATAGAATGCAGTTGGGCACCATCCAGGAAGTAAGGCCCTGTTTCTAGGGCCTTATTCCTCCTCTTTTGGTTTGAGAATTTAATCAAGAACCAATTATTCTCCAAGGCTTTCACTACTAGAACCTCTCCCCAGGTTTTATTACACCATTCTTGCATAACTATCTGGATTTTGTGACCTTCATCCCCCCATTTGACAAACATTCCAATTTCTTGCAATGATTCACGAATTCTCTTGAAAATATCATTATTTACACATAAATAAGGTATAGGATTTGGTGTGGACTTACCCTCATTTGCTTCGCCCTGGTTTGTTGATCCAGTGTCCATGTATGAATTAGTTGTTGGAGCCTTTTCGTGATCGGCGCCAGTTTTTGGTCAAGTCTCTTTCCGCCCTTGACTTTTCCCAACCCACCCATTCATTTTTTTGAAGTTTCACCTACCTCCTCTGTTGAAACCCTGATTTCCTCCCCTCCTTCCATTCACCTTGACAAAGCGGTTAGGTCTCACCCATGGAGGCCCTTGTCCCTACCCAGCCCGATTTCTCCTTCACTTATATTCAGCTTTTGGCTAGTACTGAGGTTGATAACAAGGGTGACACTTATCCACCCATATACCGTTCTCCATCACCCATTGGGGCCTATGCATTTCTGATCTTGGGGTCCATTCCGATTTTCTATACGCCTTCCATCCTTTGTTGATTCTCTCCCCGAATTCTTCAAACGAAACCATTTGCTCTAGTTCCTCACTCCATTTTTCCTTACTTCTTGTCTTCGCTTCTGGTGCTAGTTTCCACTGTTGACCGCTACTCACCTCTGGCATATCATGTCTATGCTTCTTTCCTTGCCACAACTTCTGGCCTTCATGTTTCTACTCCTTTCCCTTCTCCACTTCACAGTCTTCGCTCTACGCCACCTCACTGATTTTCGCCATCCAACTTACTATAATTTGACTTATATTGCAAAACTAGTTAGTAGTTATTTTTCAAGTATAAAAAGAGGGTTTTTATAAATAATATAAAATATAAATTAAAAATAAATATAAACAATTATATTAAAAAATATGATATTAATAGAATATATAATAAAAATGTATATATATAATATTTAATATAACATTTTTATATTATTTTTTAAAATATAATTTATATAAAAGACTTCATTTTTATATAATATAAAATATCATATAAAAATAATATATTTATATTATTTTTAATTATATATTTTATATTATATTTATATAATATATAATAATATATTTATATTATTTTTAAATATATATTTTATATTATATTTATATAATATATAATAATATATTATGAAAATATATATCTATACTATATTTATACTTACCTGATGAAAGAAATTAACTTAGATTTTGTTTGACATTTGAAAAAATAAAAATAAAAAAAATATTGAAGTTTGCATGAAAAGACTCCCTGACAAACAAGAGAGTTGACAAATACAGTCTTAGGACAAATACGGCTTCTGACGGGGATGGATTTTTGCGGTGCATTTTGTTGCCTGCATAAACATTGTTGCCTAGGAGAACTTGGTCCTTGCAATATAACGATTTATCTAAGATATTTTGAATGCAACTACTCCTCAATAATCAATGAAGAGGATAAATCATTATGAAACAAGTCACATTTTTCCTATTAGCAATAAGTTCATTCTTGTTGTAGGATCAATCCCAAAAGACATAGATTTGACCTATAATGAATTCAATTATTATTCTAATCTAAAATCATATATCAAATCAAGTGCATCCATTTTTAATATTAACGTGAGTAGAACTCTATGTAACAAAAAAATTATTCTACATCATAGTTTTCAAAGATATGTATCCTAACCCCAGATATTTAATTTCTTAATTTAGCATTAATTTACACACATTTATCATACCTAACTATCATTTAGTTTAATCGTGTTAATTTATGTCTGCTTAAGTGAATGTATTTAATTAGCCTACATGAACATTAGGAAAGTGTATTTTTATTTATAATTTATTTACATTTTAATATTTCAATTCTATAAAATTAATTTTTAGTTTCTATCCATTGGTAGTTAAATTGAGATTT
Organism: Sequoiadendron giganteum; assembly: GCA_007115665.2. Taxonomy (NCBI): domain Eukaryota; kingdom Viridiplantae; phylum Streptophyta; class Pinopsida; order Cupressales; family Cupressaceae; genus Sequoiadendron; species Sequoiadendron giganteum. The sequence goes on from CM021100.1 coordinate 290,750,625, forward strand.
TATAATTTTAAGGGTGAAAATAGTACCCATTACATAGTTTATCCCTATATTTTTTCCACAATATACCTATTATGTTGGTTTATTTATGCAAAGCTATGCACATTTATATAACAAACATGGCTTATCATGTAGAGTATGTAAAATACTAGTAATAACCCCTATTATAATTATGCAAGTTCATACATGGAAGGATGAAAAACTAACAACACAATTGAAAGAAAGTGATTATAGTTGAATTATTTTAAATGTGTTTGGTTTATAAGAAATGGAGTATACAAAATACCAATACCAATTACAATAGGGCTATAGACTCATGATTGCATTCAAATGCATGTAATGATTGGAATCAAGCAATGGGAAAATTTGATGAACATTTTACTAAAGACCATCTATTGGAAATGTATAAGAAAACTAGGTTCTACACATACATTCAAAAAATTAAATAAATTGGATAAATATTTGAAGAATCTACCTAGTAATTCATAGAAAAATATGAAAATTTCTTTTATTATTTATGAAATAATACCGTAAAAGCTTTGCAAGGTTTTTATAGTCATATGGTTGGCCAATTGATCATCCATACATATAGAAATGAACATAGTGTCATTGGAGACACTCAAACAAGGTTGATTCCACACTTTTAAAAATATTTTACTAAGATTCAATTTTTTTCATTACATGTTTGGGATGAACCTAGATCAGTAAAATGCAAAAATGTCTTATCTATTTGTTGAAGACGAAACCCTAGCTCTCTAAAAATGTATTCTTAGTTCTTCAAAATAATTTTTCCATCCTTGTAAAAATTAAAAAGAAGGATCATTTACTCATTACAATTTATGCTAGAGTGAAACAGGAAAATCCTCTTGGAAATCTTGAAGATCCATGACCACAATCACTCAAGGGGTACCCATACTCTAGTCACCATATTCATAAATGTTGCATCTTAGAAATACCCATTTGAGACTCATGAACATCAATAACAATTCACAAATCACTCCTTGTACACTTGTCATGGCTCTAAGATTAATGGTGTGAGGTTTCACATGCAAGGACAAAGAGAATTCCCAAAAAATCTATTGGAACAATGGTTGGGAGATAGCGTTTTAGATGTTGAGTTATACATTAATAAATAAGGCATGTGTTGAGCACCACATTCCTCCTTTGGATCCATGCAAATATACATATAAAATGTTTTTTGGATGCCATCGAATTAACCTTGGTAGAACTTACATGGCCAAATTTGGTCATTAATGAGGCTTTAGATCATCTAGGAAAGTAAGTGGGAGCTTTAGTGACAAATGAAAATATTTTTTGGCAATTGAAGGTTAGAGGAAAATCATACCATGTGTCAAGGATTGGAATATCAAGGAATCAAAGAAGACCAAGAAGTCATGTTAGAAGTGAGGAGAAAAGGGGGGAAGGTTGACAAGGAAACTCCAACAAAGGAAATACTTCTAGGAAATCACACTATGCACCTCAACCATGCAAATTCAAATTAGGCCGACCCTAAGCATTCCCACCATGGAAAGGAATAAAAGAAGACCAAACCACACTTTAACTTTGATCCAAATACATGCATACATGCCATAATTAGTGTAAACACCCAATGTCTACTGAACCTATGTAAACACCATTAAATAATTAAGTACACACTTTCTTTGATCCAAATATGACACGTGAACCACACACAACACTTAAGAACAATATGGAATATGCCAAAACACCCTGAGATCTAAAAACTTCCTTTACAATAACTTTCACCTAAAGAACATACTCATCTTGTACACCCAGTTAAATCTCCACATACTGTAACACATGATCCAACCTTGCATCGCTCCAAACTTTGAACAACATAGACTAAAGATTGATATAAGAAATTTAAGCACACCCTTAGATCCGCAAGACCAAAAATCATACTGCGGAGAAATGTGGAGAAAAACCATTTATCTTAGACACCATTGCAATACATATTTGACACACTAGTGAACACAAATTCCTCTACATAATGATCCAAAACCAAAAAACTTTGGATATAACATCGATAAACGCTTTTGATCAACATATCTAAATCACATAAGAAAATCTTAAACCATGAAGAAATGTGGAGCAAAACGAAATCACTACTCTGCTATATAGAACACCTCTCAACCACACTATTTTCTCTTTTATTCAAATTTTCTCAAAAGCACCATATAAACACATTCTCATCATCTTTAATACTTTCTCATCACCATCAAACCAACTACACTAAAGCAACTCAACATAAGCTTATCAAAGCAATATTAGAGGTTGACACTAATGACACTACTAATTGCAACATAATACAACAAATCAAAGCATCAGTACAAACTTTCAAGAAAATCTTCATCCAATTGACATCAATGAAACTACCTAGAACTGTTGAAATTAATGACAATACACAAGCTATTCAAACTTATAGAAATCTCCCCATTTTTAATTGATGGAAACACATGGAAAAACCATCAAAAACAAACAAAACAACTCTTATTACAAACACACTACTCCATACCAACACTTTCTCTTTTTTTTCTTCTCTCCTTAACTCTCTCTCCCCCTTTTAGCTTACTCTCTCCTTTTTCACTTTACTCTCTCCCCCTGTGACATTAATGAAAAAGGGAAACACACTTGTATATTTCCTTTGACATCAATCATACACACTCTCTCTCTCTCTCAAAGGAAACATCCATAAGGAACAAAAAATACTCTGCAACTACTTTTCTTTTACTACACTTTGTTTTCTTCATACTTTTCCTACACACTCCACAACATACTTCATTAGCTAGAAACTACTTCTCATAACATATAAAGATGACACTTACTCCCCCTAACTGAAACAACCAACAATGCTACTACCAACTCCCCCTAAGTGGTAGATGTTGAAATTTCATGCCCCCCTTTGATGTACCATCACTGATATCCGATCTGAGAGATCCCCCATGGGCCATCTTGCATGATTTTCTCCTTAAGGTTTCCTAAATTTTGCTAAGTCCAAGTTTTTTGGGTTTTTGGGTTATCTCTTACTCGCTTCCTTTATGCCTTCTCCATCGCTCCCTTCCTTCCCCTTTTTCTTCTAAGTATTTTGAGTGTCAGCCTTTGGCCTTACCCTTTACCCCTTACCAATCCCTCTCCTCTTTCATTTTTGCCTTTCTAATTTCGGCCTTCGACCTTCAGCCTTCCCTCTTCCCTTGCACTTTTATTCTATCACCCTTTTCCCTTTGCCCTTTGCCCTTCACCCTTCGCCCTTTTCCCTTCACCCTTACTTATTCCCTCTTATCATTTTCACTTCGCAACTAGTAAGGATTTTTTTGAACATCTAGAATATTGAGAGGGGGGTGAATCAATATTCCACAAAACCATGATAAAATCCACTTAAACATTATCACAATTTTGACTGAATCAACAAGAGAGAACATAAAAAAGTTTCAATGCAACATACACATGAACATTAGGATTTTTACGTGGAAAACCCAAAATGGGAAAAAACAGGGTGAGGGTTAACTCACAATATATTATATCTGGATACAAAATATTATGAGGTTTACTACCAAGACTCACTATCCTTAAAAAGGATCACTGCTTGAGTACAAAATATGTCTAACCGCCAAGATACAATGATAGTGGCTCACTGCCAAAATATTGAACTGATAGGATACAACTTCAATGTCCAGGGTTCGGTTCCACTGAAGATCAGAATAAGAAGTATTGCCTCACAAAATAGTTGCTCAACAAAACTATACTAATCATAACTGATAAATCATTTAGGATTTTATCTTCTCCTTTGTTCGCATTCACTTCTCCTTCTCGCTCTCATACCCCTACCATCTCTCTTCTATCTTTCATCTTATATATATACAAGTATATCTTATCCATCAATTAGGTCGATCTAATTAGATGAACACAAAATAATCAAACATAAATAGTCTATCATAATATAAGATTTAAACATTTTATCCATGTAGTGCATTATACGAGGTCGGCTATCATCCATAAAACATAACTAGTCTTCATAATATATTGCATTCACTAAATCGGCTAAGACTAAAACACAACTCTCCAAACCAACAAATAATCCTCAAAGAAAAAACCTTCTGGATCTAAGAACACATTAATTTCCCATCATACTACAAACAAAGAGACTATCAAAAAAACCAAAACATAAGAATGTACACCTTAGTAGAATGTGGAGTCTCCCACATAGTATGCCAAACACAGAGAAATGGTAGGATACAGAGTTAAACTTTGTCAGAGATAGCTTTCTTCTCACAAAAAAAGACATCTCAAGATCTAGGATATATCTATTTGAATGAGTCAAGAAAACATGGTTAAGAGATTAGTCATATCAGATCTTGCGGTGAATTCTAGACTCAAATATCAACACACTAATCGATCAAAAAAGAGTATTACCAGTAGAGAACAACTTCCGGTAAACCAAGTAGACTTCCCATATAGTTATCACCATGTTGACATCAATGAAAACTTAGGAAAAACCAACACAACCATCCATACTTAATGCTCATGTTGCAAAGCTTCCAACAATCTCCTCCTTTGGCATTGATGGCAACATGCATGACAAAAACATTTTCTAGTATACCGCAACTGACTACTCTGACTACTCCCCCTATCAAAACTATTCTTCACAAAAATGTTTTCCCACTGTCTCTCTATCTCTTTATCTCTTTATCTCTTTATCTCTCCCCATTTGACATCAATGAAAAAGGAAGGGGTCTGGTGTATATGTAAATATGCATGAAAATGTAACTAGAAATATATGAACACAACCTTGAATTAACTTGAAGAAGAACCTCTGAGACTTTCTAGGATAGCCTTCAATGACGCTTTACCTTCTTCCCATGAACCTTTTACATTGATAAGAGTCTTGTAAAATATCTCAAGTTTAGTTAAGGACTCTACACCATTTTTTAAAGTATTGGGACTAAGATTAATCTCTAATAGTTCACCAATATAGACAAGAGCACTAGAAATAGAAGTATGTTTGAGTTTAATCATGTCTCTAAGTGCCACAGATTTTTGATGACATTTGTCCTTCGATCCTGTAGAGAGAAGAATTTGTCCTGGAGCTGCACAATGTAGGACCACCTCTGATTATCTTTATCGTCTGCTAACCTGTATGTATCTGCCTAAGTGCTCAACTTGGACTCACTCATCCTTATCTCATTTCTCCTATCTAGTGTACTGCCAGACCAATCTAGGCAAAACTAAAGTAGTTCATGTGCCTCTTTTTCACAACCTTGTACACTCTCCAATTCCTTCATTACATGATTGTGTGCATTCACACATTTTCCTTTGGTATCTTCCAAATTTCCTTCATCAAACCTAATTCCAGAAGACATTTCAAGTTTGGAGATGTAGACCTTCAAAGAATTAATCATGCTATGGAGATTCTCCACAACATAAATAGATGAATCAAAATTAGCATCGAGAATAACCTTCTACAATTCTTCCAAATTTCTTTGAAAATTTATTCTTTCAAGCTCACTTCCTTTTCTTCCTTGTTTTGATCATGCTACTAGAGGTACCTTCTACATTGAGATCCTTAGGGCTTTTCAAATAATTTTAGAATATTTATCAACTTCAAGCTCTAACACTTCATAATCCAATTGAGATATCCAAACTAACCTTTATTCAACTACTTCCATGTGACAAAAATTTATGCTTCTGGAGTATCTTTCCACAACACTTACTGGAATCCTAAACCTTTTGTTCATCTTCATATGAAATGTTCCAAAGAATGCAACAAGGGCAGTCTCTGATTTGATAGGCAATAGGCTCTAAATTTGACCATTCTATCCTTCCTCTTATTGACAATTCTCTCAAAAAGTAAAAGAGTAAACAAACAACCAAATTTCCATACCAAAATGTATTATTCTTACTCTTCTTGATCTCCTTTAAATTCTTCAAAATATGTATACGAAGTAATTCACACAAGTCATATTCCATACCTCTTGTTACCATATCAACAACAATATGCACTGCAGTAGTAGAAACTATAAGGTCATTGTTATGGATACAAAATTTGTGACCGATGACCATAGAAGCATACCTTATTACTAGATCAACAATCAAACTCAAATCAATCTCTTTCCCTTTAGAACTCGTACCCATAACCTCAATTATTTCTTTTTCATCCATAGCCTTCAATTTGGGAACTAGTCCAGGGGAACACCAGCTAGTCACATCTCTAATAGCTTCTCTAGAAATCAAAGGTGCCTCATCTATCCACATAGATTCATCATGAATTCTGGTCAACACTATTTGAATATACTTCTCAAATTCAAACAAGGGAACTTTTCTCCAAACATCCAATTTTTTCTCAACTAATATTCTGCAGGCATCCTAGATCTCTTTCAATTCACTTTACCAAAGCACGTTCAACTAAACTAATGAATTCTCTTCTATCTTACTGTAAAAATATGCATAAATATCTTCTCAAGAAACACTCTCGGAGGGATGCAAGAGAATGCACCAATAGGCTCTTCCAACACATTCCTCAAATATCTCTTCAACCTAGCTTTATCTGCACAATTCACAACCTGTGAATTATCCATAGCAATAGAATTGAAAGATTGTGCAAACAATAATACCCTTGATAATGCCAATAAGAAATGTATAGATATCCTGCTTTGAGAGCTCACTTCAAATCCATTTATTATCTTCTTCAAACACTGAAACTTTGAATTTACTTCTAAGCTTCATTTACACGCTTCTTTGAAAATACATAAGCCTTTATAATTATTTGAATCTATTCCTTTCATTTCGAGTGATTTTGCAATAAATGCTTCAACTTGTAGGTAGAGTGCCTAAAAAATTATGTACTCCTTCATTCTTTCAAATTCTAAAGACTTCATCCTTCGTACATGCCACTGAGAAAATACCTTAACCTTGTTAGCACATCAAGTATTCTTCTGTCATAATATGACACGAGTACCAATGAGGGGGTTTATTAGATTTTCTAATGATTGCTCCTCCTTAGCCACTGCTTTTATTTAGAGATCGATGGGAGTATTTGCATTGGAGGTTGGCAAAAATAAGACTAATGATTCCTTTTTGCAAATAATTTTCATTTCCTTTCTTGCTTCTTCCAGATCAAAGGTTTGAACATTATTTTTTGCTAGATAGATATTTTTTTTTATTTCACTATTACTGCCAGGGTTTTTTGAATTGTTGCACTTACAACAAACAAAATTCTTGTTTCCATTTTCCCTTTTATCCAACAGAATAACTTTATATCCATTCTTCTTACTCTTAGAAAATTTGCTGAGGAATGATAGAGAATCATTCACTTTACTTTTGCAATCCTTTTCCTTATGACCAAATTTATTGCAAGAATAACAAATGCCATTAAAGGATAAATACCTTTTAGCATCATATCAATTGATAGGAATTTTTCCAGAGTTTCTTCTTTGCTCCTTGATTTATCTATTTTTGTACCACAATCTTCACTTTAGAACTCTATTCTTTCTCAAACTCTAAACCACTCTTATCCATTTCCAGTCTTTGAGAGGTAATGAATTCATCAAGCATTTTCAAGCTTGTCTTAAATTTTTCTTCAAAACTTCTTTTTCTTTTCCATATCAGATCTCAAGATTTCTACTTCTTCTTCTAACTTTATGCATTCATCCATCTTCCTTTAAATTTCAATTTCCTGACATTCTTCGGTTCTTTTCTTCTCATCCAATTGTTGCAGCAAGCTAGAGATGATTTCTTCTCCTTTAGTCAATAGATCACATGCTTCCATACTTTTACTTTGGAAATTTTCAATGTACTCATTCGCTTTTATCAACCTGTCCTTCAGAAATTCCATTTCTTCTAAATATTCGACAAATACCACTTTTGAAGGAAAAAATTTCTCATACTCAAATTCTAAGACCTTCCTCAAGCTGTTAGGCTTCTTTCGAGGAACCAAGCTCTGATACTAATTGTTGAAAATTAGGAATACTAAGAGGGGGGTGAATCAATATTCCAAAAAACCATAATAAAATCCACTTAAACATTATCAAAATTCTAACTGAATCAGCAAGAGAGAACATAAAAACAAGTCAATGCAACCATACACATGAACACCATGATTTTTACATGGAAAACTCAAAATGGGAAAAACCAGGGTGAGGATTAACTCACAATATATTATATCCGGATAGAAAATAGTACGAGGCTCACTACTAGGACTTTTTACTCATACTTCTATTTTCAACTACTCTAGTACGTACGTACCATTAAAGAGTCTTTGTGGGAATCTCTTTTAGATAAGTAATCATTTTCTTAGTTTTTTTATTTACAAGATATTTGAATTTTTATGGATTTTTTGTGGGAATCTCTTTTAAATAAGTAATCATTTTCTTAGTTTTTTTTAACAAGATATTTGAATTTCTTTATGGATTTTAACATTAATATTTTAAACTATTGAGTAATGGTTAAAAAGTAATTTATATTGTTGAATTTTATAATTAAGTTAAATTTTGAAACTCAAAACAATATTAATGATGAAAATGACAAATTTATTTACGTATTAATGATATCATCGTTCTATATTGACATTTTCAAGTTAGAAACATATTTCAATTTATCGCAAATCATGCAAATAATGATATAACTATTGCATTCTTCTATTGTTCAATAAGAATAATTCATGGATCAATTTTTTTGTGTATTTTCCACCCATATCATAATAGAATATCTCTAATTTATATGACAAAAAAGCAATCAATACAAAAATCCATATAATCATTTTTATTTATTTTTAACTTTATTTAAGCTAAAAAAACATCAAATGCATGAGGATTATATAAAGATTCCAAACTCCTAATCTTGAATCTATACAACTTCATATGAAATGGATTGTAACAACTTCAAAATAAGATATACATAAAAGCCTTATATCCATTGATTTCATTCCACAATTTCACAAGATTTTCAAATTTATTAATAATTGTAACTTAGAAAACATCTTCCCTTTATAAATCATTTGTATAAATCTAAAGTAAGAAAAATTTATTTGGTGCAAAAAAGACGGTCATTTCAAAATATCCTTCTTCCTATGATGAAAATGACAAATATATTAGCCTTGCACGGTAGCATAGTTGGCCTAAGGATTGGGTATGTTCCCTGTGGTCTTGAGTTCAACTCTGTGGTAATCGGGTTAACCCAATGAGTGTGGATAGCAAGAGTTTTCACTCATCTTCAGAGAACTAGGTTCGCCCTAGCTCGCCCTTCCCTATCCCCAACTTGGCAAATTGTAAGATCAAGCCAAGGCAAGGTTGGTCGCTTTGGTTGGCTCTACGTGGGGATACCTCTAAGTTAACCAAAAAAAATGACAAATATATACATATTAATGATATCATCATTCTATATTGACATTTCCAAGTAAACATATTTCAATATATTGCAAATCATGATATAACTATTACATTTTTACCTTGTTCAATAAGAATAAATCATGTATCAATTTTTGTGTATCATCCACCCATATCATAATAGAATACATCTAATTTATAAGACAAAAAATCATTTAATACAAAAATCCGTATAATCATTTGTATTTATTTTTATCTTTATTTAAGCTAAAAAAACATCAGATATATCAAAAATTATATAAAGATCTCAAACTCCTAATCCCTTATCTCCACAACTTCATATGAAATGAATTGTACTTCAAAGTAAGATTTACATAAAAACCTTATATCCACTCATTTCATTCCACAATCCCACAAGCTTTTCAAAAAAATTTATATATTATAACTTCAAAAACATCTTCCCTTTTCAAATTTTGTTATATATTATAACTTCGAAAACATCTTCCCTTTTAAAGTACAAAAATTTTATTTGGTGCAAACAAGCCGAGCATTTAAGAAATCCTTCTTCCTATGATCGAGAATTTGATTGGCTATAAACGGGGTCCAAATATTTCATCCATGTAGTGCATTATATCAAGCCGACTATTATCCATAAAATATAACTAGTTCTCATAATATATTGCATTCACTAAGTCGGCCAAGACTAGAATGCAATTCTCCAAACCAACAAATAATCCTCAAAGAAAACACCTTTTGGATCTAAGAACACATTAATTTCCCATCATACTACCAACAAGGAGACTATCAAAAAAATCATTGCATAAGAATGTTCACCTTAGTAGAATGTGGAGTCTCCCACATAGTATGCCAAACACAGAGCAATAGTAGGATACATAGTTAAACTTTGCCAGAGATAACTTTTTTATCACAACAAAAGACGTCTCAAGATCTAGGATATAGTTGTCTAAATGAGTTAAGAAAACATGGTTAAGAGATTAGAGTCATATCATATCTTGCGGTGAATTCTAGACTCAAATACCAACACACTAATCCATCACAAAAGAGTATTACTTGCAGAGAACAACTTCTGGAAAACAAAGCAAACTTCCCATATAGTTATCACCATGTTGACATCAATGAAAACACAAGAACAACCAACACAACCATCCATACTTCATGCTCATGTTGCAAAACTTCTAACAACTTCCTCCTGACCTCCGACCTTCAATGGTCCAAGGTCCAACCTCCAAAGTCTCATCTTCTTTGACCTTCTCCTTCCATTTTCCTTCTCACTTTCCCTCTTTTCTCTCAAAATCTGACTAAGTTTCGGGGTTTTAGGTTTCGGCCTTTGGCCTTCCCCTTTACCTCTTACCCTTCGACAGTAAGAGGTATCTCATCCTCCTAACCTTCGACCTCTTACGGTCTACGATCCAATGCCTGATGCTTCATTTCTTCTTCATACTTTTCTCCTCCTTCTTCCAAGCATGTTGTAAGCTAACAGACCGACTCTCGACATCTGACAACCCGATGCCCAACTTCTGACAAACATATTTTTGGGGCTCTAGATCATTTTTTTCATGTTCTTGCAGATGTGATTTTCAAGCTCGATGCCCCGACCTTCCTACATTTTGACGTGTTTCTTGGGTGATGTTTTTTAGGCTCAATATGACTTTTGAGCGCCTAGATCTAATTCCTAAGCTTCAAGGACAAAATTTAATGCATTCTTTGACTCCTACAAGTGGTTTTCATGGGCATCCATACCCATTTATTTCTCTTTGTTGAATTCCTAATAGATATATGCCCTAAGTCACAATTTTCATGGGATGGCTCAGATATTAAATGCCACAAGATTATTTGCTAACCCTAGTTAGGGTTAGCTTTCAACTTGTGTTTCTTAATTATGCCTGATCTATAAAGGAAAAAAATGTATTCATTTCTAAGGTTCTTCTTCCTCTAGCTCCTATGGGGTTTTTCTTTTGCAGATTATATTTCACACTCTACCATTGTAAAGATTGGATTTTTTCCTCTATGTTATTGAAATTGATCAAGCTTTCCTCTTCTCAGCTCTTTTTTGTTTGAGCAAGTTATTACCTTCATATATTAGTGTTTATTGTATTTTCATGCATGTATTCTTGTGTTAAATTGTTTATAGTTGTTGTGTTGAGAAATTCTCTTTCCTTCCAATTCTCTATCAAACCCTAGCCTTCATGTATGCCTCTGAAAATTGACCAAATAGATAGTTGTGAAACCTCCCTTGCTCCTCTTCAATGATGTACTATGCAATATTGGTCAGGAAGAAGCGACCCTTCCATCTTGGTGTATCACCTTCATCTTCCCTTTCATGTTCTCCTTCTCCCCTTTTCATTGTGATCTATTAGAGTAGGTTAGTGGTAGGTTTTTATGTGTTGGGTTGGACCAACACATTGCACTGGGATTGAAAGAGGAAGTCAGCCTTCTCCAAAGATTCAACCTCATACTTGCAAAGGTCCCACATCTTGAGGTCATTTCCATTGCATCATTGGAATGTTGATATTCATGCTCAATAGGGTGCAATTTCATGTGACAACAGTTTTTTCCACGCCTGGTGGGACTAATTCATTTTGTTGAAGAATTTGTTGTTTTCTTCAATGCATCTTGCCTTTTGAGGCATATCTTCAAACACCATGGCGACTCCATTCAAAATCAGCTGGTTCAACAACCTAGTTTCATTTCATGCCATTAAGGAAGTGGTGCTCTTCAATGTTTCAGCCTTTGGAGGTGTTCTTCAAGAACCTGGCGAATTTACAACTCAATGTGGGTGACTTTTTTGGTATGTACCCAAAATCTTTGGTTGGACAATCCTTTTCTCTTATTTTATAATTTTTGAGGTGTTTCCTATGCATTAAAATGTCATATTTTAATAGAAATCACATGTACCTTCCACCATTTCATGATAATGCCAGCTTTTCACCTCCCAATCATCCATATCAAGCTGGTTATACCTCCCATTTCATTCCACAGAACCTTGTTGTTGTGGGTTCTGAATCTTATCAAAATGCATACCACCCACCCCACCTTGCTCAATCTTCTTGGACGCCTACATATTCTTATCAGCAACCCCGAGAGACTCATCACTTTGAAAATCAGCATTGTTTCTCTCCTACTCAACCCCAAAATTTTGATAATTTAAGTGCAAGTGAAATCACAATCATTTTGCTTCATTTCAATAGAAAAATTGATGAGCTTCAGAGACAAGATTTTGACCTACAATAGAAGGAGTGGGCTAATCAATCCTATCAAGGGTAGAAAGAAGGTTATTTCCCATGTCATGATGTGTTTTTTCATCAAACTCACCATCAACAAAAAAATTTAGACACTCAATGGAGGTATGACCAGTAGTTGGAGACATAAAGAAGGTAGAAACAAGAGTATACAACAAGAGATGTTGTTGCTAGGTTAAAAAAAAAGACTTTCCCTTGCTCTAGCACAAGTTCCTGAGAGTTAGGTAGTCCATTGTGTGCCTATTTTCAATCAAGTACCTTCACTAGTTCTAGAAAAACCTACTAAGGAGGAGGTAAGAAAGCATAAATTCCCAAGTTTCAAGAATTCTAACAAGCCTCTTGAAATTCCAATTATCCCTCATTTTGTTCTAGAACAACCTATTTTGCAAGAGGTTTGCAAGAAAAAGGTTTTTAGTTTCAAGAAACCTAATTATCCCCTTGAAACTCCCATTCAACCTCTTGTGTCATCAAGCGAATCTTCTATGTTGGAGATCCTAAGTTTTGCAAACCTCCATTCCTTTCAAGAACCTATCCTTGAGGAGGTTGTTGTTGTGGAGCCTTCATGTGCTCAAAATAATGAGTGTCTTTCTTTGCTGTGAGAAAAGATTGAAGATGAAATAGTGTTGTAGCAACAAGACATTAAAAGGGTAGAAAAATTGATACAATAGAGGAATCAATCCTCTCATTTGATGCCCTCCCTTATTTTGTTGAAGATTAGGAGGATAGATGAGCTATACCTACATTAGTTGAAGCCTTCAAATAGCTTGGTTTAGGCTTGATGGTTTAAGATAACTCCATGGTCTTGGAGCAGCAATAGTAGACGTGTTTAGCCCCTATTATAGTGGAGAAAAATCCCCTATCTAATGAGGTTTATAGTTCTGAGGTGGAGGACTTCTTTTAGATGATTTAGAAGCTTTTTTCTCAAGCTTGGATGCCAATATTTTATCCCCAAAAGAGTAGCTTTGTGGGCAGTAGTATAAGAATAAAGAAGCAGTAGAGGATGTGGAAACCATTACATGCCATGAGTCTGATTTTGTTGCAGCTCATTGCCAAGAATAAATTAAAACAAAGAGTCAATTTGAAGAATTTAGTTCTTCACTTGAAGTGTCTAAATTTTTTTAGTTTTGTGTTGATGAAGTGTGCATCAATGCAAATGATTTTGTAGTTATTGAGCAACCACACATTTTTTTGGAGAGTGATGCTCCCGTTGCTCAATTTTTTTGTATGCCCGAGTTTCAAAGTTTCTCTTTTGAGGTGCATGAAGAAGGTCTTTCTTGTGCAAATCAAAAATCAGATAAGGCATATTTTTCATCACCATGTGAGTTGCAAACTTTCTCTTTTTGTTTCAGTTCATGCATTGAGATCTTTCTAAGAGGTGAGTTATCTTCCCTCTACAAAAGGTTTGTTCTTGGATGCTAACTTTCCTTCAAAGTGTTTCACCTCTACTACTGTATGTTCATCTAAGACACCAGTGTTAGATTAATCTAACACTTGCATCATATGGTTCCCTTGTAATGGAAATTTTTTATAGCGAAGTGATCCTTCACCTTGCAAGTTTTTTGTGTAGTTACATGCATATTGGCAATAGTTTTCATTGTTTGTAGTTGGGTGAGGTCTACAACTATGGTTTAAGGGAGATCGACTCCTTCAAAAGATTCATCTTTGATAGAGTAAAACTTCCATTCTTTTCTTTCTATTAGTTTAGTGTATATATTGTAAATATCTTGCTTTCCATGAAGTGTATTTTCACACCCTGCATTCTCCTTAAGGGAATGCATGCTCTTAACTTTCATGATTTTCTCTAAGTGTAGCTGTACATGTTTCATTTTTCTTTGAGGAGGCATAGATTTTGAATTTTTCCCCTTCATGAATCCATTCCCAATGGATTGATAAGGCCTTTGGATCCCATGATTAGCAAGAAATCATCTCTTAGAAGTTTCCATTAATGTTAACATTTCATGCCCCCCTTTGATGTCCCATCACCGATATCTGATCTGAGAGATCCCCCATGGGCCATCTTGCATTATTTTCTCCTTGAAGTTTCCTAAATTTTTCTAAGCCCCAAAATTTTAGGTTTTTGGGCTATCTCTTACTCGCTTCCTTCATGCCTTCTCCTTTACTCCCTTTGTTCCCTTTTTTCTTCTAATTATTTTTGGTGTCGGCCTTTGGCCTTACCCTTTATCCCTTAGCAATCCCTCTCCTCTTCCATTTTTTCCTTTCTCATTTTGGCCTTCAGCCTTCGGTCTTCCCACTTCCCTCTTTCCTCTTCCATTGCACTTTTCTTCTATTGGCCTTCGACCTTCGGCCTTACCTCTACCCTCTTAGCATTTTCACATTGCATTTGGTAAGGCTTCCTCTTGACCTTTGACCTCTGATGTTCTGAGGTCCAACCTTCGAAGTCTCATCTTCTTCAACCTTATCCTTCCATTTTCCTTCTCACTTTCCCTCTTTTCTCTCAAAATTTGACTAAGTGTCGAGGTTTCGGGTTTCATCCTTCGAACTTCCTCTTTACCTCTCACCCTTCATCAATAAGAGGTATCTCATCCTTCGGACTTCTGACCTTCAATGGTTCAAGGTCTGATGCCCGATGCTTCCTTTCCTCTTCGTGCTCTACTCCTCCTTCTTCCAAGCATGTTGTAAGTCGATGGCCAGACTCTCAACACTTGACAACTTGACGCTCGACCTCTGACAATATTTTTGGGGCTCCAAACCATTTTTCATGTGCTTTCAGAGGTGATTTTTTGAGCTCGACACCCCGACCTTCCTACATTTTCACGTTTTTTTTGCGTATCATTTTTTAACGCTCAATTTGAATTTTGAGCGCCCAGATCTAATTCTTGAGCTTCAAGGACAACATTTAATGCATCCTCTGACTCATTCAAGTTATTTTCATGGGTGCCCATTTCCATTTATTTCTCTTTGTTGACTTCATGATAGATCTATGCCCTAGGTCATGATTTTGATGGGATGGATTAGATCTTGCATGCCACAGGATTCTTTGCTAACCCTGGTTCAACTTGTGTTTGTCAGTTATGCCTGATCTATAAAGGAAAAAAATATATTCATTTTTAAGGTTCTTCTTCTTTTGGCTCCTTTAGGGTTTTCCTTTTATAGACTGTATTTCACACTCTGCCATTGTAAAGATTGGATTTTTGACTCTATGTTATTGAAATCGATCAATCTTTCCTCTTCTTAGCTCTTTTGTGTTTGAGTAAGTTATTACCTTCATATCTAGTGTTTATTGTATTTTTATGCATGTTTTTTTTTTGTTAAATTTTTTATAGTTGTTGTGTTGAGAAAGTATCTTTCCTTCTAGTGCTTTGTCAAACCCTAGCCTTCATGTATGCCTCTGAAAATTAACCAAACAGAGAGTTGTGAAACCCCCCTTGCTCTTCTTCAATGATGTACTGTACAATATTGGTCAAGAGGAAGTGACCCTTCAATCTTGGTGCATCACCTCCATCATCCCTTTCATGTTTACCTTCTCCCCTTTTCCTTGTGAGCTATTTAGAGTAGGTTAGTGGTAGTTTTTCATGTGTTGGGTTAGACCAGCACATTGCACTGGGATTGAAAGAGGAAGACAACATTCTCCAAAGATTCAACCTCATACGTGAAAAGGTCCCACACATTGAGTTCATTTCCATTATGTCATTGGAATGCTAAGCTTCATGCTCAACAAGGTGCAATTTCATGTGACAATAGTAGCCACCAACATCAATCTAGAGTAAGGAATGAATATTGTAATTCACTATATTCATCCTTATGCTTCTAGTTCAAAGAAGAAGGGGCAATAACCCCCAACTAATCTAAGAGATATCCAAAATTATCCTTAAGAATCTATCCTTTGTGAAGGTATCTTCAACTTAATATTTAATAGGCACATATTCCAACTTCACCTCGTTCTCTGCAACCTTCTCCCTCAAAAAAGTGATACCTGATTGAAATATGTTTTGTCCTTGAATGCCACTTATATTATCATAAAATATAGAAATAGGTTCATCATATACCACTCTAATATCCTTCAAAGTTTGCTTCATCCACAACACTTTTGTGCAACATGATGTTGCTGCAATGTATTTTGAATCTATAATATATAATAATACTGAATCTTGCTTCTTACTTAGCCAAGACACTAACCTATTTCCAAGAAATAATACACCACCACTTGTACTTTTCATGTCATCCATAAAACCTACCCAATCTATATTTGTATAAGCAATTAGTATCCTTTGGACACCACAAGCCATGTTTTGGAGTGCCCTCCAAGTATCTAAATATTCTCTTCACTGTTGCCACATGTGACTCTAGGATCTTCTTGAAATCTAGCCACAAGATAAAATACATGCATGATATCCATTCTAGTAGAAATTAGATGTAGCAATCCACCAATCATTGACATATACTTGTTGTGATCAGCCTTAGGTGATTCATCAGTCTTGCTTAACTTGCAACTAGTAACCATAGGAGTATATACCAGTTTACATTCTTCTATTCGAATCTTCTTCAACATTTTCTTGACATATTTTGATTGTGAAATGAATATACCTTTTTCTATCTAATTGATTTGTAGTCTAAGGAATAAATTCATCTCCCCAAGCATAGACATCTTAAACTCTTTTTGCATCTATTTTTCAAATCTCTTGCACATTCCTTCATTACCTCCAAAAAATATATCATCAAAATACATAACCACAATCAATTTTGATCTTTTCAACTTCAAAATAAAGATTACTATTTGTGGCACATTTATTAAATCCTTTCTACAACAAGTACCTATCCAATCTTACATACCAAGCTTTGGGAGCTTTCTTGAGTCCATATAATGCCTTCTTCAATATGTAGACCATATTAGGATTATTTGATAATTGAAATATTTCTAATTGTTCAATGTAGACTTCTTCTTCCAAGTCACCATTTAGAAATGTGGACTTCACATCCATCTGATATACTTTGAAATCCTTATATGCTAAAAAAGAGAAAAACACCCTATTAGCTTCCATTCTTGTCACTGGCACAAAAGTATCTTCAAAATTAGTTCCTTCTACTTGTGAGTATCCTTTACACACAAAAATTTCCTTATTCCTAACAACTTCTCCATTATCATTCAGTTTGTTCTGGAATACCCACTTAGTTTCAATCAAATTCTTGTTTGTTGGTCTTGGGACAAGTTCCCAAGTTTGATTCTTTTCAATCAACATTAGTTTTTCTTCCATAGCCTTAATCCAAAACTCATATTTTCAAGCTTCACTCATTGTTTTAGGTTCAAATTTAGAGAGTAAACATAATTTCACTTGTCTTTCTATTATAGTAGCCTTTCTTCTTGTCAATACACCTCTTCTTTTGTCACCAATGATTTGATCTTTAGAATGATTCTTATGTACATACTTATGGGTTTTAGGGATCTCTTTCAGAGCTTCTTCCTCTTCAATTTGAACTTTATTTTCCTTACCTTCATCCTTCTCTTCTTCTTTGCAAGAAGACTCATTTAATTGATATCCATATATCATCACTGAACTTTTATGTAGATCTTCATCCACCTTGACACTTGCAATTTCAACAATCCTTTTCAACCTCTTATTGTAGCATTGGTAAGCTTTGCATATTTTAGAATATCCAAGGAATATTTCTTCATAAAATCTTGCATCAAAATTTCCTAAGATTTCTTCATCTCTTCTGATATAGAATTTACTTCCAAACACTAAAATATTTAATAGTAGGGGTTCTTCCATACCACAACTCATAGGGAGTCTTTGAATTGTTTGTCCCTGCTTGTAATCTATTTAGTATATAGACTACAGTATGAATTTCTTATCTCCAGTAGACTTCTAGTGGATTTTCTTCTTTCATCATTGTTCTTATAGCTTCCTAAACAGTCATCTTCTTCCTTTCAACTACTCCATTCTATTGAGGAGTCTTAGGGGCTGAAAATGCCTCATTATTCCTTGATGTTCAAATTTTTTTTAAAACTCATTGGAGGTGAACTCTCCACCTCTATTAGATCTCAAACATTTTATTTTCATATCCATTTCATTCTCAACCATAGCTTTGAATGCCTTAAACTTATCTAAAGCTTCTAACTTTTATTTGAGAAAAGTAACCCAAGTAATTCTAGAAAATCATCAATCAACAACATGAAACAACCCTCACCTTTAAAACTTCTTGTTCTTGTAGGTCCACATAGGTTTATATGTACCAATTCCAAAGGATTGGGATAATATTGTTCTTTGAATTGGAAACTCCTTTTAACTTTCTTTCCAACACCACATCCCTTACAAACAACATTGATAGGATTTATAATCTTTGGTAGATCTAATATAGCTTGATTTGAACTAATCCTCACTAGGCTAGCAAAATTGATGTGACACATTCTTCTATGCCATAGCCAAATTTCATTAATCCGAGTCATAAAGCATTGACCATTTGCACCCTTAAGTTGATAAATATTTTCATATGTCTTTCTTCCTACTGCAATCATATTTCTGGAGCCTTTTATGATCTCAAACCCATTTTATTGAAAAACAAGATTATATCCTTTTCTACATATTTTTCCTATACTCAAAATATTGTGTGGTAGACCCTTAACATAAATAACATCATTTGTATTATGATTTCCATCAAAAGTGATTGAACCTTTCCAACATATCTTAGCAAATGTATCATCACCAAACTTGACTAAACCACCTTCAAACTTCTCAAGCTTAAAAAATTTAATCTTATCACCTGTCATGTGATTTTAGCATCCATTTTCAATGATCCAGTTATTCTTCTATTGTCTAGCATGAAGAGTAGTCACCATTGCTCCTCTTTTCAAAGTACTTTCCTTCATATGTCTCTCAGAGTTAGCAAAATTAGTTCCAACATTTAAAACCATCAACAATCATTCATCATCTAGATAATCAAATTCAACATCATATATACTAGCCTCTTCTCTAACATAGTATCTTTTCTTAATTGATTTACCTTTATTCTCCTTATATTTATATTTTGAAGCTTTGATATGACATATTGAAGTATAATGACCAATCTTTCCATTGTTGAAACATTTGAAAGGTAACTTACCTCTATATTTTCCAATCCTCTTTTTCAATATTCTTACAAGTTTGCTTCTACATCATCAACATCATCGAGACCTGATTCTTCATTCTTTTCAACTTTTCCAACTTTAAAAGAAGACTCATTCTTTAAATCACTTGTATCAAACTCTCACAATTCAAAAGCATTTAAAGTACCAAACAACTAATCTCTAGAATAATTATTCAAATTCTAAAATTCCTCAATAGCAAAAACTTTATGACTATAATATTTAGATAGATTTATCAATACCTTCTTCACAACCTCATATTCTTTATGTTTTCCACCAAGACCTCTAATATAATTGACAACTTCATCCACTTTCTATATGTACCTAGTAATATTATCATCTTTTGGTTGATGATACAGTGCAACCACGTGATGAATACTTTCAAGGCGAATCAAGGAATAAATTTAAATGATAGAAAAATCTATTTAAATTTATACATATTCAAATTAATGAAAGGAGACGACTTCACATTATTAAAGTGATTTAATAATAATTAAATATTATTTATTTGTGAAGGCCGACCTTAATTGAAAATCGTGCCCCAACAAGAGACATCTTGAGGCCGACTTAATATTATGAAAATTCATCTCTCTTGGGCCAACCTCTCTTGGTGAAGAGGTAAAAATTTCCTATATATACAAGGCACTTCATTTTCAAGCAAGTTCACATTCTTAAGAGTAGAAGGAGAAGCTTGCAATTATCAATAGATCATCATCTACAACAACAGGTCAATTATAAAAGATAAACATATTATTTGTATCCTTGCATCTAGGATAGGTGTTGTTGTTCATTGTATCTTTTAGGCATTGTGTTTGTGCCTAAGTTGTAAGTAGGTTACTGCTCTTATTATTATCAATATATAGGAGATATATTGGTTGGCTTTTTCTCCCTCAGGTTGGAGGGTTTTCCCAGGGTATTGGCTGTGTTATTGTGTCAATTTTGAATTAATTTTTTTGCATATATCTGATCTTATAAAACTAACATGGTATCAGAGTGGGTTTGAAGAAGATCATGATCAGATTTTTTATTGCAGCGATACTCTCTATTCTCTTCTTCATATCTTTGTCTATCTCCATCTTAGTCAAGATGGTGAATGGCCTTAAAATTGAGGATAGACTCAAGCATCCAACTTCACATCATGGAGGTTCAAAATCATGCTCACCTTGGAAGAGAATGATTTGTCTGAGTTTGTGGAGACCAAAGTTCCCAAACCAGAGGAGGAAGAAGAGAAGTTACAATGAAGGAAGAAAGACATCAAGGTAAAGAAGATGTTGGT